>CM053770.1:265751883-265782417 GCA_028658325.1 Potorous gilbertii
CAGAGCTGAAAAGAAAATTTGACTTTCAAACACAAGAATGAAGAGAAGCATGGAAAGGTAAGCAGCAAAGAGAAGTCATAAGGAACTTAGTAAAGTTGAACTGTTTACATTCCTACATTGAAAGACAATATTTGTAACTCTTAAAACTTTTTTCAGTATCTGGATAGTTGGTTGGATTACGCGCGCGCACACACACACACACACACACACACACACACACACACACACACAAAGACAGAGAGCACAGGGTGAATTGAATAGGATGGGATCATATCCTTAAAAAATGAAATTAAGGGGTGAGAGAGAAATATATTGGGAGGAGAAAGGGAGAAATGGAATGGGGCATGTTATCTCATTAAAGAGGCAGACAAAAGACTTTTCAGTGGAGGGGAAAAGAGGGGAGGTGAGAGAAAAAGCATGAAGCTTACTCTCATCACATTCGACTAAATGAAGGAATACAATGCACACTAATTTTGGTATGAAAACCTATCTTACAATACAGGAAAGTGGGGGAGAAGGGGATAAACAGGATGAGGGGGATGATGGAAGGGAGGACAATGGGAGGAGGGAGCAATTTGAAGTCAACACTCGGGGAGGGACAGGATTAAAAGAGAGAATAGAAGAAATGGGGGGCAGGATAGGATGGAGGGAAATATAGTTAGTCTTACACAACATGACTATTATGGAAGTCATTTGCAAAACTACACAGATATGGCCTATATGCTTGCCTTCCCAGTGTGGATGGGTTGGGAGGGAGGGAGGAAGAGAAGTTGGAACTCAAAGTTTTAGGAACAACTGTTGAGTTGTTAGGAAGTAAGAAATACAGGTAATGGGGTGTAGAAAGTTATATTGCCCTACAGGACAAAAGAAAAGATGGAGATAAGGAAAGGGAGGGATGTTGGAAGGCAGGACAGATTGATGATAAGGGCAATTAGAATGCTCATTATTTTGGGGTGGAGGGAGGGGAGAAATGAGGAGAAAATTTGGAACTCAAAATTTTGTGGAAATAAATGTTGAAAACTTAAATAAATAACTTTAAACACAAAAAAAATATAAAGTAATCCAATTATAAAACAAAACTAAACTAAACTAATAGGAGTTGTTCCTCCTCCTGTGGGTCACTGGCCTAGTTGAAGTAGTCATTTGATGATTTTGTTAACAAGTTCATGCCCTGCTAACAAACTTAATAATGTTTCAAAGTCTGCACCTCAGTTTATCTTTACTATATTCTATTTTGACATATTTAAAGCTTTCATTCCTGACTTCCAGGTAATTGAAGATACTGATCATGTCTCCACAATAGATCTTCCCTTTCTTTAGCTAAATATTCCCAGATACTTCACATAATGCTTGTATGTCATTATCTTATGACGACTCACTCTATTTTTTGCCTTCCACGGAGTATATTCCATCATGTCATATCCTTCCTAAAACGTGGTGTGAAGAACACCACTGAATGTGATCTGATTAGAGCAGAGTAAATCCTCTTGTTTTACAGGTGGATGGTAATAATACTTGCACAAGGACATTTATGAGGGAAATACTTCAACAGTTATTGAATACCAGAGAAATGTGAGATTTTTATTATAGAGGAGAAAATTGGGAACTCATGGAAAAGAGGTGATTTAGTTAATGTCACACGTGTAGTGAATGGTAATGGTCAGAGTTCAAATTTAGGTCATCTGACTCCAAATCTAATGCTCTTTCTATTATTTCTCATTGCTCCAGGGAGTAGATGAAAGTGCAACTTTCCTATTGAGGGGAAAGAGTAGGCTGACATGCAGATTGTGTATGAAGTATTTTGAATGTTTTCTGGATAAAAATGAATATGATCTATTTGAGAACAAGGACTATGGTCCTTGTCCTTAGTGCCTAGCATAGTCCCCAGAGCTTGGTACAGTTCCTGGCATTTAATGGGTATTTAATGAATTCTTCTTTATTAATGAGGTTGTTGAGAATCAGAAGAAATATCACAGTGCCTCCAATTTTGCATGTTACTGGAAAGGAACCATTATTGGAGAAAGGATAAAACTGGATGGTAGAAGATGTGAGCTCATGTCATAGTTTCATTAGTGTAACCTTAGACAAGTTGCTTCTCTTTGAGAGACCCCAGTATCCCCAAGTGTCTATTTGGACTGGATACTTTAAGGTCATTTTGATCTTCTCCATTCAATTCCCTAAAGTCCCACACATCTCTGACATTGTGTGGACAATCAATCATAGAATACTTATTAAGCACCTGGCACTAAGTTAGGTGCTAAAAATACAAAGACAAAAGGGAAGCAGCCCATGCCCTGAAGAATCTTATATTCTGACCATAGAAACAAATTACAACATATAAATAAATCAGATATATTAAAAATAAATGTTAAGGTTTTAAAAATTGTATTAACTGAGTGAATGAGAAAAATTTTATGTAGAAATTGGTGTTTTTGTCAAGTTTTGAAGAAATTGTGATCCAAAGTTCCTCTCAGTTCTGACATTCTATATTCTAAGGTCCTTCCTACTTCTTACATTCTGTGTTCTAAGCTCTTTCCAAGTCTAATATTTTATGTTGTTAGGTCTTCTATCGCCCTTTATATTTTATGTTCAAAGACCCCTTCCATCTCTGATATTTCTCTATTCTAAGGTCTTTTACATCTCCAAAATTCAATAAATCTAGCGTTGCTGAAGACTAACTGTTGGTTGGGTAACTTATCTTCATTATGCAGGTAATGGAAGCAATATTTAATTCCTTTAGAGAAAGAACAGGAGTTGAAGGTGGGAAGAGACATTAATTTGTAGAAGATAGGAATAGAAATCAGCATGATGAATGATCCTATTAGACTGAAGAAAGGAGGGGGGTCTAAACTTAGGGGATTACTTAGGGCTTGGAGGCAATCTGAGGATAGGAAACACTCATTTATAGCGCTCTGGCTCTCATTAGGTTTCATGGGACCTTGTTGCTAACATATCTGCTCATTCATCAGTCCTCCTTTTTTGGCTCTGACCATATATTCAAAAGGATTTTTAAATTCTAATAAATTAGTCATAATAACATCAGACATTTGCTCTGCCTGTTCCATTTAGGGAACTCCAGCTATGCCAGTAAGGAGGCTCTACCTGTTAAAAGTTTGATTGCTTTGGACCATCTGCCCCATCTCTCTGTGTGTTCCCTTAAATCCCTCTTGCCCACCTCACAGAGAACCACAGGCATCTCCCTCCTCTAGTGTACTTTGAATTTCCTTCTCCATTGGTGTTCTTGTGGCTGGGTAAAGGCCTGACTGCCTTCTTGATGGTTGGGTCTTTGCTTTTTGGGATCTCTACCTGAGTTCTGAAAACTGAATAGGAGATGTTAAGTACTTCCTATAGCACCTTAGAAGGATCAGGATATGCTGCCCCTCACATAGTCCCTGAACTTTTTAATATCTTTTACATGAATTTTCTTGGATCACTATGACTAAAATAATGCATCACTGCTTGGTGATGAGTCTCTCCAAATGTAGCTAATCTAGTCCTCACACAACAGATACATAGGTTGTTACTAGGATTGCACACATGTTTCCAATTTGTTCTAAGCTGACAGAACTTGTGCCCTGCAGGTGTAACTTTGAAGAATCAAGAGTCACTTCATAGTAATGATGAGGTACCAGATATAAAGAAAGAGAAATATTGGTCCGAAAAGGAAACATAGAATCACAGAAAGAAAAGTAGAAGGGGACAGTAGAGGTCACATATCTAGGAGATCTTGTATCTTCCACCCAACTCTTTGGAGATGCTCTTATCCCAAAAGACATTGATTCTCTACAAAAAGACCAGTGAATCTGATTGCCTAGAACAAATGGACAAATATTTCAATCAAAAATTTAGATGCAAATAAATAAGCATCATAAAATAAAACCCAGAAAGCAATTGTTATGGACAGGCTACTTTTTTTCTAGTTTCATTGGTTACCCAGTGCAAAAGAGTAGGGCAGATGTGCAGTGACATTGATGAGGCCTAGATGGGACTTGCATGTGGTACAGTGGTAAAGGCACAGATTAGGCTTAGAAGATGATGGTTTCAGTCTTAGATATGAGGTTAACTGTTTGACATTGCATTAGCCTTTTTGTACTTTAGTTCTCTTACATGTAAAAAGGATATATTTACATTATTTACCGACCTCATAGGGCTCTTAGTAGACAAATGCTTCATAAACCTTAAAATGCTTACACAAAGAGTGGCTGTTCCTGGTTCAGCCAACAGGTTGTGGAGGAAAAGTTTCTGCCAAGATGCAAATTTCTGATATACATGATTCATAGAAGGGCCCTCAAGCAATAGATCCCAAAATGGAAGGTTCTTGAGTCAGAAGACCTGGGATGAAATCATTCCTTTTAGCATTTCTTCTCTTTGTGTCACAATAGGAAGAACAATGACTGTAGAGTCAGAGGACTTGAGGTCAAATCTCCTTTTGACTCTTACTGTCTCTGTGACTTTGAGCAAATTCTTTAACATTCCTGAGTCTGTATAAGGAGGGATTTGGAAGAGGGGGTTTCTGAGATCCTTTCTAGCTCTCTGTTTACAAGGAATAAGCAAGGGAGCTCATCATGTACAACATATTCATTATGGGTTACCCACCTAAGAATTTAGGAGTGTAGCTTCCCCTTTAAGGAGCATCAGCCCTAGTTTGCACTTGGAGGGAATGTAAGGAATTTTAAAACTATTTCCCTTATAACTGAAGAGTTAGTGTACAGGGGTCAGGAAATGTGGATCTTTCCTGAGCTTGGTTAGTTTTTACCACATGAGATATGTATGTATGCATATATTTATATGTATAGTACGTTTGACATATACTATACTTATAAGTTGAACAATATATATGCATAATACATAAAATACAAATCTAAATAAAATGCTATCTAAATAGGTATACAATATATATGTATACATTTTATTTATAGAGAGAAAACAAGAAATAGAGACAGTCAGGGACTCTAGCATGTAGGGCAGATGTATATCACCATTGCATTTGGGTACTGGAAAGGAGAGAAAAAAAGCATTTTGTATAGGGTCTAGTATATGGCAATCACTGTGATAAGAGCTTTTACATATATTATCTCATTTCTTCATTACAACCCCAAGATAAGTGCTGTTCTTATCCTCATTTTACAGTTAAAGAAACTGAAGCAACCTGAAGTTAAGTGACTTGTCCAGTATCACACAGCTAATATATCTGAGATTGAATTTGAACTCAGATCTTATCTGCATTTTTTCCCCTCTGCTAGTTAGCTGCCTGTAATATTACATCAGTCTGTCTCCTCTTCCATTTTTGGATCAGAGTCTGCTTCTTCTCCATCAGTCATACTAAAGCTGGGTTATCTCCCCTCTACAGAGGTCCAGATATCTAACACTACCAATCATGCCAGACAAGAGTTTAGTGGTCCTTGAATTTATTTTCACACAAAGGAGAATGTAATGATACCAATGAAAACAATGAGAAATGGAGGTTGGGAAAATACGCATTGAAAAGGTAGATGCTTCTGTTGACTGTCAAGGTTTAATCAGTTTTTTTGGAACTCAGGTGATTCCCAAACCAACTACTAGCTCATCAGAGACACCAGCTTTGAGCTTGTCTCTCTTTGACATGCAAGTCAGCATTCTCACAAAGATGCCTGTCAGTTCTTAGTCACTGGGAAGTGTCTCTTCTCATTCTCATCAGCTACGTTTCAAACTCTAAGAGTCAAGGAGTCAACACAAGAGAATTTCCTTGCATAACCCTGCCTGAGTTTCCTCCTCTGGAGTGGGAACAAGAATATCTGTGCACCCAGGCTTCCAGTTTCTCTCTCCCAGAAACTTCCAAAAATACAGTCCCAGAAATTTTTGTCAAAAAAGAAAAAAAAATTTTAAAAATTTCCAACTAGTGAACATTGGGAAAGTGTTTTCTAAAGTTTCTTGTCTTCATAGCAGTTCTCCCAACAAAGTGTTTAAAATTTAGTATTCAAATTCGGCTCTTCAATCATGAAGAAGTCTCTCTTCACTGAGTGTGATGGAGACTTCTCTCCTGCTGTTAGCACAACTGGAACTCCTATGACTGTCCACCTCCTCCTTTGGGAATTAAAAGCTTAAGGAAATGAAAGATAGACTCCGTTTCAAAGTTTAAGCATGTGCTAAGGCCAGATATTAAGATACATCCCTAGAGTCTTATAGAAATTTATAAATGTAATACACACACACACACACACACACACACAGGTATGCCCCCCCCACACACACCCAATGCCAGGTGTTTTTTGCATTGTACTTAGCCTAATCAAGAGCCAGAGTCATAGAGCCACAACTACAAACAGGAATCCAATCCTCATTCCCACTTGGGTCACCTGGAGGCATTAGATAAACTCAAGGACATCTAGGTCTTCTGAGATGCTATTCCCAAACTCATTCCAGCATGGTGATTTTATACCTGCATAATCATAGGAAAAGCAGGTGAGCCTTCTTTGTGGAACAGCAGTCTAGCTCTGATGAGTCAGCTACATAGATGTCTTTCCCTTTGGGCCTGTTCCTCTGGGCTGTGTGTGACTTGTGTATCCAACTGTTTTTCAAGGTTCCTAGGACCTTGGGACCGATCTTCAAGGGACTTGGCAGTCATGGCTCTGTGCTACAAGGTCAGGAAATGGTGCCTCCTTAACTTAGTATTTTGAGCTCTGCTCTCTTCCCTCTGGTAGACCATAGACCTCTGGTAACAAATCATAGGGCTCTGTTACTCTTCTTTATGTGTGTGTGTATATATACATATGTATTTATATATGTACATTATGTTATGCTACCCTTATTTACCTATAGCAGTCATATCAAGCTGGCATCTTCATGGAGTAATAAGTCAGAACACACCTGGCCTAGCAGTAGCTCACCTGAACCCCTCAGCTACCTCTACTTGGAGTTACAGCATCTTGAAATTGGAGGGGACTTCTGTAGCTGTCTAGCCCGCATATTGCTGTATACAGTTGGTTATTAATTGAATCAAAGCCCTTCTCTCTGAATTTTATGTTTGATGGCTCATGATGTTTACAACAAAGTTGATCATTTATGGATCTATCCATTATGAACACTGGAAAAAGTGAATGGGAAATGGAACTGAACTGAGTTGGATCCTCAGATATATCTATCCTTGACTCTTCTCTCTCCCACTCACTCCTATAGCCAATCATTTGCCAAGTCTTGTCAATTCCACCGCCACAACATCTGTCACATTTACCCTCTTCTCCCACTCACACACTTGTACTCTATTTAAGGTCCTCATCACTCCTTGTCTTGACTGCATCAATATCATCCTAATTCCTTGCCTGGCTTCCAGCCTCTCTGCTCTCCCTACATAGCTGCCAAAATGTTATTGCTAAAATAGATGAGAAAAAATCAAAAACCTTCAGTGGCTCCCTATTACTTCAAGAATATAACAAATAATCCTCAGCCAGGCATTTGAAACCTTCCAGTATTTGACTCAACCTTTTGGAAAAAAAATCTCATTTCTTATCATTACCCTTTGATGGTTTTCCATTTCAATCACATTGGCCTGAGAGCTACTCTACACACATGGTAGACAATCTTCTGCCTTTGCTCCTCCAGGTCTGGAATTATGCATTCTCATCTTCTCTACCTCATAAAATTCTGATCTTTCTTCAAAGCAAATAAATGTTATCTCCTACCTTCTGCCTTTCAGAATCCTCCCAGTTGTTAGTGAAAGCCTTGTCCTGAAATTGCTTGGCGTATACTTTGTATTTATTTATCTCTGTAACCACTTTGTCCTTCTGGAGAATGCAAATCCCTTCAAAACAGGGACTATTTCACTTTAGTCTCTATGCCCACTGAGTTAGCACAATGGCATCCACATAGTGTTTAATCAGTTGTGTCATAACCAACTCTTCATGACCTACATGGACTTTTCTTGGCAAAGATACTGGAGTGGTTCACTATTTCCTTCTCCAATTCATTTCACAGATAAAGAGCTGAGGCAAATAAGATTAAGTGACTTGCTAAGGATGATATAGCTAATAAGTGTTTGAGGTCTTATTCCACAAAGTGTTTCATAGATGTTTATTATACTTGTTTTAGTAGAATATACTTGATCACTGATGCTAGGGAGGCTGAGGCTGGTGGATTGCTTTGAACTGCAGTGGACAGACACAATTGGCTGTCTGAAGTAAGGGAGGCATCAATATGCGGAACTCCCAGGATCTGAGCATGACTAGGTTGCCTGAGGAGGGATAAAGCAGCTCCCAGGCTGGTCAGGATTGAGACTGGGCCTCTGAGTGGCCCAACTAGTTTAAGAAAGACAAATTATTTTTTACCACAAAAAAATTATAGGAAATTGCTCTAGAGTATCATCATCACATAATAAATAGGCCAAACTTTCAAAGTATAAAAATTAGTTCAAGGAGATAAAAACCATAAGGGGACAAGTTGAAGAACATACTATCCCTCTGAAACTGGACTTGTCAAGAATGTTTTCTGTAAACCTACAGAAGAGTAATTCTTTATTCAGTTAAAATATTAAGTTATTTTATCCACATGTGCAATATCAAATAGAACACTAAATATAAGGAATAATGACAGGAGAACTTCTTGTCCCATGGCTATTTTTATTTGAGGCCCACTGAAAAAATGATGAGGAGGATAAGTTAAAAATAATTAGCATAAACCAAGAAAATAATAGTCAAGATTTACCCAACTGAGTTCTATTCAACTCATTCAACACTCATTTAGTGCCTATGTGTCAGGCACTGTGTTAAGAACAGAGGACACAAATAGAGACAAAAGACAATCCCTACCATCAAAGAGCTTTCGGTCTCGGGAGGAAGACAACATGCAAACAAATAAATACAAAGTAAAGTATATGAAGAATAAAAGGAAGTAATTAACAGAATGAAGACACTGGAATTAGGAAGGATTAGAGAAGGTTTCCTGTAGGAGGTGCGATTTTAGTTGAGTTTTAAAGAAAGCCAGGGAAGTCATTAGTTAGAGTAGATGAGGAAGAGAATTCTAGACATGGGAGAAAGTCAGAGAAAAATTGTGGAGCTGGAAGATGGAGCAGCTTGTTTATGGAACAGTAAGGATGCTAGTGTCACTGGATTCAAGCATACATATCAGGGAGGAAGGTATAAGAAGACTGGAAAGGTAGGAGTAAGCTAGGTTACAAAGGAGTTTGAATGACAAGCAGAAAACATGTTATATTTGCTCCCAGATGCAATAGGGAATCACTGGAGTATATTGAGTAGGAACATGACATGATCAGATTACTGTTTTAGTAAAATTACTTTAGTGGCTGAATAGAGAGTGGATTGGAATGGGGCAGGCAGACTCATTAGCATGCTATTGTACTAATCAAGGTGTGAGGTAATGATGGATTGTAGGGAAATGGTAGGAGGAGCAGAGGAGAGAAAGGGGCATATTATGGAAGTGTTTTAAAGATCTTGGCAACAGCTTGGGTATGTAGTGCAGGAGAGAGATAATGAGGAATCCAGAAGATGTCTGAGTCAAGATTTGACTCCAGTCTTCCTAACTCTAAGGCCAATCCTCTATCCATTGCAGTTTTTAGTTGCATTCTAACACAATTGTTCTTGCCTTGAATGGGGGGGAAATCGGATGGGCTGAGCTTGGTGCCATGAACTCTTTCAGTAGGATGCCAGTTAGTGACTTTTATTGGAGGCGGTTTCTCATGGAAATAGTTTGCCCCTGTCTTTAGCTAGGTTATCTACAATAACAATGACACAAAAGCATGCGAGGGGCCCCAGAATTGCTGACAGTTGCCTACTACTTCCGCCAGGGAAGAGAATCAGCCATCCATAGGCAGCTGATTTTAATGAATACATGAGAAAGCATTTCAATCAGAAAGTGTGTCTCATTTTCAAGTCAGTGAATAGACTTACATGACTGATGTGGACTCAAAACAGCTCCAGTTGTGTCTGTTCTACTGTCATCCAGTCCTAAATTGATCTTTGCAAAGACCTCCGATATTTTTTAACCCAGGTGAAAGATTTCCTAGTTATTCCTCTACCCAAGGAGATTAGGGACTTATTCAGTCTTTTAAATCTCAATTTCTTCACCTACCAGACTTGTTGCTATACATTTTCCTGCTTCTCCTGATGGCACACAATACTACTTATCAACCCAAATCTTTTATTCTTCTCATTCATATTCAATAATTCCTCTCAGTTATGACAGTAAGTCAGTTACATATATTTCCTTCTCTATACTTACACAGTCACCTAGTGGCCTGTTTCAGGCTCTCATGCACTCTAACCCGGACTATAGTGTTGAATTCTTTTTAGTTGTTTTCTTTATTCTAAATAGTATTTCATTTTCCAGTTATATGGAAATATAGTTTACAACATTCATTTCTTATAAGATTTCGAGTTCCAAATTTTTCTCCCTCCCCTGCCTCTTCCTCAGGATGGTAAGCAACCTGATATAGGTTATGCAAGTGTGGCCATGTTAAACATATTTCCATATTAGTCATGTTGTAAAAGAGAAACTGAACAAAAGGGAAAAATTATGAAAAAAGTGAAAATAGTATGCTTTGATCTGATTTCAAACTCCATAGTTCTTTCTCTGGATGTGGATTACGTTTCCACCATGAGTCTTTGGGAATTGTCGTGGATCATGGTATTAATAGCTGAGGAGAGCTAAGTCAATTATCAATGATCATCTCACAATGCTACTGTTACTGTGTCCAATGTTCTTGTGGTTCTGCTCACTTCACTCAACATTAGTTCATTTAAGTCTTTCGAGTTTTTACTGAAATCCCCCTGCTCATGATTTCTTATAGCACAATAGTATTCTATTACATTCATATAACGCAATTTGTTCCCCAATTGATGGACATTATCTCAATTTCCACTTCTTTGCCATCACAAAAAGAGCTACTATAAATATTTGTGTATATGTGGGTCCTTTTCCCTTTGTTATTATTTCTTTGGGATACAGACATAGTAGTGGTATTGCTCAATCAGACTATGCACAGTCTGATTGCCCTTTCAACATAGTTCCAAATTGATTTCCAGAATGGCTGGATCAGTTCACAACTCCACCAACAATGCATTAGTAATACAAATTATCACACCTTCACCAGCATTTATTATTTTCCTTTTCTTTCATATTAATCAATCTGATAGGTATGAGGTGGTACTTTGAGGCTAATTTAATTTGCATTTCTCAAAGCAATAGTAATTTAGAGCATTTTATATGACTATAGATAGTTTTAATTTCTTTATCTGAAAACTGCTTGTTCATACCCTTTGATCATTTACATAGTGGCTAATTTTTAATTAGATTTTTTTTGTTACCTCCAGTAGCAATTAGCTGACACAGTGGATAGAGTACAAGGCTGGGAATCAGGAAGATACATTTTCCTGAGTTCAAATCTGACCTCAGACACTTACTAGATATGTGACCCTGGGAAAGCCCCTTAATCCTATTTACCTCTCTTTCGTCATCTGTAAAGAAAATGACAAGCCACTCCAGCACCTTTGCCAAGAAAATTCTAAATGGGGAAATGACTAAACAACAAAACCTCCAGTGGATCTTTTCTTTAATCCCATCTCACTGTTAAAATTATTTCCTTAAGGCAGAGGTCCAGTGTTGTTACTCCTTTTCTCAAAATCATTCAGTGGTTCCTGATACATACAAACTCCTTAACCTGAAATATTTAAGGCCCGACACACGTTGGTTCCACTGAACCCAGTTAGTCTTATTTCACAGATCTCCCTTTCTTATATTTTACATTTCAGGGAGACTAGACTACTAGCTTTTCCCCAAATCAACCTTCCATCTTTCATCTCTATGCATATGCATCAGGGTCTGGTGCCTGAACAGTGCCTCATCTATATGTTTTCTTTCAGAATCTTTAACTTCTTACAAGATTCACTTGATGTGGGGGCAGAGCCAAGAAGGCAGAGTAGAAAGACACACTTACTTTAGCTCTTCCATGACAGCCCATAAAACACCTGTAAAGAAAGACTCTCAACAAATTATAGACCAGTAGAAGCCAAAGAACAACAGAGTGGAGGAGATTTCCAACACAAGTTGACCTGGAATGCTGACAGGCAAGGTCTGTCACATCAGACACAGAGCCATGGCTATGTGGCACTGGGAGCAGAAGGAGCAGAGCACATCTCAGGGGTGGAATTCCCAGCAGCAACAGCAGAGGTTCTCAGATCCCTTAGTCCATGGGTGCCAAAGGCAGCTTTAAAGGTCAGTGAGAGGGCATTGTTACCTCCGTGACAAGAGAGCAGGGTCCTCTCCTAGCCCCAGCCCCAGGCAGCAGTAGCAGCAGCAACAGAGGGGCAGCAGCATTGTGCTGCATGTTGGTGGCCAAGGGAGGCAGCAGTTGGCATCCTCTGTTCTGTTGTTGGAGTGCTCAGCTTAAAGGCTCTGGGGGAATTGAGTAGCTGATCTGAACCTCAGCCCTGAGTGGCAGCCCTGCCTCTGCCTAAAAGCCCCTGGCAGAACTAAGCAGCTGATCTGAATCTCATCCACAAGCCTGGCCATGGAATAAACTCTTTTCCTTTGATTGTGCCACTTTGAAGGAACTGAGATGTTACAGGTCCCCAGAGTATGCCCTACTCTTGACAAATGGCCCAACAGTCCCAAAGGGTGAGAAAAAGAATATAGAAGGTTACTTCCTTCATAAAGAATGAGGATGAAGAAAAAATGTTTACCATCAGAGGAAGACATAAAAGTCAAGGCTTCTGCATCCAAAACCTCCAAAATAAATATGCTATTGTCCCAGGCCATGGAAGAGCTCCAAAAGGATTTTGAAAAACAAGAAAGAGAGGTGGAAGAAAAATTTGAAAGAAAAATGAGAGCAATGCAACAAAACCATGAAAAGCGAGTTAACAGCTTGCTAAAGGGGACCCCAAAAAATGCTGAAGAAAATAACACCTTTAAAAATAGGCTAACCTAATTGGCAAAAGAGGTCCAAAAAACCAACGAGGAGAAGAATGCTTTAAAGTGCAGAAGTAGCCAAATGGAAAAGGAGGTTCAAAAGCTCACTGAAGAAAATAGTTCTTTAAAAATTAGAATGGAACAGATGAACGCTAATGACTTTATGAAAAACAAAGAAATTACAAAACAAAACCAAAAGAATGAAAAAATGAAAGACAATGTGAAATACCTCATTGGAAAAACAACTGACCTGGAAAAGAGATCCAGGAGAGACAATTTAAAAATTATGGAACTACCTGAAAGCCATCAAAAAAAAGTCGACACCATCTTTCATGAAATTATCAAAGAAAACTGCCCTGATATTCTAGAACCAGGGGGCAAAATAAATATCGAAAGAATCCATAGATCACATCCTGAAAAAAATCCAAGAAGAGAAACTCCTAGGAACATTGTAGAAATATTTTTGTGTACAACTGGAGTATAGAAATTTATTCTGCCCTATAGGACAAGAGAAAAGATGGACATAAGGGAAGGGAGGGGTATTAGAAGAGAGGGCACGTTGACTGAAGGTGCAATCAGAATGCATGGCGTTTGGGGTGGGAGGGAAGAGATGAGGGGAAAATTTGGAACTCAAAATTTTGTGGAAATGAATGTGGAAACCAAAATAAATAAATGAAAGAATGAATTTTTTTTAAAAGATTCACTTGATATGCCAACTCCTCCATAAATCCTTCCCTGTTCTTTCTAACTGCAGATGTTCTTAGTCCTCCTCAATGCTTATAACTCTTTGTCTGGATCTTATCTAATTCTACATCACTCCCTACCTTTTGTGGATAATATTTATGACTATCAGATATACTTCGTGGTAGGAGTTATATAAATATGACTTGCTTCTTTAGCATACTGTGAACAGAATTAGCTAGTATTTGACTACTACTACTTTGTGCATGTATGTATGTCTCATCTTCTATGCCTGGTTTTTGTTGCTCATTCTTAGTTTTCTTAGAGGACCAAAGACATCATGAGGTGATTTCAAGACTTGCATGCAAATTGGATTTAATTGAAGCAGAGTTGCACCAAGTCATCAACCTCACTCTCTCTTCCAGAGTCACTGAAGAATAGTGGCAAGACAAAAGTCAGGATGACTGATGATGACTCAGGATGACCCAATGAATGACCTTTACATCTTCAATGTCTGACCAACCTCTAAGGACTCCACAGTACCTGCTTCAGCTGTCTTCCTGGTCGTTAGAGCAAATGGTTTTCATCCACCCTTTATACTAGGGAAGACTTCACATACTTAGGGCAGACACTCCTCTAACTCATCTATGGGTCTGAGGCCTGTTGGTTCCTCTCAATCTGTTTTAGCCCATCTGCTGAGAGCCTTTCACTGGGGTGTGACCACTGCCTGTTTTATAGCTTCTTGGAGTCACAGGTAAGAGTTGGGTAGGTGGATAAGCAGCCTTGAAGAGGACTTGGCAACCCCCACACCAGAGCCACTAGTCCTCCCTGATCACACCATGAACCCCACTGTGATTGGTCCACTTTGGAAAAAAAAATATTTTTTGAGTTGAATTAACCTTATGTGACTCAATGTCTTGAAATGTATAGGTTGTACTAAATGATTTCTAAGATCCTTCTAGTTCTAAATAAATGCCATGGTTATGCCTGGCATTTATTAAGTAGTTTGATTTTGCAAGCCCTGGTAAAATACTGTCTCTCATTGGTGAAAAATTTTACAATTTCAAAACAATTTGACATACAGTGTCTCCTATTCTTTCTAGATTGCCTGACTCTTGGGTCTATTTATTTCCATTAAGGTCATTCAATTACTTAAGAATATAAGTCTTTCCCAATCATCCTATCAGCAACATACTACTCCTTTTTCATTGTGATTTTAGTGAGAAATAAATTACACCAAATCTTAAGCCATTTCCTCTGTCTCTCTCATACTGGCCCTTAGGCTTATTCTCCTGAGATATTGGAACAATTGCTACTCTTTGAGAATAGTGAGAGATTGGATTCATCTCAGAGGAAGTGATTTCACTTTGGATTTTCTTGTTTGTGTTAGGAATAGATTGACTGGAATCCTCATCTGATATACCTGCAGTGCCTGTAATGCAGACTTACATTACTTGGAATCCATTCTCCTGGGTATCTCTGACCTCAGGGGAGGAACAGTGATCATTATCTGCTTTCCTTCAGAATTAGAGCTGATCCTTCCAGAGTAGACTTCCCATTATCATCATTATAGTGATTTTCAAATTTAACTACTAAGGGATTTAACTGTAAATAATTAAGAGAGTTAGCATGGCAGAGTAGTAGCTATATTGAGATATTGAGTCAGAAAGACCTGGAATCAAGCTCTGCCACACTATTTACATGAGCCCATTCGACAAGTAACTTATCTCCTCAACCTTCCTAGTAAGTTTCTAAGCGGAGGACATTGAAGCAGTAGAGGCCACTTCTTTACTGGCATAGGATTCAATATGGAAACCAGTGGTTGATTTTGGAGGACAGTCCATTTTCTTTAGAAGAGAAAATCTTTGGGACTTGACTAGAACATACTGATACAGGGGTGATTTGGGACTGATCCTAGAAAATGAAGTCGATTATGAGGAGCCTCTGGAAACTTGATCTTGCCATTGTATACACTCAGAAGATGTAGTTTCTGAGGTCACTGCATTTCATGAGGTCATAGGTTTATAGTTGAAAGGGATTTTAAAAGTCATGAAATACAATCCACTCACTTTATACATAAGATAATTGAGGCAAGTCAAGCCAATGTCTTGACTTGCCTCAATTATCTCATGCACTAATTAATTAATTAATTAAAAATTAATTAAAATTAATTAATTAAGCACTTACTATGTATCAGCTACTGTGATAATCATTAGGAATACAAATACGAGTTACAAAAAAGATAGCCATTGACCTCTAGAAGAATATATTCTAATAGGGGAAGACAACACATAAAAGAGATTTGTAAAGTCAGGGCGAAGGGAGGTACCTACACATAGTGGGAAAATCTGAAGAATCAGAAGAAAAGTTAGGAAAAGAATAAAAGATGACTGGACTGGGCCCTCAAAATGGACGTTCTGGGAGGAATTTAATAAGAGACAAGGGGCCTTGGGGTGGAGAGATCATGGAAGATAAGAAGACCATGGGGATGAGGGAACTTCCAGGGTCAAAAAGAAGCTAAGATATGGTAACAGTCTAGAGTGTGGTGAATCAAGCTGTGAGAGTCACAGAGAAATTAAGTGATTTGCTCAGAATCATGCCCCATTAGTGTTACATGCAGAATTCAAAACCAAGGCTCCCTGATTCCAGCTTCAGTACTCCATCCATTATACTATCTTACCTTTGAAAGCAATTTCGAATAGAACAGGGATTTGAACCCTAGCCCTGAGATTAAAAGAATTTGAATATCTATGAATAATGCTCACTAATATGGTAGCTTAGGGAGTCTTAAGGATTCATCTATGAAATTCTTATCTCCCAATAGAAGAAGAAGATAATAAAACTCCCTTGCCAAGAGGAGGGGAATAGTAATCTCAACAAAGTTCACAGATTTTGTGTTAAAACCTTATTGTAAGTGAATTTGTGTTTCTTGATAAGAAATCTGTGGGTGGATATGTGGCTACTTCAGTATCCTTGATTTTTTTCTGTTGCCCATTTTGATTAAATATCTTTTACCAATGATTTCATGAGTCAAAATCATTGGTTTGCAAGAAAAGACACTGGATTTAAACTAAAGGTTTAGTTACCAAATAATGTGGTAGACCCTGGAAATAGTGAAGATTCCACATATTGGGAGTAGGGCAAGTTATGTAAGTACTGAGTAAGTGGCATAAGCCTCCCTTACCTACAGAAGAGCCTGATACTTACTAAATGCCCTCAAGTAAATAGAAGCCCTCTTGCCTCTCAACTCCCCAAAATCATTATATGGACTGGGATTCACCTTTTTATATTCTTTTTGTTTCTTCCTTGAAGCATGTAGAGTCATGGAATCACAGTTTTATTGCTGAAAGAAAACTTACATGTCATTTATTTCAACTCTCTCATTTTACAGATGAAGAAAATGAAACCCAGAGTTATCTAAAGTCACACAGATCACAAGTGGCACAGCCAGGATTTCAACCCATGTCCTCTGTTTGAAAGAATTCAACATTTTCTCCATTGTGGCACACTGTGCATCTTTCTACATTTTCTTAAGGGAAACTCAATTCTTAATAAACTAGAGAATATAATTGAATTTCACCACTCCCTTTTCCTTTCTCCTAGGTAATAGAGTTCAACTTTTCCTTTATGGATACATAAATACTACTGACAATGGTAGAACAAATACCACCCCTGCTCTGTTGCTCACTCACATAATACGTCCCCTTGCTTTCTAAATTTGCCTGTGGCTGTTGTCAAATGACAACTAATATACTCTCAGCAAGTTTTGAGGAACTGACTTTAAAGAAAACCTGATGAAGTGTGGTATAAATCTTCTGGCAAATCAGGTTGAAACAGACATTTTTAGATCTTTGGTAAAGACCTCTCACAATTGAGTAGGACTACTTTCTGATGTTTATAATAGCACCTTAATTCATTAATGGATGTGGCCTCTGTGGTGTTGGCAGTGCTTAAAATTCAACATATATGTATCAGTCCCCAGTATGTGCAATATACTGTGTTAAGCACAGGGAGACACAAAGTCAACAATGAAAGCATCCTTGCCACAGTGGATTTCTAATCTCCTGGAGGGTATAATGTAGACATACAAGTAAATGTAAAGTACTTGGAGAAGTTACCGATAAATAATAATAACTATAGAGGATCAAGGAAGATTTCATGGAGGAAAATGCCATTTGATGTGAGTCCTGAAGGAAGATAGAGTTGAGAGGGGCAGGGTATGTTAACTCATTTGAAAAAAAAGTGCTCTGGATGGAGATTTGGGACACACAAAGTTTGGGAGGAGGAAGTGGATGGTAAGATCTCAAAGAAAACTTAAAAAAAATCCTGGGTAGTGCACAGTGAGAATATCTGGAAAGAGAAGTGACACGAATGCCAAAGAATAAGAGAATTTATAAGAGGGGATGGTTAACTCTGTGTGTGTGTGTGTGTGTGTGTGTGTGTGTGTGTGTGTGTGTGTGTGTGTAGAGGTCAGAGATTATGAAGCCTGAATAAAAAAAGGAATTGAGTTTGTTAGGTAAGATTAGATAATCACACAGAAAGCAGATTCAAGAGAATAGAGGACTTGCAAGTCAGATTATCACAATATAGAATTCTATAAGAAAGGTGGAAATGTCATAGATCTGCCAACATTCCAAAGTGATAACCTTTGATTATGATATTTGAATGCTAACACCTTAGTACATGTTGTGTTATTTGTGGAAGAGGAAAAATGATACTAGGAGGATGAAATTGGAAATATCACCCTGGATTTGAAGAATTTCAAGGGGCTGGAAACCCAATTTTTTCAAGATTTCTCTGACAGAGGAAGATGTGGAATGACTGTAATAAATAACAGATAATATTATTACACCAGAAGGGAATAAAAAGGGCATCAATAATGAATTATGCATGTGCATAACTATTGACATCTGTAAGATATTCAAGGGGAAGCATGTACTGCCAATTTGTCTCCTATAAAAATGGAAAGATCATGAAAGTTTTTAGATACTACAACCACAGAGGTAACTTTGTTCAATCATCACTTTGTTATTAAAATCAAATGAGGCATACAATGGAGAGAAAGATGATTTCCAATGGTGTTCTCTGTTATCATTCAGAAAATCTTGTATGCTGTCTAGATGGGGGAAAGGATTCCCTGCAAGGTCTTCTAGATGCTCCCGTTTATATATAATAATGTGCTGCCTACATCAGACCTACTTAGTGAAATTAATTGATTACTCAAAAGAGATCAACTTAACAATTCATACAGGGACAACTAAATGGATGATAAAATATATTTATAGTTCAAACAATGACATATCATAGTTTTACCAGTTCATGAATTAGCACCTCCACAAAGATTATTGGTATAAGCACTGCACATATAGTGAAATGAGCTCAAAATTGAATGGGAGGAATAATATGATCTGTGTTGCATTTAGTGATCAGAAGTTGCACCTTAATGCAAAGACTTGGCTTTTAATTGAAACATTCTTTTCAGAATCTTAGAACACCAAGATTTCTGAAGAATCAGAGAGATGAGTGACTCAAAGGGCATCCATGCTATATTCAAGTAGGCTGCAACATATCCAGACATGCCCAAGGAGGGGATGTTTTTTATTTTTTAACTCTAGTTTGTCATATCCCCCATAGTTACAATCTTTTCTACATTTTGAAGCAATGGGACGGGCTGTCCTATGAACTAGCTGTCAAAGAAAATAAATGAGATGTTTGTTGTTTGGACACTCCTCTCAACTACACCAATTCATGATCTGACTCATGAACAACTTTTTACAAGAACTTTCATAGCCTCTTTTACTTCCTTGTTTCTCAGACTGTAGATCAGGGGGTTCAGCATGGGTATCACAATACCATAAAACACAGAGGCCACTTTATCATTTTCTTGTGACTCTGTGGAAGAAGGCTGTAAATACATGTAAGAGAGTGTCCCATAGAAAATAGTGACAGCAGTCAGGTGGGAGGCACAAGTAGAGAAGGTTTTGTGTCTCCCTGCAGCAGAGGACATCCTCAAGATGGCTGCCAGGATGAAAATGTAGGAGAAGAACACTACCAGCAGTGTGCTTAACAGGTTAAATCCCACAAAAATCATTAATGACATGACATTCAGATCAATATTAGAACGGAAAGGGCCAAGATTGGGGGCAAATCACAAAAGAAGTGATTGATGATGTTGGAATGGCAGAAGGACAGTGAAAAGAGAAGGCCTACTTGAGTGGTGGCATTCAGAGACCCCATTACATAGGATCCAGTGGCCAGCTGGATGCAGGCCCTCTGGGACATGACTATGGGATAACGGAGTGGGTTGCAGATGGCCACGTAACGATCTACAGCCATGGCAGCCAAAAGGTATAATTCAGTTGAGACAAATATGCCATAAACATATAATTGTGTCACACACCCTGAGAATGTGATGGATTTATCTAAAACCAAGAAGTTTAGTAACATCTTCGGAGTGATAGCAGATGTGTAACAGAGGTCAATGAAAGCCAAGTTTTGGAGGAAAAAGTACATGGGAGTGTGAAGACGGGCATCACATTTTACGAGCAAAATCATACCAAAATTAGCCACTAGAGATATAATGTAGATGACCAGAAACACAAGGAAGAGGATGTACTGCACTTCTTGGCTAACGGCAAACCCCAGTAGAATGAACTCAGTCACTCTGGTGCCATTTCCTTGGACCATGGCTTTCATATCATCTGCAAATAAAGAATACAGAGAGAAGGACCAAGAGGTTTTAGTGACCTCAAATTAGAAATAAAATACAATTCAGTTTAATGTTAGGTCTTATTTTATTGAATTATTATTGAATAATTGAATTTATTGAAATATTTTGTTTTCATAGCATCTTTATTTCTGAATTTATTCCTCCTCATGATCTGACTCAAAAAGCCAGCCCTTTGAAAACCTTAAAACTAAAAAAGAAAGAGAATAAAAGAGTTCAGCAAAACCCACCCATGTAATGAGTCTGTATGAGGATGCTGTAACATTTTCTCCCATGCTCTGAATCATGTTTCCTAAGGTTACCTCACTTGAGGCAGTTTAGGAAGTCTGGGTTTCCTTAAGACTTTTAACCTGGCTCTTAAAGAGAGTTTCACCAGGAGACTAGACATCTTTGTTCTCAGAAATGATGGCACAAGAGGAATAGCTATTTAGTCTCTCTGGAGGTGCTCTGAAGGGGAAAGCCCTTGCTGGTCTGTGTAAACCATAATACTACTAGATAAGATTTATCTATACCTTAAAGTTTACAAGACATTTTTCATTCATTTATTTTTAAATCTAGCCCTCACAATTGCCCTGGGATGTTGATGTTATCATCATCCCTATTTTACAGAAGAGGAAATTGGGCAGGTAGAGGTTAAATGATTTGCCCAAGGTCTCAGAACTATGAAACAGGTTTTGAACTCACAACTACCTGACTCCAGGTTCAGCACTTTATTCACTATACTACCTAGCTGCCTTCTAAATCTGTATTTTAAAAAAATCTCACAGAACTCTAAATCAAACCATTAGCACTGCTAGTGTTGGTCATCCTAGAGATACTTTAGTGACATATTTTCATTAGCTAGAGTAGCAAAAGATGAGTATGGAGGCATATTTAAATCCAGAGAATTACTGGTTGTTGAAGCTGGAAAATGAGACCACTGGGCAGAGCTAGAAAGGACTCAAGATGGGAAATGTTAGCTCTGAGTGAAGGGACCCTGGAACCTTGAACGTAGAATGATGCCAGACCTGTGAGGAACTTCATAATGTCAAAACTCAATGGAGTGTTTGAGATCATCTGGTCAAGTCTCTTTATGTTAAACAGATGATAAAACAGACCACAGGTGCTTCTGTGATTTTTCTAAGGTCACTCAAAACTATTACCCAGCTCTGAGTCATTGGCAGAACTAGACTGGAGGCCTGGTATATTCACATCCAATCCAATGCAGATTTTCTTTTCTTTTCTATTGCAGACTGAATCTCCTTATCTTTCCCAGGCTGGAGGTAGGGCAGCCTACATCATCTAATGTCCATGGTAATTTTATTTCTGACTTGAGCTAGTCCATACCTCCTTCTGCAGCCTGGTAGCCCACTGCTCCTCACGACACCTTCTAGGGGTGTTAGGTCCACTGTGACATAGAACTCCTGAGCTCAAGGGATCCATAAACTTCATCATCCCTCCATAACAGGGATTACAGGTTTGTGCCATAATCACCTCCCTCCCTCCTTTTCCCTGTCCTCCGCTTGTGTCCTCACCTTCCCTCTGCTCCTTCTCCTCCCAGTGACTGAACATACTTCTCTTCCCCCACTCCATTTGTCACGTACATACAAATGTACCTAAGTCAAATTTCTACAGTGCTTGACCATAGAAATCACTGGGTTCTTGTATCCTAATTGATACCTCACCATCACTTCCTCCCTAATGTCTCACCATAGGGGCACCATTCTCCCAGCCACCAGGGTCAGAATATCACCTTGCTACAACTAGTTTTTGCTTCATTGCTATCCAATATTCCAATTATTTTTCTCCAGGTGAAAGATCATAGAGTTCATGATTTGTCAAAGGGAAAGTTTGAATCCATCTTGGTTCTGCTCCCACTAAACCTTTCCCTACTTACCTTTTGGTGGCGTCTCAATGATCTCCATTGTCCAGGCTCAGATCTGAATCATGTTTTACTCTTCCCATTCCCTCATCAGTCATATCCAATATGTTGCCAGGTCTTATCAATTATTACTACAGAGCAGCTTTTACCTCTGCCCTGTCCTCTTTAGTCACGTAGCCACCCCGAGAGTTCAGGCCCCATCACTCTGGATCTGGGTTCTTATATTGCCTCCTGAGGATTCTCTCTTTTTCCATTATCTCCTGTATTCAAACATCTTCACAAAATTTCCAAAATTTCCTGCTTCAGGCACAGTAGGCCCAGTCACACTGGACTACCATTTCTCCTCTGGAGTAAGTCTGCCTTCTTTAGCCTCCATGCATATGAAAGCTTCTCCATTCTCAAATGTTTTACCTCTTTACCTCATCTTTCCTTATTGTTCCTTCAAGGCCGCAATCAGATACTGTGGATCTTCTAGAAAGCCAACCTTCTCTGATATCCTCAGCTGCAAGTATTTTCTTCTTTGATTTTTACTATGTTTTTTCTCTCTTGCTCTGTCTCTCTGACTGTCTCTCCCCCCTTTCCTTCCTTCCTCTATTTCTTCTTCACATCCCATCACTCACTACTTTCATATATCATTCTCTATAAATGGTATATCCTATATCTTCTCCATTAGAGAAGACAAATATCTGGAGCAGCAGGACAATGTGCTTTCTATCCTTGTATCTCAAGCTTTGAGCAACAGGCCTTGCATGGACTGGTACACAGGGGAGTCAATTAAGAGTAGGAAGGAACTTGAGATGTAATTGAGGACTTTCTTCTCATATGACTCCATAAATACTTAGTAACATGAATCATATTGCATCAGATTCCTGTAGACATCAAGATGGTATAGTGAATTAAGTATTGGATTTGGTTTCAGGAACATCTGAGTTCACATATTGCCTCAGAAACTTATTAGCTATGTGAACTTGAGCAAGTCATTTAACTTTCCTTAGGTCCCAGTTTTCTCATCTGTAAAATAGGGAAAATGATGGCACCTACCTGCAAGGGTTGTTGAGGATCAAATAAGGTAGTATATGTGAAGTGCTTTACCGAACATAAGGTGCCAGTGGAATCCTACATCTTTCCTCCCCAGAAATGAATGAGATAGGCTAAATGATCTTCAAGGTCACTAAAGTTCTAAACCTTAGGAGCTCTGATCTCTGATGGTGATCACTCCCTTCTCCTGAAGGTAAGTCAGTAACTCCAGAAGATCAGGAATCCTACCTACTCACCCCACCATTCACTCCCTTTTCATTGTGGTTTTGCTGGGGGTTAGAGGTTCCTGTCCACCCCCAGAACCAGTCCTTCTGTGTCTCTGAACCTTATCTTCCAGGCTCTGCTTCTTCTCTAAGACACTCTTCCAAGCATACCCAGGTCATTGGGGATAATCGGAGATTGACTGTAATCCCACTTCAAGTTCTCCTGCTCCCATCAGGTCTAGGTTCACTGGAGTCCTAAGGTGACATCACTTCAGGTGCCCCAAATGTGTACACACATAAGTCAGTCAAACAGTACAGGGAACTACTCTCTTGGGAGTTTCTGGGCATAGAGAATGAGGAAAGATCATGAGGAGTGATCATTAGCTGCTCTCCTTCTGACTTCCCAGGAGTGCTGTTATATTCCAATTACTTCGAAATTTTTTGGTAATGATCATAAACTATAGTTCTAAGATACTTATGTTTTTCTAAGATCACTGAGCTCATCATTTCTTATAGTACAGTAGTATTCCATCAAAATCATATGCCACAACTTGTTCAGTCAGTCCTCAATTGATGGGCATCCCCGCAAATTTCCAGTTCTTTGCCACCACAAACAGAGCTGCTATAGGGGCAGCTATGTAGTGTAGTGGATAGAGCATCAGTGCAGGAGTCAGGAGGACCTGAGTTCAAATCTCACCTCAGACAGTTGACACTCACTAGTTGTGTGACCTTAGGAAAGTCACTTAACCTCAATTGCCTCATCCTGGGTTATCTCCAGTCATCCTGATGAATATCTGGTCACTGAATTCAGATGACTCTGGAGGAGAAGTGAGGCTGGTGACCTGTACAGCCCTCCCTCACTCAAAACAAAGTAAAGTGCAAGTCATGTCATTATTTCGCTGACAGCATGGTCTTCTTCGGCAATGAAGGACGAACATACAGAACTGCTATTAACATTTTAGAACATAGAGATTCTTTTCCTTTTTCTTTAAGCATCTTTGGAAATAAATCTAGTAGTGGTATTGCTGAGTCAGTGATGATGATTGAGATGATAATTGGATAAACAGGAGCTAATGAATTCAATCACATGAGAAAGTATGAAGGAGAATAGAATATTCTTTGGATGGATGTCTTTGTAATTGCAGCACAGATAATGATGAAGTTCCAAGAGTCTTAGTAGTATATTTGTGGTTTGTGTAAAGTAGAGAAATCAAGCATTCTAACAGAGGCCAAATTACACTAAATTAGAACTAAGTCAATATCTAATCAGCCTTCCTCATCTTCTCAAGAAACTGTGGTGGGGGCTTTGATGAGAGGAAACCACAGCACTCTACCGTTCTCCCAGTTTCTGAGCCAGCCCCTACAGGGAATGACTTGCTATATACCATTTGCACTATGTTGAGGAGACAAAATATTCAATAAGAGATCTGAGACAAACACTTTCCGGGACACAACAAGACAGCAGGCAGTCTGGTAGTTTAATTCAATGTCCTTTACTGATTGTTAAATTCCATTTTCCACTTTGAAACTTTTACTGAATGTATTTGCATGTCAAACTGGCCAAATATGTGAGAAGTTCACTGGACTGGGAATTCAGTCAAAGGTATGAATGACTGATAGTAGCATCTCAAACCTGGGAGGTAGAGAAAAGTTCCAGTATCATATGGGGGAATGAAGTATTATTCCGTACTATTAGATAGTACCTGTACTATCTAAATGCTAAGTAATAGGCCTGAACTCTATGATGTATTGATTTGTTCCCTTCTACTTATATATAGAGATATCTCCCATCTTTATAAAACCTTCTGGACCTCCACCTTCCCTTAAGTTACTGTTCCAAATTCTTTCTCCCTTTTGGAGCCAAACTCCTAGGAAAAATTAAACAAAAACATAAACAATTTTGTGCTTTTTTTGCTACCCCCTATAAAAAGGTCTATAGCATATTTGGTAGTTCTGTGGAGAAATTTTGGAAAGATATGGGGAAAAACATGTCACAACGAAAGATGTGTATGTATTTGGACTTCCCTCTACCTTTTCCATCTGTAATACCCTCATCTCTCATTTCCCCATCAAGTCCATTTTCAAACCCTTTAATTCTGCCTTAACATCTGTCCCAATTGTCCCCTTCTCTGCTCAAACTTTCATCACCTCTCACCTAGACTAATGTCACAGCCTGCTAATTGAACTCTCTATGTCCAGTCTCTCTCCTTTCCAATACACCCTCCATTCAATTGTCAATATAATGTTCTCATATTCCATTTCCTCCATCCATACATTTTGTACAAGGTATTCTCCATCACTGGTATTCATGCCTACATTCTCTCTGTGTATCCTTACTTCCTTCAAATCTCAGCTCAAATGTCATCTCCTCAAACACAACTTCCCTATTGCACAACAGATGATAAAACTCTGTTCTCAGCTTATCTTGTTTTCACTTCTCAGCGAAAACTCCCTCCCCAGTAGACTAGAAATTCCTTGAAGGCAGATGTGTGTCATGTTTGGCTTCATACCCTTAGTGTGTCTATAGAAAATTGAAAACTGAAGGAATTCTCCAGAATGAAATTAACATGGATCCATTGAAGTATGGAGGAAATAGCAATCTAAGAAGGAGAAAATGCTCAGTTGTGGGAGTGTTACGATGAAATCCCTAAAGGACATGAAGCTGAACTGCTGGGATCCCTGAAGACAGCTGATTAGACAGATATCAAGTTGATGATAGTGAAGAAAAGAAATTTTAGGTAGAATCTGACATTACGTTACATTGCATGTCATGTCTGACATGACATTCTACATTAAGGGAGAGCAGAGTTCAAGGGGTTCAGCAGACAGATATCTAGTATCTGACGGTCTTTAATTCTGTAGGGAAAGTCTATCCCCAAAGTTATGAGAAACACGTAAGAATGAAATTTAGGAGACCCAGAGAGCAATTTTTCCAACCAGGAACAAAAAAAGGAAGCCGCATTAGGAGACCAATGTAACAGCCCTGAGAACTCATTAGTGAACAATAATTTTCCAAAAACATGTACAGTAGTAAGGGCAGGTAGCTGAGGAGAAATACAAAACAGCATAGCAAAGTCTTGTAAGAAATGTGTTGGGAGTGAGTCGAGGCTGGTGAAGAATGCTAAGGATGATAAAAAGGGTTGTTTTTTTTTTTTTATTTTAAAGCGTGTTGGACAGAAGAGTTCAAGTAACAACGAAATAGGATTGCTGCTCAGAGTGATTGGGATGAAGACAACAGCCAGGGCCCAACAAGAGGCCAACTAGTTGACCCCTCATTTATTTCAATTTTCTCTTCTAAGTACAATGGTACTGGGACAGAGCTAAAGTGACTAACAATGAGTTAAAACCCAAGAGAGGGAGGTGCCCTGGAGGGCACCCAGCTCCCTCAATGACTTCAAATCAAAAGGACCAGACAAGTACCATAGATTTAGAACAGGAAGGAACCTTAGAAATGATCTCATCCAACCCCTTCAGTTTAGGGACGTACTTGTTGTCTGTGGTCCAGAGCCCTTAGGTGATGCATTCAGGTTCAGTCACTCTAGCCATCAAGCACCTATTACATGCCAGGTTATAGAAATAACTGAAGGTTAAAAAAGACCGAACTGACGGACAGTGCCAAGATGGTGGAGTAGACAGACACCCATATGCAGGCTGTCCCCACACAGCCCATAAAATACCTGTAGAGACAGACTCTCAACAAATTTTGGAGCAGTAGAATTGGAGAACAACAGAGTGGAGGAGATTTCTAGCTCAGAGTGATCTAAAAGACCCATGGGAAACGTCTATTGCACTGGAGGTGGAGTGGAACCCAGTCCAGTGTTGGCTGTATGCTGAGAACAGCCCTTGGAGGCAGAATCTCCAGTCTTAGAGTCCCCAGTCACAGCAGTCGGATCACAGATCTCTCAACCCACATGCCCCAAAGGTCAGTGACGGGGATTTTTTAGCTGACCAGGAAGAGAGAAGGGCCTTCTCATAGCTCCAACCTCAGGCAGAGGCCTGAAAAGACCACATTGGGCATGTGGGCATTCAGGACCTAAGCAGGGTAGAGGAAATGATGGAAGGAAGGGCAATGGGAGGAGGGAGCAATTAGAAGTCAACACTCTTGGGGAGGGACAGGATCAAAAGAGAGAATAGAAACAATGGGGAGCAGGATAGGATGGAGGGAAATATAGTGAGTCTTATACAACACAACTATTATGGAAGTCATTTGCAAAACTATACAGGTATGGCCTATATCGAATTGCTTGCCTTCCCAAAGGGAATGGGTGGGGAGGGAGGGATTGGGAGAAACTGGAACTCGAAGTTTTAGGAACAACTCTTGAGTATTGTTCTTGCAACTAGGAAATAAGAAATACAGGCAATGCGGTATAGAAAGTTATCTGGCCCTACAGGACAAAAGAGAAGATGGGGATAAGGGAAGGGAGGGATGCTAGAAGGGAGGGTAGATTGGTGATAGGGATAATTAGAATGCTCAGCGTTTTGGGATGGGGAGGGAAGAAATGGGGAGAAAATGTGGAACCTAAAATTTTGTGGAAATGAATATTGAAAACTTAAATAAATTAAATTTAAAAGAAAGACCCAACTCTAAACTAGCTAATACTTTAATGGGGGAGAGAAGATCTGAACCACCATAACACATCTTCAGGACCTAAAACTGGCAGATATTATCAACAAGCTGCTTTCAGTGATCTTCATTATTTAAATTACTTTTTAATGAATAAAAATATATTTTAGAATTAGAATTTTTAGAATTGATATTCAGGGGAAAAGTTTTTCTCTGGCTCTCTGACTCTCCCTCTCTCCCTCCACCAATAGACAAACAATTGGAAAAAAAGTGCTTGCTACAAATATTCCTAGTCAAACAAAATAAATTTTTGCATTGATTATGTTCAAAAATCTCCATATCTCATTCTATACCTTATCCATCAGCCACCTTTCTGTCAGGAAATTGCAGAAATTTTGTTATTGGTCCTCTGGAATTGTGATTGGATAAGAGTACCTAGGCTTTCAAAGTTGTTTATTATTGATTATTGTGTAAATTGTTCTCTCTCTTCTGTCAGTGATCTTTGAAAGAACTTAGAACAGAAGCTGTTCAATTTCTTCTGATGGCACTTCATTTTAAAAACATTTAAAAACCAGCCCAGGTGAGCATGAATTGTCATAAAATCTGTATATGTATTTGTCCACTGGACCTGGTAGCTTGGGCTTTCTGCCAGGTATTTTCTGCAGGTAGAAACCTGCATCTGATGATCTCTCTCTTTCTCCAGGAGAGCCTTCTGCCTCAGGGTCCAAAGTCCCAGAATTTCAGTTTTTGAGAGGACCTCAGCAGCATCTGGTCCAAATCATGAACTGAAGAAATATCTGCTATGATATAGGTGACAGACAACCATCCAACCTCAGCTTTATAACGTCCAAAGGGCAAGAAGTTCTATTTAGGGACAGTAATAATTGTAACTTTTCTTCTGACATGGAGCCTTAATTTACCGCACTGTAACTTCTACCCATCGTTGCTGGTTTTGCTCTCTGTGGCCAAACAGAACAAATCTAATCCCTCTTGCTTGTGGCAGTCCTTCAAATACTTGAAGGCAGCTTTCCTGTTCTCCAAGTTTCTGTTTCTCCAGGATATACACAGACAGTTCTTTCAACAGATCCTCACACATAAAGGGTTCGCATCCCTCCTCTGGACTCTTCAGCTTCTCCATATTTTTAAACTGTGGCACTCAAAACTCAGAGCAGTTCTCCAGATGAGATCTGAGGAGGGTAAAATGCAGTGAGACTATCAGTTCCTTATTCCGGGAAGCTATCTATGTCTCTCAATGTAGCCTCCGATAATGGTACAATCCTTTATTTTGCCTGCAACATCCAACTGCTGATGCATATTTAGCTTACAACCCACTAAAACTATCAGATCTTTCCCATCCCTCACTTCTCTCTTTTAAATGTCACCTCTCGGGGGGAGGAGCCAAGATAGCAGAGTAGAAAGACACACATAAGCTAGCTCTGAACCCACAGCCCATGGATTTCCTCTAAAAAGAACTCCCAACAAATTCTGGAGCACTGGAAGCCACGCAGCAACACAGTGAAGGAGATTTCCTTTCCAGAGAGCCCTGAAAAACTGACCCCAGCGGGGCAGAGCCAAGATGGCGGAGTAGAAAGACTCACCTATGCTAGCTCCAAACCCACAGACCATAGAATTCCTCTAAAAAGAACTCCTGACAAATTCTGAAACAGTGGAAGCCGCGCAGAAACACAGTGAAGGAGATTTCCGTTCCAGAGAGCCCTGAAAAACAGATCCCAAAGGTCCATCACGCCCCGGACGGGAGCAGAGTCCTCCCCTACCCCAGCTGCATGGCACTGAGAGGTGCGAGCAGATCTGAGCAGGCTTCAGGGATGGAATCTCCAGCGGCCACGAAGGTGCCTCCACGAACAGACGCAAAAGTCAGTGAAAGAGATGGGCTGAGAGGGAAGCGGAGTGTCTCTGGGACTCAGGCCCCCTTGGGAGGCAGGGGCAGCAGCAGAGGCAGCAGCAGAGACTGCAGGCGGCCAGAGGCTCCTGGAGCAGGCAGGAGCTCTACAGCAGCTCCATTACAGAAGGTCTCTGCATAAACCCCCTGAGAGAACTGAGCCTAGGAGGCAGCCCTGCCCCCACATGAGAACCTGATTTAATCTTACCCTGAATAGCAGCCAGGCCTGCTGCCAAGAGCAGCATTTGAATATCAGACCCAAAGCACTAGCTGGGCAGATCGAGGAAGGAGTGGAGAGGAATCTCAAAAGTCAAGTAACTGGCTGGGAAAATGCCCAGAAAAGGGAAAAGAAATAAGACCATAGAAGGTTACATTTTTGGTGACCAGATGTTTCCTCCTTTCCTTTCTGATGAGGAAGTACAATGCTTACCATCAGGTAAAGACACAGAAGTCAAGGCCTCAGTATCCCAAACATCTGAAACAGATATCCAATGGGCTCAGGCCATGGAAGAACTCAAAAAGGATTTTGAAAATCAAGTTACACAGATGGAAGAAAAACTGGAAGAGAAATGAGAGAGATGCAAGAAAAGCATGAAAAGCGGGTCAATACCTTAATAAAGGAGATGCAAAAAAATGCTGAAGAAAATAACACCTTGAAAAATAGGC
>CM053770.1:265782917-265806535 GCA_028658325.1 Potorous gilbertii
CTTCACTGTGTTGCTGCGCAGCCTCCACTGCTCCAGAATTTGTCAGGAGTTCTTTTTACAGGAAATCTATGGGCTGTGGGTTCGGACCTAGCATAGGTGAGTCTTTCTACTCCGCCATCTTGGCTCCGCCCCCCTTTTGCTCACTTTTAAGATGGATTTGGCATGTATTCCACTTCAGAGTATTTTTTAATTCCAAACTTTAGACAACTATGGCTTCTGCAAAATGGCTACTCTCTCCACCTACGTAGATCTCCATGTCTCTAAAACTTCAAATATTTTCTTTGCGAGATTAACTCATCTTGGAATGAGTTATGGGATGAATCTCTTGCCAGTTATTTCAGCTGGTCTCAGAGTGACAATCAATCATTGAGGTTCAACTTGAAGCCTCTCCAGTTTGGTGGGACCCACTTGTTCTTGGTCTCCACTTTTCCAGCCATGGAGAACTCAAGATTCATCTCCACATCATGAGGCTTTGAAGATGGATATTAATGAGAAATTGATGAGTTCTATGAAAGGATCACAGTAATAAAATAACTGACATGGGTAAAAAATTTGCAAAGGTTATAAGCATTATGCCTCACAAAAAAGTTCAAGAGGAAGGTACTCAAGGTTTTCTGATACTAAGTCATACAAAATCTTAATTCTCCCCTAAAGGGTCTTTTTTTTACATTCCAGAGTTTAGCACCATGCTTTACACATGCACTTAGCCGTTCAAAAAAAAATGTTGGAGTTAAATTAGATAAACAAATGACTGGTCTTTTCAACAGAAGTAAATATTGCTTTTTGATAAAATATTTGACCAATTTATCTTTGTGCCGTTTTCCAATTAATTTACTTTTTCATTTTGTGGTTTTAATGATGATTTTTTTGTTTTGTTTTTAACACTATAGTCATCAGACTTCTTTCCTTGTGAAAAATACATTGTATAGGAATATGAGCGTGTATATATGGATACATGGTCCATTGTAGCTTCGTTGACACTTTCTCATGCTCTTTGAGGCTTCCAAATATTTTCACTTTCCCTGATCTTGTGCCAGCTTTCCCACAGAAATGTCTTAGAAGTAGTTCATATCTTGTGGTCTAAATAAAGAAGATATATCAATGTCGTTCATATTAATTGCAATGGGCAAATTCATGTTGGATAAATGAGAATTATTGCTGATCATGAGTATATGTTATATGGCTACTATCTACAGTCATTTTAACTACAGATTAGAAAAAATTGGGATGTGGGATGATAACTGAGGATCTGCTAATGTTAGTTTTTATATCTAAAAGTTTAGTGTGCTTTATAAAATCTGACTGATTAATGTAACAGGAAAGGGGATGAACTCTTATTTGATAACTTTAAAAAGGAACAAACTTGTGATTTCATCTATTATAGAGAAGTCTTAACGCATGAAGTTAGTTTATCCATCCACTGAAAAAAATCAGTATTTTTACATTAAAATGTTAAGTGACTGGGGTAGTGTGACAACACAATCAGTATCTGTCAGAGGACGCACATGAAATCATGTCCTTCTGACTCTCAGTCATCCCTCTGTTCATGAAACCCTTCTGCCACTTGGGTCATATGAGAAGAATTGATCAGAAATTACAAGAAAATTACATGACTAGCTCAATCTATTATAGTACCATTTCCACATCAGCTCTGTGGAGTAGGCCCCTTAAGTATAACTATTCCCTTTTCCAGATGAATCTGAAAGTAGATAGGTGAAATTACTCAAAGTCAAACAATAAGCAAGATTCCTCCTCCACGAGGCCATTCCTTATCTCCCCATTCCCTTGGCCCTCATTCTACTGAAAAACCCTGGAAAAATATGGCATGTCATAATTCCTTCATGTCTTTGTATATCTGTCAGTTAGAATCACTGGGCAGTGAAACAATTCCTACCTTGGGTTCTGGAACACTATTGTGACCCTGACAGAGGTCAGAAGTGCCAACCTTAAGCATATCTTTGAAAATGGTTTATTTCTGGGTTCTCTTAGGGAACTTGAATTTTCTTAACAAAATTCCAGGGATATAGGGAAAGAAACAGAAGCCTCTAGTTTTATAGATAAGTTGATGAACATAATAAAAACACCCTAGCTTCCAGTTGCCTGGATTCCCTAGGACTTTACATTAGGGTTCATTCTATCCACCTTTTCTCCCTCATTGGCTCTACCCCTTAAAAGTAAGCATTTCCTATGCCTCTTTTCTCAATTCTTTTTTCTCAGTTGGCAATCTAATCCACTCCTATGCCTTCAACTCTCACCTTTGTGGATATTCAAATCCATATCTCCTGTTTAACTTCTCCCTATCCCCTGCCCAGTTTGCCAAGTGCTATCTTTAATTGCTTTTCAAGTATTTCCGTGGGGCCCACTGGCACCTCAAACTCAAAATATCCAAAAGCAAATTCATCTTACTTCCTTCAAAACCTATCCCGACTCTCAACTTTTCTATTTGTGCTAAGGATAAAATCATCAAACTCTTTCCCCTTCACCTAGGGAGCATAGTAGATAGAACAGTGGATCAGAAGTCAGGCTTCCTTAGTTTAAATCTGGTCCAGACACTGACTAGCTGTATGATCCTGGGTAAGTCACTTAATCCTATTTGCCTCAATTTCTTCATCTGTAAAATGGGTAGAGAAGGAAATATCAAACAGCTCCAGTATCTTTCCCAATATATCTTCAAAGAGTCACAAAGAGTCAGGCATGACAGAAATGACTGAACAACAATGATCTCTCTTACCCCCAAGTTCTCTAAGTCATCAAGGCTTGATTCTTTTTCCTCAATACATCTCATATTTGTCCTCTTTCTACTCCTCATTTAATACTCTAGCTGAAATTCTCCATGTTTCACAGGAGCAATCCTAAGGCACCTGACTAATTACCTATCCTGTGGTTCCTTCATTCTCTTTTCTCTTCTCCACATTCAGATCTTCCTGACTCCAAGTTAGGCTTTCTATTCAGTGTGTCACACAATTGCCTCAGTACATCTATTGTTAGGAGCTGTGTTATGAATGATGGTCTAGAAAAGGACAAGAGGAATAATAGGTAGACAAGTAGCCGGAAATTGAAAAAAACTTATGAGTGAGAATCTATGAGTAGATAGGAGCAGAGAACTCTTGAAGAACTGGAGCACAGTAGTATCTTAGAGAACATAAGACTTGGGGACATTTCCAGCAAAAAGGGTACTGCTTAGCTCAGAGAATAAAGTATATTGACCTCCTCAGAAGATGCTAGTAGCTCTTTGGTGTCCTCTGTGATTACCCTTCACACTCTGTACATGTCCCTCCATGTGTATCCTCCATGCCAGTGCCCTGGTCCCAAGGGTTCATGAAATAGGTACCCTCCCCAGTCTCATGTATTCCTTCAGTGAGTCTTCTTTTACATGTGTGTTTTCATCTACTGATGGTAGGACAACCCAATGTGTGCATGGAGGAGGGGAAGATATTTTCTTAGCAATTTATTTGCTGTTTGATTAAATATATTTTCTTTTTAATAATGAGTCCTCTGGTTGACTGGTTAAAAAAAAACCTCATTGGTAAGGGCTTCTGACTAGGGAATTTAAGTGGGCACTGACCCATGGAGTTTCTCCAACCTGAAGTTGTTTTTCCTGGGTAGCCAGGTTGGTGGTAGGTAGGGGATACAGTGAGTTAATTAATAGGTGATAAATTAAATTAATTTTGGGCAATAATTATCTTATTTATTTCCTATCTCCCTCAGGATCTACCACATTTTAAATACTGAATAAATTTTTGTTGAATTGAAATGGTTAAGAAGCTTTTAGTCCTTTTGACATATTTGTCACAGTATAGTGGAAAATGCAGTGAAATTGGAGTCAGAGGACAATAATTTGAATCTTGGCTTTGCTACTCATTGTCTACATCATTGCACCACAGTTTCCCTAATTTATAAAATAAGAAATGGATTTATGAGATCTTTAAAGTTCCTTTCATCTCCAAATCTATGGTATTATCCTGCTATAGAATAATGGAACCTCAGAGATCAAGTAGACCTCAAAGGTCACCTTCCCTAACCATTATCTGAGCATCACATCTCCATTATGCCTGAAAATGATTAGTTTTACTCTCTCTGTCTCTGTCTCTGTCTCTGTCTCTCTCTCTCTCTCTCTCTCTCTCTCTCTCTCTCTCCCTCTCTCTCTCTCTCTCTTTCTTTTATTTAAACTGTTTACTGGCATTTCTACTTGGATGCCCTACCTGGATGTCAGTCATCCAGTTGTGTCAAACTCTACATAACCCCACAGACAAAATCCAAGGAGTTTTCTTGGCAAAAATCCTGATTTGCTTCGCCATTTCATTTTCCAGTGTGGCCATTTTACATATGAGGAACTGAAGCAATTAGTGCTTAAATGATTTGCTCAGGGTCACATAGCTAGTAAGTATTTGAATTCAGATCTTCCTGACTCCAGGCCTGGTGCTCTACCCACTGTACTATCCAGTTGCCCCATGTCCTGTAGCAATCTCTAAAATCAATATATTGAACATAGACATTCTTTTCACTTTCCCCTAAATGATCTTTTTGCCCCAAACTTCCCTACTCCTTTTAAGGGTGCTACTATTCTTCCAGTCTTTTAAGTTCACTATATATATATATCCAATGAGTTGTCGAATTTTGTTCTGTCTATCCTACAGCATCTCTTACATCTGACCCCTTATTTCTACTCATGTGACTACCAGCTTACTCCAGGCTCTCAACTTCTGCCTAGACTATTGTCATAGCCTCCTAATTAGTCTCCCTGCCTCAAATCTCTTTCTATTTCAATCCACTCCTTACCCAACTACCAATTTGGTTTTCCTAAGGTACTGATATGATCATGTCACTTCCCACCATAACAAATATGAGAAATCTCCTCTTACTTCTAGTATTAAATGAAACTCTGTCAAACATTTAAAACTTCTTACTTCCTGATCTTTTCTTCCCTTTTACAGATTATTCTCCTGTAGGCACTCCCTATTCTTGCTGCTCCTTCTCCTCCATCTCCTGCCTCTTTATATTATGTACAAACATTTGGTCTCCACTTTTAGAATGTAAGCTCTCATGGACAAGGATTAATTCACTTTTGTCTTTGTGTCCCCGTGGCTTATCATGGTACAAACATAGTAGGTGCTTACTTAACATATGTTGATTGAATGACTAAGATAAATTTCACTTGAAAAACCTCAGCCCTAGCCTTTCCAATTAGATATTTTACATTTTCTTCTATAATCTGTCATGGGGAGGGATGGGGGTAGGGGGGGAAGGTGTGGGGGGATAAAATCTTAATTTTTAAGGAAGTGATTGTAGAACATTTATATATAAATAAAATAAAAATTAAAAAAAAAAGAAAAACCTCAAGGAAGGGGAACTCATTACCTGTCATTTGAGGTGGGGTCATTTTTAACTATTCTGAATTTTTGGTATTTTCCTCCTCTTTCTGTCAAGCCTGCCTTTCCTCTGCAGCTTCTTTCAAGGGCTTCTAGTTCTACCATCTGGAGCCAAAGATAAAGAATCTAAAGAAGACATCTATCATTCTATCTTGTGTTGTTCTCTTTCCAGCTCTCAAGTGTTTTCCTTTCTTTCCTTCTCCATATTGGGCATACCCAGTTTCTTCAACCCATCTTTACTGGCATGCATGTTCAGTTAAGGTGTTAGAAATACTTAGTGATACTTGATGACGAGTCAAAAGAGTCACTGCTTTGATTAACATGGGGTTTCAAGGACCATCGTCTTACTTATAAGGAAATCAATAAGGAAAGAGAAAGATGCCTCAAAAGAAAACATTTAAGGAATTTGAATCTCTGTGGATTTCTTTAGGGTGTGAATTATAGTGAAGACTTTGTAATTATTTTCCCCTTTGTTAATACTATAGCTCCCAAAGAAGGGGACACGTGAGGGATATTGGTTCACCTAGGGAAAAAAAGAAACAAAAAGGAACATGATGCAAGTAGACTAAACCAGGCAAATTCTTGGAAAGAAAGCACTTTACTTTCTAAAGGAGGTAGAAAGATTCCACAGTGAAAGTGAATGAGAATAAAACCAAAGACTACTAGGAAATAATGCCACTTATGTGAGCCACAGTGATGTAAAGGGGGTAGAGGAGGAAGGAGAAGGAAGAGGCAACAGTAAGAAAAAAACTTTGGATATTATGTTCTGTTTGTCATCTTGTTTTTTTAACCTCTACAAATAAAACAAAGGGAATCTCAGAAAATGTAAGTTGAATAATTTCTAATCTACACTACCCACTATGACTATTTTAAAAAACTCTCAGCTTTCATTGGGAAAAGAAGCAGTTTACAAAACAGTTCTACCTTCTCCCCTCCCCCCACACACACCTGTAGGACATTCAAATGAAGTGTAAGGGACCATGATTTGTTTGTTTTATAGATTATAATCTTTCATCATGAATTTTGATGATGACTGCTATCTAGATCTGGGAGTGGCCGGTGGCCAACATATGAACTTCATGCAACCAATTCAGCTAATGGTCTATTTCTTTTCTGGTCCTCTGTGGGTTAGAACTGTTCAGAATGAAAAGGTCCTCTTGAAGCTACGGGAAGTATAGTGGAGCAGAGAGAATTTAGAATGAGACTACAGGTGTGTGAGGTGAGAACAGATGAAAGATTTGTCACTTGAGAAAATAGTATGATTATTTACTTTAAATGATAAAAATAGCATCTTTCCCCTTCCTCCCCACAAATGAAGAAGCTTTGTCTGCCTTCATATATGCCTTTACATCAAAATTTCAGTGTGAATGGATCTTAGATCTCATAGCCATGGACTTTCCTTTCATTGGAAAAAGTCCATACAGAAGTTCTCATTCTATATATGAGGAATTACAAAAAGGTATTCAGTTCTCTGAAGTATGTATTTAGAAGTAGATACTTCATTACATTTTTTTAAATGAATAATACTCTCTTTCTTGAAAGGGATTGTGTATGACTTTTATTAAAGCTATGTTTATTTTAAACTATGAACATCAACACTTACTGAAGATCCTCACAGAATTCTGTAATTTCCTTCCCTATTGGGTTTTGCATATATTAAAGGGGAAAATATGAGATTTTTCTCCAAGATTGTTGAGTAGGCAGAAAATACTTGGTTCCTTCAGAGGACATCCTCTGATGTAGGTTTTGTAGGAGAAATATTGGCACCTTTATTAGGAGTTTGGTTAATGTGAATTTTTATGAGAGTACCCTGGGAGAGTAGTGGTCACCTAAAGGGAAACCAAGGTGCTGAATTTCAATCAACTGAATAAAAAAATAAATTTTACCTTAATTTTCTTTTTGAGAAGGCTAGGGTCTGGTAGAGTGGGAGTAGAAACAGTTTTGTTTCATTTCCCCAATTGAACAGTTTTGTTTAAATTTTAAAATGTGTATATGTATGTTTTGTTTCATTTCTTTTAGTTTTATGAAGGAGAATAAGGAAATTTATTTTTTTTATATTTTAATTTGTCTCTTTGCTCTGAATTTCTTCCTCTTCTGACTTATCTTCCTCATGAATGCCAATTTGATACTCCTAAAACACATTACTCTTCTATACAAAAATCTTCAATAACTCACCATTGCCTTAAGAATAAAAATCAAAACTCGGTATGCCTTTTAAAGCATTGCATAATATAAATTTTTCCAGTCTTCAAAAATATATGTACATATATGCCATATGTGTGTATATATACACATATACATATATGCACTTTATATCTATATATTTATATACATTTGTGTGTACATATTGGAAGGATTAAATTATGTAAGTCTTTCAATGATAACAACTAGGGATATCACAAAAGTGTATGCATTGAACTTGTCACTTGACCTTTGCTTTGAAATAAGCTAGGGATTCCACAAAGGAATGTACAGTTCCTGTGGAGGTAAACAGGGAATATATTTCAGATGAGGATTTCTAGCAATGCAAAAAAGCAGAAGTGGAAGATAGAATCTGGCATATCAAGGACAGCTATGAGTTCAGTTTTGATGGAAAGGGTAGCTGTTTGATATATATGTATATGCATGTTTATATATATTCATACATATATACATTTGTACAAATGTATATATACACATACCCTAGTTATACTCTCACCCTCATAATTATATCATATTAATTTGTGTATGTTTTGTATTTATTTATCTGTTCATATGGTATAGTCCCACTCCAGTTAGGTGATAAAGTGGATAACATACTGTTTCTGGAGTCAGAAAGATCTGAGTTCAAATTCAACCTCAAACATTTACTAGTTGTTTGACTCACCCCTGAGTGTCTCAGTCTCCTCCAGTGTAAAATGAGGATAATGAAAGGACCTAACTTTCAGCATTTTGATGAGGATCTAATGTGATAAAACTTGTACAGTGCTGAGCACTGTGTATGACACATAAGCATTTAATAAATGTGTCCCCTCTCCCCCAATCAAAGCTTACAAATGTAAGCTTTTTTTGTAGGGAGAAATTCCTTTTTTTTTTTTTTTTGATTTGTATTGTGTTGGAGCCTAGTATAGGAGCCTTGCAAAGAGCAGGCATATAATATGTTTTTTGAATTGCTTTTATACAAGCAGATTATGTGTCTATATTTAGGTGCATGTGCATATGTGCATGCGTGTGTGTAAATGTACATGCCAAATTACCAGTCCAGGATTGAAGAAAGAATCCCTCAGGAAGGAATCAGTTCTCTGTTTTTAGCTTTTGAGAATTATTATCACTTGCTAGCTTAGGAATGTCCTTGTGCCCAAATTCTCATAGTCGGAATTGAAAAAGATTGATTGAACTTGGCTCATTTAAATAGAGGGGGCATGCTACTCCCTGGTCAAGAAACTCTGGTGGCTCTCTAGGGTCAAATTCAGATTTGGTTAGTTTTTAGGGCTCTTAATAATTTATTTCCAACTGATCTTTCCATAATTCTTGCATATTACTTTCATTACAATGCCCTATTTCTCAATCAGACCGACCTCATCAATGCTTAGCTCAGGATTGGAAATACAAGTACTGGATAAATCCTTGTTGATTGACTATAAGCTCTTTCCAATACATTACCTTCTATCTCCCATTCAGAGTTCTTTGCAACGCATGTTGTGCCTCATGCATGGAGGAAACTCATCTCACCTCTGTTCCATGGAGTCTCTAGTGGTCCAAGTACTACTTCCTTTAAGAATTTCATCACGAGCCCCCTTATATGCCCACAACCCTTCCCTCTAAATACATTGTTCCTGTTTATATCTATTTTGAATAAATGTGGAAATTTGAACGTGTTTAAATCCTGACATAATTTTATTAAAGAAAGCACTTAATGATACTATTGGTTTGGGGAAAACAAAACAAAAAACAGCCATCATTGAATGTATCCATGGCTGAACTGAGAAGAAATTTACCTCCAATGTGCGTTGTTTACTTAGGAATCAAAAGTCTTGAAATGTTTTTTCTCTTGACTTTTTCATTTATCATCATTGCATCTTACAGCAAATCATTGAAATATATTGAACCTCAGTTTCACTATCTATAAAATGTAGATAATATCACCAACTTGGTCTCATACAATTGTTGGGAGGATCAGGTGAGATAATGAAGATGTAAGCAACTTGAAATCTACAAAATCAAATAAAAATGGCAGATTATTATAGAACTGTGACACTTATGATAATTATAGGGAAAGGACTAGCGATTCCGAGGTATAGGGAACTCACAGATGAAAAAAGTCCTCCTACCAATTCACAGTAGTTTCTGACTCATAGTCTTAAACAGTTGCCTAGAGCATTGCTAAGTACTTGCTCAAGTTAAATGACCTGCCTAGGATCACATAGCCAGTATATGTCAGACTTAGCACTTGAACTCATGTTTTCCTGATTTTAACACCAGCTGTCTATCCATTATGCCATTTGACATTTCTCCTTCTTAATAATCGTAATTAATAATAACAGAAAATAAGTGAAATGCATTGCTAACAGAACTGTATCTGGGATCCTAGTAATTTAGATGCCTCTTCTCTCACTTGTTGGAGGATTGGTTTCTGGTCAGTGAACAGTGTACATATATGGACATTCATATTTGAAGTCATCAGTTTCAAATATGTTATCTATTTGTCTTTTTCTCAGTAGAGATCACCAGGAACAAATGGCCAATGGAAATTACACCAGGATCACCGAGTTCATTTTTATGGGTTTGAAATACCATCCTAAGCTGCAAGTCGCCCTGTTTGTGCTGTTTCTGTCCTTTTATCTCTTCAATCTGACAGGCAACCTGGGAATGATCGTCCTTATCCGAATTGATGCCCGCCTTCATACTCCCATGTATTTTTTCCTCAGCCACTTATCCTTTGTGGACATCAGTTTCTCTTCTGTGGTGGCCCCCAAGATGTTGAGAGACTTCTTTGAGGAGAGAAAAACTATCTCTTTCCTGGGCTGTGCCTTGCAACAATGGTTCTTTGGTCTTTTTGTGGCCACTGAGTGCTTCCTCTTGGCATCGATGGCCTATGACCGTTATGTGGCTATCTGTAACCCCCTGCTTTATTCTGTGGCCATGTCCCAGAGACTCTGCATCCAGCTTGTGTCTGGCCCCTATGCTGCAGGTTTCACAAGCACCACGACTCATACCACTGCTGCTTTCCGTCTCCCCTTCTGTGGCCCAAATGTCATCAATCATTTCTTTTGTGACATCTCACCTCTCTTTACTCTCATCTGTGCTGACATCTCAGTCAACAAGATTGTCCTTTTTGTCATGGCTGGGTCAGTGTTGGTATTCAGTGGTCTGATAATCATTGTATCCTATGTCTATATCCTCATAGCTATCCTCAGAATCCGCTCTGCTGAGGGAAGGCGCAAAGCATTTTCTACCTGCTCCTCCCACCTAACTGCCGTCAGCATCCTTTATGGGACCCTCTTCTTCATCTATGTGAGACCCAGTGCTAGCTTCTCCCTGGATATCAACAAGGTGGTGTCTGTTTTCTACACAGCAGTGATCCCCATGTTGAACCCCCTCATTTACAGCTTGAGGAATAAAGAAGTCAAAGATGCCATCCACAGGACCATTGCTAAAATCAAGTTTTGTATCAACAATTAAATTTTTCCCTAGAATAGTCAATGGGATATATTCTTAACCAGGTTGGGCATGCTCTTAAAAGTGCATTGCACAGTTGTTATTTTGGGGGGTTATTTGGCACTTTTCTTTAGCTTACAGTCTCCATGTCATCCTTTGTTTCTCTGGAAATATTTTAAAAATGCATATCATTTTTTTGGTCTGCATTTTCTTTTACAACATGGCTGATATGGAAAATGTTTTACATGTCTTCACATTTATAATCTGTATACAATTGCTTGCCTTTTCAAATCAGGGGCAGAGAGGAAAGGAAGGAGAGAATTTAAAACTCAAAATTTTTAAAAATGAATATTAAATATTTTTGCTTACATGTAATTTAGAAAATAATAAAATAAGACAAAGAAATATGCAACCTTATTCTATTTTTGCTAGGTAGCTTGCCTTACTATGAATTTTAATAAATTTGTACTTATTAGTGTATGTCATTAGCTACAAGACCCTTGACCATGTATTTGTACCTTTAATAAGGGATTTATACCTTTAATAAGGGACTTTTTTCTCCCATTTTCTCACTGGAATAGTTCAGTTGGTGGAAGTTTTCTCTGTTTTCTGTGTATGGAGGAGAATATCTTTGTTCCAGTCCTGGAGATCCTGGTGGAGTATTGGACTAGGCTGAAATGACCCAGACTGTACTTTAAAGGGAAGATCTGTATTTTGGACTCACATTCAATCACTTATTAGCTATTTCACTCTTAAACCTTGTCTCTTGTAAGCTTTTGCTCCCCATCAATTGAATGAATAAATGATTGCAGTCCAAATGTCAAGATTCAGAATCGTATAGTTTTGCTTGGTCTGTGGAGACTCTTACTGATTTAATCTTCCTATTTAGTGTGGAACTTTTTTAATTCTCCCTAACATTTAAAGAAAGAAACAGAGTTCTTGTTGTTGAACCCAAATTAAGAATAAACATTTTTTATTTTTGTTTCTTGGTTGCCAAAGTCATTTCTTTCTCTTCTTTCACTTCTTTCTCTTCTGCCACACACTCTAGTGTGCAAAAATATCCTGTTTGCTAGAGGGAAATGAGCATATATATTTAGAAAGAATCATCAGGATTGTGACAAACCCTGAATTGTAGACAACTTTCTAGTGCTGGCATGATAGTCACCATTCTCTTGATAAAATTTCCAAGTTCTGGATCTGCACTATGATGTCTGTTCTGGATTTCTGTATTTTGACTAATGCACAGATTGTCACTTCTGCATCAAAATTTTCTTTTCTTCAGTTGAGATTGGCTCACGTTGGTGTTTTGAGTCAACTTTATGTCCAGTTGACTCTCAGTCTATCAGGAAGTATTACTAGTGGTCTTTCAGGTTTCCATTCACCTTTCTACTAATTAGCAAGAGTTCACAGTATGTAATGGGAAAAAGTTAGAGGACCTGTTTCAAAATCTAATTCCATAATTTATATCCTGGGACAATTTGATTTCTCTCTCTGAGCCTTAGTTTCCTCATTTGTAACATGAATGGATAGTTGGACTCTATGGTCTCTATTATCCCTTTTAGATATAAACCCTAAACCCTTATAATGATAAATCCCATTTCAGTGGAACTTTGACATTTCCAAAACACCTTACATAATCATGTAATGCTAATGCAAACATCGTTAGCCTCATTTTATAGTTGAAAAGACTGAGACTTAGAAAGATTAAATGATTTGATCGTAGTCACACACGTATGGGAGTTCATATTTCACCTCTAAGTTCAACTCTCTTTTCAATACACTTCAATGCCCCTCAATCACTGGCTAAATAGATATTTCCTTACCCTCTGATCAAAGCAAGAAGGCTGAAGGGAAAAGAAAAAATCAAAACCAGCAATGACAGCCCCCTTATCATATTTGTGACCTAGAAAAACTCCAACCCAACAACTACTTCAGTCTCAAAGTTTATAAGAGATTCTCAACTTTTTATCATAACGTAGAACACAATGGCTTCAATAACACGAAGAAGGAAGCTCTAAGGGTCGATATTATCTGTTTACAAGGGAAAACATTCTGGATTTGAGGTCAAAATTCCAACTTCAATATTGCCTTATATCTTTATCTATCTTCTTTCTATCTATCTTCGACTCTGAAGTGCCACCTTATACTTATCAGAAATGACAAAAGCTAGAGGGGAGAAGGAAAAAAATAGATACACTTATGAATTGTTGATGGAGTAGTGAACTGGTCCAACCATTCTGGAGAAAAAGTTGAAAACTTAAAGGACTGCACAACTGTGTATACTCTTTGATTCAGCAATATCAGTATTGGTTTGTATCCAAAGAGATCAAAGACAAAGGGAAAGGATGTGTGTATACAAAAATGTTTATAATGGCTCTTTTTCTGATAGAAAAGGACAGAAATAATCAGCAATTGGAAAATGACTTAACAAGTTCATATCATATAATGTTACGATTCTATGGCAAGTTGTAATGTGGAAATTGTTTTGTCTTTCATTCTTGAAGAGAACTATCACATAAGGATGTCATAACTAACATGCAATGGGAAACGATGAGGAGGGTGATTTCAAAAATTGACACAAAGTGAAGTGAGAAAAACCAGGAAATCATTGTGCACAATAACAGAAATGTAATGATAATCAACTGGCTACTCTGCTAAATACAAAGATCTAAGATCCTACGATGAAAAAATGTTATCAATCTGCACAGAGATGACTGATGAATTCTAGTGAGAAATGAAGGATATTTTCCTCAGTTTTCATTTTTTCTTAATTTTTTTGTAATGTGACTAATATTAACACATATTTTTACATGATTTCACATGTATAATTGATAACATATTACTTGCTTTGTCAGTGGGTGGGGACAGGTGTGAGAGAAGGTGAGAATTTGGAACTCAAAATCTAAAAAGAAAAAGATGTTAAAAATAAGCAATAAATTAAATATATACATATATAATCAGTATTTTTAGCACAAATCTTATCAAATAGTAGGACTTATTTATAAATAGTGAGTTCAATGATATTTGCCTTCTGTTTCTGGAGGAAATCCTAACCTTTGTTTTTTGACTGAGAGAAACAGGAGTATCTGTGGGTCTTCAAACCTAGTGGACTAGTTTTGTGGACATGTCCCCAGATAGCTTTGCAAATATTTTCCCATCATGGCTTATGGACCAGGATCCAGATGAGCAAAGAGTGATATATGGGATCAGAATGGAAAAGATCGAACCCTGGCAGGATCATTAACACCTCAATAGAATTTTTCAATCTTTCCTTTCATCTGCCATTTGGATCTTCTGACCTTTGGGACTCCGGCTTGGAGGGATTTCTCTCACAGAAGATTAGGCAATCAATGAATGTGTTTAGTGTCAGTAGGAATGAGAGGCAGCTTTACAACCTGGACCACATAATCCTTAGCCCATAAGTTGATCAGTCCCTCAATGTATAGCAGACCTGCTGTGACCATGGCGGTCACTGACTTCCAAAGTCTGACTGAAATACTTGATCACTCAGAACGTTTTCCTATTTACAACCCATCTTACTTAATTAGGTCCTCTGCAACTAGTTTAGGAATGAGGAAAGAAAATGCTTCCAAATTTGGTAATTGCCTCTCTCTCAGCACCCAATCAATCTTAATAGTACCCAGAGCAGCTCATTAGAAGTGTGATCAATAACAACTTCTGGGCCTTGGAGGCTGCAACCAATTCCTGGGAGAAAGAGGTCAAGGGAAAATCTTAGTCTTTCTTGTTCTTGAGGACAACAGTATTCAGTCTTGGTCAACTAGATTTCCAATCCAATGGGCTTCAATTACTTCCCTCTGGACATTTTATTCTCTAGCCAATAGAGAAAATTTTACACTCTTCCTGCCCCCAGTAGACCACATACTCTTCTATTTCTGGGCTTTGTTCACACTTTCCTCTGTGCCTGGAACTGAATTCTTCTGCATGTTGAATTCATACTTATCCTTTAAAACCCATCCTAAATAGCTTCTCCTCCAAGAAGCTTTCAGTGATTTTTCAGTCAGTAATCACCTATCCCCTAAAACATATAGCAGTTTCTAATATACTGTATTGTTTTATAGTTTGCTTTTTGTGTCCCCATTGAATTGTTTCCAAAGGTAAGATACTAACTTTTAACATTTGGTTTGTCTTCCAGTGCCCAACCCAGTGCTTTTTTTTTTTTTTACATACTAGACACTTAAAAATATTGTTTTTTGTATGAGCAACCTGTGGCCTACAAAGATATCTCTGGGTTTACACACTTTGTGTTTAGTCGACAGGACTTCACAATAAAAACCCTTCGGGTTATGTTGTCACTGAGGATTTCCCCTGGGAAATCACAATTTGCTCTGCTCACAGTTTGTCCTACAACCTCTCCCCTAAAGATTCGTTACCTTCTTTCAGTCACGGACACCTTTGGCAGTCTGGTGAAACATAGGCACCCTTACTCTTCTCAGAATAACATTTTTAAATGCGTGAAACAAAATATATACTATTTCAAAGAAAACAAAATATGTTGTAATATGATTACATTAATAATATGATGATAACAGTAATAATATAAAAAATAGATTAAAAGCCCCAAGACTAAGGAGCCCTTGCTCCTGTGGTGTTAAAATTTGATTTTCTTCTGGTTCCCTTTAGAAATTCAAAGTGACCTAGAGCAGAGCCTTGAACAAAATAGGCAACCAATAAAAGCTAATTATAGTATGTAACTGTTTTATACTACTTTTTTTCCTCCTATGGGTCATATTTCTATGTTCCTCAAACACTAAGATGTATTTCTAAAAATATACACTTTCTAGATAAACAGTTCGGTTAAGAAAATACCTTCTAGAAAGGATTTATTTTACCAGGTAGAGAAAGCAAAAGACTTCTACCATTATCCATAAGTAGTCAAAGCAAGTCTCTTTCTCTCTTCATTGTGTCTTACTTTTTCCTTAAATCCTTCTTCTAGCTATATCACTGTCCTACATGACCTTCCTCATACCTGTCAGAGAGAGAAAAAAACAGTCCATCCCTCCTGTGATCTTTGCATGCCCCAAAGACAACATCCTCCAGAATTGTATTATTATCCTGAAGCTGAGACTTTCCCCTACACAGGGAGAGCATTGCGTCAATAAAACATCGACCTCTACCTGGACTCACAGAGTCCATATAATTCATGGTCCTAATGAAGTCCATGAATTTAGCTTTTATGGCTTTTGAAGAGTAGACATATAACCCGTTAGCAGAGTCATCACAGATGCCTTTCTAGCTTGGCAGGTCCTCTTACAGGATGTACTCTGTTAAATTTGCCTTGGAGAACACAGGGACAAAGCCCACGCATAAGGAGGTATTCAAGGAAGACTTTAATCGAGGGATAGTAATGATCTCAACTCATATATACATGACAACATATGTATATATACACATATATACATAACCCCAGGAGTATAGACACACAGCTCATAGGAGAAATGACATAAGCTATTTGTATAATTTCACATATTGAATTCTCATTGCACGTGAGGCCCTGTACTAGGTCCTTGATGGTTTATAAAGTGCTTTCTCTCTCTCCCTCTCTCTTTCTCTCTATCTGCCTATTCATACATGTCCTCCTCATATATGTGTGTATATATGTATATACATTGTATGTATATACACATACATAAACATATACATATACATCCATGCCCTCCCCATATATACATTTACATGTGTGTGTGTGTGTGTGTATGTACACAGTTGTGTGAGGAGTGTGTGTATGTGTGTGTGCAAACACAAAAACATTATTTTTCTTGGGTGGAAGACATGAATGAATGTTTCACAGGCACACATGAATAGGTTGCAATATGCATTATTAGAGTTAATCATGAATCTATGAGATCCTAATACCACTTCATATATATTTCATTTCATTTAGTCCTTACCACAACTATATTATAGGTAGAATAATCTGAGTATCCTCATTTTATAGCTGAAGCAACTCAGGTTGAGATGGGAGAAATGACTTATCCAGTGTAACACAGCAATTCACAGAATAAGAACTAAAAACTGAATTTTAATATACAATTCAATGTTCATTTACTACTTTAGATAAAAAACAGAAGGAAACTGATTTCAGAAGAAAAATCCGCATGTTCTTAAAATAAAGAAAAACCAATAATTTCATGAGAACCTCTAAAGCATAATGCAACTTACAAAATTGCCCATGAAACCATGAAATTTTAATATTAAAGTTAAGGACAAAAGTGTTTCATCTCTCTCGATGATTGGGAGGTGCATGAGAGTAAGAACCAAAGATTAATTAAATTTTCTATCTCTCACAAATCTAAAATGAGACTGCATACCATTAGTTGTTAATAATTATTTCTTTAATTGAATTAATATGTGCGGGTAATCAATCTCTAAGAATTTATTAAAAGCTTTCTATGTAGTAGAGATGTGTTAAATATTTGTAATGTTAATTTCAATGGAAGATCTTTCCCATTCATTAATAGGCCCATGTGATCTACTTGGGTTACTTGGAAATCTGAGTCACATGGAGCTTGTGGTGGAAAGAGTTTGCTGAACAGGTGGAGCAGGAAGAAGCAGAGCTAGAGCAGAGCTGAGAAGCAGTTAGTCATTGGAGCAATCAGAGATAGGGAGGAAGCAGGCAAGCAAGAAGCTTGTTAGCCTGAGTGAAAGAGCTTATTTGTGATTTTTATTTAAGGGAAACTGCTTATGATTTGTTTAATGGAGCTGATTTGTGGGAAGCCTAGCAAGGGAAAGGCCCTTTACATTGTTATTATGTCTAGATATCTTTGTTACTCTGATGGATTTGGCTTTCTTCTGTCTGAATGAATGTTTTGGTTCTGTCTTCCTTGCGGAGAGTCTACTGTATCTCATGATTCAGAACTGTACCAGGATATTCATTGCTGTCACAGGTACTGTGAATATCATGTTGGTACTACAGCATTACAGATAGGAAGAAAGAAAAAAACAATTCCTGCCTTTAAGGAGCTCACCTTCTAATCATGGAAATAAAGCATAAATAACCATGTACATGTAAGTTATACAGAATAAATAAAAGGTAATTTTAGAGGGAAGGCACTAGGCCAAGAGAAACTGAGAAAAATTTGCCACAAGGTAGAATTTGGTCTGAGTCTTGAAGGAAAAAAGGAGGTGGAAGTGAGGAGAGATAGTATTTTTAGGCATGGAAGCCAGGCGGTTCAAAGACAAAGAGTTAGAAATGTTATGCGTGAGAAATGGAGTAGTGACAGATAGCATGTAAAGTTAGAAACTGAAGAGCCCATGGAGCTTTTCCTGGGTGTTCTGTGTTTCCTTTTATGTGCCCCTTTCACACTAATTTTCAAGAGTTCTGCTTTGTGAATACACGATCAATTCATTCACATTAAAGTGCTACTTATGTATGACTAAGTGGTATTTGGGTTAAACCATGAGCTCTTTTTTTTTAAACAAATTGTTTTGATTGATAGCTTTTCTTTTTGAATGCAATCTTTTTTCTCAAATATATTCCTCTCTTTCCCCCTATCCAGAGAGACAGCCTTTGGAACAAAAAATACAAAAGAGAAATCAAAACATACAAAGCAAGCAAACAAAAAAAAGTTCAGATAAACTAGCTTTCACATCAATCTTTTCTTGAACACCCATAGGACTATGCCATTTCAAAGAAGAGAGGGAGATGTATTTTTTCATATCTTTTTATTGAAAGTGTAGTTAAACTTGGTCACTTTAATTATACAAGGTTCAGATCTGTTTATTTTGTTCAATTTACATTGTTATAGTCATTAGACAAAATTTTTTTCCTTGTGTCACTCCCTTTTTCCCCCTTTTCTTTGTATTCTTTATATCTACTGATGCTTTTAACTCATTGGTAAATACCAATATATGGGAAAATATACATGTTCCCGACTGAAGTATCCTCTCTCTTTTAAAATAATAAAGAAATACTAGTATTAAGGTCTCACTAGAATGCTTTGTGATTTAAATGCAGTAATAGTTATCTTCATTCCTGTATTTATGTTCAGGGAGAACCTTTGTGGTGATGGCTACCGAGCCCTTTGCAGACTCTTTTCACATTTGGTGTCCACCTGCTCCACATAACTCTCACCTGTGACTCCAAAAAGCTGCAGCATGCACAGTGGCCACACCCTGGTATAAACCATTTCGGGAGATGAGTCAAGCCAGGTTGAGGGTAACCAAGGGGTCTCAAACTCATTGGTTAATTAGGGAGGTGTTTACTCCAAGAATGTGAAGACTTCCTCTGCTGGAATGGGCATATGAGAACAGTTTGTTCCAATGACCACGAAGGCAGATGAAGCAGGAAATGTGGAGCGCTTAGAGCTTGGTTAGAAACTGAAGACAGACACAAAGGTCATCCACTGCATCCTGAGCCATTGCCAGCCATCTTGACTCTGTCCTGCCACTGGACTATGATGACTCTGGAGGAGCGGGTGAGGCTGATGACTTCATGCAACTCTGCCTCACTTAAAACCAATTTACCCCGAATTAAAGACATCACCCATACCACTTTGCTATTATGCTTCAAAGTCCTGTGGTGACAGGCAAGTGATGAAGCAACAGGTGCGGATACACGGGGAGCTGTAGTCACAACCCTGAAGACAGGCAGCCTAGGCCATAGGATCATTTCTTACTGGAGCAGTGGGACTAGGCACCCCCCTGGGCGTCTAAGCAGTATTTTAAGGATCTCACTGCTCTATGAGGAAGGGGTCTAGAAAAGGTACCCTAACCACTGTCTGCTTACCTGCTGCCCTGATTACCATGGGAATCAGGGAATACCATTATGCAGCCAAAACACAAAAATACACAAAACGTACAAAAACATCTGCAAAGATGATTCCACTCACCATAGGCATATGGAAAGTGCACACACTAATAGACAACACAAAATCCAGTAGACCTGAAAAAAGTGTTCTTGTTGCAAGAGAACTCAACAGGTATGGCATCCAAAGAGTAGTCCTGAGTGAAACAAAGTTGGCAAATGAATGCCAGGTTACTGAAGTTGGAGCTGGACACACCTTTTTCTTGAATGAACTCAGTGAAGGGGAGCGCTGTGAAGCTGACATGGGTTTTGCAACCAAAACTACTCTAATCAGCAAGCTGGTATGCCTGCCAAAAGGAGTGCATGAAATGCCCAGGACAATGCTATTGTCACTCGAAGGAAAATGCCATTCCACCATCATCATTGCCTATGCTTCCATGATGAGAAACCCTGTTGAAGTCAAAGAAAAATTTTATGAAGACCTAGAGACAGTCATGGCTAATGTACCAAAAGAGAATAAGTTGGTAATTTTGGGCTACTTTAATGCTAGAGTAGGTGCCAGACTTGACAAAGCGTCCTAGGGAAGAATGGAGTTGAAAACAGCAACGACAATGGCCATTTACTACTGAAGATTTGTGCATCGCATGACCTTCTCATCACCAACACTGTCTTCGATTTTCCAAAATGCAATAAAACTTCGTGGATGCATCCTTGTAGCAAAGATTGGCATCTAATAGACTATGTGATTGTAAGGAGAAGAGACAGATAAGATGTAAGAGTGACAAAGGCAATGTGTGGTGCGGAGTGCTGGATTGATCATAGACTTATCCTTTCCAAGCTAAATATTTGCATTTAACCAAAGCGCAGCCCCCAAGGCAAAATGATTACCAGAAGAATTAATGTCAAAAAATTAGTGCTCTTCTCTGAGCATGAGAGTTGGTTGCTAACTTGGAGGGAAATTTGAGCCATCACACAGCAGGCAACAGTGGAAAAAAAAAGGAGTGGGCAGCTTTCAGAGATTTGGTGTACAGCACTGCATTTGCTCATCTGTGTCAGAATACTCACAAACACCAAGTCTGGTTTGATGAAAATGATGGGGAAATTCAGAAGCTGCTAAGTGGAAAATGAGAACTTCACAAGATATAACAGCAGGATAGTTCATCCTCCTCTAAGAAGGCAGCATTTAATTCCATCAAAATCAAAGTATAAGCAAAGCTTAGAGAGATGCAGTGTTCCTGGTTCAGTAAAAAGGCAGATGAAATTCAGTTTTATGCTGATAGTAACAATCCAAAGTGCTTTTATGATTCCCTGAAAGCTATTTATGGATTGAAAACCTATGGTGCATTACAACTACTCAGTGCTGATGGAGCCACATTGATTAGTTATAAGGACATGATACTAGAGAGATGGGCTGGACACTTTCATAGTGTTCTCAACAGACCATCATCAATCAATGCCAAGGCCATTGACCATTTATCTCAGGTTGAAGTCAATTCCTCCTTAACTCACCCTCCAACTGAAGAAGAGGTTTAGAGGGCCATTAGGCTCCTTTCACGTGGCAAAGGACCTGGTACTGATTCTACTGAAGTTGATATTTACAAGGTAGGGGGACTATTACTCATATACAAGATGACAGAAATTTTCCAGGTTATGTGGCAAAAGGAGTTTATCCCCCAGGAGTTCAAGGATGCCTCCACTGTTCATCTCTATAAAGGTAAAAGGAATAGATTGTCCTGCGACAATCACAGGGGGATCTCTCTCTCTCTCCCTCTCTCTGTCATTGCTGGCAAAATTCTTGCCAGAGTCCTCCTGAATAGGCTTGTCCTTCACCTAGAAGATGGTCATCTACCTGAGAGACAGGGTGGTTTCAGAAAGGGCAGAGGAACAGTCAATATGATGTTTGCTGCCCTACAACTCCATAAAAAATGCCAGGAGCAGAACAGAGGTCTGTACACAATGTTTGTAGATTTGACCAAGGCCTTTGACACCACTAATCATGAGGGTTTATGGAAAATTATGTCCAACTTTGGTTGCCTGGAGAAGTTGATCAATATTGTATCTTAATTTCATAATGACATGTTTATCCGGGTTCTGGATAATGGATAATGCTCTCTTGCCTTCCCAGTCACCAGTGGAGTGAAATAGGGCTATTAGTTTGCTTCTATACTTTTTAGCATGATGTTTTCAGCCATGCTGACAAATGCTTTCAATGAGGATGAACACGGTATCAAGGTCAACTACCATATTGATAGTAAGTTCTTCCATTTGAAAAGGCTACCAGGCAAGACCAAAACGGAGGGAGTGTTGGTGCATGATTTTCTGTTTGCAGATGATTGTGTACTCCATACAACCTCTAAAACTAAGATGCAACAAAGTATGGATCAATTCTCTGTGGCCTGCGCTATTTTTGGCCTGATAATTAATACCAAGAGAACACAGATGGTTGCTTCATCAGTCACCACCCTCCTTGAGGGCAGGAATTGTTTAAATTTTTTTCTTTACAACCCCAGTTTATGCAGATTGAGTGTTAATAAATCCTTTAAAAATCCCAGCATTCATTGATTAACTTGATAATGCCTTGCCTCTATCCTTATTTTATAGATGAGAAAAGGAAAGTTTATATAAACTAAGGAAGTTGTAACTCCAAAATTGCACAGCCATCAAGTGGATAAAGTCAAATTTCCTGACCTCCAGGTCACACTCATATTATACCAAGTGACTTTCTTCTTTTCAACTATGGTAGGAATGATTGATTGCACAACCTGAATTCTTAATAAAAATTGGGTAATTTTGCGTGTATATTAATTAGTTCATGACATTAGATATTTATTTTTATTTACCAGCCTACATAGTATAGAAATTTGTAAAACCATTTGTGGGTTGGACAGACCATTTGCTTTTTTGAATGTTAGCTGTAAGGAAACCAAATATTATGGAGGAAAGGAATAGGTTACTAGTAAATTGAATTTATTTAGGCAGTATAAATCAACATTTGTGATATTATGGGTTGGTTTTAAATACCTGAATTCTCTTCGCTTCAACATATATAAGGAAATACGTCCATATAAGAATAGAGACTGGGATGTTTTGATATAAAGATAAGATCAGGGAAGAAGGAGACCTCCAACAAGTTATTTGGCCATTCTGAATAGAATGAGCACGTTAGAGTCAGTGCTTCTGATTTCACTTTCAGGTCTGATGTTCTATGTTCAAAGCTCTCTTCTAACTTGAAATTCTATGATCTATATTTTTATGTCCTAAATTTCCATCTAGATTTTACATTTAATATTCTAAAGATCCTTCCAAATCACATATTCCATTCAAAGGTCCCTTCCAGTTCTGACTTATAATGGTCTGTTGACCATATTTCCTTTATTGCCAAATTATGTTACAAGACCATCTTCAGTGCTGATTTTCTCTAAGGTCCTGTCCATGATTGATATTCTATTTTCTAAGACCGCATTCAGCTCTGGCCTTCCATGTTCAAACGGCTAGCATTCTATTTTCATCCATGGTTTTTAAACCTGAGCTTTACTATGTCCCTTGGTAACAACTATTTAGAATCATATATCATTTTGTATAATTGTCTTTTTGCAGACTTTCCAGGACATGTATACCTGAGGGGTTAGGATATTATAATACAACCTCTGGGGATGTAAAACAGATTTATAAAGGTTGAGGCATTCACAGATTTCCACTCCATTGTGCTAATTGCAGTCCTGCAGTTGTTGGTAAGTTTTTATTCCAGTGACCAAGACTATATATATATATATATATATATATGTATGTATGTATATATATATGTATATATATATATATATATATATATATGTATGTATGTATATATA
>CM053770.1:265807035-265821232 GCA_028658325.1 Potorous gilbertii
AGGGGACAAATGGGGAGAAAATTTTGGAACCCAAAATTTTGTGAAAATGAATGTAAAAATTTTAGTAAATAAATTTATATTAAAAATAATAATAAAAAATTAAAAAAAGTTAGGCACTTAGTAGTGTTTTTTGGGGGGCAAGAATACATTTTGCATTTGAACAATATGGTCAGCCCACCAGAATTGCAGCATCTGAAGTTTGAATGCTTGGCACTTTAGTTCTTGAAAAGCATTTCAGTGTCTCATCTTTTATCAGGTCAGGTGATATTAAGAATATTCCTAAGACAATTTAAATGGAAGGGATTCAATTTCCTGGCATGACACTGGTAGGCTATGTAGGTTTCATAGATATACAACAATGAGGTCATCAGAACTACTCTGTAGACCTTCAGTTTTGTAGTCAATCTAATGCCTCTTCTCCTCCACACTTCAGAGTCTCCGAAATACTGAGCTAGCTCTGGCAATGAGTGCACCAACGTCATTATCAATGTGTACATCCCTGGTAAGTAAACTACCAAGGTAAGTGAACTTATCAACAGAATTCAAAACTTCTCCATTTCCTTTAAGTGGTGATTCTACATATGGTGACTGATGGAGCACCTATGTATTCTTGGTACTGTTAGATCAAAATTAGTATAATCATCTATTGATCCATACTCCCCGTTTGCCTTATTTTTGCTTCAATTTTTGCGGAATTGATCAAAACACCTTTAACAACTGTAAAGAGTAAATCTTCCCTATTTTATCTCATGAACACTTATCCCACTTGACAGAAAAGAACATTTAGCTGGAGAGAAAAGGGACAAGGGGAGTGTGAGGCATATAGATTAGTGCTGCCACAGAAAGATACCAGTTAGAACCCAAGGGGATTTCTGGACACTGGAGAGAAAGATACATTGTCATGACTAATACAGATTTGGGAATGACTGAGCTTGTCTTTTTAATCTGTGGATAATTTCTGACTGTTTATCTGGTAACATGATGCTTGGAGATGAAGGAAGGAGATAGTATTACCACAATCTGTTTAAGTTGATTCTTATTATTTGATTCCTGAGATTGAGCAAACTACTGGTTACATTTCCCAGGTATAAAATGGATGTTACTAAGACCTTACCACATAAAGTATTTCCTTAATGTGGATATGCATCTTGTGTAAAAGATCAAAATCACTTTATTAAGAATTCAAGGTGCATTTATTATATGCTGATAACGTGTAGGTGAGTCAACTATTTATTAGTTATCTACTTTGTATCAGAGATAGAATGCTAGGTACTAGGTATACAATATTTTGTGTTTATTTTCAATGAGGTTATATTCTTCAAGGTAGATATGACATGTAAGAAGCTAGGTAAATACAAAATATCAATGTAAGAGTGAGGTCAAAACCACCACACTCTAGTTCATTTTATCCCTGACGCTGTAACTACTTAGGATCATATGGTTTGGATTAAAATCAAAAAAATTTTGGAATACTGAGATATTGCCCAAAATTAATATTTGGAAAGGTCATGGGAACTTGCTTTGCCTGGGATCACCTACAAACCAACAACCTGGAAAACTAGAGTCATTTGGGAAAAAATGGAGGAAATATAGTATTTGGCAAAATCACCTGACACTTCCTTGAGGGAAAAAGAAGTCTTAGTTCCAGCTTTGGTCTTCGTCTCTTTCTCTATTCTTGCAGCATCTTTGGCTGGAGGCGATCTTTGAAATGTTCTTATTATTTTGGACCTATTATTTTCTCTATGATCAGTATACTGACTGAATTCCCTGGGATTAGTTTATGGTAGTGTCTGTGTGAATAGTCAAAGTCAAATGGACACAAATTCAATGTGATGAAAGGGACAATCTTGAGCATTTCATAAAAGGGAAAAGAAGAAAAAACATACCAGGGTCTAGGAGTAGTAAGTTCCCTTTTGTTATAGCATTTAAACTGGAGCCCATTATCCCCTGAACTATGTGAGAGAGTGTATCACAGCCATGTGTGTACATTTGTACCAAGTGTTCTTACTTGTTCCACCTTGGTAAATAACAATTTCTAAAAATTACTTAAGGCTGGCTAATAGAATGCTTCTCAACAGATCATCTTCATGGGAAACACTCTTATGAGATTAGAGTCAAGGACATTAGAAAGAGACACTCCCTACTCCTTTTCTCCTTCCTTCCTTCTTTCCCTTGCTGTTTTGCTGTCACAGAGTTTGAGAACCTAGAGACATCTATACATTTTGACCAGAAATTAGACTAGGACTATTTTGAAAGGAAAACAATCCATTAATTTGAAACAATTAAGAACAAAGTCAATCACCATCAGTGAAATTTCAACTGTAGGTTTTGAAAACAAGGTACATTAGTAACACCGAAAAACATAAGATCTATGTGAAATGAGAGTGTATCAAAAATTTAATATTTAAATATTTTAATTTTTATTAATTTATTATAATTATATTATTATATTATTAATTATTATTAATATATTATTATATAATATTATATAATATGTAATTATATAAATATAAATATAATTATTAATTATTATTAATTTTAATATTTAAATTAAAAATTTAAATAAAATTTAAAATAAAATAATAGATTGTTAGAACAGAAGAGTCCATAAGGAATATCTGGCCTGATTCAATCATTTTATAGATGAATTAAACTGAGATTCAGAGAGGGGAGACGTTCGTGAAATCTATGAAAATAGTAACTTGAACCAAAAATCCCTGTAAATTCTGATGTTATACTTGTCCTTTTAATTAAAAATATTAATGCTTAAACCAGATTCCTCTTCCCCAAAAGGCCTGGCATTATTCTTTTTTAACATTTCTTATGTTGCTAGTCACGTTATTTGAAATAGGATTCATTCATTCACTGAATACTATGCTCTCACTAGAGAGAATTTCTGATGATAGATAAAAGCAACGGAATTGATGTCTACACGATCTCTACTTTCATATGGTTGGAGTGTTGCGAAAATTGCCGGTGGTTGTGATAGTGTTCAGAACCTTAAGTTAGTATAGCAAAATGTATGGAATTTGGTTACCATGCTATGAAATATTCTTATAAAAGGCATTAAATGTTGATATGGAACTGAGATAATCGCACAATAATAGAATTTGAGACAAGAAAGGGATCATAGGTAGATATAATTCAACTTATATAAAAAATTTATCTCCACTGAAAACCATAACTTACAAGTAGTCATCTAGACATTGCTTGAAGAATTTCAAACATAACGAATCCATCACCTCTTGATGCAACCTATTCTATGTTTGGACAGCTCTCTCTCTCTCTCTCTCCCACACACACACACACACACACATACACACACACATATTGTTGTGTTCTCTTTGAGAATGAAGGACAAACATAGCATATATATATATATATATATATATATATATATATATACATATATGATTATATGATGCCTACATGATCTCTATTTTCATATAGTTGGAGTGGTGCGAAAATTTCCAATAGTTGTGATAGTGTTCAGAACCTTAAGTTAGTGTTGCAAAATGAAGAAGAGGACCATGACATCAAGATACCGACATGACTTGCAATTGACTTTGATTTGAGTAGGGAGGGCTGTACAAGGTCACTAACCTCATCTTCTTCTCCTGAGCCAGCTGGGTCCAGTGGCATGATATTCATCAGAACAAGTGGAGATGGCCCAGAATGCAATATGAGACCCTTCCCCTTTCAGGCTTATCTTGAATCATTAACTAGTTGTCTTCCATGTTGATAAGTCTTAGGAGATTCTTTGCTATGTCAGATAAAAACAGACTTTTCTATTGCTTTTATAAGACCAAACATAGCTATCTAAATATATGTGAGAATGAAACAATCAGTATTACAAAATACCCTTGACCCCTTTTGTTTTCTTCTGCAGCTCTACACTCTGTTTGGAGCAAAGCAGTTTCTTCCTCTTCTGAGCATTTTTCCCTTTCCTCTTCAGGAAGAATTCAGGTATTATCCACTTTTTTACCCCTTTTCTCATCTCTTTCTCTGCGTACTATTGTTTCACTCCACCATCCTGATAATATTAGGTTTTAAAATAATAATTTATTGATTTTTATATATGAACCCTAGTGAATTCTTAACTCCCAATAATTTCATATCCCCGATCAAATTCCTTTCTTTAGGGTCCACAACTCAATATATGCTGTATCTTTTCTTCAGTTGAAACAAATCACTCTCTTAATTTACCAATTTTCCCCATTCACCAATCCACTCTGTCAATTTCAGTTTACTCTTTAACTGTTCCAATTATCTTGTACTACTAAGCTTGCTTTGTCTTACCAACTAGCTTTTTTCCCTTCATTTTTCAATTCAGGTTCTGTAGTAATTTGTAATTTTCTGTTCAAAAACCTTGACCATGATTGTTCTAAGCCAGTATTTTTATCTTCCACACATAGATGGAGCCATAGAATCACAGAACTGAAGATGTGGAAGACATCAATGTCCCCAATAAGTGATCCTACAACTTCCTGAAAATGACCTCTTGCAGGGATCTTATTATATCCCAAAACAAACATTCCTTTCTGAAAAAGTTTTAATTCCTAGGAATTCTCCCCTACATCCTTTTATTCCTTGCAGCCATGGAGAAAGTTAATCACACAGTAACTGAATTCATTCTGATGGATTTTATCACAGACCTTGTGATGCAACTCGTCCTCTTTGTGATATTCCTTCTAATCCATTGCATAACTGTGGTGGGGAAAATGACTCCGATAATACTAATTTGTACATATTTCTGGCTCTACATAGCCATGTATTTCTTCTTTGGGAACCTATCTTTTCTGGATTTCTGGTGTTCCACTGTTTACACTCCTAAAATCATGTCGACATACATCTCTGAGGATGAGTATTTCCTTCACTGGTTGTATAGCTCAGTTCTTCTTCTCACCTGGGTTGGTAGGTAGTGAACGTTACTAGCTAGTGATCATGGCATATGATCGCTATATGGCCATCTCCGAGCCACTCTTCTACACTCGGGCTATATCCCCAACGTTATCTTCCTATCTGGTAGCAGCTTCTTATACAGGAGGCTTCACTCACTCTATTGTCCTTATAAGTGAAACATTCACCTTGACTTTCTGTTGGAATAATGTCATTGATGACTTCTTTTGTGACTTACTCCCCCTCGTGAAGCGGGCGTGTGATGTGAAGGAGAGTTACCAGTTTGTACTCTATTTCCTCCTGGCCACCAATGTCATCAGTCCCACTGTGCTCATCCTGGCCTCCTACGTTTTCATCATTGCTGCGATTTTGAGGATTCGTTCTACCCAGGTCAGACTTAAAGCCGTCTCCACTTGTGGCTCCCACCTATCATCTGTGACCCTGTACTATGGCTCCATCCTCTTCATTTATTTCCGTCCTAGAACTAGTTACTCTCTGGAGAGGGATAAGATTGTGTCTGTGTTCTACATTGTGGCCATGCCCATGTTGAATCCAATGATTTATAGCCTCAGGAACAAAGATGCCTTGAAGAAAATAAGAGATCAAATACAAGTTTCCTAAATAGTAGTTGTAATGGAGAAAAGGAAGAAACATGTTCATGTAATCTTCGTTATAGCATTCTTTTCAAAAAAAATAAAAACAGTTACAAAACATTTTTGAAGTAGATGAATTGTTTTATGTCTCTAGTTTTAAAAATCATGTTTCATTGACATGTCTGTTTAAATGCATTTATTAAATGTCTCACAATAAAATGAAGCTCAGTTACCTACTTTTTGTTTATCGTGGTCTTTACTATTTCAAACGGGAAAGACCTTACTGACTATCTATTCTCACTAGTTCTTTTAAAATAATAATAATTTCATGTGTTTTAAGTTTAAACTATCTATTTCCTGACCTGGAATCAGAAAGTCTTGAGTTCAAATTTGGCTCCATACACTAACTGTATGACACTAGACAAATCACTTAAAATCTGCTTGCCTCAGTTTCCACAGTGTGAATCATAAGATTACCTACCCCACAGGATTTTTGTGAAGATAGATCAAGGTAACATTTCCAAAAAGTGCATAGAACGCATTGAATGATGCATAATTGCTTATTTCGTTCCACTCTCATCATTCTATGCACTGGTAATAGAATAACAGAAAGGAGCTAGTCCTGGTTTATGAGGAAGTTATATCCTAAGAGGAGATATTATAACACAATAATAACACTTCTCTCAGTAGGTTGTTATTAGAAAAGCAGAGGCAGGAGCCACAGTAAGGACTGTACTGGCTTCCCTATTAAATGAATGGAGAATGCTAAACCAGGAAGCAAAAAGCTAGGATTAAATTCAAGAATAACCTCTCCAGGAAAACTGAATACGGTCTTTCAGTGGAAAATAGACATTTAATGAAATGGAAGAATTTCAAACATTCCTGATAAAAAAGGAGAGCTGAATAAAAAATAATTGACCAGAATGAAAAAGACTAGAACTGAATAAAAAGTCCAAAAACAAAATTCAAGAGAAGCATTAAAAGGTAAACATAAAAGAGTGACACCAGGGATCTCAATCAAACTAAACTGTTTACGTTCCTATGTGGGAAAATTATATGCGTGTCTCCTAAACACTCTATCATTATTAGGGTTACAGGATGGTGTCAACTATGTTAGAATAATGTCCAGAGAAACGTAGGTGTGAGAAAGAGGGATGCACTGGGAGAAGGGTGAAGGGATGGTAGAATGGGGAAAATTTCTTCACAAAAGCACAAGGAAGGGCTTTTACACTGCAGGGGAAATGGGAGTAGGGGGTGGGGGTGGTAGACAATGCAATGAGAATTGGTTCAAAGGGGAAAGAATATGTATTCCCACTAAGTTGTATATTGAAATATAACTTGCCAATAGGGAAATAGAAGGGGAAGGAGATAAGAGGAAGATAGGGAATGATAAAAGGGATGATTGTCTAAGGGAAACCATGGATAGAGGCAAAATTGGCCTTTGAGGAAAGGCAGGAGGGAGAGAGAGGCAGACAGATAGAGGCAGAAATAAAAATAAAACAGGAGGGTAATCTTGATTTTACACAAAGCAAAAGCAAAATAGATTTAACTAAAAAGGATAATCAGGAAAATAACTTGTTGCAAAATGGTATCATAAGCAGTAAAGTAATATCATGAATTTTTGTAGCATATATCTCTGTTAAAGTTCTTATTTCTTAAAGGTATACTAAGTATAGAGGTAGCTAGGTGGTGCAGTGGATAGAGCACCAGTGCAAGAGTCAGGAGGACCTGAGCTCAAATCTCACCTCAGACACTTGACACTCACTAGCTATGTGACCTTGGGCAAGTCATTTAACCCCATTTGCCTCATCCTGGGTCATCTCCAGTCATCCTGATGAATATCTGGTCACTGGATTCAGATGTCTCTGGAGGAGAGGTGAGGCTGATTACCTGCACAGCCATCCCTTCCTCAAAACAAAGTCAAGTGTAAGTCATGTCATTATTTCTCTGATGGCATGGTCTTCTTTAACAACGAAGGAGGAACATATTAAGTATAGAAGAGAGTCAACTTTATAAAAATAAGAACCATTCTTCAATTGATAGATACCCAAAGAATATAAACAGAGAGATTTCAGAAAAAGAAATCAAAGCTATCTATACTTACACAAAAAATGCTCTAAATCACTACTAATTAAAGAAACGCAAATTAAAACAACTCTGTGGTACTACCTCACATCCATCAGAAATGGCAAATATTAGAGATCACAAGGGAAAAAATAGATAAAATAATGAATCGTTTGTATAGCAGTGAACTAATCCAACCATTCTGGAAAAATAATTTGGGAACTTGACTCAGAGGCCTATAAAACTGTGCATACCAATTTACCCAGCAATATCACCAGTAGTACTATATCCAAAGAGTTCAAAGGAAAGGAATAGGACCTTGTGTACCAAAATATTTATAGCAGTTCTTTTTGAGGGAGAAAAAATTTGAAAATCAAAGGAATGTTCAACAATTGGAAAATGATTGAACAGACTATGGCATATGATATGGTGGCAAGTTCTGATGGATTACTATCATTCTGTGAGAAAGTATGAGGGGTTGGATTCACAGAGTGATATAAAATCAAGCGAAAAGAAATAGGAAATCACTGTGCACAATAAAAAATTATGTTGTAATGATGATCAACTGTGAAAGACTCAACTACTTTGATCAATTCAAATTCTAAAGGACTCACGATGAAAAAATACTAACAACCTCCAGAGAGGAAGAATTGATGAATTCTGAGTGTAGATTGAACTATAATGTTCTCACTTTATTTTTCTTACTTATTTTTGGAAAATTCATGACATGAAATTTTTTTTTGCATGATTTCACTTATATAATTGATGTCATGTTGCTTGCCTTCTCAGCAGGTAGGGCTGGAGTGAGAGAGAGAGAGAGATTTTGGAATTCAAAATTTCAAAAAGGAAAAAAAGCATTTAAGAAAGGTAATAAAAGGCAACAAGGTGGCACACTGGACAGTGTACCAGAACTGGAGCCAGGAAAATCTGAGTTCATATCTGGCCTCAAACACTTCACACTTGCTAGTTATGTGAGCCTGGGCTTCTCTCCTCTCTCTCTCTCTCTCTCTCTCTCTCTAACACACAATTAAAAATACTTTTAGAAACAGTAGTATCCACCATAACTTCTCTTATTAATATTATTAATAAATATTGAGCTGAATGATATTTGCTATTTAGAAATTCTTATTTTAGTGTATGGAATAAGCAAGCATTTCCATTACATAGTACAATAAAAAAGATGATTGTACTTGAAACTGCAATCTACTATGTACAATTATTTATTCCTTTCAAATATACAACACAATTATAATGTGCATTCCTTGTTCACTTTTTTCTTCACTTCTCCCCAACTTAGAGATGGCTACTATTACACACAAATAGTCATGTGTGTGTATACACATATATGTATATATATGTATGTAAACGTACATATATATGTGTATACATATATATGTATGTAAATGCACATATATATGTGTGTGTATGTGTATTGTTTTCTACATGTTTCTATTTATCAGCCATTGCAGTGGATGCAGATAGTGTCTTTCCAAATATGTCCTTTACAATTAATTTCGGTCTTTTTAACAGACAAAGTAACTTATTCACTTAAAATCGTTCTTAAAGCAATATTGCTGTTCCTGTGTACATTGTCCTCTTGGTTCCACTCATTTTGCTTTTCATTATTTCATTCAAGTCTTTACAAGTTTTTCTAAAATCATTAAGCTCATCATTTTTAGTAGCAGAGCAATAATCCATTACAATGATATATCACAACTTATTCAGTCATTCCTCAATTGATAAGTATCCCCATAATTTCCAGGTGTTTGCCATCATAAAGAGCACTACAATAAATATTTTAGAAATATAGAGTCTTCTTCCTTTTCCCTAAACATCTTTAAAAATAGAACAAGTAGTGGTAGTGCTGGATCAAAGTGTATAAGTAGTTTCATAACTCTTTGGACACAATTCCTAATTGCTCTCCAAAATGGTTGGATCATTTTACAATTCCACCAACAACATACTAGGGTCTCAATTTTTTCACATCCCCTCCAACAGTTTTCACTTTGCCATTTTATCATTTTAGGCCATCTGGAAAGTTTTAAATAATAGCTCAAGTTCATTTCAACCTTCATCTCGATAATAAGTAATGACAGAGCATCTTACATGAGTATAAGTTGTTCTGATTTTTTCATTGAAGAATTCCCAGATCATACACTTTGATCATTTATCACTTATGCAATGACTCATGTTCTTTTTTTTTTTCTGGAATACCTTTTCTTTTTCTTTTTTTGTTAATTTTTATTAATTTATTTATTTTTAAATATTCTACAATCCCTTCCTTAAAATTAATATTTTATACACCTACTCCTCCCCGCCACTACCCCCCTCCCTCCACATGACAGCATACAATTCTGTATAGGTTCTACATATACTTTCTTAATGAGCACATTTTCACTATAGTCATGCTATGTAGTCGCACTAAAATAAATTGAAGAAATCATGTGACAAATCAAAACATAATACACTAAATCCCCCCCCCAACACACACACGCACACAAACATGATCTGCTACATTCTGCGAATGACTTCCATATTTCTTTCTCTGAGTGTGGGAGGCATTTTGCTTAGAAAATCGTCATTGGGAGCTTTTTTTTCACTAAGTTCTTGTGTTATTACAAAGTTTCAAGTCTACCAGAAAATACTCTCGCACAATGTGGTCGTTGCTGTGCACCAAGTTTTCCTGGATCTGCTCCTTTCGCTCAGCATCAGATCATATAAGTCCTTCCAGGCCTCCCTAATGTCTTCTTGTTCATCATTTCTTATGGCGCAATAGTACTCCATTACATTCATATACCATAATTTATTAAGCCATTCCCCAATTGATGGGCATCTCCTTGATTTCCAGTTCTTGGTTACCACAAAGAGTGCTGCTATAAATATTTTTGTACATGTGGGTCCCTTTCCCATTTTTATAATCTCTTGGGGATACAGTCCTGGTAGCGATATTGCTGGGTCAAAGGGTATGCACATTTATGTAGCCCTTTGGACACAGTTCCAAACCATTCTTCAGAAAGGTTGGATGATCTCACAGCTCCACCAACAAGGAATTAGTGTTCCAACTCTCCCACATCCTCTCCAGCATTTATAATTTTCTTCTTCTGACACGTTTGCCAATCTTATAGGTGTGATGTGGCACCTCAGAGGTGTTTTGATTTGCATCTCTCTAATTAGTAGTGATTTAGAGCACTTTTTCATATGATTATAGATATCTTTAATTTCTTCCCCTGAAAATTGCCTGTTCATATCATTTGACCATTTATCAATTGGGGAATGACTTGTATGGTTATATATTTGAGTCAGTTCTCTATATATTCTGGAAATGAGGCCTTTATCCCCAAGCTTAGCCATAATTTTTTTTCCTCCAATTTGCTACATCCCTCCTAATTCTGGATGCATTGTTTGGTTGTGCAAAACCGTTTCAGTTTGAAGTACTCAAAATTATCCATCTTGCATTTCAAAATGCTTTCTATCGTTTTTTAGAAAAAAATTCTTTCCCTCTCCATAAATGTGATAAATACACTATTCCTTGCTTCTCCAGTTTATTCATGGTATCAATCTTTATACCTAAATCATGTACCCATTTGGACTTTATTCTTGTGTCAGACATGGGTCTATGCCTAATTTCTGCCACACAGTTAACCAGTTTTCCCAGCAATTTTTGTCGAACATTGGGTTCTTATCCCAGCAGCTGGGGTCTTAGGGTTTTTCAAACAGGAGATTGCTATATTCCTTGCCTACTGTGTCTTGGGTGCCAAGTCTATTCCATTTGTCTACCCCTCTGTTTCTTAGCCAATACCAAGTGGTTTTGATAATTGCTGCTTTATAACACAATTTGAGGTCTGGTAGCACTAGACCACCTTCCCAAAAATTTCTTTTCATTAGTCCCTTTGATATTCTGGACCTTTTGTTTTTCCAAATGAATTTTGATATTATTTTATCCAGTTCTAGAAAATAATTATCTGATGGTTTATTTGGTATGGCACTAAATAAGTAAATTAATTTAGGTAGAATTGCCATTTTTATTACATTAGCTAAGCCTACCCATGAACAAATGATGTTTTTCCACTTACTTAAGTCTGACTTTATTTGTGCAAAAAGTGTCTTGTAATTCTGTTCATATAATCTCTGGGTTTTATTTGGCAGGTAAACTCCTAAGTATTTTATAGTGTCTACCCTAGCTTTAAATGGGATTTCTCTTTCTATCTCTTGCTGTTGGATTTTGTTGCTAAAATGTAGGAATGCAGAAGATTTGTGGGGGTTTATTTTGTAACCTGCAACTTTGCCAAAGTTGTTTATTATTTCAAGTAGTTTTTACTTGAGTCTCTGGGATTCTCTAAGTATATCATCATATCATGTGCAAGGAGGGATAACTTCGTTTCTTCTTTGCGTATTTTTATTCCTTCAATTTCTTTATCTTGTCTAACTGCTACTACTAACATTTCTAGTACCATATTGAATAATAGTGGCGATAGTGGGCATCCTTGTTTCACCCCTGACCTTATTGGAAATGCATCTAGCTTCTCTTCATTGCATATAGTGCTTGCTGAAGGTTTTAGGTAGATACTGCTTATTATTTTATGGAAAATTCCTTTTATTCCTAGGTTCTCCAGTGTTTTTAATAGGAATGGGTGTGGTATTTTGCCGAAGCATTTTCTGCAACTATTGAGATAATCATGTGCTTTTTGTTAGCTTTCTTGTTGATATGATCAGTAATACTAATAGTTTTCCTAAACTTGAGCCAGCCCTGCATTCCTGGTGTGAAACCTACCTGATCATAATGTATTATTCTCTTGATAAGATGCTGTATTCGTTTTGCTAAAATCTTGTTTAAAATTTTTGCATCTACATTCATTAGAGGTATTGGTCTATAACTTTTTTTCTCTGTTTTGTCTCTTCCTGGTTTGAGTATCAAAACAATATTTGAATCATAGAAAGAATTTGGGAGGACTCCTTCTTCCGCAATTTTCAAAAATACTTTATATAGTATTGGAATTAACTGTTCTTTAAAGGTTTGATAGAATTCACTTGTGAATCCATCTGGTCCTGGAGAATTTTTCCTAGGGAATTCATTGATGGCTTGTTCAATTTCTTTTTCTGAGATGGTGTTGTTTAAGTATTCAACTTACTTTTCTGTGAATCTGGGCAATTTTTATTTTTTAAAATATTCATCCATCTCGTTTAGATTATCGAATTTGTGGGCATAAAATTTGGCAAAGTAATTTCTAACTATTATTTTAATTTCCTCCTCATTGGACGTGAGTTTACCCCTTTCATTTTTAATATTAGTAATTTTATTTTTTTCTTTCTTTTTTGGTAATCAAATTGACCAAAGTTTTATCAATTTTATTAGTTTTTTCACAAAACCAACTATTGGTTTTATTTATTAATTCAATAATTTTCTTAATTTCAATTTTATTAATCTCTCCTTTGCTTTTCAGTATTTCTAATTTGGTATTTTCTTGGGGATTTTCAATTTGTTCTTTTTCTAGTTTTTTCAGCTGCATGCCCAAGTCATTGATCTCCTCTTTCTCTATTTAATTTATGTAGGCATTCAAAGATTTAAAACGTCTCCTAAGAACTGTTTTTGCAGTATCCCATAAGATTTGGTAGGTTGTCTCATTTTTTTCATTCTCTTGAATGAAGTTGTTGATTGTTTCTATGATTTCTTCTTTAACCCATTGCTTCTTTAGGATTAGATTATTTAGTTTCCAATTGCTTTTTGCTTTATCTTTCCATGTCCTTTTGTTACATATAATTTTTATTGCATTATTATCTGAGAAGGATGCATTGATTATCTCTGCCTTTCTGCACTGAATTGTAAGATTTTTATGTCCTAGTGCATGGTCAATTTTTGTAAATGTTCCATGTACCGCTGAGAAAAAGGTATATTCCTTTCTATTTCCAATCAGTTTTCTCCAAAGATCTACCATATCTACATTATCTAGTGTTTTATTTACCTCCTTATCCTCTTTCTTGTTTACATTGAGGTTAGATTTATCAAGTTCAGAAAGAGGGAGGTTGAGGTCCCCCACTAGTATAGTTTTGCTGTCAATTTCTTCCTTCAACTTCCCCAACCTCTCCTCAAAGAATCTGGATGCTATACCACTTGGAGCATACATGTTTAGTAATGATATTCCTTCATTGTCTATGGTGCCTTTTAGCAGGATATAATTTCCATACTTATCGCTTTTGATTAGATCTATTTCTGCTTTTGCTTTGTCTGAGATTAGGATTGCTACTCCTGCCTTTCTTACATCAACTGAAGCACAATTATTCTGCTCCATCCTTTGACCTTTATTCTATGTGTATCCCCGCATTTCAAAAGTGTTTCTTCTAAGCAGCATATTTTTGGATTATGGCTTTTAATCCATTCTGCTATCCGTCTCCATTTTATGGGAGAATTCATTCCATTCACATTCACAGTTATGATTACAATCTGTGTATTTCCCTCCATCTTCTTTCCCACCATTTGGGATTTTAGCTCTCCTTTCTCCCTTCCCCTCCTCAATAGTATTCACTTTTCACCACCTCCTCCTGCTGCCTTCACCTCGTTCTTTTAAATCCCCTTTGTTTTACTCCCCTTTACTCTTATTGCTTCTTCCCTCCCTTTTAGCCTCCCTCCCCTTTCTTCCCCCTTC
>CM053770.1:265821332-265842288 GCA_028658325.1 Potorous gilbertii
TTATTGTTCTGTCCTTTAAACAAATCCTATGAGAGTACCTCTCACACAATGCTCATCTCCCTCCCATCTTTCCCTCTACTATGATTTTTTACTTCTTCTTGTGATGTAATTTGCCATTTTCTGCTTCCTCTTTTTCACACCTCCTATTACAATACCTACTTATACTTAAATGACTGGATTCCGCACCTCCGAACTTTGGTCAGATTCTCATTTCAGAGGTACCTGAAGGAGTTTGTCTGAGAGCTTAGGTGAGCCATTGCTCTCACTCCACCATCTTGGCTCCGCTTCCAATGACTCATATTCTTACAGATTTGACCAAGTTCTTTAAAATATTTAGTTATGAGACCTTAGCCTGAAAACCTTTCCATAAAATTTTTCCAAAAGTTTTTGGCTTTCCTTCTAATCTTGATTATATTCATTTTATTAGAACAAAACATTTTAAATTAATATAATAAAATTAGCAGTTGTATACCTGACTTTGCTCTCTTGTCTATTTGTACATTCTTCATCTATTCATCAATCTCATAAGTAATATGTTTGTTGTTTTTCTTTCTTAATTTTTTATACATTATTTATTTTCTAATTCTCAGTATTCACTTCTAAAAGAATTTGAATTCCAAAATTTCTCCCTATCTCTCCCAACACCTCACCCCAGCACAGCATGGACCCCATCCACCCCTTCCTCCAGTCTGTCCTCCCCTCTATTGATCACTCTTCTTCTATCACTTTTCCCCTCTATTTCCTGTAGAGAAAAATAGATTTCTATACTCAATTACCTGTATAGTTTAATTTCCAGTTGCATTCCAAAACAATTTTTAACATTTGTTCTTAAAGCTTTGAGTTACATATTCTCTCTTTTCCTCTCCACCCACTCTCATTGAGAAAACAAGCACTTCAATATAGGTCATAGATGCGTAACAATGCAAAGTACATCCATAATAATTATGTTTTAAAAGACAAACTACATTTGCTTCTCTCCTATCCTGTCCTTCACTTATTCTGTTCTCTCCCTTGACCTGTCCTCCTATAAAAGTGTTTCCTTCTGATTATACCTTTCCCCAATTTGCTTTCCCTTCGATTACCTTCCTTATCCTTTCCCTTTTCCCCTTGCCTTCCTGCAGGGTAAAGGAGATGTCTATATCCAATTGAGCATGTGTTATTCCTTCCTTAAGCCAAACCCCATGAGAGTAAGGCTCTATTATTATCTTTCATCTCTCCCTCTCTTCCCCTCCATTGTAAAAGCTCTTCCCTCTTTTATGTGAAATGATTTGCTACATAATAATTACTCTCCCTTTCTCTTACTCCTTGTACATTCCACTCAAACAGTCAATTTTTTAAGGTAATCTCCGATAGATAGATAGATAGATGGCACTAGGTGAGAAGAATCCTGTGCCATCTATCTATCCATCTATCTATCTATCTGTATAAATGTATATATATATATATATATATATATATATATATATATACATACACACATATATACACATTCACACACCTATAAATATACATTACTTACACACATGTATACACATAAATGCATAGATTTACATAGATATACATATAGATACACACATATACCCATGTACATATATACATACCTACATATATATAATATTCATATTCATACATACACACCCATACACACCTACACGCATATATATATACACATACATATATTTCCCCTTTAACTATACTAATACGGAAAAACATCTCATGACCTTTATGACTAATAACATCTTTCTATGTAGTAATATAAACAGTTCAACTTTAGTGAATTCCTTAAGGCTTCTCTTTCCTGTTTACCTTTTCATGTTTCTCTTCAGGATTGTATTTGAAAGTCAAATTTTCTATTCAGCTCTGGTCTTTTCAGCAAGAATGCTTGCAAGTCCTCTATTTCATTGAAATTCTGTTTTTACCCTGAAGTTTTACTGAGTAGATGATTCTTGGTTTTAATCTTATCTTCTCTGACCTCTGGAATATCATATTCCAAGCCCTTCAGTCTCTAAGTGTAGAAGCTGCTAAATCACGTGTTATTCTGATTGTATCTCCACAGTACTTGAATTGTTTCTTCCTGACTGCTTGTAATATTTTCTCCTTTACTTGAGAATTCTGGAATTTGGCTACAACATTCCTAGGAGTTTTCCTTTTGGGAACCTCTTTCAGGAGTTGATAGGTGAATTCTTCCCAGTTCAATTTTACCCTCAGTTTCTAGGATATCAGGGCATTTTTCCTTGATATTTCCTTGGAAGATGAGGTCTAGGCTAAATTTTTTGATCATGGTTTTCAGGTAAGCCAATATAAAAATTATCTAGGTTATCACTTCTGGATCTATTTTCCAGGTCACTTGTTTTTCCAATGAGATATTTCACACTGTTCTCTACTTTTTCATTCCTTTGGTTTTGTTTTATAATACCTTGGTTTCTCATAAAGCCAGTAGCTTCCATTTGCTCCATTCTAATTTTTAAAAAACTGTTTTCTTCAGTGAGCTTTTGAACCTCCTTATCCTTTTGGCTAATTCTGCTTTTTATAGCATTCTTCTCCTCATTGACTTTTTGGACCCCTTTTGCCATCTGGGTTAGTCCATTTTTAAAGATGTTATTTTCTTCAGCGTTGTTGGGTTGTTTCCTCTGGGTGTCCTGTTGACTCACTTTTCTTGATTTTCTTGCATCAGTCTCATTTCTCTTCCCAATTTTTCCTCCACCTCTCTTACTTGATTTTCAAAATTCTTTTTGTGTTCTTCCATGGCCTGAAACCATTACATGTTTTTGGAGGTTTTGGGTATAGAATCCTTGACTGTGATGCCTTCCTCTGATGGTATGGTTTGTTTTTCCTCACTCAAAAGAATGGAAGAATATATCTTTTCACCAAGAAAGTAACCTTCTATACTCTTGTTTTTCCCCCTTTTTAGACATTTTCCCAACCAGTTACTTGACTTTTGAATACTTTGTCAAATGGAGGGTATACTCTAGGGACCTGTAAGTTCTCAGTTCCTCTGAGGCAGCACAATCAGGGGAGAGGAGTTTACTCCTCTCCTGGCCTGCTCCATGGCAGCAAGAAGAAGCACTCTTTTCTGCCCAGGAAGCGAGAGTAAGAGTCCCTCTCCCAAGCCACTCCAGTTCCAGCACTCAAGCGCCAATGCTCCTTCTCACCCCAGGAGTGCCACTCAGAACTGAGACCCAGAATGATTGCTCAGTTCCCCCAGCATCTTTAAGCTGAGTGGTCCAAAAGTAGATGCTGCTGCGGTCACACTGGGGGTTGGGGATGGACTGAGTTCACCTCTCACCCAGGTGAAAGAGATTTCTCACTGACCTTTGAAGCTGTCTTTCACTTTTATGGGTTGAGAAAGCTAGGAATCGTAGCTGCTACCATGATTCCACACCCTAACGCCTGCACCAGACCTGTCCATGCCATTCTGCATGACCCATGCTGGGCTGTGTTCTGCTCTGAGCCCAGTGCAATAGACTTTTCCTGTTGGCCTTCCAGGCTGCTTTTGGCTTAAAATTTCTTTTGCTCTGTCACTTTGTGACTTTTTCTTCTCTAGAATTTGTTTAGAGTCCTTCTTTATAGGTATTTTATGGAATACGGGGGAGAGAAAGCTAGAGCAGTTCCATCTTTCTACTCTGCCATCTTGGCTCCACCCCATTTTCCTAATATTCCTGTAAAATTTTTCTTTATAAGATAGGTGTGTATCCATTTTGACCTTTTCTTAGTAAGTCATGTGAGATATTGTTCAATGCATAGTTTCTCCCACATTGTTTTTAAATATTTTCAATACTTTATTTCCAAATAATGGATAATTATCCCAAAATCTTTAGTTTTTACACTTATAATACACAAGACCATGTTGTTTATTTGCTGCTGCAAATTGTATGTCTGTTCTGCCATTGATCTACCTATATATTTCCCAGCCAGTATCAGATAGTTTTAATAATTATTGCCTTTAAATACAGTCTAACAGATGGTACTGCTAAACATCCTTTCTTTATATATATATATATATATATATATATATATATATATATATATATATATATATATTTGCTTTGTTATTTCTCTGCTTTTCCAAATAAATTTTATTATTTTTTATAATTCTAATTTTAAACAATTCTTTGACAATGAGAAGTAGGAATAGATGTAGGTCTTTAAATTATTGGACCAAAACTATGGAAATTTTCCCAGAAATCTTAACAAAGATTGTCCCATCCTGGCTACAGATGAGCAAAGAATGATATAAGGGATCAAAATGTCAGAGGTTGAATTCTGGTGGGCATCACTAATTCCGCAGTGGAATTACTCAGTCTTTCCTATCTCATCAGCCATATGGGTCTCCTGACCTTTGAGACTCTAACTTGGAGGAATTTCTCTCACAGAAGATTAAGACCTGAAAAAGAGGAAGGCAACCAATAAGTGTGTTTAGTGTTCATGGGTATGAGATGCAAATTTAACCTCTTGGACCACATATCCCTAATCCTAGAGGTTGAACATCCCTTCACTGCATTAGAACTGCCCTGATCATGGCAGAATACAGAAATTCTAAAGTCTGACTGAAATTTATCACCCAGAACTTTTTCTCTTTAAAATCCATCTCATTTAATTAGGCACTTTGCAACTTGTTTAGGAGTGAGGAATGAAATTGCTTCCATATTTGGTAATTGCCTTTCTCTCAGCACTCAATTAATCTTAGTAGTTCTCATAGCTGCCTGTTAGAACTGGAATCAGTAGCAAATTCTGGGCCTTGGAGGCTTCATCCAGCACCAGGAGAAAGAGGTCAATGGAAAGTCTTAATCTTCTATATTACTGAGCTCAACAGAGGTAAGTCTTGGTCACTTAGTTTCCAAATCAGTGGGTTTCAATTAATTCCATCTGGACATTTTATTCTCCAGTCAATACAGAAAACTCTCCACCTCTTTCGGCCCCACTAAGCCACAAACTTTCCAACATCTGAACTTTGTTCAAACTTTTCTCACAATCTTGACAGGAATGAGAGGCAAAATTTACAGCATGGACCACGTAACCCTTACCCCAGAAGTTGACCAATCCTTCATTCTGAATTAGAACTGCCCTGACCATGGTAGGTCATAGAAATTGACTTCCAAAATCTGAATGAAATTTTTCATCCAGAAAGTTTTCCTGTTTACAATCCATCTCACTTGATAAGGTCCTTTGCAACTTGTTTAGGAATGAGGAATGAAATTGCTTCCTAGGTTCTTAATTGCTTGTCTCTCAGCATTCACTTGATCTTAATAGTGCCCAGAGCTGCTTGTTAGAAATGGGATCAATAGTAAATGCTGGGTCTTGCTAGTTTCAACCAACATCAGGAGAAAGAGGTCAAGGGAGAGCCTTAGTCTTTCATATTCCTGACCCCAACAGAATTAAGTCTTGGTAACCTAAGTCTTCCAACCCAGTGGGCTTCAGTTATTTTCTTTTGTACATTTCCTTTTCTCCAGACAATAGAGAAAACTCTACACTTCTCCTGCCCCCAATAGGCCACACAATCTCCAACTTCTGGGCTTTGTTCAAAGTTTTCTCTTTGCCTAGATCCCTTTTGAATTCACACACATCCTTTCATTGTCCACTCAAAATAGCATCTCTTCCCAGAAACCTTCAGTGATTACTCAGTCAATTTGTTTTTAGCATTTTTCTAATATATTTTATTGTTCTATGTTTTACTTTGCTTTTTATTTTCCCATTAAATTGTTTCACCAAAGTAAGATTTTAGCTTTTATCATTTGTTTGGTTTTCAAGTGCACAATATTGTTCCCCTTTTCTATATGAGGCACATAATAAACATTTTTTTGAGTACCCTGTGGTTTCCAAGCAAATCTCTGGGTCTACATAACTTGGTTTTAGTCCTCAGGACTTCACAATATTATCCTTTGGGTTATGTTGTCAATGAGGATTTCTTTTGGGAAACCAGAATTTCCTCGCCCATGATTTCCCCTAAAGCAGACACTCGACGTTTTTTCTTTATCTTGCACTACTTTGGAATTTCGGTGAAACTTATGCCCCCTTACCATTTTCAGAAAACTGTTTTCAAATACATGAAATAAAATATATAGTGTTTTAACAAAACAATTTAGTTGAAAAAAATTTTTACGTTAATAATAGATTAATGATAATCTATCTCCATGTCTTCCCCGTTATATATACAGATACATAATTTATGTTTCTGTGGATTTATATATGTGTTTATATATGTGTAGATTTGTGTGTGTATGTACATATATATATATATATATATATATATATATATATATATATTTAATTAAAAACAGACTTGCAAAAACAAAAGCGTCTTTACCAAGACCCCTAAACAGGGTTATTAAAAGTTGTATTCAACTAAAAGTGATCGAACAATAAGAATTTCTAAAGCACTTTAAATTTGGAAATTTTGGAAACTAACCCTGTCCTATTATTATTCTATTTTTTTAGATTGGAGGGAGGAGATAATAATTAACTAAGTGCCTGCTATGTAGTAGATACTTTGATAAGCACTATATATTTAATCACAGCAGCCTTGAAAGGTAGATGTTATTATGACCCCTCTTTGCTTGTTAACTGCTTAGCACAGTGGATAGAGTTCAGGACCTGCATTCATGAAGTCCTGAATTCAAATATAACCTTGCACACTTACCAGCTATGTGACCCTGGGCAAATCATTAAAATCATTTGCTTCAGTTTCCTCATCTATAAAATGAGGAGGGTAATACCACCTATCTCTCAGGGTTATTGTGAGAAAAAAGAGATAATATTTGTAAAAGTGTTTAGAACACTGCTTGGCATGTAATAAGTGCTACATAAATGTTAGCTATTATTATTACACAAATAAAGAAATGGAGGCATAAAGAGTTGAAATGACTTATCCAGGGTCACATAGTATGAGGCTGGATTTTAACTTAGTTTCCCCTAACTTCAAGCCCAGGATATTTTCCCCCTCAAAGTTTAATCTGGTTCCATGGCAATATACGTTGTTTCCCTGAAGCATAAAATGCATAAAATGTGACTTGGTTTATCAATATGATGACCTCAGTTTATGTGAGATATACAAAGCCTAACTCAATTGAGTTCAAAGATTTCATTTCTTTCTATTGTCTTATGGAAAATTATTTCCCTTTTGTTTTACAACTGATAGAATTAACCTTGAGCGGCTGCATCAGATCTAATTGAACACACCTATTTTTATACTACCACCCTAGAATCATGGAATCTTTTCGACTTTATTCAGAGAAGATCATATTGTTATTAATCCTCCAAATTCTCTAGATTTCAGTAACAGAAAGAAAGTCATAAACTGATCAGCTTTGGAGACCATGAAACCTTGTTGTGATCTATGTCCCCTTAAGAATTGATTACTTTGACAGAGACCTTCCAAATAATGATAAATAAAGGTTTTGATGGTATTTGATACTCCAGGGAGCCCAGAGCAAATAGAAAACGGTCCAAGATCAACAGAAATGAACTGCATCAAGATAACAGTACTTTGAAGTCGTCGGTAAGTTGCACGATCCAGGGATTCTGAAAAAGTACAATTATCTCTTTCATGCAATGGATTCTGGGAATTTTATTAGGTGAAGCACCTGCTTATAGGGTCTAACGTGGTGGCAAAGTTCTCTTTAAGCCCACCTAGCTCAACTTGTTACAATGCCTGAACTCCAAAACTTGGAGGCATTTCTTTTGGGACAACTCATTGAAATTATAGAGTTTAGTCTTTCTCCAAGTGATGGGCATCCCCTCAATTTCCAGATCTTTGCCATCACAAAGAAAGCTGTTATAAATATTTTAAAACTTGTAAGTTCTTTTCCTTTCTACCTGATCACCTTGGGAAACAGATCTAATAGTGATGTGCTAGTCAAGGGGTATGCACAGTTTTATGACTCTTTGGGCATAATTTCAGTTAGCTCTCCAAAATGGTTGAATCAGTTTCTGGTTCCACCAACAATGTATTAGGTCCTAGTTTTTCCACATCCTTTGAAACATTTGTCATTTAGCCCCTTGCATCATTTTAGTTAATTTGATAGGTTTGAGACGATATCTCAAAGTTGTTCTAATTTGCATTTTTCTAATCAATGGTGACTTAGAGCACGTTTTCTTATGGGTAGTAGATAGTTTTGATTTTTTTTCATTAGTTGAAATGCAATGTAGTAGCAACCTTCTTTCCCTGCTTTCCCCGTGGTCAGATCTTTGAGACCTCTGCAAGGTAATTACAAACCTACAAGTAACTGGAAATGGCCAATGAAGTCTAATTTAGTTCAGAACCTAGGCTGCAAAGCCCTCACAATCTACTTTTTCTATTTTATGTGCAGCTCTAACAATGCTAGTTTTCTTGATACTTAATGCTGAATGTAGAAAATTAGAACGTAGTAGCACTTAGCATTAGGAGGTGACAGTCATTACCTTACACTGACAATTCTGAGAAATACCAGCTGTCAAGAACTAAAGAAGAGGAGGAAATCTATTAAAATAGAAAGAAAGAACAAATGTCTCCTTCCTTGGTCCATTTTCTTAATAACAAAGCAGCCCTATGCTCCTTGATGAGGTAAGAAGCATGTATTATTCAACCAGGAAATAATTAATGTTCATAATGACTATAGAACAGGCAGGCAGGAGGAACATGTGGATTGCTGAACCTAGAGTCAGGAAAACTCATCTTTCTGAGTTCAAATCTTGCATTAGACACTGGCTGTGTGACTCTAGGGTAGGTATGTAAATCCTCTTTGTTTCAGTTTATAAATATGTAATATGATGTTGTTGATGGGAAGTTCCCTTGTTGTTTTAAATCTGCGTTTATTTGAACATAACTCAGATATCTTGTCTCTCATTCTCTATATTTGTTTTCATCAGATCTCACAGCTTGAAGGTCAATGCAAGATTCTTGCCCCAGGATTTAGTCCTGATCTTTGCTGGCATCAGTATGAGAGAGACAGAGACAGAGAAAGAGAGAGAGAGAGAGGAGGGGAGGGAGGAGGGACAGACAGAGACAGAGACAGAGGGACAGACAGAGACAGAGAGACAGACAGACAGAGTGACTGAGTTTTGTGCCTCCCTAGGGGATTCTGAACCACTTACCTCTTAGAACACTTATTATTTCTTTACTATTAATAATAATAAGCAGACATTTTGGGTCACCACGAAAACCTCAAGAGTTCATAATTGAGCTAGATGTTTTTTTCACGTGCAAGAATTGCAAGGAGTGGATTTGAGGTTATGAACCTGGATTCTTTCCACTTGTGGTCAACAAAGATATTCAAATGGGTTCAATGAACACTTTGGAAGAGAAAAATGAGGGGCTACATTTTCATGGAGAAGATATCCAAAATGCAACCAGTTATCATTCAATGAGATACTTATTCTATTCCTAATTAGAGAAGCCATTATTCTTCCCAGTTTTCTCTTATTTCTTATTCTGTGCAAACTGCTTCCCAAATTGCTAAACCTGCCTAGATAAGGAGACCTGCTGGGCTTCCATTATAGACTTATGAATGATTATCTATGTTCTATACATAGGAATAAGAGATCAGAGTTGGAGGGAAACAATAGCAGTGTCTTTGAATTTTTGAAGTTGGTTTGACTCCATTGGTGTCTTTGTATAATCCAATGTCTGGCACAAAGTGAATATTTAGCAGTACTTGTTCATTGCTTTACTAAAAGACTGGAAATTCTGTAATTTTGTCGTTGTTAAGGTTTTACTAGTTGTACCACAGCTGCCTAATGGAAAGACAGTCATTAAAAGATAAGCTCCTTGAGTTTACACAGTTTCATATTTTTGTCTCTGTATCCACAGAACTTAGAAGAGATTGTTTGTATATGGTAGGCATTTAATAAAAGCTTACTAAATGAATAAGTACCTGAATAATAACTGAGTGAAGGAAAAAATGATGAATGAATTTTAAAAGATTATGCAATTGGGTAATAAGATTTCAATGTGTTAATTTTTCTATTGATTTTCTGAGTTATCCACATAGTTAATTTAAATTTATCATTCTTTTTTTCCAAGGCATGTCATCGTACTTTTGAAATGTATACTCCTCCCATCATACGTAGATGAGACAAGTTGAAGTCACAGGAAACATTAATCACACTGTGACAGAGTTCATCCTAGTGTGTATCACCCAGGATCCTTTGATACAACTGGTGCTCTTTGTCCCTTTCCTCATGATGTACTCTGTGACAGTGGTTGGGAATATTACTGAGAGAATATTAGTCTTTACAGACTCCCATCTGCACACCCCTATGTACTTCTTTCCTTCAACCGTTCATACTCCCAAAATCATGGTGACCTGTATTTCTGAGGATAAGAGCATTTCCTTTGCTGGCTGTGTGACTCCGTTCTTCTCTGGTTGGCTGCCATATAGTGAATGTTACTTGATGATTGCCATGGCATATGACCGCTGTATGAACTATAGTAAAAAGTCGACGTAAGCTGATTGACTAACTCCTTCACTATGAACTACAGAATTAACTTAACCCTGACTTTTAAAACTATGCATGTGCTAGGGATGAGGAGCACGTAAAAGAAAGTGTTCATAAGAGTCAAAGTGAAAATTGGATTTAGGGGCTACATCAATTTTTTGTTCTTCCATTTCAATTCATTTCAATAAACATACTCTGAACATTCAAAGATTTAAAAAATGATATTGACCCTGTTCTCAAGGAGCTTATTATATTCTGTTAAAAAAGAAGTTGAAGGATGCAACACATAGGAAAATGAGGATAGTCTAAGATCCAGGCAAATTTAGGTAGGATTGTATTAGGACAAATATTTCTTCATCTCAAAACTTTGTAGATCTCCTCTGACTGCTTCCCTTTCTTCAATAACCTTAAGGCTAACAATATTCCATCATATAATAGTATGTTTATGTACAACTGTTTGCCCCCTCACCCCCAACTACTTATGGAAAGCATCCTGCACAACAGTGATTGCAGTGACCAGTTTTGGAATCAAATATATTTTGTTTATATTCCAGCTCTACCCTTTGCTATATCATTTTAAGTAAGTTTTGCTTACTCTCTGAATATCCTCATATTTAATATAACGGATTGACTCTACCCAGAGCAAACTTAATAATTAGAAATTTACCCAGAGCAGACATAAAATCTTGCCCACTTGTGGCTCCCATATGTCAGCTGTATTCCGGTATTATGGCTGAATTTTCTTCATTTATTTCCGTCCTTGTACTAGCTGTTCTCTGGAGGGGGAGAAGTTTGTATCTATGTTTTTCACTGTGGTAATGTCAATATTGAACCCAGCGATTTATAGCCTCAAGAACAAAGATGGCAAAGGTGCCTTGAAGATAATGCGAGATCGAATACACATTTCCTAAAAAGAAGTTGTAACAGAGAAAAGTAAGGAAAATATACATGTATTCTTCATTAAGATGTTCTTTTTAAAAAATAATAATAATTTTTCTGGAGAGATGAAACTTTTATATCTCCAGTCTTAAAATTATATGTTTCAAATACTCAAATGTTTAAAACCATTTATGAAATGTTCACAATAAAAGGAGACTCAGTTACCTCAATTTTGTTTGTTGTCGTCTTCATTATTTCAAAGGACAAAAGACTTTAGTTATTATCTGTTCCCATCAGTTATTTTAAAATAACAATATTAACAATGATTTAATTTGTTTTGAGTCTAAACCAACTATTTCCTGACCTGGAGTCAGGAAATCCTGAGTTCAAATTTGACTTTAGACATTTGCTATGTGACCTGAGGCAACAACAATTGCTAAGGTATGTAAAGCCATGTTTTAAACTCTATTAATTTCGTTACCTAGTTATTATCCCCATCACTTTACTGAACTTAAATTCTTTCTTATAGTGAATTGGAATACAATTTTCAGCCACGTAAGTATAATTTATGTTTTGATAATACCAACCACTTTCCTAATCTCAACCCTTTTTGATAAGTGGTGCCTGTTTTCCAATTTAGAAAACTGAAATTCTAAAAAGAGCAACTGTTTGTTTGGTCAGATCTCCTGATTTCAAGTTCAGTGCTCTTTACAAAGCATCAACAACAAAGTCACCTGGTGTTAGTGTGCCTGGAAGGAAGGACAAAGACACTGAGTTAAAGATAAAGGAGGGTGACTTTTGTCATTTAAAATATAAATGAGTATATATCAATATACTATAAAAAGACATATCTAAGGACATCTATTCCTATATCATCTAAACCTGTAAACTCACTCTCTCTCTTTTTTGCAAATCCTGTTTTATTCAGGATTGAAAATAAAACTGAGTGACTCTGAATGTATACAAATTCAAGTGGTTAGGTATTTATTCTGATTTTCTTGCTTGTAAAGTGCAAATATTTTTAAAAGCCTCTTATGGTGTAGACATATTATTTGCTATTTATTCAGGAAAACCAAATATTAGGGTAGACAGGAATGAGCAGCTTGTGAATCTGGTCTATTTAAACAAAATGCAAATAAGTGTCTGTAGCACTGTGAAGTGATTTTCATTGCCTGATTTCTCTATACTTCAATTATTTTAAGGAAATCTGTCCATACGTCACATAATGCAATATATTATAACATATCTTATACTATATAGTTATAACATGCTTTATATAATGAGTAATGTATTATGTTGCATTATAGATTGTATGTGTATGTATATAGTTATACTATACAATAACATGGTATGTGTATAATGTAATATATATCTATGTAATACAAGATGGAATGTTTTGATATAGATATAAGGTCAGGGAGTAAAGAAACCCCTACCAGGTCATATTGTCACTATAAATAGAATGAACATTTTGAACTCAGTGATTTTGGAGTCATTTTTATATCTGATAATAAGAAGTTCACTTCTAATGGCAGTTCTATGATCTTTATTTCAAACTCCCTTCTAGCTTTGGTATTTTAGTTCCTAAATTTCCTTCTGGATTTTTGCATTTTATATCCCATAGATCCTTCCAAATCTGGCATTCCATTCCAAAGTTCCTTCCAGCTGTGTTCTGTTCATTATTTCCAGAATTGCAGTTCTATGTTCCAAGGCTAATGTTCTCCATTGTAAGGTCTCTTCCATGACTAATATTCTGTTTGGTAAGATCGCATTCAACTCTGGTTTGATATATTCAAAGAGCTCACTTTTGTTGTTTTTCCATGATTCCTGAGCGTGTGTTTCATTATATTCTATGACAACAGCTATTTTGAATCAGGCAAGATATCGTTTTGTAGAGACATCCCAGAACATGGATCCCTGAGGGGTTAGAAATCTCACCCCTCTGATTACACTCTGGTCATCCTCTGGGGATGTAAGAACAGATATATGAAGTTGTGGTATCCACAGGTTTAGGTTCCTTGGTGATAATAGCTCTCTTGCAGTTTTTGGTAAGGTTTTTTTATTCCAGTAACTGGGATACAATGCACACGTAAGTACATATACACACACGCACAGTCCTCCTTGTTTATACAAGAAAATTTCACCTTTCAAATTAGAAAAGTAAAATTTTCTTTATATAAGTGATATTTGAGCCTAAGGCATAAGACCTTTCCTGTCCTGAAATATGACCTCCACTGACTTGTCTCTGTATCTAAAATTCCATTGGAGTCACAAATTAGTCTGCTATCATCACCTTAGAAAGTCTAAATTAAGGTACAAAAATATCACTTGAAGGGGGAACACAATATCCCATTCATGATCAACAACTGTACCATGTATGATGGAATTAGATTTGGTTCAGGGGTAAGGACTGTACGAATTGGGGAGGAAAATTTAGATGTGTAATGGGAAGCTACATCAACATGCGGTAGGGGCCAGATTAAGATTTCCCAATATGTTTTTTTTAATAAAAGGTCATGGAATAGGCAACTGCTAGGTAAGAGAACATCAGGGACTGAGAATTTCCGATTTGAGCATAAAGTAAAAGTCTGTCGGAGATGAAAGCAAGTTTTGAAAACATTACAGTAACAGACACTGTCTTCCTGAAACTAATTTGCAATCGCATTTTTTCGAATTCTGGTGTATCTGGTAAAGAAAGATTGAAGAATGAGTAATTTAGAAAAGAATTATTTCTTCTGGTTAGTCCACTTGGGAAATTCATTCTTGCCATCAGACTTATTGTTCCTTTAACTACTGTGAGATTCATCAAATCACGTTTAAGAGATGCAATGTCAAATAAACATTCCCTACTTAATTCCATGTACGTTTGTCACTCATGACAAAAAAGAACATTTAGCTGAAGAGAGAAGGGGCAGGTGGAGTGTGAGGCATATGAGTTATGAGAATCCTTGTTAGTAGCTACAGGGATTTCTGCATGCTAGAGGTAGAGATGGACTCTGTTAACTCATGCAGAAATGGGGAATGTTGAATTATTCCTTTCTATTTGTGGATAAAGCTTGGAGATGGGAGGAAGGAGATAATATTACCCAAACATGATATGGTTGACTCTTGTAAGTGGTTTCCTGAGACTGAGAGTTCTGGTTCATTACCCAGCTATGAAGTGGATGATCGTAATCCCTCTCTACATGAAGGATTGCCTTTGTGTCGGCACGGCATTTGGTGTAGAAGACAATTAACATTCTAATAAGAAATCAAGATTCTTTTAATATATGCTGATAATGTACAAGGTGAGTCAACAATCATTTATTGTCTACCTTTTGTGTCAGGTACAGATAGAATGCTAAGTGCTAGAGATACAAATTTTAAAATGTCTCTTTCAATGAGCTTACATTGTTCTGGGTGAATATGCCATAGAAGAACATATGTAAATACAAATTATCATTGTAAGAGCGAGGTGAAAGCCACTTCATTCTAAACCATTTTAGCCTTGGTACTATAACTAGCTACGGTCATAAGGTTTAGACTAAAAGTGAAAACGAATCTTTTGAACTGAAGAGATATTGAAGATGGATCATATTTGGATATGTCAAGGGAACTTTCCATGCCCACGAATCATCTATGAAAAAAAGACTAGAAATAAGCATCCAGGAAAAATAGTTATTTAAAATGTTAAACAAGTATGTTTTCTCGCAATATTCTCTGATAAAAAGCTACTTTAGGGGGAAAAATATTCTTTAGTTCTAGCTTTGATCTGGCCTTCTCTGTCTCTACCACATCGTTGACTGGAGGAGATCTTTGCAAAATCAAATGTTCTGAGGATGCTGAACCTATTATCTTCCCTATTATCTGTGTTCTAGGTACATTCTCTGAATCAATTGCTGCGTGCCTGTGAATACACAAGGCCAAATGGAGACAAGTTAAGTATAATGAAGGAGATGGTTTTGAGTTTTTCGTAAATAGGAAAAGGGGAAAAAGTCATTCCAAGATCTAGGAAGAGTGAGTACCCTTTTGTCATATTATTTAAACTGGAGCCCAGTATCCCCTGAACTGTGTAAGAGAGTGTATCATACACATGTGTGTGTATGTTTGTACCAACTCTTCTTATGATCCTACCTTGTTAAATAACAATTTTTATACAACACTTAACGCTTGCTAATGGAATGCTTCTTAATATATTATCTTCAGGGGAAACAATCTCATGGAGACTAGAGTGAATGACGTTAGGAAAAGACAATCCCTATCCTTTTTTCTTTCCTTTTTTCCTTCCTTTCATCTTTCCTTTCCTATCTCCCACTTTCCTTCTGTTCTTTGTTTTATCCTTCCCTACCTTCTTCCTTTCTTTTTCCTTCCTTCCTTCCTTCCCTTGTTGTTTTACAGTTACAGGTTTTCAGAAACTGGAGACATCTATAGATTTTGATTAGTCATTAGACTAGAGCTTTTCTAGAAGAAAAATCTATTATTTGGAATAATTAAAAAACAAAGCAATCACGATTTTGTGAAATTTCAACTACCGACTATTAGAAAATAAGTTTCATTTCTAACACTGGTAATTTTAAAGTGATCTATATGAAATAGAAATGTGTCTGAAATATAGATATATAAACTCATAGATTCTTAGAACAGAAGAGACAGTAAGGACCATGTTTCCTCACCCCATTATTTTAGAGATGACTTTACTTAGGCTTAAAGAGGGGCAAAGATTTCCACAAAATTAAATAAAATTAGAAAAGTTATTAAAATAATATAATCTCAAATTCATGTAAATATTGATGCTATGCTTGATCTCTTAATGTATTAATAAAAACATTGATATTTATATTAGCTTCCTCTTCAAGAAAGGGCCTGCCATAAAAACAACAACAAAACAAAATAGTTTTTCTTATATAGGTAATCAAGTTATTTGAAAGAGAATTCATTCACTCTGTACTATGCCCTCAGCATGAAACAATTTCTGTTGATACATATAAGCAATGTGATCCCAGGCATTGATGTCTGCATGACCTCTATCTTCATATGGACGGAGTTGTGTGACAATTTCCTACAGCTGTGATAGTCTTCAGAGCATTATATGGGTGTTGCACAATGTATACAATTTGCAAACCATATTGTCCAGTAGTCTCATAACAGAGGCAATATGCTCATATGGAGCTGACAACAAAATCACGCAATCATAGAAAATGAGAGGAGGAAGTGCCCACAGAGAGACTCATGCAAGAAATAAATCTCCACTAAAAAAAACATAACCAACAAGTGGTAATGTAGCCATTGCTTAAAGAATTCCAAAAAGAATAACCCATCAATTATTAAGGCAGCCTATTCTATTTTTAGACAATCCTTATCATTGAGACATATTTCCTGATTACAAATCTAAATTGCCCTATTTGTGTAGTCTTATCGTGACTTTTTATTGGACCCTCTGAGGCTGAACAGAACGAATCTGATCCGTCCTACACATGGAAGGTTTTCAAAAAGTTGAAGTTAGTCATCAAGGGCACTTCCTCTCTTGATTGAGTCTTATTTTCTCCTAGATAAACCTCCTAAATTCCTTTAACTGACCATCATATAATAGAGACTATACTCTTCATTATTTGAGTTACTTTCCTCTATCAACTTATGTTTGAAACAATTATCCTTAGAACCTGATATAATACTTCACTCACTAGCCTCAGCCCATTATGCAATTCAGTCTTCCTAATGTTATTTTGAAAGAATCATGCCATAGCATTTTATTTATCAAATGATATATAAGTGAGATCTGAACCTAAGACATAAGACCTTTCCCGTCTTGAAACATGTCCTCGACTGACCTGCCTCTGTATCTAAAATTTCTTTGGTTTCATGATTAGTCTCTCATTGTCACCTTTTAAAGTCAAAATTAAGATACAAAAATATCACTGGAAGGGGGGGCAACATAGTATCCCATTCATCCCATATCGCCTACAAACGCACAGACACACACACACACACACACACACAATGTGTTTTGCGAAACATAAAGCTTTGTACCAATTTAGCTTTTATTATTAATTCTTGTTCTTTATTATCTTTAGTGTTTTGCTTCCATCTTTCCATTTTCTCCAAAAATATTTATTGACAACTGAGATTATATGTGCATATATACATATATATGCACGCATACATATACTATGTATGTGTGTATTTTACACATGCACACATATGCCCACATAGATCCATAAATGAATCTCATTTTCTGTGACTTTCCCTTAGGTGCAGAATAATCTGCCTTTTCATTACTGCCTATTGTCTCTCCTGATTTTCTATAAGTCCTAACTAAAATGTCTTTTTCTAGAGGAAGTTACTTCCAGCCTTTCGTATTTATTGATTTTGTATTCCGTATAGAGTTTATTAGTAAGGTTTGCTTGTTGTCTCTCCTTTTAAATTGTTAGTTCCTTAAGGACAGGGACTGTGTTGTATCCCTTTTTTATAGCCACAGTCGAGTACAGTGCTTGACATGTAGTAAGCAGTCAACGTAAGCTGATTGACTAACTCCTAACTAGAATTATTTTCCTTGGCACCTCTTCTGAACTTCATTCTTAACAACTTTCTATGACTCTAGTGATAACTTTCCTGGTAACCTTACTTTTATTCCATGCGATTCTACCAGTCTTTGTTCTAAACCTCTTGAAATCTGCTTTCCTAAAATCTAGCGTATAATCCCTGACTGACTTTGTAAGAAACTTTGCAAAGTTTTCTTTTCCTCCAAAGGATCACATCATTTTGTATCTCACCTCTCTTTCTTTCTGTCTGTCTCTATCTCTCCATGTATATAGATACATACATACATATAAATATATATAAATATGTGTGTGTTCATATTTTCCTCCTTTTCTCAAGACCTCCAGTGGTTTCTTGCCTAAAATTTTGACATTTTCGTATGGATGATTGTGGCCACATATATTAGTACTGGATCTTTCTTTTGTGGTAATTCTGTAGTAGTGAACTTGTGTGATAAATATATCCATTATCATCTGGAGTCATTAGATTTTGTATTTTGTAATTGGATTTTGGATTATTAGGAGTCTTGGCAAATCAATTCTTACTAGGATTTACTAGATATACTCAATTCCTGACCAGGAATTTTGCATCTCTATATTTTAAGCCAACATTCAAATTAAATTCTCTGAAATCAATTAGTCAGTAAATATTTATTAAGCAACTTCTATACACCAAGCACCGAACTAGAACTAAGAACTAGAAATGCAAAATAAAAGTAAAATACAGTCTCAATCCATGAGGCAGAGAAAAGAAGGACTTTCCAGATATAGGGACTAGCCAAGTCATGAGATGGAGTTTCCTGTTTGAAGAAGAGAAAGGGGGCCAATGCCACTGTATCACAGAGTACATGGGGATGAGTAAGGTGTTAGAAGACCAGAGATTTAAGGGGAAAGATTTTGAGCACCAAATGGAAGATTTTAGATTATATATTGCAGTTGATAGGTATCCGTTCAACTTTATTGAAAGTGTTGACATGATCACGCCTGTGCTTTATGAAACCGCATTTGACTCCTGAATGCAGAGTTTATTTGAGTTGGAAAGGCTTGTGACAGAGAGACCAACCAATCGTCTATGGCAATAGTACAAGGATGAGAAGATGAAGGCCTGTTCCTGAGTGGCGGTGGTGTCAGGGGACAGAACAAAGTCCAAGTGAGATGTTATGAAGGTAAAATGGACAGACCTTGGCAAGAGATTATGTATGGGGGAATGAGAGGGAATGAGGAGTCAAAGATGACATCTCTGTTGTTTGCTGAAGAGACTTCTTAGCCACCTCTTCATTTCTCAAATTGATTTCTGTCTTCCCTAAACGTTTTTTTTCGAAGGAAGCAGTGAAGAAAATAAAGTCTGTCTATATAGACCCAAGATGCTTGCCCAAGATTTCTGCCTATATACATCATTAGAAGTGACTAGTTGTTATCCATGTTAATAAGAAGCAGGTGAATCTTTGCTATGTCTTGGATAAAAGCAGATCTTTTTCTATTGCTTTTACCAGATCAAAAATGGCTGCCTCAATATTTGTGAGAGTGAGTCAACAACTACTACTAAACATCCTTGACCCTTTCTTTTGGCTTCTGCTGCTCTGCACTATCTTTGTTTGGAGCACAAGCAGCTTTCTCTGCTTCTTCCGTGCATTATTCCCCTTCCTGTTCAGGAAAAACTGAAATCTTTTTGTTCTTTATTTAACTATCTTTTGTGATATCTTTCTCTTCCGTTTAATATGTTTTCCACTCAAACATCTGTAATGCCAATACGATAACCACTGCAGCCACAACGAATATGCATGAATATTTCCGGAGTAAATTCGGGAAAATATAAACTCTCTTCCTCAAAGAAAAAAGTAAAATATTTTTTCAAATACTAGAAAGCCCAATCCAACGTGGTAACAAAAAATCTATACACATTATCCATGCAGAGTACACGGCCATCTCCAAGACTTCCCTCACTCAGGCCTCCTCACAGACAAGCTCCGTTAGACAAAATCTCTCCATCTCTCACTCATGTTACCTGCTTGGCTCTAATCTGCCTACTCTCTCTCTCTCTCTCTCTCTCAGCTGCACCTCACTTTCTCTCAACTCTGTTCTTTCTGTTCCACCCATTCCGCAATTTCCTCCCACCATTCACTCCATGTGACTCACGTTGTGGTCTTGGCCAAAGCTCAAAGAAGGTCACATGGGCCTATTAAAGTGCAGAGAAGATCTTCAAATTCCTTTACCATTACAACATTCCGATATTTTTAGCTGTGATATTTTAGCCCAATCACATCCCCACTCAAATTCCTGACTTTATTTTAGCCACACTCCATCTTTTCTTCAACCTGGCACAAATCCCCTTCTTAATTTACCAATTTTCCCCATTCACCAATTCACTCTATCAACTTAGTTTACTCTAATGTTACACGTACCTTGTACTATTTAGCTTGCTTTATCATACCAACTACCTTCTTTTTTTTCTTCCGTCATGTTCCATTTCAGGTTCTGAAGTAATTTTAATTTGATTTTCTAACGTATAGGCCATGGTTGTTCTAAGTCATTGCTTTTTGTTTCTCTTTTACATTTAAATGAAGCCACATAATCACAGATCTGAAGAATTGGAAGACATCAATGTCCCTAAAAAGTGATCATAAAACTTCCTGAAAATGACCTCTGCCAGGGCTCTCATTATGCCCCAAAGCAACCATTACCTTTTGAAAAAGTTTTAATTCCTAAGAATTCTTTTTTCTTAAACATGGAGAAAGTTAATCACACTGTAACTGAGTTCATTCTGGTGGGTTTTACCACAGACCCTGTGATGCAGCTGGTCCTCTTTGTGGTATTCCTTCTAATCTATTGTATAACTGTGATGGGAAACATCACTCTGATTATGTTAATTTGCACAGATTCCCGGCTCTACACAGCCATGTATTTCTTCATTGGGAATCTGTCTTTTCTAGATCTCTGGTATTCCACTATTTATTCCCCTAAAATCATGTTGACATGTATCTCTGAGGATAAGATTATTTCGTTTGCTGGTTGTCTAGCTCAGTTCTTCTTCTCAGCTGGGTTGGCATATAGTGAATGCTACTTGTTGGCCACCATGGCATACGACCGTTATGTAGCCATCTCCAAGCCACTGCTCTACGCACAGGCTATGTCCCCAAGATTATCTTCCT
>CM053770.1:265842788-265861204 GCA_028658325.1 Potorous gilbertii
AGGAAGATAATCTTGGGGACATAGCCTGTGCGTAGAGCAGTGGCTTGGAGATGGCTACATAACGGTCGTATGCCATGGTGGCCAACAAGTAGCATTCACTATATGCCAACCCAGCTGAGAAGAAGAACTGAGCTAGACAACCAGCAAACGAAATAATCTTATCCTCAGAGATACATGTCAACATGATTTTAGGAGTATAAACAGTGGAATACCAGAGATCTAGAAAAGACAGATTCCCAATGAAGAAATACATGGCTGTATAGAGCCGGGAATCTGTGCAAATTAACATAATCAGAGTGATGTTTCCCATCACAGTAATACAATAGATTAGAAGGAATACCACAAAGAGGACCAGCTGCATCACAGGGTCTGTGGTAAAACCCACCAGAATGAACTCAGTTACAGTGTGATTAACTTTCTCCATGTTTAAGAAAAAAGAATTCTTAGGAATTAAAACTTTTTCAAAAGGTAATGGTTGCTTTGGGGCATAATGAGAGCCCTGGCAGAGGTCATTTTCAGGAAGTTTTATGATCACTTTTTAGGAACATTGATGTCTTCCAATTCTTCAGATCTGTGATTATGTGGCTTCATTTAAATGTAAAAGAGAAACAAAAAGCATTGACTTAGAACGACCATGGCCTATACGTTTGAAAATCAAATTAAAATTACTTCAGAACCTGACAGAAGAAAAAAAAGAAGGGAGTTGATATGATAAAGCAAGCTAAATAGTACAAGGTACGTGTAACATTAGAGTAAACTAAGTTGATAGAGTGAATTGGTGAATGGGGAAAATTGGTAAATTAAGAAGGGCATTTGTGCCAGGTTAAAGAAAAGATGGCGTGTGGCTAAAATAAAGTCAGGAATGTGAGTGGGGATGTGATTGGGCTAAAATATCAGAGCTAAAAATATCGGAATGTTGTAATGATAAAGGAATTTGAAGATCTTCTCTGCACTTTAATAGGCCCATGTGACCTTCTTTGAGCTTTGGCCAAGAACACAACGTGAGTCACATGGAGTGAATGGTGGGAGGAAATTGCTGAATGGATGGAACAGAAAGAACAGAGCTGAGAGAAAGTGAGGTGCAGCTGAGAGAGAGAGAGAGAGAGAGAGCAGGCACATTAGAGCCAAGCAGGTAACATGAGTGAGAGATGGAGAGATTTTATCTAACGGAGCTTGTTTGTGAGGAGGCCTGAGTGAGGGAAGTCTTGGAGATGGCCGTGTACTCTGCATGGATAATGTGTATACATTATTTGCTACCACGATGGATTGGGCTGTCTAGTGTCTGAATAAATATTTTGCTTTTTTCTTTGAGGAAGAGAGTTTATATTTTCCCGAATTTACTCCGGAAATATTCATGCATATTCGTTGTGGCTGCAGTGGTTATCGTATTGGCATTACAGATGTTTGAGTGGAAAACATATTAAACGGAAGAGAAAGATATCACAAAAGATAGTTAAACAAAGAACAAAAAGATTTCAGTTTTTCCTGAACAGGAAGGGGAATAATGCACGGAAGAAGCAGAGAAAGGTGCTTGTGCTCCAAACAAAGATAGTGCAGAGCAGCAGAAGCCAAAAGAAAGGGTCAAGGATGTTTAGTAGTAGTTGTTGATTCACTCTCACAAATATTGAGGCAGCCATTTTTGGTCTGGTAAAAGCAATAGAAAAAAATCTGCTTTTATCCAAGACATAGCAAAGATTCACCTGCTTCTTATTAACATGGATGTCAACTAGTCACTTCTAATGATGTATATGGGCAGAAATCTTGGGCAAGCATCTTGGGTCTGTATAGACAGACTATATTTTCTTCATTACTTCCTTCTAAAAATAAAGTTTAGAGAAGACAGAAATCAATTTGAGAAATGAAGAGGTGGCTAAGAAGTCTCTCCAGCAAACAACAGAGATTTCATCTTTGACTCCTCATTCCCCTCTCATTCCCCCATACCCAATCTCTTGCCAAGGTCTGTCCATTTTACCTTCATAACATCTCATTTGCACTTCGTTCTGTCCCCTGACACCGCCGCCACTCAGGAACATGCCTTCATCTTCTCATCCTCGTACTATTGCCATAGACGATTGGTTGGTCTCTCTGTCACAAGCCTTTCCAACTCAAATAAACTCTGCATTCAGGAGTCAAATGCAGTTTCTTGAAGCACAGGAGTGATCATATCAACACTTTCAATAAAGTTGAATGGTTACCTATCAACTACAATATATAATCTAAATCTTCCATTTGGTGCTCAAAGTCTTTCCCCTTAAATCTCTGGTCTTCTAACACCTTACTCATCCCCATGTACTGTGTGACACAGTGACATTGGCCCCCTTTCTCTTCTTCAAACAGAAAACTCCATCTCATGACTTGGCTAGTCCCTATATCTGGAAAGTCCTTCTTTTCTCTGCCTCCTGGATTGAGACTGTATTTTACTTTTATTTTGCATTTCTAGTTCTTAGGTCTAGTTTGGTGCTTGGTGTATAGAAGGTGTTTAATAAATGTTTACTGACTAATTGATTTCAGAGAATTTAATTTGAATGTTGGCTTAAAATATAGAGTTGCAAAATTCCTGGTCAGCAATTGAGTATATCTAGTAAATCCTGGTAAGATTTGATTTGCCAAGACTCCTAAAAATCCAAAATCCAATTACAAAATACAAAATCTAATGACTCCAGATGATAATGGATATATTTATCACACAAGTTAAATACTACAGAATTACCACAAAAGAAAGATCCAGTACCAACATATGTGGCCACAATCATCCATACGAAAATGTCAAAATTTTAGGCAAGAAATCACTGGAGGTCTTGAGAAAAGGAGGAAAATATGAACACACACATATTTATATATATTTATATGTATGTATGTATGTATCTATATACCTGGAGAGATAGAGATAGACAGAAATAAAGAGAGGTGAGATACAAAATGATGTGATCCTTTGGAGGAAAAGAAAACTTTGCAAAGTTTCTTACAAAGTCAGTCAGGGATTATACCCTAGATTTTAGGAAACCAGGTTTCAAGAGGTTTAGAACACAGACTGGTAGAATCCCATGGAATGAAAGTAAGGTTACCAGGAAAGTTATCACTAGAGTCATAGAAAGTTGTTAAGAATGAAATTCAGAAGAGATGCAGAGGAAAATAATTCCAATTCAGAGGTAATCAGTCAGCTTACGTTGACTGCTTGCTACATGTCAAGCACTGTAATAAACTGTGGCTATAAAAAAGGGACAAAACATAGACCCTATCCTTGAGGAACTAACAGTTTAAGAGGAGAGACAACAAGCAAAGCTTACTAATAAACTCTATACGGAATACAAAAGCAATACTTACGAAAGGTTGGAAAAAACTTCCTGTAGAAAATGACATTTTAGTTAGGACTTATAGAAAATCAGGAGAGACAATAGGAAGTAATGAAAAGACAGATTATCCTGCACCTAAAGGAAAGTCACAGAAAATGAGATTCATTTATGGATCTATGTGGTCATATGTGTGCATGTGTAAAATACACACATACATGGTGTATGTATGCGTGCATATATATGTATACATGCACATATAATCTCAGTTCTCAGTAAATATTTGTGAAGAAAATGGAAAGATGGAAGCAAAACACTAAAGCTAATAAAGAACAAGAATTAATAATAAAAGCTAAATTGGTACAAAGCTTTATGTTTCGCAAGGCACATTGTGTGTGTGTATGTGTGTTTGTAAGCAATATGGGATGACTGGGATACTATGTTGCCCCCCTTCAAGGGATATTTTTATATCTTAATTTTGACTTTAAAAGGTGACAATGAGAGACTAATCATGAGTCCAAAGGAATTTTAGATACAGAGGCAGGTCAGTCGAGGACATGTTTCAAGACGGGAAGGTCTTATGCCTTAGGTTCAAATCTCACTTATATATCATTTGATAAATAAAATACTATGGCATGATTCTTTCAAAATAACATTAAGAATACTGAATTGCATAATTGGCTGAGGCTAGTGAGTGAAGTATTATATCAGGTTCTAAGGACAATAGTTTCAATCATAAGTTGATAGAGGAAAGTAACTCAAATAGTGATGAGTATAGTCTCTATTATATGAGGGTCAGTTAGAGGAATTTAGGATGTCTATCTAGGAGAAAAGAAGTCTCAGTCAAGGGAGGAGGTGCCCTTGATGAGTAAGTTCAACTCTTTGAAAACCTTCCATGTGAAGGACAGATCAGATTCGTTCTGTTCAGCCTCAGAGGGTCCAATAAAAAGTCACGATAAGACTACACAAATAGGGCAATTTAGATTTGTGAGCAGGAAATATATCTCAATGATAAGGATTGTCTAAAAATAGAATAGGCTGCCTTAATAATCGATGGTGTGTTCTTTTTCTAATTCTTCAAGGAATGGCTAGATTGCCACTTGTTGGTCATGTTTTTTTTTAGTGAAGATTTATGTCTTGCATGAGTCTCTCTGTGGGCACTTCCTCCTCTCATATTATATGATTGTGTGATTTTGTTGTCAGCTCCATATGAGCATATTGCCTCTGTTATGAGACTACTGGACAATATGTTATACATTTTGCAACACTCACATATTGCTCTGAAGACTATCACAACTATAGGAAATTGTCACACAACTCCATCCATATGAAGATAGAGGTCATGCAGACATCAATGCCTGGGATCCCAGTGCTTATATGTATCAACAGAAATTGTTACATACTGAGGGCATAGTACACAGTGAATGAATTCTCTTTCAAATAACGTGATTACCTATATACGAAAAATTATATTGTTTTGTTGTTGTTTTTATGGCAGGCCCTTTTTTGAAGAGGAAGCTAATATAAATATCAATGTTTTTATTAATACATTAAGAGATCAAGCATAGCATCAATATTTACATGAATTTTAGATTTTATTATTTAATAACTTTTATAATTTCATTTAATTTTGTGGAAATCATTGCCCCTCTTTGAGCCTCAGTAAAATCATCTGTAAAATAATGGGGTGAGGAAACATGGTCCTTATTGCCTCTTCTGTTCTAAGAATCTATGAGTTTATAATTTTATATTTCAGACACATTACTATTTCATATAGATCACTTTAAAATTACCAGTGTTAGAAATGAAACTTATTTTCTAATAGTCAGTAGTTGAGATTTCACAAATTCGTGATTGCTTTGTTTTTTAATTATTCCAAATTAATAAATTTTTCTTCTAGAAAAGTTCTAGTCTAATGACTAATCAAAATCTATAGATGTCTCCAGGTTCTAAAAACCTGTAACTGTAAAACAACAAGGGAAGGAAGGAAAAAGAAAGGAAGAGCGTAAGGAAGGATAAAAGAAAGATAAGAAGGAAGGAAGGAGGGAGGAAAGGAAAGATGAAAGGAAGGAAAAAAGAAAGAAAAAAGGATACAAAATGTCCTTTCCTAAGGTCATTGACTCTAGTCTCCATGAGATTGTTTCCCTGAAGGTAATATATTAAGAAGCAGTGCATTAGCAAGCGTTAAGTGTTGTATAAAAATTGTTATTTACCAAGGTAGGATCATAAGAAGAGTTGGTACAAACATACACACACATGTCTATGATACACTCCCTTACACAATTCAGGGGATACTGGGCTCCAGTTTAAATAATATGACAAAAGGGTACTCACACTTCCTAGATCTTGGAATGATTTTTTTCCCCTTTTCCTATTTATGAAAAACTCAAAACCATCTCCTTCGTTAGAGTGAACTTGTCTCCATTTGGCCTTGTGTATTCACAGGCACGCAGCAATTGATTCAGAGAATGTACCTAGAACAGAGATAATAGGGAAGATAATAGGTTCAACATCCTCAGAACATTTGAAGTTTGCAAAGATCTCCTCCAGTCAAAGATGTGGTAAAGACAGAGACGGCCAGATCAAAGTTAGAACTAAAGAATATTTTTCCCCCTGAAGTAGTTTCTTATCAGAGAATGTTGCGAGAAAACATACTTGTTTAACATTTTATATCACTATTTTTCCAGGATGTTTATTTCTAGTCTTTTTTTCATAGATGATTCGTGGGTATGGAAAGTTCCCTTGACATATCCAAATATGATCCATCTGCAATATCTCTTCAGTTCAAAAGATTCGTTTTCACTTTTAGTTTAAACTTTATGACCGTAACTAGTTGTAGTACGAAGGCTAAAATGGTTTAGAATTAAGTGGCTTTCACTTCGCTCTTACAATGATAATTTGTATTTACATATGTTCTTCTATGGCATATTCACCCAGAACAATGTAAGCTCATTGAAAGAGACATTTTAAAATTTATATCTCTAGCCCTTAGCCTTCTATCTGTACCTGACACAAAAGGTAGACAATAAATGATTGTTGACTCACCTTGTACATTGTCAGCATATATTAAAAGAATCTTGATTTCTTATTAGAATGTTAATTGTCTTCTACACCAAATGCCGTGCCCACACAAAGGCAATCCTTCATGTAAAGAGATCTTAAGAGCATCCATTTCATAGCTGGGTAATGAACCAGAACTCTCAGTCTCAGGAAACCACTTACAAGAGTCAACCATATCATGTTTGGGTAATATTATCTCCTTCCTCCCATCTCCAAGCTTTATCCACAAATAGAAAGGAATAATTCAACATTCCCCATTTCTGCATGAGTTAACAGAGTCCATCTCTACCTCTAGCATGCAGAAATTCCTGTAGCTACTAACAAGGATTCTCATAACTCATATGCCTCACACTCCACCTGCCCCTTCTCTCTTCAGCTAAATGTTCTTTTTTGTCGTGAGTGACAAATGAACATGGAATTAAGTAGGGAATGTTTACTTGTCATTGCATCTCTTAAACGTGATTTGATGAATCTCACAGTAGTTAAAGGAACAATAAGTCTGATGGCAAGAATGAATTTCCCAAGTGGACTAACCAGAAGAAATAATTCTTTTCTAAATTACTCATTCTTCAATCTTTCTTTACCAGATACACCAGAATTCGAAAAAATGTGATTGCAAATTAGTTTCAGGAAGACAGTGTCTGTTACTGTAATGTTTTCAAAACTTGCTTTCATCTCCGACAGACTTTTACTTTATGCTCACCTCGCAAATTCTCAGTCCCTAATGTTCTCTTACCTACTAGTTGCCTATTCCATGACCTTTTATGAAAAAAAAAACATATTGTTAAGTCTAAATCTGGCCACTACAGCCTGTTGAGGTAGCTTTCCATTACCACATCTAAATTTTCCTCCCCAATTCGTACAGTCCTTACCCCTGAAACCAAATCTAATTCCATCACACATGTTACAGTTGTTGATCATGAATGCGATACTGTGTTCCCCCTTCAAGTGATATTTTTGTACCTTAGTTTTGACTTTCTAAGGTGATGATAGCAGAATAATTCGTGACTCCAATGGAATTTTAGATACAGAGACAAGTCAGTGGAGGTCATATTTCAGGACAGGAAAGGCCTTATGCCTTAGGGTCAAATCTCACTTATATGAACAAAATTTTTCTTTTCCAATTTGAAAGGTGAAATTATCTTGTATAAACAAGAAGGATTGTGCGTGTGTGTGTGTGTATGTGTGTGTGTGCATGTACTTATGTGTGCATTGTATCCCAGTTACTGAAATAAAAAAACCTTACCGAAAACTGCAAGAGAGCTATTATCACCAAGGAACCTAAACCTGTGGATACCACAACTTTATATATCTGTTCTTACATCCCCAGAGGATGACCAGAGTGTAATCAGAGGGGTGAGATTTCTAACCCCTCAGGGATCCATGTTCTGGGATGTCTCTACAAAACGATATCTTGCCTGATTCAAAATAGCTGTTGTCATAGAATATAATGAAACACAAGCTCAGGAATCATGGAAAAACAACAAAAGTGAGCTCTTTGAATATATCAAACCAGAGCTGGATGCGATCTTACCAAACAGAATATTAGTCATGGAAGAGACCTTACAATGGAGAACATTAGCCTTGGAACATAGAACTGCAATTCTGGAAATAATGAACAGAACACAGCTGGAAGGAACTTTGGAATGGAATGCCAGATTTGGAAGGCTCTATGGAATATAAAATGGAAAAATCCAGAAGGAAACATAGGAAATAAAATACCAAAGCTAGAAGAGAGTTTGAAATAAAGATCATAAAACTGCCATTAGAAGTGAACTTCTTATTGAGTATCAGATATAAAAATGACCCCCAAATCACTGAGTTCAAAGTGGTCATTCTATTTATAGTGACAATATGACCTGGTAGGGGTTTCTTTACTCCCTGACCTTATATCTATATCAAAACATTCCGTCTTATATTACATAGATATATATTACATTATACACATACAATGTTACTATATAGTACGGTTATATACATACACATATAATCTGTAATGCAACATAATACATTACTCATTATATAAAGCATGTTATAATTATATGGTATAAGATTTTATAATATATCGCATTATATGACGTATGGACAGATTTCCTTAAAAGAACTGAAGTATAGAGAATTCAGGCAATGTAAATCACCTCACAGTGCCATAGACACTGATTTCCATTGTGTTTAAATAGACCAGATTCGCCAGCTACTCATTCCTGTCTACCCTAATATTTGATTTTCCTGAATAAATAGCAAATAATATATCTACGCCATAAGAGGCTTTTAAAAATGTTTACACAATACAAGCAAGAAAATCAGAATAAATACCTAACCACCTGAATTAATATACACTCAGAGTTTACTCAGTTTTATTTTCAATCCTGAATAAACAGGGTTTGCAAAAGAGAGAGTGAGTTTATAGGTTTAGATAATGTAGGAATAGATATTCTTAGATATGTCTTTATAGCATATAGATATATACTCATTTATATTTTAAATGACAAAAAAAAAAAACCCTCCTTTATCTTTAACCAGTGTCTTCGTCCTTCCCTCCAGGCACACTAACACCAGTGACTTTGTCGTTGATGCTTTGTAAAGAGCACTGAACTTGAAATCAGGAGATCTGACCAAACAAACAGTTGCTCTTTTTAGAATTTCAGTTTTCTAAATTGGAAAACAGGCACCACTTATAAAAAAGGGTTGAGATTAGGAAAGTGGTTAGTATTATCAAAACATATATTATACTTATGTGGCTGAAAATTGTATTCCAATTCACCATAAGAAAGAATTTCAGTTCAGTAAAGTGATGAGAATAGTAATTAGGTAAGAAAATTAATAGTTTCAAATGTGCATTTACGTATCTTAGCAGTTGTTGCGTCGGGTCACATAGCAAATGTCCAAAGTCAAATTTGAACTCAGGACTTCCTGACTCCAGGTTAGGAAATTGTTGGTTTAGACTCAAAACTAATTAAATCATTGTGAATATTGTTATTTTAAAAGAACTGATGGGAACAGATAAAAACGATGGTCTTTTGTGCTTTCAAATAATGAAGACGAAAACAAACAAAACTGAGGTAACTGAGTCTCCTTTTATTGTGAACATTTCATAAATGCTTTTAAACATTTGAATATGTGAAATATATGGTTTTAAGACTGGAAATATAAAAGTTTCATGTCTCCAGAAAAATGATTTTTATGTTTTCTAATAAAGAACATCTAAATGAAGACTACATGTATATTTTCCTTACTTTTCTCTGTGACAACTTCTTTTTAGGAAATGTGTATTCGATCTCGCATTATCTTCAAGGCACCTTTGCCATCCTTGTTCTTGAGGCTATAAATCACTGGGTTCATCAGGACCGTTGCCAGAGTGCAAAACATAGATACAAACTTGCATGCAAGCTACTTAGGATTTACTTCAAAGATATTCCTTACCCAATGTGAAATTATAGTCGTATCAAAACTGATTATTGGAGCTTGCTATCTTAAGGTTTTATGGGACTATTAATTGACCGTTCTTCTGAGTCTAACTCCATGTATGGATAACAAGAAAAGCTGTCTAAGCCAGTGATCCATGATGCTATGAACCTGTGAGATGCTAATATGAATTGCAAAAATGGGTAATATCAAGGGAAGGTTGTTCCTGTTCAACCTGAGCTGAGGTAGGAGTCTCCTGATTCAATTTCCCCACTGACATCTGGGAGACTTTAAACCTTAATGAATGTCAATAGACTATCTACTCTTGCCTGGAACTGACATGAAGTTAGGGAGATGTTATTTCCCTGAAATTTCCCTAATTTAAGCGGAAATTCCTATAATCAGAACTTTTGTAAGCATAATACTCGATTTATTAAATAATAGATTGTTGGTAGGATAACTTCTGAGGTTACGTCCAAAAATTAAGCTCTTAGGCTTAGGATGTCAGGCTAACAACAATAAGTTAAGGCCCTTTAACTTTTAGTATTAGTATGGAGACAATCTGGTCAAGGGCGTGTGAGGCTAGCATACACAGTCATTATTATTTTTGGTTAAAGTTAAAAGAAAAATGGTTTGTGGTCTATATTGCAAATGATTTAAAAGAAGCATCACATGACCAGAAGTTGTAATTGTTTTAGGATACGATATGTGATGTCTTACAAATGGTTACTTATTTTATTTGTGTATGTTACTGTAGCCTATTATTGACTCCTTAGTGAAATCTCATCTTCCTGATGGGGGAAATGTATAGTGAATTAATGTAAAATGCAAAAACTGGGTTCTAATGTGAATTTCTTTAACATGACAATTGACTAAAGTTTCAATTTTGATTGTGTAAGAGTAATAAGAGTATAAAGCCCAGGAATGGTAATCTAAAATTGCATTAAAGTCACTTTTGTAGGATAGCGAAGATGCTGAGATGCTGTGCTGAAGACAGCTTGAACAAGCATCCAGACCAGAAAACTGCATGATGTGATGTTCCTCCCCAGACTGCTGTATGAGATGGCACTTCTAAAAGGACAATTCAATCATTTACCTTCTTTCTTTTGAATCTCTGTATAGGTATTTCAAACAAGGGGACTGCCCCCTTTATTTTGTCAACACTTTGCTCAACATTGATCCCTTCCAATATTCATTTAAAAGGGAGAAAAATGAAGGGAAGAATTCATAGGGGAAAGCAAGTGATGAGGTGCTGATTGGATCAGGTGTGGAAACAGAAATTTTAATAAGTAGTAAAGGGGGGGCATTTGGGGAAAGAAGGAAGTAAAGTTTCTAGAGTCATGACTTAGGATGGGCAGGCAAAACGTCAGAAACAGCTATGCAGGCCTGATGAGCTATTTGAGGGAAAGTCTGTCAGAGAGGCGAACATGAAGTCACATGACCAGGGGACAGCGGCCTTGGATATTCAAAGTTCGGAATACTGTAAGAGGTTTGCCATATTCTGAATGTATTGTAGTCTTTCTGGTGGCCATGCTGGAAACAACTATCCATTTCGTCATGGGAAGGAACATAGAAGGCCATCCCTACTCTGAACTCCATTTTAATAAATTTTTCTTGATACGTTTTTGCGTGTCAACTGCATTTCTAACAATCTTCCCCAGATCAAGAAACTGTTTGTGTAGCTGAGACCCTTTCAGATAAGGAGAACATGATCTCTCCATGATTTAATGTTCTCAAGGACTGTAGTTCTCTCTCCCTATGCCTCCCTTATTGCTCATTTTTTCCTCCCATGCCGCTCTCATATGAGAAGGGATTGTCCTCCACTCTTCTTATGAGACTTTCCCTCTTTATAGCCCATAAATATTCAAATTCCTCCATAGATTGTGTACTCCTTAACATTTGTTATAGTAGTCCTACATGCACATTCATTTCTCTTGTAATAAATTCATTTTCAACATGTCTCATGAATTTATGTTGTTTTGTTTAACAGTGTTGGATAAGAAGACTGAAGTCAAAATCTGTCTTCAGCCACTGATGAGGTATATGACCCTAGGTATATGCCAACCTCTCCCAGATTTAATTTCCTTATCCATAAAACAGGAAGAAATATAATAGCATCTACCTTCCATGTTTACAAGAATCAAATGAGACAATGAATATAATACACTATGAAAAACTTAATGTGATAATATATGTTAATTATGATTATTATTCCTCACTTTACTTAGGAGAGAGAATAAAGTAAACTGGGTGATTTAGGAGTAAAAGGATCCTCAGTAGTGATCCATACCAACCCCTAACAGAACGGGATTTACTTCCACAATATCTCGAACAAGGGGTCATTTAACCATTTCTTAAAGACCTCCACCATGTTTATTTTAAAGATGAGGAGACTCAGAGAGATTAATCAAATCCCTCAAAATGACAAATGTAGGAAGGAGTAGAACTGAAATTTGAGCAAATGATGTTAGATTTCAAAACTAGTCAGTACAATATTTGCTGATGAGAATGTTTTTCCTAGGTAGTTGAGGGTAAAAAACAGTTGTGGCATAACTGGGGTATTTTAACACATAAAGTAAGTATACAACAATTTAGATAAATACATACATCTATTACACACACACACACACACACACACACACACACACACACACACGAACACCCACGTATATACGTATACATACATAGGGATAATTATAGAGAGAAAGAGATCGCTACATAGATGTTAGATAAGTAGATAATTTTTTCTTGTTGACATTTAGTCACGTCCATCTCTTTGTGGCCCTATTTGGACAAGTTTTTGTTTTTTGTTTTTTTTTTTTGTGTTGCCAAAGACACTGGAGTTTCTGGTCATTTTCTTCTCCAGTCATTTTATAGATGAGAAAACAGAGTCGAGGAGGGGTAAGTGATTTGCTCAGGGTCATAAAGCTACTAAGTGTCTGAAGTTGGATTCCATATCAAGTCTTCCTGACACCACGCCAGGCACTCCATTAGGTGTGTCATGTAGCTGCCCTACATATATGATACATACATATGTAAAAGAATTCATTTACAATAAATGTCACACACTTTGATAAGGACATGAACATACCAGTGAAGGATGGAATAAGGGTAGCTTGAAAGTTCTTATAAAAATGGAAACAAACAGAGAGAAGCCACAAAGTTTTGGGATGAAAAATGTTCATTTATCCTAAAATATCTCTACCTAAATTTGCCTGTATCTTAGATTATTTTCATTTTTCTATTTGTAGTATCCTTGCATCTCTTCTTTAACAGAATATAATCAGCTCTTTGAGGGCAGGGTCAATGTCATTTATTTTTGTCTTTCCATATCCAAAGTATTACTTACTGAAATGAAAGGAAATTGGAGAATATTATAAATAGTAAATAATTGGTGCAGTCCCCCCCCTACATTTGTCACACTGACTCTTCTTTTACCGACTGGTCATCCCTAACACATACATTGTTTTATAGGTTCCTCCATTAGGCTATAGGATGAAAGAAACAAAACAACTAAACTTAAACCTTTATTAAGTCTCATTCAGGATTAAAAGTTAATTCCAAAGTTTATAGTTATAGAAAGGAAGATTTTGGATTCAGGTCAGTGGGGATGAGCAGAAAGGAAATGCTCTAACAATGGTTACTCTCCAGAAACAAAACGCGACAATCTTGGAATTGATGTAATAAACGTTACATTATAATCGTTCTTTCTTTTGCATTCGCACTGAGGAAATGATCCACAATTAAAGGTTAAGGTGTCACTGTGAATAGATTTGTCTCGATATTGGAATGATAGAAGCACAAAACTTCTCACAAGGGCATGGGTAGCACACTGTGGAAATGGAAGGGAGGTTTGGGTCATGGCAAGATAAGAAAGAAAGACTCCATAACATACATGGAGTCCAATTTTCCACAGAGATGGAGATATTCAAAGAGTTTGACCGTGGAGAGGAGACTGGGAAGTGATATGGAAAACTTACACATTTGAAGATAGAAGGTAAAAGCTTATTTCTAAGAGCTAGGATCAAAAGAGTAGCCAATCCATTCTTATCAAATACAATTAATATTGACAAAGATATTTTTTCAAAGAGACATAAAATAATTTGTGCTTTTAGCACCTAAGTATACAATTATGCTTTTCTCCAAACAAAACTTCCATTTCTTCCTCTCATGGTTGCTATAGACCAAATTATCTCAACTCTTACAATTCCATTCTACAAGAAAACAAAATTCCATCCTGGAAAAAAAACAACATAGAGTAGAATAAAAAAAAAAAAAACATTCTCTGGAACAATCATAACTTGACATGCAAGTCACACCAAATAGTCATGTGGTTCTAATGGAAAAGCAAAAACAAACTCTTGCTATTTTTTTATCCAATTCAGGAAGGTGTCATTTTTAAGAGTTTCCTCAGGGATTCTTTCGCGTCTTTATTTCTCAGACTGTAGATCATGGGGTTCAACATAGGAAAGACCACAGTATAAAATAAGGAAACAATTTTATCCTACTTAAGGGAATAGCTAGATTTGGGCCGAGAATAAATGTAAAGAATAGAGCCAAAATACAAAGTGACAGAGATCAAGTGAGAAGAGCAAGTAGAGAAGACTTTGAGTTGACTGTGGCTGGAGCGAATCTTCAAAATGGCAGCAATGATGAAAAGGTAAGAGGCCAGGATGAATATGATGGGTGTAAGGACATTGGAAGCTAGCACAAAATAAAGAAAAATGTGATAATTGGCCTTTACATCACATACACCAAAGGTGGGAGGTCACAGAAGAAGTCATCAATAACATTATCTCTACAGAAAGTCATGGTGAATGTTTCATGTGTAAAGATGCCACAGATAGCAAATGCTCCTAGATATCAAGCTGCTACAAGACTCACACAGACCCTTTGTGTCATGACTTGAGCATAGAGTATTGGTTTGTAAATAGCCATATAACGGTCATATGCCATGGCAGCCAACAGGTAACATTCACTATATGCCAGACCACCAGAAAAGAAGAACTGAGCCACACATCCAGCAAAAGAAATTCTCTTGTCCTCAGAAATACATGTCATCATGATTTGAGGGGTATAAACAGTAGAATACCAGAGATCCAGGAAAGACAGATTCCCAATGAAGAAATACATGGGGGTATGTAGCTGGGAGTGTGTACAGATTAACACTATCAGAGTGATGTTCTCCACCACTGTCACAGAGTACACCATAAGGAAAAGGACAAAAAGCACCAACTGTATCACGGGTTCCTGAGGAAAACCCAATAGGATGAAATCGGTCACAGTGTGATTAAAATTTTCCATGACTTCAGCTCGTCTTCTGTATCTCTGATGGCAGGAGTATACATTTCAAAAGTACAATGACTTATGTCTTGGGAAATAAAAGAATGAGAAATTGAAATTAGCTATACGGATAACTCAGAAAATCAGTAGAAAAATAAAAACACTGAAATTCTGTTCTCTAATTGTATAGTCTTTCGTTCAATATGCACTCATCATTCTTTCCTTCATGTACTCCTTTCATTCAGCAAGCTTTTATTAAATGCTTAACATATGTAAAATATCTGTTATAAGTTCTGTAGATACAGAGACAAAAACATAATACAGTTTATAATCTCAAGGGACTGTCCTTTTAATGGCTGTCTTTCCACTAGGCAGCTGTGGTACATCTGGTAAAACCGTAATACCTAGGAAATTTCGAAATTTCCAATCATTTAATAAAGCAATGAACACGTACTGTTAAATACTCACTTTCTGCCAGACACTGGATTATACAAGGAAACCAGTGGAGCCAAACCCCCAACAATTCAGGGATAATACTTTCTTTTTCTTCTAACTCAAATCTCTTATTTCCATCTATAGAAGATAGTTAATCATTCAAAAAGTCTGTAAGGGAAGCCCAGCACCTCTCCTTGTCTGAGAAGACTTAGTCATTTGGAGTTCAGATCCCATGAAATAAGAAGGAAGGAAAAATCTTGGAGGAATAAAGACTTCTCTAATAGAGTAAATAACTCATTTAATGAGAGCTGGTGGGGTTTTGAAGATCTTCTCCATTAAAATACAATCCCTAATTTTTCTCTTCCAAAGTGATCATTGAATTGATTTGAAAATCTGAGCTTACTGCACTACACTGAATTTACCCTGTTGTACAACCTCAAATCTATTCCTTGAAATTCCTCTTCATGAAAAAAAAGAAAAAGGAAAACAAGCCCAATTGTGAACTCTGAGATTTTTCTTAATGACATAAAATTTCTGCTTAATATTGATTATCAATAACAAAGTGCTCTAAGATTTAAGTGGTTCAGAATTCCCTAGGAAAGCAGAAAGATCTCTCTCTCTGTCTCTCTCTCTGTCTCTCTCTCTCTCTCTCTCTCTCTCTCTCTCTCTCTCTCTCTCTCATACTGAGACCAGCAAGGGTCAGGATTAAATTCAAGTTCTTAGAGCCAACATCTCACACTGACTTTCACCCCGTGTGGTCGGCTGAAAACAGCCATAGAGAATGTGAGGAAGAATGACTGAGTTATACTCAAAGAAGCACAGATTGAAAACTACAGTAGAACTTCCCATATATTCTCTCATTTTACATATATGTGAACTGATGCATAGAGTTTTTAAATTCCTTGCCCAGAGTCACACAGCCAGGAAGTGTCTGAGGCAATATTTCAAGTCAGAAAGATGAGTCTTTCTAACTCTCGGTACAGCACTCTACATGTACCACCTAACTGCCTATTCTGTGGTAATTAACAACACTAATTTTTTCATGGTACAAAAATATATGCTTCTTACCTAATCAAGGAGCATAGAACTGCTTGGTCATAAAGCAAATGGGCCAAGGTAACACGTATTTGTTCTTTCTATTTTAATATTTTTCCTCTTGCTTTTAATGCTTGCCAGCTGATATTTCTCAGGATTGCCAGTGTAAAGTAATGACTGTCACTTTTTAATGCCAATTGCTGTTATTTCTTAATTTTCTCTTTACAATGCTGAGTATCGAGAAAAACGGCGTTGTTCGTGTTGCATGTAAATCAAATAAACTAAATCCGGAGGGTTTTACAGTCTAGGTTCTTCAGTAGTTTACCCTTTCATGGGCCACTTCAAGTTATTTGTGGGTTTGCCATTTTCTTCGAAAGGTCCCAAAAATATGACAGTCTGGGAGGTAGGGAAAGAAGCGTGCTACTACTTTACATTTCAACAAATTTAAAAAAATTAAAATTATCTCTAGCCTTAATGAAAAAGTGCTCTAAATCACTATTGATTGGAAAAATGCTAATTAAAACAACTTCGAGATACCATCTCATACCTATCAAATTAACTAAAATGATAAAAGGGAGAAAATATCAAATGTAAAGGATGTCGAAAAACTAGGACATTGTTGGTGGAATGGGAAACTGATTTAACCATTTTGGAGAGCTAACTGAAATTATTCCCAGAGAATAATAAAACTCTGCATACCCTTTGACCCAATAATATCACTATTAGATCTATTCCCCAAGGTGATCAGGTAAAAAAGAAAAAAATCTGTGTTTTAAAATATTTTTAAAAGGACCCTTTTTTATGGCAAAGAACTGGAAATTTTGGGGGGATGGCCATCAATTGGAGAGAGACTGAACTCTGTATTTTCAACGACTATTCCCAAAAGAAATATCTCCCAGGTTTGGAGTTAAGGCATTGTGGAAAATTGAGGTAGCTGGGCTGAAAGAGAACATTGACACTCACATCAGACCCTATAGGCAACTTCTTGCCTCACTTAATCAAAATCCCAGAATCCCTTGCATGAAAGAGATAGTTGTAATACTTTAGCATCCTTTGATCATGCAACTTACTGACGATTTCAGAAGTACTGTCATCTTGATTCAATTCATTCCGGCTGATTTTGGAGGTTTTTCTATTGCTCTGGGCTCTCTGGAGTATCAAATACCATGGAACACTTTATTTCTCATGGTTTGGGAAGTCTCTCCCATAGTAATTAATGCATAAGAAGTCACACCAGGGAATTATGGTCTCCAAAGCTGATCAATTTATGACTTTCCTTCTCTTACTGAAACCTGCAGAATTTGGGAGAGTAATAACAGTGTGATCTTCTCTGCATCAAAGCCTCAAACATTTTATGATTCTAGGGTGGTGGTATGAAATAGGTGTGTTCAATTAGATGTGATGCAGTTACTGAAGGTTAATTCCATCAGTTGTAACACAAAATGAAAACAATTTTCCAGAAGAGAACAAAAAGAAATTAAATCCTTGGACTCACTTGAGATAGGTTTGGTCTATTTCACATTAACTAATTGAACATCATCTTGATAAACCAAGTCATATTGTAGACATAACCGCAGATTTAAGCTTCTGGAAAACAATGTATATTGCTATATAACAAGATGAAACTTTGAGTAAGAAAATATCCTGAGCTTGAAGTTAGGTGGAGCTAAATTAAAATCCAGCTTCAGACTAGCTCAATGAACCTGGACAAGTTATTTCAACTCTTTATGCCTCAGTTTCTTCATATATGTACTAACAATAACTACCAATTATGTAGCACTTATTACATGCCAAGTAGTATTCTAAGCAGTTTTTTTTAATCTTTTTTATTTTTTTATTTTATGTATTTATAAATGTTATACAATCACTTCCTTAAAATTAAGATTTTATCCCCCCACAACTTCCCCC
>CM053770.1:265861704-265888444 GCA_028658325.1 Potorous gilbertii
ATTTCATGAAGGATGATGTCTAGGCTCTTTTTTTGATCATGGCTTTCAGGTAGTCCTATAATTTTTAAATTGTGTCTCCTGGATCTATTTTCCAGGTCAATTGTTTTGCCAATGAGATATTTCACATTCTCTTCCATTTTTTCATTCTTTTGTTTTTGTTTTGTGATTTATTGGTTTCTCAGAAAGTCATTGGCCTCCATCTATTCCATTCTAATTTTGAGAGAACTATTTTCTTCAGTGAGCTTTGGAACCTCTTTTTCCACTTGACTAATTCTGCTTTTGAAAGCATTCATCTCCTCATTGGCTTTTTGAACCTCTTCTGCCAATTGAGTTAGCTTATTTTTCAAGGTGTTATTTTCTTCCGCATTTTTTGGGGTCTCCTTTATCAAGGTATTCACCCGTTTTTCAAGCTTTTCTTGCATCTCTCTCATTCCTCTTCCCAGTTTTTCCACCACCTGTCTAACTTGATTTTCAAAATCCTTTTTGAGCTCTTCCAAGGCCTGAGCCCGTGGGATATCTATTTCAGATGTTTGGGATACAGAGGCCTTGCCTCCTATGTCTCTACCTGATGGTAAGCGTTGGTCTTCTTCATCAGAGAGGAAGGGCGCAATTATACGGTCCCCAAGAAATTAACCTTGTATGGTCTTATTTTTTTTCCCTTTTCTGGGCATTTTCCAAGCCAGTTACTTGACTTCTGAGAGTTCTCTCCACTCCAGCTTAGATCTGCCCAGCTAGTGCTTGGGGTCCGAAATTCAAATGCTGCTCCCCAGCCTCAGGGCTTTTGGCAGCTGGCCTGGATGCTATTCAGGGTAAGATTAAATCAGGTTCTCAGGTGGGGGCAGGGCTGCCTCCCAGGCTCAGTTCCCTCAGGGGGTTTATGCAGAGACCTTCCGTCTCTGGAATGGAGTTGCTGCTGGGCTCTTGCCTACTCTGGGAGCCTCTGCCCGCCCACTGCCTCTACTGCTGCCTCCCGAAGGGGCGTGAGTCACGGAGACACCCCACTCCCTTCTCAGACCGTCCAGATGTCTCTCTGTGAGTGACTCTGTGAGTGGAGGGTACTTCGTGGCCGCTAGAGATTCCATCCCTGAAGCCTGCTCGTATCTGCTTGCTCCTCTCAGTGTCACATGGCCAGGGTTGGGCTGCACTCCCGTCCAGTTCGCAAGGGACCTTTGGGATCAGTTTTTCAGGGCTCTCTGGAATGGAAATCTCCTTCATCCCATTGCTGTGTGGCTCCACTCTTCCATAATTTGTTGGGAGTTCTTTTTATACATAATTTTGGGCTGTGGGTTCAGAGCTAGCATATGTGAGTCTTTCTAATCTGCCATCTTGGCTCCTCCCCCCGCCCTCATTTTTTAAGTCAAATACTCTTGTTACTTAAAAGGAAATTTTCCCTTGGAGAAATACATGACTATTCTCAGTTCTGAACAGTCTTTTCCCTATTTTTGTTCCTTCTTTCTCCTATTTCATTTCACTCAACAGTAAATTTCATTCTAGGTGTTGTCCCATTAATATTCACCTCATTACGAAAAAGGAGAAGTAGAATGTAACCAATCGTCTCACATAAAAAAGGCATGAAAAAGATTTCTCAAAAGCTAAATATTTTAAAGTGCTACAAAAGGCAAGTCTCAAAACCTTCCAAATTATATGTGTGTGTATGTATGTATGTATGTATGTATCTATCTATCTGTATGTGTATGTGTATGTATGTGAGTACATGCATAGGTTTGCATGTGTGTATATGTATGTGTATGTATGTATATATGCATATACATACATATATACATTTGATATTGGTTCCTCAAAATATCTGTGCAATTTTTACCTCATAATTTTTACTTTATATATTAATTATTTAAACCTTCAATTTCAAATACCAATACACTATTAATTGCACCAATTAACTGCTTTTATTTATACTTGGTATATTCCCTTCATATTTACTTTTCCTAAATTATTGATAATGATAGGAGTGCCGATAGCTCAAATTTAAATCTGAAATAGTAAGCTAGTAGCTGAGGAATTTCCTCTCCCCAGAGGTCTTTCCCATATTGATTAATATTAGTTAATTGCAAAAGAACACTTGGGCCACAATAGGGAGTCATGGTCTCCAATGTTGATCTCTCTGTGACTTTCTTTCTCTTACTGAAGCCTGGAGAATTCAAAATAAAATCACTCAATCCCTTTTGTTCCACAAATCAATAGATTTTGTGATTCTGTGTTAAGAGGATGGGCTCTGTGTCCAAATGGAATTGACATAACTTTTCAAGGTGCTTTAGAGTCCTGTCACCACCATGACCATCCTCAGTTACATCCCCAAGTAACACTGGAGAAAACATTTTCCAGGAGAAAGCAAAGAAGCATGGAAATGTTTCATCACATTTGAGATACATTTGACCTGTTTCAGGTACATTAAGTGCCCAATAGATACATAAACTGAATCACTGTAATAATAGCTTCCATTTGTATACTGCTGGGAGAAATGTGTATTGCTTTGGAAAGAGGACTGTGGGCAAAGCACCTGAATTTTAATCTTGGCTCATTTTTCACTTATCTGACTTGGGTTCCTTTTCTACTTGAGTGATTTCTGTGACAGTAACTCAAGCTCTCAGTTTCGTTTTTCTCAGCTGTGAAGTGATTGATGTGCTTTCCAATTCTATGTCTATTTTACTGCAATTAAGTTTACAAAATTCTTTCAATTCAATAAAAAGCAGATATTATGGTAGAAATATAGCACTGGGCATGGAGATACAAAGACAAAAACCAATTTAGTTTGACTCTCAAGAAACCAATATTCTATGGGGAAGTTAGAATATATAAATAAGTAAATTCAGTATGGGTATACACATCAATATAAAATAATGAAATAGATGTAAGAGGGAAAGTGGACAAATCTTTGAGAACAGGGGTCAGAAAAATTTTCGTGTTGCATCTCAACTATGCTTTTGCATAATGTCAGGGTTCTGTGAGATAAAGATGGGACAGACAAGAGACAGAGAGATGAAATGCCAAGCATACGTGTGGGAGATATGTTTTCATTCCAAAGGGTGGTAGTGATGATAGGATACTAAACCAATTTGAGAAGTTATGCCAAATTAGTTTGGGCAAAGAGCTCATACTATCACCTCAGAATCACAAAATCTATTCGATTATGAAAGAAAGGGGCTTGAGTGATTTTGTTCTGAATTCTCCAGGCGTTGATAAGAGAAAAAAGGTCTTGGAAAGGTCAGCTTTGGGGATCACGACTCCCTGGCGCATCCCATGTTTTCTTTTGCAAGTAATTAATATGGGAGTGACCTCTGCGCCTGAAAACCTGAGTTGAGTCTGATTCCCTGGATAACCCAGAGAAAATTTTAAAAAGCCTCTAATATTTGGAAAGTTGGACTGAATCATGATAACTGTGTTGCTGTGGATGTTAGGAAGTTGTATGCCTAAAGATCCCTGGAGCAGTAGTTTTCCTTTTCTTGCACTGAAGGCTATAGGAATCATCAGGTGAAATATTCAGTTGCCCCTATGGTATGATGTGAGGGGCAAAGAAAGGTCTTTCTGAACCCCAATTTGTGATGTACCAACCTGTCACAATTTCTTATTTTCTAGCACTAGAATAATTGTTTTGATCTTAAGGAATTATATTCAGAAGTCGCATACATTTAAGTTAGAAGAGAATTAAAAGATGTCTTTTCTATCCCCATCATTTTACAGACAGTGATCCTGAGGCCCAAGTAGGTTAAGTAACTTGTCCAAGGTTACATATATAAAGTGCAAGAGAAGGGATTCCAACTTGCGTCCTTTCGTTCCAGTCCCAGAATGCGTTTCAGAGAATCAGAAAGGATTCCACTGAAATGCAAAGATTGCAGTTGTTACCTACTTTTCCCAGGGCCAGAGTTTTTGATCCCATATCCCTCTTGAACCTAGTAATGAAACCAGAAAGATGATAAAGAGTCCTATGAAACTCTTTGTTTTAAAACCTATGCCCTGAGTTTTTGAGCTTACAGTTTCTTTCATGTACTTGACATGCATTGCTACCTACTCTGGTTATCTAGTTCCCCAGCAAATAGGCTAAGTGGAGAAAAATAGGAAAATTTACATGAAGAAATAACTGGTTTTTTTCATAGCCACAGCGCTGAGAAGTGACAACTAATACTGGAAAAGAAAGAAAATAGAAAAGAAAAAACCTTGCTTTCTATCTTTCTGCATTACATTACTGTATGCATTTTTTTTGCATACAGTCAATCATGCAGGCACACCTTCATCGACCCTGAGGTCTGAATTATATCTTATTTGCAAATAATGATGTGAATTTTTAATGAATGCATAACGTTAATGTTGCAAGACATGAAACAGAGTCCACTTTAAGTGCATATCAAGGTTCTGAAACTATACTTAGCCCCAGGGATGTAAAAAAAAGTAGTCTTTAGATCAGAAATTCTTAAAATTTGCTGTGTCATGGACACCTTTGGAATGCTGGTGAAATTTGTGGACTTTTCATCAGACTAATGTTTTTAAATTTACAAAATAAAATGCACAAATTACAAAGGAAATAATTATACTGAGATACAATTTTTAAAATACTAACCAAAACAAAAGTACATGGACCCCAGGTTAAGAACCTCTGTTGTAGAATGTTTGACAGGGAATTCATCTTAGGACATGGAATATCAATTCTAGAAGTGATTTTAGAGTGCAGAGATTATAATGATCGAACTTCAAGGAACCATAGAACATAAAATGTTTGAGCAAAAGAGTCCTTGAAGTATAAAGCTAACAGTTTTTAGAATAGAGAATATTGGAATTGTAAGGGAACTTAGAACATAGAGCAAAGAAAGTGAGAGTGAAAAAGGCATCTACCTGGCTGTGAACAATTGAGGAAATTGAGATGCATGGAGGTGAAAAGACTTTTCTAAGGTCATATGGCAATTTTTATACAGGGCCAGAATTATGACTTAGCCACCGTTTTCCACTCTCTTGCTCATTTCCCCAGACCAGGTTGCCTCCTCTGCAGAGGGCCAAGGTGAATTGTTTACTCTAAGATGTAAAATTTTGGCTTGCTTTATCGACTAGGAGTATCAGAGAAGGTTTCATGAAGAAGGGGTAAGAATTCAACAGGAGAAGGAAGGAGAAAATTCCAGACTTAAGGAAGTCTAGAGACAAAGACACAGAGCAGGTAAGACTAATACCTTTTTAATTAGCAGAGCCTTTATCTTACCTGGCCTCAAAAATTCTGACGTCCCCATGAGACGGGGAGAAGTCCCCATGAAAATGGCATGAGGTCTGTGCCTCCCTTGAGTAACCCATCTCTTCTTCATGCTAACATAGTATGCAACCCCAATCATCAAGTGAATTCAACAAACACTTAAGGCTCAAGAGAAAAAATAGTCCTTGTATTTTAAGATCAAACGTATCCAAAAGCCAAAATTTCTATCATTTTTTTCTCTCTTCCCCATTTAAGATCTCTTCATTATTCTCAGATTTCTTTTTCCTCCTGACTGTGCAGAAGCCAGAGGGGAATTCTTCAAGGCTACACAAATCAGGAAAGAGACTTGCTTGTCTTGTGAATGGTGCCTGTCTTGTAGATTTGAGAACGCAAAGTGTAGACATGAAGGAAAAGAGATGATCATCAAAATTTGTCTTTCTGACACAGTAAGGAATTGTATGATGATCATTCATTGCCTTTAGTCCATTCAGGATTTAGGAGAAGGGAGGGTCTTCACTTCATCAGGTAGTATAAAAACATCCTCCCAGGATGCAGACTGGCCACTCCACTCTAATTTAGAATCTTGGAGAGTTAACTGGATCATAGAGTATTCAAGAAGATTTTCTCTGTCATGTAGCTAATATACTGTATATGTGTGTGTGTGTGTGTGTGTGTGTGTGTGTGTGTGTTTGTGTGTGTGTGTATGGTAGCTTTTGAATTCAGGTCTTCATAAGTCAAAGTTTAGACTTCTATCCATTATTTCACGCTATCCTACAAAAGCCCCTGTGGATCACCTTTATTTAAAACTACTAAATATAATGGAGCAAACATTTGTTATGACTCTGCTAGACGAAAAGCCTTGGGCTAGGCACTGGAGAAATAGCTCAAGAGGCTGAAGTTAAAAAAAAAGGGTATAACATAGTGATAAATATAATATGCCATGTAACATTCTAGGGGAATCAAACAATTGTCAAATAAGGTGTTGAGTAAGGTTGGAGGGAGAATAGTTTTCCCAACTAGGGCCTCGTGGAGGAGGTGACATTTAATTTGGATGTTGTAGGAGGAGTAGAAATTCAACAGGAGAATAGAATGGAGGAAATTCCAGTTAAAGGAGACTAGAATCAAAGGTACAGAGAGGGTGAGATCAGAGAGTATTTAGTTAAGACAACCTTGTCATGTCTAGTTGAGCTTAGGGCACATGTAGGGGAATAATTACAGGCAAATTTGGAAAGGTAAACTGGTGTGAAAATATAGAAGATCTGGAGCCCTAGGGAGAGAATTTTGCAATAAACTCTTCTGCTTCTGTGCATTCCCTCATCCTTTGGGATACCAAGATTTATAAATTTGATATAATTCTTGATGCCTCTTTCTCTCACCCCGCAAAATCAGTCATATATCAAGTATTGTCTATTCAATATCTACAAAATTTCTTAAATCTGTTCCTTCCTTCCTTTCATTTGGTCAACATTCAGGTCCTTATTTATCCCCATCTTGAATATTGCAAAGGCTCTAAACGGGCCTCTATAGCTCAAGGCTCTTTCCTTTCCAGTGTATTTTCCTCACAGTAGGAGAATGTGTGATCACTAAGGCGATATTCCTATAATACACTTATAAACCTTTCACGCACATATACACATATCACACATATATACACACATACATATACATGTATATATGCACAAATTATGTATACAATTACATACATATGCCTACATATATATGTTGGTGTATATACACATATACATGTATTTATATACACATATGCATGTATTTATGTGAGCATACATGTATGTAAAAGGGAATATTTTATTTATATCTTTGTATCTCCAATACTTAGCAAACTGTTTTTCACATAAGCAGATACTTAATAAATGTGTTGACGGATTTATTAATGTATACAAGTGTTGAAATTCTATTAGAGTTGAGATTTTAATTGAGAAGTGATAACTACATAAAGGCCAGACAAACACTAGAACGGAAGGTCCTCGAGTTCCCTTACAATTTGGGTTTTGTTTCTATATAACCAAAGCCTACAACCTTGGCAAATACAACATTCTTCATTGCTCTGCTTGCCGAAATCGAATATCAAAATCACAACAGTTCCTTGCTTTTTCATCACCCAACTTTCCCAGACTTCCTATCCAAGGCATGGCCCCTTTAATGAAGCAAATTTAGAAAAAAAGACAACAGACTGGAACAGGCTTATTCAATGAATGGGCGTTACCTCACCATAAGTGAATACCTGAATAGACCTTGACCTAAAGGGTCCAAGTTCTCCCAGTGAATCCTGGGCCATCTCCAGTCATCCTGATGAATATCTGGTAATAGAATTCAGATGGCTCAGGAGAAGAAAGTGAGGCTGGTGACCTTGTATAACCTTCCTTCCCTCAAAAAAAGGCAAGGGAAAGTCATGTCATCATTTCTCTGATGGCGTGGTTTTCTTTGGCAACGAAGAACAAATACAACAGTCTGGGAGTAGACACAGTTGTCTGAATGGGAACCCAGCTAATTGGGTAGTTCAGCTGCTCCTCTCCTGTCTGTCTCCCTCTTTCCTTCCTTCTCCTCTCTAAAGGAAGATAAATTTGGATGACTAGAAAATGTCCAGGTAATGTGAGGTTTACTGGCTAGATTTTTTTCTTTCCCTTCATTTCCCCTTCTTTCCCTTTCCTTCCCTTTCCCAGGTGCATGAAAAAACAATTATCAATATTCGTTCCTAAATTTTTAACTTCCAGCTTTTCCTTCCTCGGTCCCCACCCATCCCCACTGAGAAGGCAAGCAATTTAATGTAAGTTATGTATGTGTAGTTTTGCAAAGGTCATTTTGCATGTTTGCAAATAGTCATGTCGTGTAAGACTGACTATATTTCCCTCCATTTCATGCATACCCCCATTTATTCTATTCTCTCTTTTGACATTGTCCCTTCTCAAAAGAGTTTACTTCTAATTCCTCCCTCCTCCCATTTACCCTCCCTTCTACCATCCTCCCATCCTGCCTTTCCCTTTCTTCCCTACTTGCCAGCAGTGTAAAATAAATTTTCATACCAAATTGAGTGTTCATATTATTCTCCCCTTAAGCTAAATGTGATGACATTAAGGTTTACTTTTTCCCTCTCACCTACTCCCTTTTCCCCTCCATTGAAAACACTTTTTCCTGCCTTTTGTATGATAGATAATTTGCCCCATTCCATTTCGCTCTTTCTCCTCCAAATATATTCTTCTCTTATCCCTTAATTTTGTTTTAGATATCATTCCTTCCTATTCAACTCACCCTGTGCTCTCTGCCTCTCTCTCTCTCTCTGTCTCTGTGCGTGTGTGTGTATGTGTGTGTGTGTGTGTATAATCCCTCCAAATACTGAAATACTGAGCAAAGTTTCAAGAGGTACAAATATCATCTTTTATGTAGGAATGTAAACAGTTCACTTTAGTAAGTCCCTCATGATTTCTTTCCTGTCTATCTTCTCATGCGACTTTTGATTCTTGTGTCTAAAAATCAAATTTTCTATTCAGCTCTGGTCTTTTCATCAAGAATGCTCAATTTCATTGAATGATCATTTTTCTCCTGAAGTGTTATACTCAGTTTTGCTGAGTGGGTGATTTTTGGTTTTAATCTTAGTTCCTTTGACTTCTGGAATATCAAATTCCAAGCCCTTTGATCCCTTAATGAAGAAGCTGAAAGATCTTGTGCTATCCTGACTGAATTTCCATAATAGTCGAATTGTTTCTTTGTTGCTTCTTACAATATTTTCTCCTTGACATGATAACTCTGGAATTTGGCTACAATATTCCTAGGAATTTTTCTTTTCGGATCTCTTTCAGGAGGTGATCGGTGGATTCTTTCAATATTTATTTTGCCCTCTGGTTCTACAATGTCAGGGAAGTATTTCTTGATAATTTCATGAAAGATGACGTCTGGGCTCGTTTTTCGATCATAACTTTCAGGTAGTTCCATAACTTTTAAATTGTCTCTCATGGATCTATTTGACAAGTCACTTGTTTTTCCAATGAGACAATACTTATTGTTTTCCATTTTTTCATTTGTTTGGTTTTATTTTGTAATTTATTGGTTTCCCATAAAGTAATTACCTTCCATCTCCTCCATTCTAATCTTTAAAGAACTATTTTCTTCAATGAGCTTTTTAACTTCCTTTTCCATTTAGCTAATCCTGCTTTTTAAAGCACTCTTCTCCTCATTGCTTTTTTGGACCTCTTTTGCCATTTTAGTAAATCTATTTCTAAAGATGTTATTTTCTTCAGCATTTTTGGGTCACTGTTAGCAAATTTTGCCTCGTTTTTCATCATTTTCTTGCATCCACGGGGTCATGAAGACTTGTTATGAGTAAGTGTCTGAATAGCAACAATGCAAATATTTCATTTGATTCTAAAAATAACTCTGGGGCATGGATGCTATAATTATACCCATTTTACAAATGGTATAACTTAGGCAGGCAGAAGGGAAGTAACTTGCCCATAGTCACACAGTTAGTAAGTGTCTGAGACTGATTTGAACTCAGGTCTGACTAGACTCCACATTCAGCATTGTCTCTACTGTGGTACCTAGTTACCTGTGAAATTCTACCCTTAAAACGAATTTTATTGTCTAATGGATTCACTCATTACAATACATAAAAATATGAAGTCACACTCTTTTTGCCTTCACAATTGTGTAGTCTTTTCTGAAGTTACTTTCATTCCAAAATGAACATCCACTTTCCCTCTCTCTCTCTCTCTCTCTCTCTCTCTCTCTCTCTCCCTCCCCCTCTCATGTTATTTCTCTCATTCTCTATTATGTCCATATGTTGTTTCTGTCTGATCATGGTGTATATGATTTACTACTACAGGATATGAACAGTTCCTAATCAAAGTTGCTAATAAAAAGTCATTATTGGACTAACTTTAATTGTGATTTAAAAATAATTTGAAAATACATATGTGTGAGCTCATATTTACCCAGTCAGATCAATGTACATTTTAATTTTATGTGACAGTAATAAGCATTGAAACTTCAATTTCATTATTTTAGACAATTCTGTCTTGAGTATATTTTCTCTACTATTGCGAAACACCGATATTTTTTAATTTTGATCTTACAAAGTTTCTAAGAGCACTCAGAGATTAAACTACTTGGAAGGGTCACACGGTCAGAAGATCGGTCTTCATGCAAAAATTTAGGTACAATCTTCCATAAAACATTGCTGCCATAGAACTCTACATATATGGAGTTCAAGGTGCTCATAGATTCCTGAATATATGGAAAAGAAAAACACCAAGAGGAGTTTTAAAAACACTCATATTATATCTAAACTTGGACACTGCTTTAATAAATATGTTTTTGAAATCACGAGCTCAGAATTCATTTCAAAATCCCACTTTATAGATAAAGAAACTGAGGTTAATAAAGTTATGTTCCTTGCCCTAGATTACCCAGGGAACTGATATGAGTGTTCAAAATAGAGGCCTATTCTCCTGTCTTCTAGTAAATGATTCTTCACTTGAAATATTGATGCCTCTTTACCCTTTGCAACCATTTCTTAAATCTATACAAAGATCTATCATATTTAAATTAATTTTATCAAGAATACACTGAGAAAACACATTATTTATTTATCCACTATTTTTAGGAAGGTAACACCAATATCTTGGCTATGAATAAAAATCATAAGTGTATTTTGATGCTCTGTATTGCTTTCCTGAAGGCCTCCTTTACATCCTTGTTCCTGAAGCTATAAATCATGGGATTGAGGAAGGGATTCACTACTGTGTAGAACAGGGCAGCCAACTTGTCCTTCTTCAGGGAATTGGTGCAGCTGGGTCTTGAATACATGAAAAGTAGGGATCCATAGAAGAGCATGACAGAGATCATGTGAGAGGTACAGGTGGAGAAAGCCTTCAATCTCCCTGAGGCTGAATGGACCCGAAGGATGGCCAGGAGAATATTGAGGTAGGTTATCAGGATGGCTAGTATGCTAGACAAAGCTGTGGAAACCCACCACTCCAAGGAACACCTTCTCATAGACCTTCGTGTCAGTGCAGGACATCTTTACCAGGGGTTGTGCATCACAGAAAAAGTGATCAATGATATTTTTCCCACAAAACTTCAGGCGAAATGTGTTAGCAGTGTGGACTGTGGCATTTAAGAATCCTCCTATATAGGACCCAACAACCAACCCAACACAGAGAGATCTGGACATGGCAGCTGAATAGAAAAGGGGGTTGCAGATTGCTACATAGCGGTCATAGGCTATAGCAGCAAGGAGAAAACTCTCAGTGTAAGCCACAGCAGCGGAGAATAAAATTGTGTTCCACAGCCTGCTAAGGATATACGTTTGTCCTCTGAAATACAGGTGGCCAAGATTTTGGGGTTGTATACAGATGTATACCAGAAATCTAAAAATGACAGATTCCCAATGAAAAAATACATTGGGGTATGCAAACGGGAATCAATCCTTATTAAGATAACTAGAGTCATGTTTCCTGCCAGTGTTACGAAATAAAGAGGCAAAAAAGTTCTGAAGAAGAGCAGTTGCATCTGGGGGTCAGCTGAGAAGCCAAGTAAAATGAATTCAGTTAATGTGGTCCGATTCCCAACTTCCACAGACATGGTGGTAGCAAGCTGAGAGAATCCAAGAAGCATCAGAGAGAGAGAGAGTCAGAGAGACAGAGAGAGACAGAAAGACAGAGACAGAGAGGCAGAGAGAGAGACAGAGAGACAGAAAGACAGACAGAGAGAGAGAGAGAGAGAGAGAGAGAGAGAGAGAGAGAGAGAGAGAGAATTTATTAGTTTATTGATTTAGATCTGGAGTCACTCCAGGGGTAGATGTGTGGCACAGAGGATAGAGCCATATACCAGGAGCTACGAAGACCTGAGTTCACATTCTACCTCAGACACTTATCATCTGTTTGACTCTGGGCACTTCACTTAACCTCTTTGTCCTTCAACTTCCTCGTCTGTAAAAAGGGTATTATAACAATAACATAAAACATTACCCATCTTACAGCATTATTGTGAGACTCAGATGAAATAATGTGTTTCAAGTACTCTGCAAAATATAAAGTCTTGTAAAAATGCTATCTAGTTTCTAGGTTTTTCTCATCATTTTATGGAGGATCAAGGAACACACATTTTAGATTTAGATAGAGTATAGAGTGAGGGGTTTTAGAGTATAACACAGAATATCAGAGTGATGCAGGAGCGGGGGAATCATCTGCTCAAGCTTTCTTATTTTATACATTTTATAAGTCTTAGGATTATGCTTGAAGAATTGGAAAGATACTTAAAGGTCTTTTCATTTCATTTGTTTTTTTTTTTTAATTTTAACGTTAAGTATAAAATAAGTAAAGGAAAAAAACAAAGAAAGGTACATAGCAAAACATTTAAAGTAAGAAAAGATAAAGTTTTGTCATATGCACATCAGAATGTGAGAGGGTTCAAACTATGCAGAAATAAATTACCATTTCAAGAAAAGCTATACCATAAATACTACACATTGTGTTTGTGCGTGTTTTTCCTTTTTGAACCCCATTTCTGATGAAAGTAGGTTTCAAGAACTACCAACCCTCACTCCTCAAGTATTTCTTCTGTATCAGTTTTTCGTCTCGTACCTCATTTGAATAAGAAAATTACTCTTTTTAACTGATCCTAAATCATTTTACATTTTAAAAACGTATTATATTCCAATCTTTTCTCTTCATGATCTCTATATCAATTGTTTTCTTAAGAGGTTTTTCACATTCCCTCCTACTTTTCATTCTCTAAATTTTGTTTTATTATTTCTTGATCTCTTATAACGTCACTGACTTCCCCTTCCCCAATTCTGATTTTTAAGAAGTCGTTTCTTCCTTAAGATTTTGGATCTCCTTTTCTAATTGAATGACTTTATTTTCACACTTTTCGTGTTTTTCTTCGACTGCTCTTTTGTTCAAGTTTTCCTCCACCTCTCTCATTTTATTTTAAGGAATTTTAGGGAATATAATAATTTCTAACTCTCTCATTTCATATATGAGATAACTAAGGCCAAGGTAGTTCAAGTGACATTTTTGTGGTCATATAGGTCAGTTCTAGTAAGCATTTGGGATGAAAAATAATGTAAAATTCTGTGAATCTGGAAACAGTGTCCTTTCCACTCTGGCATACTGAAAATCCCAAAGACACAGTGAGGAGAAATTGATTAACATTGCTGTTAATCAATCATTCAGTTAACTAATCACTTAATTGATCAATTAATCAACACGTATTTTCAATTTTTTTTACTACATGCCACGTGCTAGAACTACAGAGTAAAAGCAAAATAAAAAACCAAAAACAATCTAGTCTTTGCCGTAAATTGCTTACATTTCTAATTGGAGATAAATCAAATATAAAAATTCACCTATACAAATTAATGCAAAATGGATAAAAAATAGTCTTAGAAAAAAGGCATTGGTAACTGAAGGGAATGAAAAAGCTCATGCAAGAGGGGATATTTGAGACAAGTCTTAAACGAAGCTTTTTTCTTCCTTAAGAGCTAGAATTTAGGAATGAAAGTGTGGAAGATATGGGGGACTGAGAATGCCAAAACACAAAGTTGGAAGATAGATCATCATATATAAGGAGTATCAAGTAGTCTATTTTGACTAGACTTTAGATAATGGATGATCATTGTGCTAAGGAAATGGAAGCACAATACCACATCACACTGTGAAGTGTTTTTAACTGCATATACAATGTTGTATATTTGATCCTGGAAGTAATAAGGAGGCATTTGCATTTGCTGAGTAAGGTATTGACAGGATCAGACTTGAACGTTAGCGAATTCGCTCTGACAGCAGGGAGGAGGATGAATTTGAGGGGGTGGGTATTGAGACACATGAAGCAGGATGACCAATGAGGGACTGTTGTTGTGGTTCTGGTGAAAAATGCCACGGACTTTAACCAGGATGATCTGTGTATGGAAAAGGCGTAAACATGAAAAAATGTTGTGGAGGTATCAATAATTTTATTTGGCAACTGATTGGCCCTGTGGGATGAACAATTAGTGAAGATCTGAGGACGACAGCAAGCAACATTGTGAAACTGGGTAACTGGAAGAATGGTAGTGTTTGTGAGAGTAACAGTGAAATTTACAAGTGGGGAGGTTTTGGAAGGAAAGATAAAGAATTTTGTATTTTATGTTGTGTTTGGAGACACTTATGGGAATTTCTACTGGAAATGCCCAATAATTGACAATGATGATATGAAATTTGAGTTCAGGAAAGAGACTGAAAATAGATATTTGAATAATCCGTGGTAAAATGGAAATGCTCCTGTATGATCTTTGAAGAGAAATACTCTATAGTTGTTTTTTTTTTTCTTTGTAACTCCAATAGGATACCTTGGACCATCCAAATTGGAGAACTTACAGGAGAAATTTTAGCACCTTGCCATAATCTGTCTCCCCAGGCCATCATTAATAAAGCATGCTTTCTTCAATAAACACAGTGAAAATAGTGTGTATTCTTCCAGAAAATTCAAGTTGAGAGGACTCTGAGAGCTTAGCTTATCGTAGGTAAATGACAATAAATATCATTCAGCCCATAGGTTTTATTTTACAGAAACCATCATGAACATGTGATTTTCCCATGGTCATGCAGCTATTTAATGGCAGAGACAGGGTTAGAAAAAAGCTCTCCTCCTTCCTAGTCCAGTGCTTTTCAGTTTAAAGAACCAGAAAAGGTCTTTGTTGAAGCATTGAAGTAACAGATTGTGAAATAGAAATAAAAGCATATTAACTGCCTAAGAAATTTTTGCCTTCAGAAAGTCCCTATCCTTCTGAGAAATGTGACTTCATCTGTCAAATGATTGGACTGCCCAAGATCATGTCTACACCTTATTATTTTATGACGTATAATGAGGAAAATATTCATATGCTGGAAAGTGCAGGCTGTGGGGTTTGAGTATACACTATAGTTCAGTTTGACTTGGTGGTCTCCAGTCATCCTGATGAGTATCTGGTCACTGGATCCAGATGGCTCGGGAAGATGAAGTGAGACTGGTGATCTTGCACAGTCCTCCCTCACTCAAACAAAGGCCAAGTGAAAGTCACGTCATCATTTCTCTGACATCATGGTCCTCTTAGAAAACAAAGGATGAACACAACTTGTGAGTAGATCAAGCTGCCCAAATGGGGACTGAGCTAGCTGTGTAACTCAGCTCATCCTCTCTCTCAAACTCTCACTTTTCCCTTTTTCTCCTCTCGAAAAGAAGGTAAAATTTGATGACTGGAGGCTACCCAGTTAACTTGGGGTTTACTTTCTAGATTTTTTCTTCTTTTTTTCTTTCTTTCTCTCTTTCTCATTCTTTCTCTTTTTCCTTCTCTCTTTCTCTCTCTCTTTCTTTTTCTCTCTCTTGATCTTTCTCTCTTCCTTTCTTTATATTTCTCTCTTTCTCACTTTCTCTGTCTCTCTCTCTCTTTCTTTCTCTCTTTCTTTGTTTCTTTTTCTCTCTCTTCTTCACTCAAACCTTGGACCCAGTGCATTCTGAAACCCATACATTGAACAACAATGGATCTCTGTCCAAGGCTACACTCAATGACTGTTTTTGGACCCTCTTGGCTTAGACTGAATGTGAATGGAAACTGTTTCTATTCAAAACAACCACCTTGAGGCTCCTGCCCTTCCTAAATTGATTTGTTTATTTTTTCTTTTCCAATTTAAAGGGACACACCCTGACTACTTTTGAAAGAGGACTATTCACTGAATGGGCATTGCATCACTTTAAGTGAGCACCTGAAAAGGCCTTAACCTAAAAGGCCAAAGTCTCCCATTGAATCTTGTGCTGTCTCCAGTCATTCTGACAAATATCTAGTCACTGGACCCAGATGGCTCAGGAGGAGAAAGTGAGGTTGGTGACACTGTACAGCCCTCCCTTACTCAAAACAAAGTTAAGTACAAGTCAATCTCATCATTTCTCTGATGTCATGGTGCTCTTTGAAAAGGAAGGACGAACATAACAGCAATAGGTTAGCTTGGCTAAAAAGTTTGAATGAGTATCTCTCAAAACCTGAACCCATCCAAAATGTAGATAAAGCTTCAGACCTAATGATGTTGCTCTTATCAGTCTTCCTCCTGAATTCGGGGGAATCCACATAACTGATTCAGTGAGCAGAAAGAAGAGGGAATGTCAAACTACAAATAAGTGATGAGATCAGTGAACACTTACAGAATCACATAAGGACGTCTTCATTTTTTAATACTGTGGAATCTTTACCATAAAAAAAAAAAAGATTTCAAAGAACATTGCATCCAGTGGAAGAAAGGAGACATAGAGATATGTGTGATGATCGAAAGCACATTGTTAATTTGAATACTATGCTAAGAAAAAAACATAATGAGAAGTTTCTTCACAAGTCCTGAATCTAAAGAGAATAAAGCATGTGGTGGAAATGACACCGGACTTTAAGTTACAATGAAGCTAGATCAAATCCTACCCAACTCATTTCATCACAACGAAATTCATTACGAACTATATTATTCATTTTCCTTCTTTGAACTTTGATCTAGTCATCTGTAAAATGGCAATAACACTTATGTCATGAAAAATGATAAATTTGATATTAAATGATTAAAATATTATAAATGATGTATAAATATCAATTAGAAGTTTGGAAAGCACTTTTCTTCACAATTCTGTCAAAACAGGTAGGATTAGAATGATTACTCCCATTTTAAGCAGGGGACGCTTACAAAGTCTTAACTGCCATCATCACATAATACAGGAATAATTTATTATTATTAAAGACACAGTGTTCTGTAGTAAAAAAAAAAAAAAAAGGAATCAGAAGGGAAACTGGATTTAAATCCAAACTCTGCTACTACCAATGTAGGATATGAGTTTCAATATGTCATTTAACATCTTTGGAAGTCATTCCTTTTCTCTAAAATGAGGAAGTAAGACTGAACAATCTGTAAGTTTCCTTTCATCTATACATTGATGATTTTATTATGCTATTAGTCTAGGTTCTGCTATTTACCGTTTGTGTTGTCTTGACAAAGTTCCTTCCTAATCTCTGATATTCACTTTCTTCATCCATAAAGTAAAAGTTAAGATAATATCATCTCAAAGTTCTTCTTTCCTGCCTGATATTTTTGATCCTAGGATCCTAAGATTAAAATTAGATTCTGATCACTTGGTGCCCATAAACCAACTACTAGTCCCAGCTACTTACTTTCAGTCTGACAGGATACAGCTTGTGGGACATGACAGTATGTGTCTTTTCTTGCTCTTCAGGTCTTCTGGTGGACCCATGCATATTTCTTGTTTCCTTTGGGACATGTCCTACATAGTCTCTCAGAAACCTAAACTTCATTCTCCAAAGAGTCAGTGTCATTCCAGAGTTACGGGATGAAATGCTAATTGGGAACTAAAAAAATGTCGTATTTTGCTCAAAATATGCCTTTCCTTTGCGAATTTGCTTGTTTATTTTAATGTTGGGAAGAATTATTCCTCAGAGGCATACCTGGATTTCGGTTATTTTATTCAGTGGAAAGTTTCACATGATACAGTTGGTGACGGGGGCAGGAGAACTCTTGAATTTGAAGAAAAGTGACTTAAGTTCAAATTCTAGACCTAGATTTTCTAAATACCAGCTATCTGACAAAGCTCTTAACTATTTAGATTCTGTTTTCTTCTGTAAGATGATGAGACTGAACCAACTGATCTGGAGGACCCAGAGTCTAAGGAATTATGAGAACAAAACTGGAGTTCTTTTTTTTACATTGAAAGACCTTTTGCATCATGGCACACACATAAATATAACTGTGCCATCCATTTGGCAAACAAGCCTTTTTTAAAGTACATTTATGATATATGATAATTCATTATGTCCACTTTGGACTCTAGTCAAACCGGATAATCAATTTGGTAGAAAACACAAATTGTGGAAAATTTTTATCGTCAGTGTCAATCATTAGGTTTTCTCTTCCTGCAATGCACATCCATTGCTCCCTACCCTCTTTCCTTTCACCCTTCCAACTCCTTTCTATGCCAGTCAAAATTCTGTGTATCTTTCAAGAGTTGATTCAAGTCCATTCATCCAAGAAGACTTCATTGTTCCCCTCAGCTAGAAATTAAGGGCATTACTTGGAATTCTCTTCTTTTTCTGGCTCTTAGCATCTTTTGCCTTGTGTTCTGAGTTTTGATTCATTTTGATTCATACCACCTTGTGTGATTTTCAATCTGTTCTTTTGCCTTCATAGTGGTTTTATTTTTTATTTGCTATCATATTGGACCTATTCTTATCCAATTTAATTCCAACCCCTGAATTTGAAGAAACATGACCTAAGTTCAAATTTTCCTAGAATGGTTTGTCTGGATCTTTCCCCCTTAACACTTTACTTTGTAGCAACCTTATTTGTGTAGCTGGTATACTTCCTCCTTTTAGATTGTAAGTCTCTTCATGTCAGTGATTATGTGTGTGTGTGTGTGTGTGTGTGTGTGTGTGTGTGCACTTTTTTTTTCAGCATTTTTCGGGTCTCCTTTATCAAGGTATTGACCCGTTTTTCATGCTTTCTTACATCTCTCTCATTTCTCTTCCCAGTTTTTCTTCCACCTGTCTAACTTGATTTTCAAAATCCTTTTGAGCTCTTCTGTTGCCTGAGCCCATTGGATATCTATTTCAGATGTTTGGAATACTGAGGCCTTGACTTCTATGTCTTTACATGGTGGTAAACATTGCTATTCCTCATCAGAAAGGAAAGGAGGAAACATCTAGTCACCAAGAAAGTAATCTTTTATGGTCTTATTGTTTTCCCTTTCCTGGGCATTTTCCCAGCCATTTGCTTGACTTCTGAGATTCCTCTCCACCCCAGCCCAGATCTGCTCAGCTATTGCTTGGGGTCTGAGATTCAAATGCTGCTCCCCAGCCTCAGGGCTTTCAGCAGTGGGCAGGGCTACTATTCAGGGTAAGAGTAAACTCAGGTTCTCAGGTAGGGGCATAGCCTCCTCCCAGGCTCATTTCCCTCAGGGGGTTTATGCAGAGACCTTCAATAATGGGGCCAAGCTCCTGCCTGCCTTGGGAGCCCCTGTCTGCCACTTCCCCCTGCTGCTGCCTCCCGAGGGACCCTAAGTTTTGGAGACACCCTGCTCCCCTCTTGGCCAGTCCAGAAGGCTCTCTCACTGACCTATAAGCCTGTGGGCAGAGGGACCTTTGCTGCCGCCAGAGATTCCGTCCCTGAAGCCTGTTCAGATATGCTCCTCTTGGGCCACACGGTCAAGGCAGGGCTAGGCTATGCTCCGGATCTGATTTGCAATGGACCTTTGAGGTCAGTTTTTCAGGGCTCTCTGGAACAGAAATCTCCTCCATTCTGTTGTTGTGCAACTTCCACTGCTCCAGAATTTGTTGGGAGTTTCTTTTAACTGGTAATTTATGGACTGTGAATTTGGAGCTAGCATAGGTGAATCTTTCTACTCTGCCATCTTGGCTCCTCCCCCTGTGTGTGCACTTTTGTTCCTGTATCTGCAGTTGTCATCCAGAATGTCTAGTCCTTTGAGCTAATTCACATACTTTAAACAAATGATGCAAAGTAGCAATGGATTAGGCACAGTGTTGGATGTGAATAATAAAATTCACAGGATTGCATTTTTGCAAGTTTCACTGAGTCTGATTGGGTTAAGGAGGAAAAAGTTCTTTCAATAGTACACTATAGGCTAAATATTGGCAAAAACACAATTTATGAAATATAAAAGTTTCAGACACCCCAACCAATAATGGAGAATTGTATTGTGGGCACCAGAAATCTTAAATATATGTCATTCATGTCGCACATAAAAGAGGTGGAAAAGGACATATCATCAAAGAAAAGCACATTCAGAAAATGATTGATTTATAGTGAAGCAAAAGCAAAAAACAAGTAATTGTAGGATCAGAGATTTTCAATGAGAAGTGTTCTTAGATGTCATCTTGTCTAACTCATTCATTTTTTTCAGATGGGTAAATCTAAATCTAGTGATGTAAAACATTTGTCACTTGACATGAATTCTGCATGAGAACCTATGAAATTTATAGACACCTAAAGAAAAATCTCAGTCTCCATTAGATTGCAAGCTCCTTGATGTAAGGATAGTCTTTTAACTCTTTGTATTCCTAGCACCTTAACACAGTGACTGGCACAACGCAGGCATTTGATAAATTTTTATTGATGGGTGGATTGATTGATCTATAGAGGCTTTATGGGAAATGATAAATAAGAATTCAACAAGAATAGAAGACATGCCTAAGAGGCAATCTGCATCTGTGGAGAGAGCGGTCACATTAATATGTTCATTCATTCAGTTGAAGTTTTGATATTTCCCCCCAGCACTGAGCACAGTGTTGCATTCCATAGACGCTCAATAAATTTATTGAATTGGATGGGATAGCGTCTTAGGGAACCTTAGACTCTTTCTGCATATAGTCACATGATGCATGTTCATGCTGGTCATGTCGAATCATTTTTCTACCTATTTCAGAAGTCAGGATTTTAAAAGATTGGAGAAAAAAATATGATATTTATTAGAGCATTTGTTATCTCGCTAATTCACTTCTGCATTGTAATTCAGTTATTCTTTGGACTAGAGAACCTCTGTCATTGTTTTCAACTCTGAATTCCTGTGATTCTGTCAGTAGCAAATAATTTACTACTCTCACAAAGCTTGTATTCTGAGAATGATAATAGGCATTGTTTATATAGCACTTTAAAATTTGTGAAGTATTTTAACTCATTTTATTCTTCCAGCAACCCTGGAAAGTAGGTGACATTATTACCATGATTTTACAGATGAGACAACTGAAACATATAGAAGTTCAATGAGTTGCCTAAAGTCACACAACTAATAAGTGCCTGAGGCCAAATTCAAACTCTGGTCTTCTTGTCTAGAAAACCTGCAGTCCTCCCAGTATGTTACCTAGTGACCTTAACTTCAAGAAGAGCATTATTAAAGGTGAAAGGAAAAAAAATGAATCTGTGAAACTAAGAGCTGTATTCCTCTCCTCAATTCCTACCTTATTGTAGCAGAGGGACTTGTACAGCCAAATGAGCTATGCCATTCAGAGTTGCCAAGATGCATCGGCCAAAATGTAGAGTTCTGACAAAAGGTAATCCACTTGGGAAGGAAGTACTCTAATATCTTGTCCAACAAAATCCGTGAATAGCAGTAAAATGATAAAAGATATGACATGAAAAGATGAACCCTTCATGTCAGAAGGTGTCCAAAATGTTACTGGGAAGGAGTGGATAACTACCAATATATTGCTCCTGAAATAATGAAGTAGCTAAACTTAACTTGAAGGGAATATCATCTGTGATTGTGTTTGGTGACTAAAGGTTGATGCTGTAAAGATCAGTATTGTATAGGAACCTGGAATTTAAGATCTATGAACTATAGTTAGCTGAATGTGCTCAAGCAGAAGATAGAAATATGAAGCGCCAAGATCTTGAGTGTCAGTGAAGTTAAATCAACAATAATGTATGAAATTAATTAATGAGGCCATTACATTTATTTCTGTGGGCAAGAAACCCTTAAAAGAAATGGAGTAACCTTCATATTAAAAAAATAAATATAAGTTTGGAATGCTACAGCAGGAGATAAAAAGACAATTAGAAAACAAACAAGTTTGGCTTTTGAGTATAAAATGAAGCAGGATAGAAAATGATAGAGTTTTATCAATAAAATTTGCTGGTCATATCAAATACTTTTTTTTTAACAATCCAAAAGGTGACTCTACACATGCACAACAATGGATCATCAACAGATTGCTCATATACTTTGAAATCAAAATTTGAGAGACTCTATAGAGTCACTTAAAACAAGACATAATTCAGACTTAAATTGAAAAAAGTAGGAAAAAAACTTTACACTGCACAGGTATAATTTGAAATACATTTCTTATGAATATGAAATGAAAGTGATGAATAGATCTAACGGATTTGATGTGGTAGACAGAGCACCTACAGAACTATGAACAGAGGTTCACAGTGTTGTACAGAAGGTAACAAAACAAAAACAAAATCTTTTGCAGGAGAAAGAGCAAGAAATCAAAATGGTTGCTTATAGAGACTTTATAAATAATGGAGAAAAGAAGAAAAATGAAAGATAATGAAGAAAGGGGAAAACATACTCACCTTTATGAATAATTCCAAAGAATAGCTAAAGGAGTCTAGAAAGTCATCGTAAATAAGCAATTCAAAGAAATAGAAGGAAAAAAATATAGTGGGAAAGGCAGATATATTCAAGAAAATTAAAGATATTAAAGGAATGTTTCATTCCAAAATTGACATGTTGCAACTACATAATGGATTTCCAGTTGTACTATTAAAAATCTTAAAAGATGCTGCTGCTAAAGTGATGCAATCAAGAGGCCAGTAAACTTGAAAAACATAACAGTTATCACTGAATTAGAAAGGATTTGTTTGCATCCCAATGCTAAAGAAGGGCAATCTCAAAAAAATTCAAATTACTGAAAAATATACGTTCATTTCATAAGCCAGCAAGATTTTTCTTGAGATTCTGCAAACTGAGATTCATTCATACACGAAATGGGCATTACCAGAAGTGCAGGTTGGTTTCCAGAGGCAGAGGAACTAGAAACCCAACTGACAATCTTTACTATACTATGAAGGAAGAATGAGAGTTACAGGAGTGAAATAACTGCTTTGGTTCAATGACCACACTAAAGTTTTTGAATGTTTGGATCACAACAAAATGTGGTAAGTTCTCAAAAAGACGGGAATACCAGATTTTCTGTGTCTGCTGAGAAATCTGTATGTGTGCAAGAAACAACATTTAGTATGGAACTTGCAACAACTGACTGATTCAAGATTGGAAAAGAAGTATAATACTATATATTGTCACCTTACTGGTTTAACTTATATACAGAGTATATTACGTGAAATGTCAAGTTAGTGAATCAAAAGCCAGAATTAAGGTTTTTGGGAAAAATATTAACAATTTTATATATACAGATGGTATCACTCAGATAGAATAAAGAATTAAGAAGCCTTTTTCATGAGAGTGAAAAAGACAATGTAAAAGTAGACTTGAAGTTTCACATAAAAATTAAGAACAACTTAAGATCCCGGCAGTTGGTGTCATCACTTCCTGGAAAATAGAGAGAGAAGCAGTGTCAGATTTTATTTTCTTGGGCTTGAAGATCACTGTAGAAGGCTGCTGAAGCCAGGAAATTAAAAGGCTTTGGAAATAAAATGATGGAAAATTGGGATAGCATACTAAAAAAGCAGATAGATCACTTTACTGATAAAAGTTCATATAGTCAAAGATATGGATTTTCCAGTAGTAATGCATGGCTGTGACAGTAAGACTGTAAGTATAACTGGGTGAATTGTGGTCCTGAAGAAAACTTGAGACTGCTTTGGACAGAAAGAATATCAAATCAGTCAGTACTCAAAGAAAATAGTTTAGACTACTCATTGGAAGGACAAATACTGAACTGGGAATCATCAGATGTGGCCATATACTTTGAAGTCAAGACTCATTGGAAAAGACCGCGATGTTGGGAAAAAATTGAAGGCAAAAGCAAAAGGGGATGGTAAATGATGGGATGAATAGATAATGTCATGGGAGTAATAAATATAATCTTGGATAGATGTCAAGAGGTAGTGGAGGATACAAAGGCCTGGTGTGTTATGATTCTGTAGGTGATGAAGAGTCAGAAACAACTGAATGAATGAACAAAAATATATTGAATTTTCAATCCAATAAATAGATACATTATTAGTTATTTATTATGAACACAAATGAAAGCTAAATTACTGGTATCAAAAATAAAAAGTACTCACAACATATGAAGAAAAAGGATACCAGAAGAAATTATTTGGCCAAAATATATGAAAATAACAATAAAAACTTAGATTAAATAGATGGAGATTTCCAAAACATATTTAAAATGCCCAAATTAGGGAGGAGCCAAGATGGTGAAGTAGAAAGATTCACATATACTAACTCCGAACCCATAGTCCATAAATTATCTATAAGAAGGAGGCCCCCCAAAGTCCTGCAGCAGTGGAAGCCACACAGCAACAGAGTGGAGGAAATTTTTGCCCCAGAGAGCCCGGAAAAACTGACCTCAAACGTCTGTTGCACACCAGACAGGAGCAGAGCCTACCCCTTCTTTGATGGTGAGGCACCAAGAGGAGCAGATACGAGCAGGCTTCAGAGATGGAATCTCTGGCGGCCATGAAGGTCCCACTACCCAAAAGTGCACAGGTCAATGAGAGAGACTGCTAGGCTGGCTGAGAGGGGAGCAGGGTGTCTCCATAACTCAGGCCACCTTCGGAGGCAGTGGTGGAGACAGGGACAGCAGCAGACTCGGGCTCCCCAAGCAGGCAGGAGCTCATATCCAATACTGAACATCTCCACATAAACCCCCTGAGGGAACTGAGCCTGGGAGGCGGCTCTGCCCCCATCTGAGCACCAGAACTTAAGCTCACATTGAATAGAAGCCCCTCCCCCTGCTAAAAGCCCTCAGGCTGGGGAGCAGCATTTGAATCTCAGATCCCAACCATTAGCTGGGCAGATCTGGGCAGGGGTGGAGAGAAATCACAGAAGTCAAGTAACTGGCTGGGAAACTGCCCAGAAAAGGGAAGAAAAATAAGACCATAAAAGGATACTTTCTTGGTGACCAGATGTTTCCTCCTTTCCTTTCTGATGAGGAAGAACAATGCTTACCACCACGTAAAAACATAGAAGTCAAGGCCTCTGTATCCAAAACATCTGAAATAGATATACAATGGGCTCAAAGATTTTGAAAATCAAGTTAGACAGGTGGAGGAAAAACTGGGAAGAGAAATGAAAGAGATGCAAGAAAAGCATGAAAAACGGGTCAATACCTTGATAAAGGAGACCCCAAAATGCTGAAGAAAATAACACCTTGAAAAATAGGCTAACTCAATTGGCAAAAGAGGTTCAAAAAACCAATGAGGAGAAGAATGCTTTCAAAAGCAGAATTAGTCAAGTGGAAAAAGAGGTTCAAAGGTCACCGAAGAAAATAGTTCTCTCAAAATTAGAATGGAGCAGATGGAGACTAATGACTTTATGAGAAACCAAGAAATCACAAGACAAAACCAAAAGAATGAAAAAATGGAAGAGAATGTGAAATATCTCATTGGAAAAAACAACTGACTTGGATAATAGATCCAGGAGAGACAATTTAAAAATTTTGGGACTACCTGAAAGCCATGATCAAAAAAAGAGCCTAGACATCATCCTTCATGAAAATATCAAGGAAAAGTGCCTTGATATTCTAGAACCAGAGGTCAAAATAAGTATTCAAGGAATCCCCCGAACACCACCTGAAAGAGATCCAAAAAGAGATACTCCTAGGAACATTGTGGCCAAATTTCAGAATTCCCAGATCAAGGAGAAAATATTGCAAGCAGCTAGAAACAAACTATTCCACTATTGTGGAAATACAGTCAGGATAACACAAGATCTAGCAGCTTCTACATTAAGAACGGCATGGAATAGGACATTCCAGAAGTCAAAGGAACTAGGTCTAAAACCAAGGATCACCGAACCAGCAAAACTGAGTATAATTCTTCAGGTTAAAATATGGTGTTTCAATGACATTGAGGGCTTTCAAACATTCTTGATGAAAATAACAGAGCTGAAAAGAAAATTTTACTTTCAAACACAAGAATGAGAAGAAGCATGAGAAAGTAAACCGGAAAGAGAAGTCATGAGGGACTTCCCAAAGTTGAACTGTTTACATCCTTACATGGAAAGAGAATATTGCTAACTCTTCAAACTTTTCAATATCTGAGTAGTTGGTGGGATTACACACACACATACACACACACGTACACACGTGCACGAACACACACACATGTACGCACACACAGAGACAGAGAGCACAGAGTGAATTGAATCGGATGGGATCAGATCTTTAAGAAATTAAGGTAAATGTATAAGAGAAAGGTATTAGGAAGAGAGAGGGTGAAATGGAATGGGGTAAATTATCTCTCATTGAAGAGGAAAGCAGGAGACTTTTTAGATGAGGGAAAAAGATATAGCTGAGAAAAAAAATAAGACGTTTACTGTCACCACATTCGACTAAAGAAGGAATAAAGTGCACACACATTTTGGCATGAAAACCTATCTTACAATACAGGAAAGTGTGGGAGAAGGAGATAAGCAGGGGGGAGGATGATGAAGGGAGAGCAATAGATGGAGGGAGCAATTTGAAGTCAACACTCTGGGAGGGACAGGATCAAAAGAGAGAATAGAAACAATGGGGGGCAGGATAGGATGGAGGGAAATACACTTAGTCTTATGCAACACGACTATTATCGAAGTCATTCACAAAACTACACAGATATGACCTCTATTGTATTGCCTGCCTTCCCAAATGGAATGGGTGGGGAGGGAGGGATGGAGAGAAGGTGGAACTTAAAGTTTTAGGAACAATTCTTCAGTAATGTTCTTGCTACTAGGAAATAAGAAATATAGGTAATGGGGAGTAGAAAGTTATCTGGCCCTACAGGATAAAAGAGAAAATGGGGACAAGGGAAGGGAGGAATGATAGAAGAGAGGGCAGATTGGTGA
>CM053770.1:265888944-265916396 GCA_028658325.1 Potorous gilbertii
CATTGAATTGCCTGCCTTCTCAAAGGGAATGGGTGGGGAGGGAGGGATGGGGAGAAACTGGAACTTAAAGTTTTAGGACCAACTGTTGAGTATTGTTCTTGCTACTAGGAAATAAGGAATACAGGTAATGGGGAATAGATAGTTATCTGGCCCTACAGAACAAAAGAGAAAATGGAGTAAGGGAAGGGAGGGATGATAGAAGAGAGGGCAGATTGGTGATATGGGTAATTAGAATGTCCAGGGTATCGGGGAGGGGGGAGGGGACAAATGGGGAGAAAATTTTGGAACCCAAAATCTTGTGAAAATGAATGTAAAAAGTTAAATAAATTTATTTAAAAAAAATTAAAAAAATTAAAAAAAAAATGGACCTTTTTGGTCCGTTTTTCAGCACTCTCTGGAACGGAAATCTCCTTCACCCCATTGCTGCCCGGCTTCTACTGTTCCAGAATTTTTTAGGAGTTCTTTTTATAGATAATTATAGGCTGTGTGTTCAGAACTATGATAGATGAGTTTTTCTCCTCCGCCATCTTGGCTCCACACCCCTCCTTGAAAATTTGATGAAAGGTGATGTTTAGGCTGTTTTTTTGATCGTGGCTTTCAGGTAGCCCCATAATTTCTAAATTGTCTCTCCTGGATGTATTTTCCAGGTCATTTGTTTTTCCAATGAGGTATTTCACATTCTCTTCCATTTTTTCATTCTTTTGGTTTTGTTTTGTGATTTCTTGGTTTCTCAGAAAGTCGTTATTTTCCATCTGTTCCATTCTAATTTTGAGAGAACTATTTTCTTCAGTGACCTTTTGAACCTCTTTTTCCACTTGACTAATTCTGCTTTTGAAAGCATTCTTCTCCTCATTGGGTTTTTGAGCCTCTTTTTCCAATTGAGTTAGCCTATTTTTCAAGATATTATTTTCTTCAGCATTTTTTGGGGTCTCCTTTACCAAGGTATGGACCCATTTTTCATGCTTTTCTTGCATCTCTCTCATTTGTTTTCCCAGTTTTTCCTCCACCTGTCTAACTTGATTTTCAGAATCCTTTTTGAACTCTTCCATGGCCTGTGCCTATTGTATATGTACTTCAGATATTTGGGATACAGAGGCTTTGACTCCTATGTCTTTACCTGATGGTAAGCATTTGTCTTCTTCGTCAGAGAGGAAGTGCAGAATCATCTGGTCACCAAGAAAATAACCTTCTCTGGTCTTATTTTTTTTTCCCTTTTTGTGCCATTTTCCCAGCTAGTTACTTGACTTCTGAGATTCCTCTCCACCCCTGCCTAGATCTTCCCAGCTAGTTCTTGGGCTCTGAGATCCAAATGCTGCTCCCCAGCCTCAGGGCTTTCAGGGACAGGCGGGGCTGCTATTCAATGTGAGCCTAAGTTCTGGTGCTCAGGTGAGGATCGAGCTGCCCCCCAGGCTCAGTTCCCTCAGGGGGTTTATACAGAGACCTTTTGTAATGGAGCTCTTGCAGAGCTCCTGCCTGGTCAGGGAGCATCTGGCTGCCAGCTGCCTCTGCTGCTGCCTCCCGAGGGGGCCTGAGTTATGGAGACACCCCGCTCCCCTCTTGAACAGTCCAGAAGTCTCTCTCACTGACCTGTAGCACCTGTGCGTGGAGGGACCTAAGCAGACCCTGGAGATTCCATCCTTGAAGCCTGCTCAGATCTGTTCCTCTTCGTGCGGCACGGCCAGGGAAGGGCTGGTCTCCACTCCTGTCCAGTTCGCGACGGACCTTTGGGATTGGTTTTTCAGGGCTCTCTGGACCGGAAATCTCCTTCACTCCGCGGCTCTGTGGCTTCCAGTGATCCCTAATTTGTTGGGTGTTCTTTTTACAAGAAACCCATGGGCTGTGGGTTTGGAGTTAGCATATGTGAATCTTTCTACTCCGCCATCTTGGCTCCTTCTCCCTAATCTTTTATTTTAAATTATTTTAACATTTTATTTTTTTCTAATTACTTGCGAAAACATTTTTAACTTTAATTTTTAAAATTCAATGTTTCATATTTTTTCCTCTTCCTTCCTCCATTGAGAAGGTAAGCAAGTTCATGTATGTTATACCTGTGTAATCATGTAACACATATTTCCATATTATGGAGTTGTAAATGAAAACAAAAAACCACCAAGAAAAACAACGTTAAAAAGTCGTATGCTTCAATGTATATTCACACTCCATCAGTTCTTTCTCTGGGGATAGATGGTATTTCTCATCATAAATCCTTCAGAGTTGTCTTGGATTATTGTATTGCTGAGAATAGACAAATCATTCACAGTTCGTGCAATATTGATGTTACTGTGTTCTTTTGGTTCTTTTCATTTTACTTTGCAATAGTTCATGTAAATGTTTCCAATTTATTTCACCCATTCTCCAATTGATGGATATTCTCTGAATTTCCAGTTTTCCTTTATGGTTTTTCGCCACCACAAAAGACATACTATATATATTTTTGTACATGCAAGACTTGTTACTTAAAAAGTCATCTGGGATATAGACCTGCCAGTGGTATTGTTGGATTAAAAGCTATGCATGGTTTTATAGTCCTAGTTCCAAATTTTTCTTCAGAATGTTGGATCATTTCACAATTCCACTGACAGTGCATTCATGTTTCAATTTTCCTATGCTCCCTCCAATATTTATCATTTTCCTTTTCTATCTTATTAGTCAATCTGATATGTATGAGGAAGTATCTCAGAATTGTTTTAACTTACAATTCTCCAATCAATAGTGATCTAGATGGATGTGCCCTATTTTTTTTTTACTAAATATACAATTTATTTATTTTTCATTTCTCAACATTCACTTCCACAAGAAGTAGAATTCAAAACTTTCTCCCTATCTCTCCCACTCCCACTCCAAGACAGCATACACCTCATCTATGTCTTCCTCCAGCCTGTTTTCTCTTTTATTATTCCCCCGTTCTTCCATGCTTCTCCCCATATATTCCTGTAGAGCAAAATAGATGTCTATACCCCATTGCCTGTGTATATTATTTTTCAGTCGCATGGTAAAACAATTTTAACATTCATTTTTAATTCTTTGAGTTCCATATTCTCTCTCCGCCTCCCTCCCTCCTCACTCTCATTGAAAGAACAAGCAGTTCAATGAACATATATGTTTAACTACGAAAAACCTTCCATATTGTGAATTCCATATGGAATTCCATATTCCAACATAACATAATTGTTATGTTGTCAAAGACTAACCACATTTCCCTCAGTCCTATCCTACTCTCCATTTATTCCATGCTCTCCCTTGACCTGTCCACCCACAATAATGTTTGCTTTTGATTATTCCTTTCCCCAATTTACTATCCCTTCTATAATCTTGTCACCTCTATCCCCATCCCTCCTGCCTTCTTCCAGGGTAAAATAGAATTTCATATCCAATTGATTGTGTGTGATACCCTCTTTAAACCCACTGTCATGGAGTAAGGCCCACTTACTTCCTTTCATCTCCCTCCCTTCCCCTCGACTCTAAAATCTCTTCCTTGCCTCTTTTATATGACGTGTTTTCTATATTCTACCTCTCCCTTTCTCTTAGTACATTCCATTCAACTATAAATTTTATTTTTAGGTATTCTCCCTTCATATTCAGCTCAGTCAGAGAAAGGTAGAAGTAGAACGTAGCAAATTGTCTCACATAAAAGAGGCGAGAAAGAGATTTTACAGAAGAGGGGAGATGAAAGGGAATGGATCTTACTTTCATGGAATTTGGCTTAAGGAGGAAATAACACACACTCAATTGGATATAGAAATCTATTTTACCCTGCTTAAAGGCAAAGGGAAAGGGATAGGAGAGAGAAGATTATATGTGTGTGTATGTGTTTGTGTATGCGTATGTATATATGTGTGTATATGTCTATACATACATATACACCCATGTGCATATACATATCGACACATATATACACATACATTCGTATCCTTACACACATACACATAAACATCCACACACAAATATCTATCTATCTATCTATCTATCTATATATATATATATATATATGTATAAAAATATATTTCTTTTAACTAGCCTAATACTGAAAAAGTTCTCATGAGTTACAAATGACATCTTTCCATGTACGAAAGTAAGCAGTTCATAGTTAACGAGTTTTTTAAAGTTGCTCTTTCCTGTTTACCTTTTCATGTTTCTCATGATTCTTGTATTTGGAAGTAAAATTCTCTATTCAGCTCTGGTATTTTCAACAAGAATCTTGGAAGTCCTCTATTTCACTGCAACACCATTTTTTCTCTGATGTATTTTACTCAGATTTGCTGGGTTGGTGATTGTTGGTTTTAGTCTTAGCTCATTTGATCCCCAGAATATCATATGCCAAACCCTTTGATCCCTTAGTGTACAATCTGCTAAAACTTGTGTTATCCTTGTTGTATTTCCACCATCCTTGAATTGTTTTTTTCTGACTACTTGTAATATTTTCTCCTTGACTTGAGAATTTGGAATTTGGCTACAATATTCCTAGGAGTTTTCCTTTTGGGGAATTCTTTCAGGAAGTAATTTGTTAATTCTTTCTATTTCTGTTTTACACTCTGGTTCTAGACTATCAGGGCAGTTTTCCTTGATAATTTCATGGAAGATGATGTCTGGACAATTTTTTGATCATGTTTTTTAGATAGACGAAAAATTTTTATATTATCTCTGCTGGATATATTTTCCAGTTCAGTTATTTTTCCAGTGAGATATTTCACGCTGTCTTCTATTTTCTCATTCTTTTGGTTTTGTTTTATATATTTTTTGGTTTCTCATATAGTCATTAGGTTCCATCTGCTCCATTGTACTTTTTTAAAAATTTTTAAATTGATTCTTTTATTTTCAGTTTTCTACAATCACTTCCATAAGTCTGAAATCTCCCCCTTCTGTTTCCCCTCCCTTCCTGAGATAACATGTAATCCTATATGGGTTTTAAATATATATTATTATTAACTACATTTTCACATTAGTCATATTGCACAGAAGAATTGAAATAAGTGGATGAAATTATGAGGAAAACAAGCCAAACCAAAGTATAATAGAAGAGAGAAGAGTCTGCTTCATCTTTGTTCTGATTCCATCCTTCTTTCTCTGGATGTGGATGACATTTAGCCTCAAGAGTTCTTTGGGAATGTTTTAGATCCTGGCATATTGCGAAGGTCTAAGTATATCAGACAGAGTCCTTGCACATTGGGGCTCTTACTGTATATAATATTCTTCTGATTCTCATTTCACTTAGCATCAGTACATTTAAATCCTTCTAGGGCTCTTGTTCATCATTTCTTAAAGCACAACAAAGGCAGCTAGGTGGTGCAGTGGTTAGAGGACCAATGCAGGAGTCAGGAGGATCTGACTTCAAATCTCACCTCAGACACTTGACACTCACTACCTGTATGACCTCAGGCAAGTCACTTAACCCCAATTGCCTCATCCTGGGTCATCTCCAGTTATCCTGATGAATATCTAGCCACTGAATTCAGATGGTTCTGGAGGAGAAGTGAAGCTGGTGAACTGCACAGCCCTCCCTCACTCAAAACAAAGTCAAGTGCAAGTCATGTCATTATTTCTCTGATGGCATGGTCTTCTTCAGGAACGAAGAAAGAACACACATAGCACAAGAATATTCCATCACATTCATATACTGCAACTCGTTCAGCAATTCCCCAATTGATGGGTATCCCCTCGATTTCCAGTTCTTGGACACCACGAAGAGAGCTGCTATAAATATTTTGTATTTGTGTGACTTGGGGTAGGCACACTTTTGTTGCCCTTTGGGTGTAATTTCAAATTGCTCTCCAGAATGGTTGGATCATCTCACAGCTCCACCGACAATGAATTTGTGTTCCAATTCTCCCACAACATGTATTATCTTCCTGTTTTATCATGTCAGTAAATCTGACAGGTGTGATGTAGTATCCCAGAGTTGTATTGACTTCTATTTCTCTAATCAGTAACTTTAATGTCTTCCTCTGAAAACTGCCTGCTTATATCCTTTGACCATTTACCAATTGGGGAATGACTTGCATTCTTTTAAGTTTGACTCAGTTCTCTATGTATTTTAGAAATGAGGCCTTAAACCACACTAATTGCAAAAATTCTTTCCCAGTGCTCTGCTTCCCTCCTAATCTTGGTTGCATTAGGTTTATTTGTGCAAAAACTTTTCCATTTAATGTAATCAAAATTATCTAATTTGTACTTCATAATGTGCTCTATCTCGTTTGGTCATAAATTTCTTCATTCCCCATAAATCTGACAAATGCAATATTCTTTGCCCTCCTAATCAGGTTAGATTATAAGCCTTTATACCTGTATGATGTATCCATTTGAACTTTATTCTTGTGGATGTTGTTAGACATTGGTCTGTGCCCAGTTTCCACCACACTGTTATCCAGTATTTCCAATAGTTTTTGTCAAACAGTGAGTTCTTACCCCTGAAGCTGTTTTCTTGAGTTCGTGAAACAATCTAATTTTTAAAGAACTATTTTCTTCAGTGAACTTTTGAACCTCCTTTTCCATTTGGCCAATTCTGCTTTTCAAAGCATTCTTCTCCTCATTTACATTTTTGTCTTCGCTTACCTTGTAGGTTAGTCTACTTTTAGAGGTGTTATTTTCTTCAGCATTTTCTGGGGTCTCCTTAGTGAGGTTTTGACTCGCTTTTCTTGATTTTCTTGAATTGCTCTTATTTCTCTTCCCCTTTTTCTTCCACTTCTCTTCCTTGATTTTCAAAATGCTTTTTGAGGTTTTCTATGACCTAAGTCCATTGCATATTTTTTCCTGAGGTTTTGGATGGAGTGTTGACCTTGCTCTCTTCCACTGATTGTGTGCTTGACTCTTACTCTCCTGAAAGGATGGAAGAAAATACGTTTTCACCAAGAAAGTGATATTTTATAGTCTTATTTTCTCCCTTTTGGGCCATTCTCTAGCCAATTACTTCACTTTTGATTGCTTTGCTTTGCCAAGTGGAAGGCACATTACTCTAGTTTTCTGAGGTTTTGTGCAGCTATTTTCTGAGATATCTCTAAGAACCTGTAAGTTCTCAGTAACTCCAAGGAAGTAACAATCAACGAATTGGAATTTGCTAATTTCCTGAGCTGCTCTCTGGTCTTTGAGCAACCAAAAGCACTCTTTTCTATCCTGGAACTGTGAGTAGAATTCCCTCTCCACAGCTGCCACCAGGTCCACCACGCCATGGTTCCTCCTCTCCCCAGGACTGCCACTCAGGATTGAGACCAAGATCAGTTATCAGACTCACCAAGTGCCTTTAGGCCAGGGCTCCAAAAATGGATGCTTCTGCTGCAGTGACTGCCATTGCCTTGGGGCCAGGGCTGGGCCTGGATCCTGTTCCCCTCTCACTAAGGTGAAAGAGTTTTCTTCCTGACTTTTGAAACTGTCTTTGGTGTTTCTGGGTTGGAAAATCTGGAAACCACAGCAGCTACCTGTGATTGCCTGACCTGAAACCTACTCCTTGTGCATATTGGGCTATGCTCAGCTTTGAACCCAATGTGATAGACCTTTCCTCTTCACCTTCCAGACTGTCTGGGCCTGGAAATCTGTTTCACTGTTTTATTTTTGTGGCTTCTGCTCCTATAGAATATTAGTAACAAAAATAATAATTATTTAATTTTATATTTTCAAAAGGTGATAGGAATCCAAGAATCTGATTTTTGCCTTGATCTTATCTGGTCTCAGAAATTCAATGGACCTTGAGAGACTAATACAATGCTTGTGCTTGTTTAAGGGATTCTGAAAGATTTGTCCAGCTCTTATGACATTTGTTATTTCTTTATTATTAATATTATGAAGAAGTTATCTGTCATCACATGAGAAATCCCAGAACTTGCACATTTTAATATTGGTTTCCTTAGCACACTTAACAAGAAATTCACCTGAGAATCTCCCTAATACAGTGTACACAGCTCAGATCTTCAAATGAATTCACCACTTCCAGCAGAAGAGGAAAACAAACAAACCAACGAGGGACTAGATTTTAATACCATAACTGTTACTATCAATTCAGTTACTGGTAACTAGTGACTAACCAAAAGCATAATTGCATAATTACTACACATATAAAACTCTTTGATGAATATTTCTTTTTTTCACATCTATGTAATTTCATAGGAATTGTAGTCATGGTATAATCCCAAATAATAGAATAGGTATTTCTTGAAAAGAATTATTAATAATATAAACAAAATGCTGAAATTTCTCTTGGTTTTCCACACACTTTTCTCATGATATCCTTTGATGAACATCTGTAATCTTCAGACAATATTTGGTTTTATACATCTACTGGAAACTTGATTCCATCTGTTTATTATCAATAGACAGATATTAGGGAGTTGTTTGATGAACATAGAGGTAAAGTGACTTGGTCGGTGTCATACAGATAGTTTATTATCAGATATTGAATTTGGACGCATATCTTCCTGACTACAAGCACAGCACTCTATATACTATATCATTCTTTCGGCTGAACCAATAATATATCATACATTTATAAAATTGCAAGGATCTCCTCAAAGTTTATCTACTATCGTGATGGGTTTTCATATTCATTGGTTTAAGAAATTCCTAAAGAATTATCCATTTACTGTAGTTGTCAAAAATTCTTTGTGTATTGACATACGTATATGTATTCAATTATTCATAACACATATATAATATGTGTGGGCACATGCATATGCATGTATGCATGTGCATATACACACATATACATACACACATAAACATACTCACACATACATGCATAGACATACACACACGCATAAATCTGTATACGACTTTCAAAGTTTAAACAGTATTTCCTTACCAACAACCTTCTTGGTAAGGTAACATGATCATTATTATCCCTACTACAGGTACAAGTGAGGAAGCTACAGAACATAAAAAATGTGACTTATTTCGTGATCACTCAATTAATAAGGTTCAGAGTTGAGATTCTGACTTCAGGCCTTTGACCCAGACCTTTGAACTTCATTCCTCAATTGATGGACATCCCTTCAATTTCATATTCTTGGTCACCACATAAAGAGCTACATGTGGGTCCTTTTCTCATTTGTATGATCTCTTTCCAATACAGACCTTGAACTGGTATTACTGGGCCAAAGGGTATGCATAGTTTTATGGTCTATTGTGGATAGATCCAAATTGCTTTCCAGAATTGTTGGAGCCGTTCACAACTCCACCAACAATGCATTAGTTTTCCAATTTTCTCCAACATAACTATTTTTCTGTTTTTTGCTGTCTGACACAAAAAAATGTGAAGATCACATTCCCTTTGACCAAACATTTTAATGGTATGCCATGAGGTGTTAATGGCAAAGAAAAAATAATTATTCATTCCGAGAGAATGAAATGATCAACTGCAATTATGGTCAGGTGTAGTTGCCCATTTGCAAATCACTCTGTGTTATCGTTTTTGAAGAAGCCCTCTGAAAGCATCAAAGGCTCCCACAAGTTATGTAAGACCCGATTTAACTGATAAAAACTAACATATTATTTGTCCTATCATCTTTGATCAACTTTCCCTGAGTCCCAGAAACATATTGTTTTTATTTTTCTCTTGGTCACGTTTATATGTGAAGAATTTGTTGTTGAGTTTTGTCTGCCTTTCCATGACTGCATTTGGAGAGTTTTTTGGAAAAACATATTGCAGTGGTTTGTCATTTCTTTCTGCAACTCATTGTACTGATGAAGAAACTGAGGTAAACAGAGTTCAGAGACTTGACCAGGGTCATACAACTAGTAAGTGTCTGAGGCCAGATTGAACTCATAAAGCTGAGTGTTCCTGACTCCAGGAGTGGCACTATCCACTGTGCCATCTAGCTGCCCAATAGACAATTTACTTATAAACAAAACTATTTTAAAAATAAGTGGTAATTCTATTCTTTCCAATTAGCAATTTCAGAAATATTTGAGAGACATTGGATTTTAACCTACATTTTGAGAATTTAACCTGAGAGTCTGTGTCATTAAGGACACCAGATTACTTCTGATGTCTGACTACATTTTTTCCTTCAGTGAGATAATTGTCATTGGTCACTAGGTGCAGGTTCTGACACAGGTTTCATTTCGTATTATTAGTTTGATTTTGAAGTATTTAAACACATAAAAATAATTGGAATATTCTCATGAATTTATTTTTAATTAGTTAATTTTTAGTTTTCCGCATTCGTTTTCATAAGATTTGGGGTCCTGGTTTTTTCTCTTCCTTATCCTCTCCCCTCCAAGACAGCATATAATCTGATATTAGCTATAAATGTACCGTCCTATTGAACGTTTCCACATTAGTCATGTTGTGAAAGAAGAATCAGGAAAAAAGGGAAAAAACATAAGAAAGAAAAAAAAATCAAAAACAAGATAGAGAAAAACAGTTGACCTCAATCTCTATTCAGCATAGAATTTATTCATGGTCACATTTATGCAACCTGTTTGATAATTATAGAGTTACAGAATCACAGATGAATCCTCTATAACTCCTGGCTTCTTGGATACACTTTATGAAGGCTCCCTGGACTCCGCCTTATTTTTACTCATACCATCCCATTCAATTTCAAGGTCAAAGATTATTGGAATTTGCAGAATCCTGGGCAAAAGCCTTCTGACTTACAGGTAATTCTACTCCACTAACTCCCAACTTTCCAAATCTCACTCTCTTGGATTGAGGAGCAGGAAATCTTTTGTATAGTTACCTGAATAAAAATATATTAATCTTTTGTGTAGTTACCTGAATAAAAAACTATTCATAGATATTCCCTCATGGCATGGAGGTCACGTAGACTTTTAAAAGTTCTACTTCTTCTGAAAAATCTGTGGAAGAATTGAACAAGTCACAAGGTGGAGCCAAGATGGCAGAGTTGAAGGATGACCTGTAAGAGCTCTCCTTCTTCCAGTCCATAAAATACCTCTAAAAAATGACAACACATTCAAGACCAGCAGAAGACACAAAAAGACAGAGTGAAAGAGATCTCCAGTCCAAGGCATCCTGAAAGGCTGACAAGAAATGTCTATTTCATCGATTTTGGAGCTGAGGACAACACACATAACCCAGGCTAGCCTTGGCCACGAGATGTAGCTCAGACAGGATGGGAGCAGGCCTCAGGGGAGGGAGGGAGCATCTGCTGTTCCCAGATTATTCAACACACAACCGCCAATGACAACTTCAAAGGTCAGTGAGAAAGGTCTTTCATCTGGTTGAGAAGAGAACACTTTCTAGCCCAGGTCTCAGGTGACAGCAGTGTCCATTTTTTAACCCTTGGCCTAAGGACCCAGGGGAAATCGAGTGGCTGAATCTGGGTCTCATCCCTGAGTGGAGGCCCTGGGGTGAGGAGCATTGGTGTGTTGGAACTAGAGGCTACTGTTGTGGAGAAGGAATCATACTCACAGATCCTGGTCAGAAAAGGTTGTATTAGCTTCCAGACCAGAACACAGGCCAGGGGAGGAGCAAACTCCACTTCTTGATTGCGCCCCCTTGAAGGAACTGAGAACTTATAGGTCCCAGAGTATACTCTCCTCTTGACAAAGGAATCAAAAGCCAAGTAATTGACTGAGACAATGCCCCCCAAAAGGGAAAAATAATAAGACTATAGAAGGTACCTTTCCTGGCAAACAGGTATTTTCTTCAGTCCTTTCAGATGAGGAAGAACAATGCATACTACAAGAAGAAGACATAAAAGTGAAGATTTCCACATCTAAAACCTTCAAAATAAATATGCAATAATCTCATAAAAATCAAGATTTCTTATCTAAAACCTTCAAAATAAATATGCAATAGTCTCATCTAAAACCTTCAAAATAAATATGAAAAAACTCAAAAAGGATTCTGAAAATCTATTTAGAGTGGTGGAGGAAAAATTGTGAAGAGAACTGAGAGAGATGTAAGAAAATTATGAAAAGTGAGTCAACAGTTTGCTAAAGGAGAAACAAAAAATGCTGAAGAAAATAACACCTTTAAAAATAGATTAACTAAAATGGCAAAAGTGTCCAAAAGGCCAATGAGGAGAAGAAAGCTTTAAAAAACGGAAATAGCCAAATGGAAAAGAAGTTCAAAAGCTCACTGAAGAAAATAGCTCTTAAAACATTAGAATGGAGCAGATGGAAGCCAATGACTTTATGAGAAACCAAGAAATTACAAAACAATGAAATAAATAGAAAACAGTGTGAAATGTCGAATTGGAAAAACAGCTGACCTGGGAAATAGTTCCAGGAGAGACAATTTTAAAATTATGGGACTATCTGAAAGCCATGGTCAAAGAAAGAACCTAGACATCATCTTTCATGAAATTATCAAGAAAAGTTGCCCTGTTATTCTAGAACCAGTGGATAAAATATATATTGACACAATCCAGTGATCACTTCCTGGAAGAGTTTTGAAAAGAACAAATCCTAGGAATATTGTTGCCAAATTCCAGAGTTCCTAGTTCAAGAAGAAAGTATTGCAAACAGGGAGAAAGGAACAATTCAAGTACTGTGGAAATAAAAGCGGGATAACACAAGATCTAGCAACTTCTACATTAAGGGATTGAAGGGCTTGTAATATGCTATTCCACAGGTCAAAGGGACTAGAATTAAAATCAAGAATCATCTACCCAGGAAAATGGAGTATAATAGTTCAGGGGACAAAATGGTCATTAAATGAAGAAGAGGACTTTCAAACATTCTTGATGGAAAGACCAGAGCTAAATAGAACTTTTGACTTTCAAACACAAGAATCAAGAGAAGCATTACAATGTAAACAGGAAAGAGAAACCATAAGGGACTTACTAAAATTTAACTATTTACATTCATACACGAAAAAATAATATTTTTAACTCTTGAAACTTTTCTCAGTATTTGGGTAGTTGGAGTGATTATACACACACACATACATTCATACATACACACATACATATATGCATATATGTATGTGTGTATGTGCATATAGGTATAGACAGATATCTATATCTACTTCTATCTATCTCTATCTATCTATATCTATATCTATCTATCTATATACATATACATGTATATATACACACACTATACACACACACACACACACACACACACACACACACACACACACGTAGACAGAGGGCACAGGGTGAGTTGAATAGGAAGGGATGATATCTAAAAAAATAAAATTAAGGGATGAGACAGGAATATGTTGGGAAGAGAACGGGTGAAATGCAATAAGGCAAATTATCTCTCATAAAAGAGGCAAGAAAAAGCTTTTTCAGTGGAGGGGGAAAGAGGGAACATGAGAAGGAAAACGTGAAGCTTACTTTTATCACTTTTGTCTTAAGGAGGGACTAAAATACACACTCAATTTGGTAGGAAAATCTATCTTTCAGGAAAGGATAGTATGGGAGAAAATGATAAGTAGGCTGGGGGGTGATAGAAGGAATGGCAAATGGGAGGATGGAGTAATCATAAGTAAACACTTTAGGGGGGGACAAGTTCGAAAGAGAGAACAGAATAAAGAGGTGGCAGGATAGGATGGAGGAAAATATAATTAGTCTTTCACAACATGGAAAGTCTTTAGGAAAACTACACGTGTACTACCTATATTGAATTGCTTGCCTTCTCAGTGGGGAGGGAGGAAGAGAAAGAAGATGGAACTCAGAGTTTGAGGAATGAATATTGAGAATTGTTTTTGCATGCAACTGGGAAATAAGAAATATAAGTAATGGGGGTGTAGAAATCTTCTTAACGTACAGGCAAAGAAAGAAGATGGAGATAAGGGAAAGAAGGGGTGAGATAGAAGGGAGGGCAGATTGGGGGAAGGGTCAATCAGAATGCATGGTATTTTCAGGAGGGAGAGGGGAGATATGGGGAGAAAATTTGTGACTCAAAATCTTGTGGAAATGAATATTGAAAACTAAAAGTAAATAAATAAACTAAAAATAAGAAATTGAAGAAGCCGGAAAGACTTTGAGTACATATTTCCATATTTCATATCTTTAGCCTAAAGATCGACTAGGTTAAGTATGATAAGACTCATCTCCAGGGGGACAATCTACTCAGTTATGAAAGAGTAGTGATACAGATCAGTGTAATAAATGCTCCTAAACATGAAATCAATGACTTTTTCTAGATACAGAAGATACACACTAGCCTTCTTCATTGTTCCATTCTCTGATTCCCAGATTAGGATCCTACTTTGAATATTAGTTAGAAACAATTTCAGAAGACATCTAGTCCTACCAATGGAGAAGAACAATGATACGATTTTGCTTAAAATCGTCCAGTGAGAGAAATAAACTAATTCTGTCCCGAAAACTACCCTTCCACCCAAATATGCCCATTGTATTCTTTTTGGGACGAGAACTTTATAGAGTGGAAAGAATTTTTAGTCTCTTTCAGTGCAGTGTATAGCAGCTAGATGGTAAGATATATAAAGCACTGGGCCTAGATTTGGGAATACCTGAGTCAAATACAGTTTCAGACACTTTCTAATTGTGTGACCCCAAACAAATTACCATTGTTTGCCTCAGTTTCCTTAAATGTAAAATGGGGATCATAATAGTCTCTCACTTATAGTATGAAGACAATTGAAAAAAAAACTCTATACAATCCTTAGCAAAATTGCCAGAAAATTGTAGATACTAAAATGATAATCCCACTCCACCAACCCCTGCCTCTTAATTTTCATGGTTACCTTGCATAGTACTTAGCACATAGTAAGCCTTAATACATGTGAGGAGTTGAACTGAAAATACACTAGAAACTTTAAGGAGCAACAAAAATGGACATCATTATTTTCCGCAACTCTTTTTATATGTTAATTACGGACAATTAGTCTACCATAAAGAGGCCAAGTAGTTTTCAAATGGAGTAAAATATTTTTCCTTCCTCCTCTTTTCTACAATTTAGATTTTTCCCCTTTGTGTTAGTCATGGAAACACATTTAGAGAATTTAGAGAAATAGCTTGAGAATCTATGTCCCCTGAATTTGAATAGAAGTCTCCACTATCTTAATCCCAATTTACAATTTGGACTTTGATACAATGGGAGCTCATTGTTATTCTTACTTTCCTGCATTCTCTAGGTCACATTAAAGAAGAGAGTTATGGGTGAATTAATTTTGGAGAGCATGTTTCCCTGGTGTGACCCCCTCCCCATCTTCCTGTGGAATTAAACAAAACCAACACAATCAACGACATATTTGGATTAATTGCCATATCCAAGAGTTCCCAGTCTAAGAATGTTACTAGAGTGGGACCTGAGACCCTGGAGTGCCCACAGCATGTATAAAAGATTCCAGGATCAGCAGAATAAGGCTCCGTTGGGATAACACCATGGTCAGTTTTTTGGTAAATTGTGTCAACCAGGGATGGAAATGCAGTAGAATTCTTTTTTTTGCTTTTGTTTTTACAACGGAATGTGATTGTTTGGTGAATAATAACGCAGCTGCCTATAGAGTGAGTTGAGGTGCCAGCTGAGGCGCCACCTCACTTTCCAGTTAACTGACCCAAGCTATCTCTTGCCAAGGTCTGATAAAATGCTTGAAATCCTCTAAGTACCAACTTTTCTTTCGTGTTCAGGCATCATCTCTGGCAGGTTCATGAGATAACGAATTTAGCTTGTAAGGGAACTTGGAAGTCATTTCATCTAAGCCTTTCACTTTATAGATAAGAAAACTGGGTCAAACTGCAACCAAGTGGCAGAGTAAGGATTCAGATTTGGATCTTCTGATTCCAGAAGCTTTACTCTTTCTACTTTGCTACCTCAACAGCTTTTGCTGAAAGAAAAATCTTAAAAGTCCATTCCTTTTTTCTAGTATTAGAATTTTGTGTCATCAAGCATGCTATGAACTCATGACATTAGTGAAAGTGGGCATTGAAGGCTAAGCTATCTGCATTTAGCATTATGCGATAATGCTCATACAGTATTTGATCTAGTTTACATCTGCTTTGGGCATTTGACTTTGCAATCAAGAGGAGGTTAGAAAGAGATAGTTGGAAGGTGTCCGTAAAGGACAAAAAAGGCAGTTTTTATTTTTTACTTCATATTCACAGTGATGATAAATAAGGAGAACAGTAAGAATTTTCTGAAAACATAATAAAGGAAGGAAGGAACGGAGTAAAACAGAAAGAACAGAAGGAAGGGAGGGAAGCATGTACAAAAGGACTGAGGGAATGAGGAAGAGAGGAAGGATAGATGGAGGGAAGGAGGAATGAAGAAGGAAAAGAAGGGAAGGAACAAAGACAGAAGTAAGGGAAAAAACACTATGGGATAGCAAGGAAACAAATACACATCTTATTATGTTCCAGGGAAGTGAAACTGTATTCAGCTTAGATTTACTGCTAGATATATTAAAATATTGCTTTTTAAAATAACTGACGACCATTATTTTAAATAATTGATTTCCTTTGTACTTCTGTGCAGTACCAATGTTAAAAAAAAGCTGTGAGAAGGAGGTTCATCACCTCCCCTAGAGCAACAGAATGGAGACTCCATTACATATTTCTTGTGTAAAAGTTAACAACATCCAATCTAATCCAATCTTGTTATTTTACATATAGGGATTCTTTGGCTATAGAGGAATGGTTACCTCTCAAAATCACGCAAGCAATTAGTAGCAGGCAGGGAATTATAATTGTGGAATTCCATTCTGCTCTTCCTTACTTTATTCCTGACTTTTTCTCCCACCCAGGGTTTGGATGAAGGTACGCTTTGCATCCTAAGAGTTTGAGTTCATTTCCTAGCTAGAACAACCCTAAGAATTTAAAGGACCTAGAGAGAGAGAGAAGAACAAGTTCTGTGCCTTTCTGAAAGACTCATTTCCACTTCTAAAACTATTTGTTTTTTCTTCCTTATAACTGATAAATTAAATCAAATGAAGTCCGCGAGTATTCATTAAGCACCTGAACTGTTTAATGCATTGTAAAGTGCTACCATTAAGCAGAAATTCTTTTATCAGATATCTGGAAGTCCTAAACATTTTACTCTCCATGTACTTATTTAGTATTTACTATGGGCCAGGAACTATGCTAAAACACTGCTACAAAGAAGAAATTTTCTAATGATGTAGACGATAAATTCTAGACATTCAATCTAGTAAATGAACATTTATTGTCAATAAAGGGCAGCTGGATCGATTAGTGGATAAAGATCTGAGCTTGGAGTCTAGAAGAACCAAGTCTAAATTCAGTCTTGAGATACTTCCTTCCTGTGTGACCTTGGACAAGTCATTTAACCTTTGTTAAGTGGAGAAGTTCTCACTGAAGAAGGAAATGATAAACCATTCTACTTCTTTTGCCAGGAAAGCTCAGTGTACAGAGTAGTCAAACAACTGAACTGTCTATTCAACAACAAAAGATATTCTACAGATTATGCTAAGATTTGGGGATACAAAGAAAGACAAATATCCTCTACTACCCGAGAAACATCATATTCCAATGAGAGGGACAGTCATCAAAATAACTGTACTTAGAACATAGATACAACGTAAATGAGAGGTAATTTCAGAGTGAAGCACTAATGAGAAAAGAGGGAAGTGAAAAGTGTCTCATGCAGGGAATGGGAGTTGAATTGGTGCCAACTGTTAGAGTGAAGTTTCTTGAGCAAGGTAGTCTTGCATATAAAGCATGATTGTCTAAATATTTAACATGTTGTGCCCAGTCCAGTTTTTCAATTTGATCTTACAAAAGCTCCATAAATAAAATATAAACAAAAAGCCACATTTTCAATCATAACAGCATACGAGGCCAGAAGCTATCTCATGGAATAAGTCCCTTGCATCATCATTCCCAAGTAGAGAAATCTGTTACATCAGGTTCCTCCTTTTTAGTATAGCCAGAGAGAAGCAGTCTCTCTTCAGAGCTCCCCAGGGAACAATACACTTTGCATGTGGTCCCAGTGGGAAAAGAGGGGAATTCGTCAAGGCTTGATTACTTTAGTCAGTTCTAGAATCAGTTTGTTAGGAAAGTGTTTATGCCAACCAAAACTTTTCTGTCTAATTAAGCATATTTCTTAAATTTATTTTTAATTTTTTTTAAATTTACGTAATGAAGTTGGTTGGTTGTTATCTTTCGTTCTCAAAGAGGACCAAAATGACATCACTATGACGAAGTGAAATTTCAGTGTGTCCAATTGTGTGTGATCAAATCAATACAAGCTTGGAATCCTCTACCACAGGTTGGGCACAGATAGTCCATGTGAATGTTTGTGGTGGATATTCCAATTTTGCACATTCTACATTTACTTTGTGATGTCTCAATTCTGTTTTGCTGATAGAGCATGGCACCCTATTCTATAAGCATGAAATAAAGTAAGCATTTCCATAACATAGTACAATGAAAAAGATGAGGAATGAAACATGTTGTGCCCAGTCCAGTTTTTCAATTTAATCTTACAAAAGCTCCATAAATAAAATATAAACAAAAAGCCACATTTTCAATCCTAACAGCATACGAGACCAGAAGCTATCTCATGGAATAAGTCCCTTGCATCATCATTCCCAAGTAGAGAAATCTGTTACATCAGGTTCCTACTTTTTGGTATAGGCAGAGAGAAGCAGACTCTCTTCAGAGCTCCCCGGGGAACAACACACTTTCCATGTGGCCCCAATGGGAGAAGAGGGGAGTTCGTCAAGGTTTGGTAATTGCCTGTCTCTCAACACTCAATTGATCTTAATCATTCTCATAGATGCTTGTTCAAACTTGGATCAATAGCAAATCCTAGCCCTGGAGGCTTCAACCAGCACCAGGAGAAAGATCTTGGGCGAGGGAAAGCCTAGAGTCTTTCATACTCCTGAGCCCAACAGAATTCAGTCTTGGTTACTTAGGTTTCCAAACCAGTGGGCTTCAGTTAATTCCCTCTGGACATTTTGTTCTCCAGTCAGTACAGAATACTTTACACCTCTCATGGCCCCAATAGGCCACACACTTTCCAACTTCTGGCCTTGGTTCAAACTTGTCTCTGCCTAGAACCAACTCTCTCTGCCTTTTGAACTCACATCTATCCTTTAAAAGTTCACCCCAAATAACACCTCTTCCAAGAAGCCTTCAGTGGTTACTTAGTTAGTAGTCATCTTTCCCCTAAAGCACACAGTATTTTTTAACATCTTTTAATATATTTTATTATACCAAATTTTTCTTGGCTATTTGCTTTCCCATTCAATTGTTTCACAAAAGTAAGACTTTATCTTTTATCACTTGGTTGGTCTTCAAGTGCCCAATACTGTACTCTTTTACTAAATTGGTCATGTATTTTGTATTTGTATGAGCACTCTATAGTTTCCAAAAAAATCTCTGGGTTTACCCACCTTGGTTTCAGTCCTCCCAACTTCGCAATTTTACCTTTTGGGTTATGTTGTCACTCAGGATTTCTCCTGGGAAATTAAAATTTGCTCTGTCCATGGTTTCTCATAAAACAGGGCCTCTTCACCTTTTATTTTTTAACTTGGACTCCTTTGCCATTTTGGTGAAACTTATGCATCCTCACCATTTTCAGAATACTGTTTTTAAATATGTGAAAGAAAATACATATTATTTCAAACAAAATGTAATTGAAAAATAATTTTTCCATTAATAATAATTGATTAACAATAATCTACCTATCTCCATGTCCTTCCCCCCTATAAGTATTTATATATGTGTTTATATATATATGTTGGTGTATATATACATGTTTATACTTGATTAAAAAACAGACTTGCAAAAGAATAAGTACCTTTGCCACAACTCCTAAATGGGTTTAATAAAGGTTGTCTTCAGCTAAAATGACTGAACAAAAGAATTTTTAAAGCACTTTAATTTTGGGTAGTGCTTAATATTTGCTATTTCAGTTGATCCTCAGAACAACCATGGAGCTAACACCTATACTATTATTGTTCTACTTTTTCAAATGGGAGGGAGGAGACACTAACTTTTTAAGTGCCTGTTCAGTAGTAGGTACTTTGATAAGCACTATATACTTTGATCACAGCAACCCTGGAGGGTAGGTGCTGCTACTATCTCTCTTTGCTGGTCAACTACTTAACAAAGTGGATAGAGTTCAGGGCCTGGAGTCAGGAAGTTCTGAGCTGAAATGTAGCCTTACACTCGTCAGCTATGTGATCTTTGGAAAGTCACTGAAACCACTTGCCTCCATTTCCTCATCTCTAAAATAAGGATGATAATACCACATATCTCTCAGGGTTTTTGTGAGAAACAAAGGAGATAACATTTGTGAAAGTGCTTAGAATATTGCTTGGCATATAATAAGTGCTACATACATGTTAGCTCTTATTATCACACATATGATGAAACTGAGCATAAAGAGTTGAGATGATTTATCCAGGGTCACATAACTAATATGAGGCTGGATTTTAATTTAGTTTCCCCTAACTTCAAGCCCAGTGATAGTCATTACTTTACACAGACAATCCTGAGAAATGCCAGCCATCAGGTATGAAAGAACAAGAGGAAAAACACTGAAATAGAAAGAAAGAATAAATATCGGCTACCTTGACCAATTTGCTTAAAGACTAAGCAGTCTTATGCTCCTTGAAGAGGTTAGAAGCATGTATCATTGAACCATGAACTATTTAATGTTCATAATGACCACAGAGCAGGAAGTTAGGTGGTACTTGTAGATTGCTGAACCTAGAGCCAGAAAGACTCCTCTTCCTGAGTTCATATCTTGCTCAGACATTTACTGACTGTGTGCCTCTGGGCTAAGTATTTAAATCCTCTATGTTTCAGTTTACATAAACGTAAATAGAGGGAGTTGATGGGAAGCTCTCTTATTTTAAAAGTGGGCTTCTTTGAATATAACTCAGTTATCTTGCCTTCCGCTTTATAGTTGTTTTCACCAGACCTCACAGCATGAAGTTCAATGTGACATGCTTATCCTAGGAACGTGAGTTTAGTTCTGATCTTTACTGGCCTCAGGATGAGAGACAGAGAGAAAGACAGTTGGGGGGAGGATAGATAGCGAGAGCGAGAGGGAGAGAGAGAGAGAGAGAGAGAGAGAGAGAGAGAGAGAGAGAGAGAGACGGCGGGAGGGAGGGAGGGAGAGAGGGAGAGAGAACAGAGACAGACAGACAGACAGAGTGACTGAGCTTTGTGCCTCCCTGGGGAATTCTGAACAACTTAACTCTTAGAGCACTTTATTATTTCTTTATCATTAATAATAAGCAGAAATTTTGCGTCCCCAAGAAAATGCCAGAGTTCATAATTGAGGTTGTTTTTGCTTTCATGGGCAGGAATTTCAAGGAATGGATTTGAGGTTGTGAATCTGGGTTCCTTCCGTGTGTGGTCAACACAGATGTCCAGATGAGTTCAAAGAAGGCTTTGGAAGAGAAAAATGAGGGGCTGCATTTTCATGGAGAACATATCCAAAATGCAACCAGTTGTCATTCAATGAATTATTAATTCTAATCGTAATTAGAACAGTTTTTAGTCCTGCCAGTTTTTTCTTCCTTATCCTAATTAGAAAAGTTCTTATTCCTGCCAGCTTTTTCTTCCTTATTCTATGCGACCTGGATTCCAAATTGCTAAGCCTGCCTAGGAAAAGGGAGGGTGATGGGCCTCCTTTATAGGCTTATGCTTGAATATCTGTCTTCTATAGATGGAAATAATAATTTGAATTAGAAAGAAATAGCAGTGACCTTGAATTGTTGGAGGTGTTTTGGCTCCATTGGTGTCTTTGTATAGCCCAAAGTTTGGCATAAAGTGAAGATTTAACAGTACTTGTTCATTGCTTTATTAAAAGATTGGAAATTCTGAAATTTTGTGATCGTTAAGGTTTTAGCAGACATACCACAGCTGCCTAATAAAGACAACTATTAAAAGATCAGTTCCTTGAGTTTACACACAGTCTCATTTTTTTTCTCTCTGTAGTTACAGAACTTAGAACAGATTGTTTGTATATGGTAAGCATTTAATAAAAGCTTGCAGAATGACTGAACACATGAATAATAAGTGAGCAAAGGAAAGAATGCTGACTACATGTTGAATGAAATATTATGCAATCAGGTAATAGGATTTAAATGTGTTAATTTTTCTACTGATTTTCTGAGTTATCCACTTAGTTTATTTTGATTTCTCATTCATTTTTCCAAGGGATAAGTTATTGTAATGTTGAAATTTATACTTCTCCCATCATACATAGATGAGACAATGTGAAGTCATGGGAAAGTTTAATCATACTGTGACTGAGTTCATTCTTGTGGGTTTCACTCAAGATTCTGTAACACAGCTGGTGATTTTTGATGATATTCATCTGTACAGATACCCGGCTACACACCTCCATGTATTTCTTCATTGGGAATCTGTCTTTCCTGGATCTCGGGTACTCAACTGTTTATACCCCCCAAAATCATGGTGATCTGTATTTCTGAGGACAAGGCAATTTTTTTGCTGGGTGTGTGTCGCAGTTCGTCTTATCTGGTTGGCTGGCATACGCTGAATGTTATCTGTTGACTGCAATGGCATGTGACCACTATATGGTCATTTCCAAACCACTACTCTATGCTCAAGTCATGATTCAAAGGGTCGGTGTCAATCTCGTAGCAGCTTCATATCTTAGATCATTTGTTATCTGTGTCATCTTTACACATGAAACATTCACCATGACTTCCTGTGGGAATAATGTTATTGATGACTTCTTCTGTGAAGTCCCACTTTTGCTGAAGCTATCATGTGATGTAAAGGCCAATTATCACATTTTTATTTATTTTATGTTAGCTTCCAGTGTCGTTACACCCATTATATTCATCCTAGCCTCTTACCTTTTCATCACTGCTGCCATCTTGAAGATTCGCTCCACCCAGGGTCAACTCAAAGCCTTCTCTACTTACTCTTCTCACTTGATCTCTGTCACTTTGTATTTTGGCTCCATTCTATACATTTATTATCATCCCATCATACCATCCCATTACCGTCCCAAATCTATGTATTCCCTGGAGCAAGATAAAAGTGTTTCCTTATTTTATACTGTAGTCTTTGCTACATATCTACTATATGTAGATCTACTATAGATCATGAACCCCATGATCTATAGTTTCAGGAAGAAAGATATGGAAGAAGCTTTGAGGAACCTCTTAAAGATGACAGCTTCCTGATTTTGAAAAAAATGGAAGAAACCTTCGGTTTTGCTTTTCTGTTAGAACCACATGAATATTTGTTGTGACTTTCATATCAAATCATGATTGTTCTGGAGAATTTTTTTTATCGTACCGTATGTTTTTTGTTTTTTATAGAATGGAATTTTGCTTTGTTGTAGAAAGGAATTATGAATTGAGATAATTTACGTATTAGCCACCATAGAAGAAGAAGCAGAAATTTTCTTTGGTGAAAAACATGCTTGTACACTTGAGTGCTAAAATCACAAATTATTTGATTTCTCTGACAAAAAAAATCTCTGTGTAAGTATTAATATTATTTGATCAGAATGACATTGACTACTCTTTTGACCCTAGCCATTAAAAATAAGCTTTTTGCTTTTATCTTCAAAAATACACAATTTTGATGTCATTTCCTATGGTCTCCTCTCAATGGCCCAACTCTATTGTCATCCACAGCTCTGTGGAAAATTGCACTCTACGCATGGTATGGAGTTTTTCTCTCTTATCTTGTCAGGACACAAACATTCATGCCATTTCCACAATCAACCAACTATGTCCTTGTGAGAGGTAGTCTGTGTCTAACATTGTGCTTCCCATTTAGAGAAATCTGTTCACAGTGACACCTCAACTTTTAAATATGAATCATTTGCTCAACATGCATTCAAAACAAAGAATAATTATGATGTGACATTTATTAAATCAATTCAATGTTATTCTGTTTTTAGAAAGCTCTCATTGTTAGAGTGGTTTCTTTCTGCCCATCTCCCTGAGATGAATCCAAAATCTTCCTTTCCATCATTACGAACTACAGAATTAACTTAATGTGACTTGCCAAGGGTTTAAGTTGAGTGATTTTGTTTCTTTCACCCTATAGCTTAATGAAGGAACTTTTAAAACTGTGCATGTGTTATGGATGAGCAGCATGCAAAAAAAGGTGGTCACAGAGTCAAAGTGAAGATTGGAGTTAGGGGCTACATCAATTCTTTATTCTTCCATTTCATTTCTTTTCAATAAATAATACCTTGAAGGTTCAAAGATTAAAAAAGTGACATTGAGCCTGTCCTCAAGGAGCTTATTGTATTCTGTTAAGGGATGGAAGGATGCAGCACAGGTAAATGAATATAATCTAAGATCCAGATAAATTTAGGTAGGAATATTTTAGGACAAACAAACATTTTTCACCTCAAAACTTTGTAGCTTCTTTCTGACTAATTCCTTTTCTTCAAGAACCATAAGGCTAACATTATTCCACTCTGTATTGGTATGTTTAGGTACTTTTGTGACACTCAGTAAGTGTAAACAAATGCTTTTATGTTCCTGATCTGTAGTTAGGAAGACCTGATATCAAAGCTAGCCTGAGATACTTACTAGCTTTGTGACACTGTGCAAATCATTCAACTCTATTTGACTCAGTTTTCTCATTTGAAAGATTAGCTGGAAAAGGAAATGACAAACCAATCCTGTGTCTTTGCCAAGAAGATGCTGAATAGGATCAAGAGAAGATGCTCATAATGAAATAGCAACAACAAATCATCTATCTAATATCTAGATAGCTATTTCTGTCTCTCCATATATTTCTCTATCTCTCTGTGTTTGTGTAATGTATATATGGTTTATTTAAATTGTTATGTTTCTATTTTCTGAGTTAAAATAACCAAGTGATGCCACAAATGTTTGATCCCTCTCCCCACCTACGTTTGGAAAACATCCTCCTTAGTCATCATTGCAGTGATTATTTTTGGAATCAAATATCCTTTCTTTAAATTCCTGCTGTGCTCGTTGCTACCTATATCATTTTGAGGAAGTTTTGCTTGATCTCTCTGACTCTTCTCATCTTTAACATAACGGATTCACTCTATCCAGGGCAGAGTTAAAGCCTTCTCCATTTGTGGTTCCCACCTGTCAGCTGCAGCATACCTCCATTCTCTTCATTTATTCCTTTCCTGGTACTAGGTATTCTCTAAAGAGGGATAAGATAGTGCTTGTGTTCTGCAATATGGCAATGCCCTTGTTGAACCCAAAGATTTATAGTCTCAGGAACAAAGACATGAAAGAAGCCTTGAAGAAAATGTGAGACCGAATACATATTTCCTAAAGAGAAGTTGTAATCTAGAAAAGAAAGAAAAATATATATGTATTCTTCATTACAGTGTTCTTTTCAAAAAATAAAAAAACCTAGCTAAATAATTCTTTTTCTAGACAGAAGAAACATTTTATGTCTCTAGTTTTAAAACTATATGATTCAAAGACATGTCTGTTTAAATGCACTTATTAAATATTTCACAATAGAGGGGAGGAGCCAAGATGGTGGAGTAGAAAGATTCACATATGATAGCTCTGAACCCACAGCCCATGAATTTCCTGTAAAAAGAACTCCCAACATGTTCTGAAGCAGTGGAAGCAGTGCAGGAACAGAGTGAAAGAGATTTCCGTTCCAGAGAGCCTTGAAAAACCAATCCCAAAGGTCCATCATGCACTGGATGGGAGCGGAGCCTAACCCTTCCCTGGCCGCATGGCACCGAGAGGAGCGGATCTGAGCAGGCTTCAGGGACGGAATCTCCAGTGGCCACGAAGGTCCCTCCACCCACATGTGCACAGGTCAGTGAGAGAGATTTCTGGGCTGGCTGAGAGGGGAGCGAGGTGTCTCCATGACGTGGGACCCCTCAGGAGGCAGTGGCAGAGGCAGCGGGAGGCCAGAGGCTCCCTGAGCAGGCAGGAGCTCTGAAGGAGCTCCATTACAGAAGGTCTCTGCATAAACCTCTGAGGGAACTGAGCCTGGGAGGCAGTCCTGCCCCCACCTGAGAACCTGAAATTAATCGTACCCTGAATAGGAGCCCTGCCCCGAAAGCCCTGAGGCTGGAGAGCAGCATGTGAATCTCAGACCCCAAGCACTAGCTGGGCTGATCTGGGCAGAGGTGGAGAGGAATCTCAAAAAAAGAATACCCTAGAAGGTTACTTTCTGTGTGATCAACTATTTCCTACCTTCCTCTCTGATGAGGAATACCAATGCTAACCATCAGGGAAAGACATAGGAGTCAAGGCCTTTGTATCTCAAACGTCTGAAATAGATATCCAATGGGCTCAGGCCATGGAAGAGTTCAAAAAGGATTTTGAAAATCAATTTAGACAGGTGGAGGAAAAACTGGAAAGAGAAATGAGAGAGATGCAAGAAAAGCATGAAAAATGGGGCAATACCCTGATAAAGGAGACCCAAAAAAATGCTGAAGAAAATAACACCTTGAAAAATAGGTTAACTCAATTGGCAAAAGATGTTCAAAAAGTCAATGAGGAGAAGAATGCTTTCAAAAGCAGAATTAGCCAAGTGGAAAAAGAGGTTCAAAAGATCACTGAAGAAAATAGTTCTCTCAAAATTAGAATGAAAGAGATGGAGACTAATGACTTTATCAGAAACCAAGAAATCACAAAACAAAACCAAAAGAATGACAAAATAGAAGAGAATGTGAAATATCTCATTAGCAAACAACTGACTTGGAAAATAGATCCAGGAGAGACAATTTTAAAATTATTGGACTACCAGAAAGACTTGATCAGAAAAAAGAGCCTAGATAGCACCTTTCATGAAATTATCAAGGAAAACTGCCCTGATATTCTAGAACCAGAGGGCAAAATAAGTATTCACGAAATCCACTGATCACTGCCTGAAAGAGACCCAAAAAGAGAAACTCCTAGGAACATTGTGGCCAAATTCCAGAGTTCCCAGGTCAGGGAGAAAATATTGCAAGCAGCTAGAAAGAAATAATTCCAGTATTATGGAAATACAATCAGGATAACACAAAATCTAGCAGCTTCTACATTAAGAGATCAAAGGGTGTGGAATAGGATATTCCAGAAGTCAAAGGAATTAGGACTAAAACCAAGAATCACCTATCCAGAAAAACTGAGTATAATACTTCAGCGGAAAAAGTGGTCTTTCAATGAAATAGAGGTCTTTCAAGTATTCTTGATGAAAAGACCAGAGCTGAAAAGGAAATTTGACTTTCAAAGACAAGAATGAGAAGAAGCATGAAAAAGTAATCAGCAAAGAGAAGTCATAAGGGACTTACCAAAGTTGAACTGTTTACATTGCTACATGCAAAGACAATATTTGTAACTCTTGAAACTTTTCAGTATCTGTGTATTTGGTGGGAGTACAGACACACACACACACATACACACGGGCATGCACACACACATACACACATACACATACACAGAGACAGAGAGCACAGACTGAATTGAATAGGATGGGATCATATCTTAAAATAAATCAAAGTAAACGATGAGAGAGAAATGTAGTAGGAAGAGAGGATGAAATAGAATGGGGTAAATTATCTCTCATAGAAGAGGCAAGCAGGAGACGTTTTAGTGGAGAGAAAAAGAAGAGAGATGAGAGAAAAGAAACTTGAAGTTTACTCTCATCACATTCGCGTAAAGGAAGGAA
>CM053770.1:265916896-265954003 GCA_028658325.1 Potorous gilbertii
GGATCGGAGGGAGGGAAATATAGTTAGTCTTACACAACACGAGTATTATGGAAGTCATTTGCAAAACTACACAGATATGGCCTATATTGAATTGCCTGCCTTTCCAAAGAGAATGGGTGGGGAGGGAAGGATGGGGAGAAGTTGGAACTCAAAGTTTAAGGAACAACTGTTGAGTATTGTTCTTGCTACTAGGAAATAAGAAATACAGGTAATGGGGAAGAGAGAGTTATCTGGGCCTACAGGACAAAAGAGAAGATGAGGACAAGAGAAGGGAGGGATGATAGAAGAGAGGGTATATTGGTGATAGGGGTCATTAGAATATTGGGCGTATTGGCGTGGGGGAGGGGACAAATGGGGAGAAAATTTGGAACCCAAAATTTTGTGAAAATGAATGCAAAAATTTAAATAAATAAATCTGAAATTTAAAATAAAGGAATGTAGTTATCTGATAATTATCCGAACTTGTTATTTTTCTTCAAATTCAGGGGTTCTTCTACCCCCACCATCCACTGTATCATGTGAAACTTTCCACTGAATCAAATAACGGAAATTCAGGAGTGTGTCTGGGGAATATTCCTACACACATTAAGATAAACAAGCATATTCACAAAGGGAAAGCATGCTTTGAAGAAAATATTACATTTTTTAGTTCCCAATTAGCATGTCATATCCTAACTCCGGAATAAGTCTAATTTATTCTTTAGAGAATGAAGTGTAGGTTTCTGAGAGACTATGAAGGATAGGTCCCAAAGGAAGCGAGAAATATTCATGGGTCCACCAGAATCTTTGTCAGAGCTGAAGAACAAGAAAAGACACAGTGTCTCACAAACTGTACCCTACCAGGCTGAAGGTAAGTGGCTGGGACTAGCAGTTGCTTTATGAGCACCAAGTGAATGGAGTCTAATTTTAATCTTAGGATCCTAGCATCAAAGATATCAGGCAGGAAAGCAGACCTTTGAAATGGTATTGTCTTAAGTTTTAATTTAGGGATGAAGAACCTGAATATCAGAGAGATTAGGAAGGAACTTTCCCAGGCCCACACAAATGGCAAATAGCAGAACCAGAATTGGTAGTATAATAAGATCATCAATATAGAGATGAAAGGGAACTTTGTGATTACTCAGTCTTATTTCCTCATTTTACAGTTAAGGAATGATTTCCAAGGTGGTTAAATAAAATATCGCAACTCATATCCCAAATTGATAGTAGCAGAGTCGCTCTTTAAATCCAATTCTCATCCCTTCTAATCAAGTGCTCTTTTATTTTTACTACAGTACACGGCATCTTTAATTATAATGACCTATCCCTGTATTTTGTGATGATGGTAATTATCAATTTTTATGCTTCCCTTTCTTAAAATGGGAATAATTATTTTCGTCCTACTTGTTTTGACAGAATTATGAGGAAAAGTGCTTTCCCAAACTTAAATTTATATTTATACACTCTTTGTAATATTTTAATTATTTAATATCAAATTTATCATTTTTGCTAACATAGGTGTTATTATTACTATTTTACAGATAAATAGATCAGTGTTCGAAGAAGTAAAATGAATGGTATAGATGCATAATGCATTTCATTGTATTGAAATGAGTTAGGTAGGATTTGATCTAGCTTCTTTGCGGCCCACAGTCCAGTGTCATTTCTACACATGCTTTATTCTCTTTACATTCAGGATATGTTAAGAAACTTCCCATCATGTTTTCTTCATAGCATAGTATTCAAATTAGCGATGTGCCTTCTCTCATCACACATGTCTCTGTGTCTCCTTTCTTCTTGGGATGCAAGAGATCCTTTTTTTACATGATTAAGACTATTAAATCTTTAAATTCTATTATAAAAATCAAGACATCTTTATGTGATTCTGTGTTCACTGATTTCATCACTTATTTGGAGTTTGGCATTCCCTCTTCTTTCTGCTCACTGAACCAGTTATATTGATTCCCCCAGAATTCAGGAGAAAGGCTGATAAAATCAACAATATTAGGTGTGAAGTTTTATCTACATTTTGGATAGTTTCAGTTTTTGAGAGATAATCAGTCAGTTCTTGCAGCCAAGCTGACCTATTGCTGTTATGTTCGTCCTTCATTTTCAAAGAGGACCATGACATCAGAGAAGTGATGACATGACTTGTACTTAACTCTGTTTTGAGAAAAGGAGGGCTGAGCAGTGTCACCAGCTCACTTTCTCCTCCTGAGTCATCTTGGTCCAGTGACCAGATATTTTTCAGGATGATTGGAGACAGCACAGGATTCAATGGGAGACATTGGCCTTTTAGGCTAACGCCTTTTTAGGTGCTCACTTAAAGGGATGCAGTGGTCATTCAATGAATAAGCCTCTTTAAAAAGTAGTCAGGGGATGTCCCTTTAAATTGGAAAATAAAAAATAAATAAGTAAATCGAATTAGGAGGGACAGGAATCTCAGGGTTGTTATTTTGAATAGAAACGGTTTCTATTCACATACACTCTAAGCCAGGAGGTCCAAAAACAGTCATTGAGTGGAGCTTGGATAGAGACCCATTGTTGTTCAATCTGTGGCTTTTGGAGTGCGCTGATTCTAAGCTTTTAATGAAGAAAAGAAAGAAAGAAAGAAGGAAGGAAAGGATGGAAGGAAGGAAGGAAGGAAGGAAGGAAGGAAGAAAGAAAGAAAGAAAGAAAGAAAGAAAGAAAGGAGGAAAGAAAGATCTAGACAGTAAACCCCAAGTTAACTGAGCACCTTCTGGCTATCAAAATTTGCCTTCTTCTGGAAAGGAGAAAAAATGGAGAGGGAGAGTCCGAGAGAGAGGATGAGCTGAGTTACTCAGCTAGCTGAATCCCCACTCATGTAGCTCGATCTGCTCACAGATTGTGTTCATCCATCATTTTCTAAGACCATGACGTCAGAGAAGTGATGTCGTGACTTGCACTTGACTTTGTTTTGAGTGAGGGAATGCTGTGCAAAGTCACCAACATGACTTTATCCTCTTGAACCATCTGAATGACTGGAGACCACCCAGGCAAACTGACCTATAGTGTATACACAAACTTCCACAGCCTGCACTTTTCAGCATATGAAGATTTTCCTCATTATGATTCACAAAATGATAAGGTTTAGACAGGATCTTGTCCAGTCAAATCACTTGACAGATGAAGTAATGTACTGGAGAAGGATAGGGACTTTCTTAAGGAAACAATTTCCTAAAGTACTGAATATATTTTTATTTCCCAAGCTGTTACCCCAATGCTTCAACAAAGACTTTTCCTAGTTCTTTAAACTTCTATTTTATTACTGAAAAAAACACTGGACTTGGAAAGAGGAGAGCTATTTTCTAATCCTGTCTCTGCCATTAATTAGCTGCATGGCCATGGGAAAGTCACATGTCCATGTTGGTTTCTGTAAAATTAAAACTATGAGATGAATGATATTTGTTGTCATATATCACTGATAAGCTGGCTTTCAGGGTCCTCTCAGCTTGAATTCTCTGGGAGTCAATTTCGCAACTATTTTCACTGCGCTTATCGAAGAAAACCTACTTTATTAATGATGGCCTGACGAGACAGATTATGGAAGGGTTCTAACATTTCTCATATAAGCTTTCCAATTTAGATGGTCCTTGTTTCCTATAGGGGTTACAAAGAAAAGAAAAACTATACATTGTTCCTTTTCAAAGGACATGTAGGACTATTTCCATTTTATCATGGATTATTCAAATATCTCTTTGCAGTCTCCTTCCTGAACACAAATTTCATATCACTACTGTCAATTTTGGGGCATGTCCAAACTCATCATAAAATACCGAATTCTTTAACTTTCCCTTCAAAACTTCCCCACTTCTGAATTTCTTTGTTACTGTCAGAAACACCACCATTCTTCCAGTTATCCGGTTTCACAATGTTGCTTGGTGTCTTCCTCAGCTCCTCACTCATTCATTCCACAGGGCCAATCTGCTGCCAAATAAAATTATTGATACCTCCAAAACATTTTTCACATTCATCTTTTGTCCATACACAGATCACCCTGCTTCAAGTCCTTGACATTTTTCACCAAAACCACTACAGCATTCCCCTCACTAGTCATCCTGCTTCATGTGTCTTAATACCCACTGCCTCAACTTCATTCTCCGTGCTGTTGACAAAGCGAGTTTGCTAAAATTCAGATCTAATACTGTCAAAGCCTTACTGAGCAAATACCAATGCCTCCCGATTACTTCTAGGATCAAATAAACGATATTCCATATATGATTTAAAACACTTCAGAATGTGGCGTGGTATTATCCTTCCATTCCCTCAGCACATTGATCACCAATTATCTAACATCTACCCAAAGTAGGCTACTTGGCTACTCGTCATATATTAAGCTTTGTCTTCCACCTTTGTGTTTTGGCTTTCTCGGTCCCCCATTTCTTCCATATTTTAATTCTTATCTTCTAGCTGTTAAGGAAGAAAAACAGCTCCCTTTAAGACGTGTCTCAAATACTTCCTCCTCCATGAATTTTTCATTCCTTTTAGCTTTTTTTTCTGAGATGACTTTTCATTCATTCTGCATTTACTTTACATAGATGAATTTTTATATTTGGTTTATCTCCCATTAGGAGTGTAAGCAATTTAGGGCAAAGAATAGATTTTTACTTGTTTTTATTTTGCTTTCACTCTGTAGTTCCAGCACCTGGCATGTAGTAGAAAATTGAGAATGCTTGTTGATTAATTGATCAGTTAAGTGACTGGTTAATTGGATGACTGAATAACAGCAAACCAATCATTTCTCCTCACTGTGTCTTCAGGATATTCAGTATGCCAGAGTGGAAAGGACACTGGTTCCAGATTCAAAGAGTTTGACATTATGTCTCATCAGGGATATTTACTAGTACTAACCTGTATGACCAAAAAAAGTCACTTCAGCTTTCTTGGCCATAGTTATCTCATGTATGAAATGAGAGAGTTAGAAATGATTATGTTCCTTAATATCCCTTAAAAATTCATTAACATTAAATCAAACTAAAAAAAGGAACAATCCAAGAAAAACAAGAAAATTTTACAAAATAAAGTAACTCAATTAGAAAAGGAGGATCAGAATCTTAAGGAAGAAACAACTTATTGAATATCAGAATTGGGGAAGGGAAAGTCCATGAAGTTACAAGACATCAAGAAACAATAACAAAATTTAAAGAACGAAAAATAGAAGGGAATGTGAAACATCTCTTAACAAAGCAACTAATTTAGAGAATAGATCATGAATAGAAAAAAGATTGGAATGTGATAGAATTTTAAAATGCAAAATTATTTAGGACCAGCTAAATAGAGTAATTATCTTAATCAAATGAGGTACGAGAGGAAGAACTGATACAGAAAAATTAGCTGGGGAGTTTGGGATGGTAGTTCTGGAAACCTACTTTCATCAGGAATGCGTCTAAAAAGAAACAATACACATACACAAACAATGTGTAGTATGTATGATATAGCCTTTCATGAAATGGTAATTTATTTCTGCATATTTTGAATCCTCTCAGATTCTGCTGTGCACATGGCAATGCTTTTTCTTTTCTTATTTTGTACTATCTTGGTATGTAAGTTTGTTTCTTTTTTTCCGTTCCTCATTTTGTACTTAAATTTAAAAGTTAAAAAAAATACAAAATTAATGAAAAGACCTTTAAGGGCCTTTACGCCTCTTAAAAAATAATCCTAAGACATGAAAAGTATAAAATTGGAACATTTGAGTAGATGATCCCCAAGCTCCTGCATCACTCTGACATTCTGTGTTATACTCTAAAGCCCCTCGCTCTATATTCTCTCAGTAGATTTAGCAATGCATGTTCATTGCTCCTCCATAAAGTGATGAGAAAAGCCTAGGAGATGGATAGTATTTATATAGGGCTGTATGTTTTACAGAGTACTTTACATACATTATCTCAACTGAGCTTCACAATAATCCTCTAAAACGGGTGATATTATATATTATTATGTAATACCCTTTTTAGAGACGAGGAAGGTAAGGGACATTGAGGTTAAGTGAAGTGCTAGGTCTGAGATTCTGAGCCACAATGTAAACTCAGGTCTTCGTGACTCCTGGTATATAGCTCTATCCTCTGTGCCACATATCTGCCCCGTGGAATGACTCCAGATCTAAATCAATGAACTAATGAATTCTCTTTCTCTCTTTGATGCTTCTTGGATTCTCTCAGGTTGCCACCACTATGTCTGTGGAAGTTGGGAATCGGACCACATTAACTGAATTCATTTTACTTGGCTTTTCAGCTGACCCCCCGATGCAATTTGTCTTCTTCGGAGCTTTCTTGACTCTTTATTTGGTAACACTGGCAGGAAATATGACTCTAGTTATCTTAATCAGGACTGATTCCCGTTTGCATACCCCAATGTATTTTTTCATTGGGAATCTGTCATTTTTAGATTTCTGGTATGCATCTGTACACACCCCCAAAATCTTGGCCACCTGTATTTCAGAGGACAAACGTATATCTTTAGCAGGCTGTGCTGCCCAACTTTTCTTCTCCTGTGTTGTGGCTTACACTGAGTGTTTCCTCCTTGCTGCTATGTCCTATGACCGTTATGTAGCAATCTGTAATCCCCTTCTCTATTCAGCTGCCATGTCCAGGTCTCTCTGTGTTGGGTTGGTTGCTGGGTGCTATGTAGGTGGGTTCTTAAATGCCATAGCTCACACTGCTAACACATTTCGCTTGAAATTTTGTGGGAAAAATATCATTGATCACTTTTTCTGTGATCCACCACCCCTGGTAAAGATGTCCTGCACTGACACGAAGGTGTATGAGAAGGTGCTCCTGGGAGCGGTGGGTTTCACAGTTTTGTCTAGTATACTAACCATCCTGATATCCTACATCAATATTTTCCTGGCCATCCTTCGGATCCGCTCAGCCTCAGGGAGATGGAAGGCTTTCTCCACTTGTACCTCCCACATGATCTCTGTCATGCTCTTCTATGGATCCCTACTTTTCATGTACTCAAGACCCAGTTCCTCCTATTCCCTGAAGAAGGACAAGTTGGCTGCCCTGTTCTACACAGTGGTGAATCCCTTACTCAATCCCATAATCTATAGCTTCCGGAACAAGGATGTGAAGGAGGCCTTCAGGAAAGTAATACAGACCATCAAAGTAACCAGATGATTTTTATTCTTAATGAAGATATCATTATGACTTCCTTAAAAATAGTGGACAAATAAATGATGTGTTTTCTCAGTGTATTCCTGTTAAAATTAATTTAAATACGATAGGTCATTATATAGATTTAGGAAATGTTTGCAAAAAAAGGAAGCAACATTTCAAGTGAAGGATCATTTAGTAGATGCAAGAGATGAGATATCTATTCTGTACACTCACATCAGCTCCCTAAGGAGTACAGAGCAAGGAACATAACTTAATTAACCTCAGTTTCTTTATCTATAAAGTGGGATTTTGAAATGAATGTTGAAGTCTTGATTTCAACAAGTATTAATATTGTGTCAAAGTTTAGATATAACATAATATTTGTAAAACTCCTCTTGATGTTTTCTTTTCTTTTACATATATTCAAGAATCTATGAGCACCTTGAACTCCATATATAGAGTCCTATGGTAGCAATATTTTATTGAAGATTGTACCCAAATTTATGCACGAAGACAGATCTTTCTGGCTATGTGATCCTGACAAGTAACTTAACCTCTGAGAGCACTTAGAAACTTTATAAGACTATAATTTTTTTTTTAAAAAAAGTGTCTCGCAATAATCGAGGAAATATACTCAAGAAGGATTTGTCTAAAACATTGAAATTGAAGTTCCACTGCTTATTACCGTCACATAAAATTAAAATATACATTGATCTGACTGGGTTAACATTGGCTCACACAAACATATTTTCAAATTATTTTGAAATCAAAATATGAGCTGGTCCAATAAAGACTTTGATTAACTTTGATTAAGAACTGTTCATACTTTGTAGTATTAAAACATATATACCGTGGTCAGACAGAAATAACACATTAACATAAGGAGATTGAGAGAACTAAGATTCATGAAAAAGAGAGGCAGAGAGAGAGAGAGAGAGAGAGAGAGAGAGAGAGAGAGAGAGAGGTGGATTTGCATTTGAAAATGGAAGTAATTTCAGAAGAGACAAAACAATTTGAAGTAAATCTTAAAGTTCTATATAAATTTTATTGTTACTATTATTAATAATACGTTGCTATAGTTTATACGAGGATTATTCTAATTTTCTCTGTAAAACTAAGCATCAGGACAAATTGTCCTAAGTGACTCCAAAGAGAAAAAATTGTCCTCTTATAAGCACACTTTACAGTAAGTAATTCACTTTTTCCTATCTACAATAACAGTATTTATTAGAATAAAATAACCAGTTATATACCATAGTAGACTAAAATGCATATTTTATTGACTGAACTGGGTGTGCAGAGGGAATCGTTCACTGGACTCCCCAGAAACATACTTCTGTACCTTGATGGGATATCTCTTTGGATTCCTTTACTCCAAAAAATTAAGTATCGAGTAGAAGGGAATTGTTTTGGACTTTTTGACATCAATATATGTCCCAATCCATACAGGACCATGCTGTAGCCTGCTCTAATAGTTATATGTCTTTGAATAAAAGGCTTTCTTACACAATACTTCAATCATGTTGTTGACAAATATGCTTTTAAATGACACTATGGAGATGATATCCCTTGAGTCCTGTTTGATTACTTTTGTTAGTGTTTTAAAATACTTCTAAAGGCAGGAACCAAAAGAGAAAGAGGAAAGGAAGGCCAGGAGACAAAGGTAAAAAAAATGAGAAAAGGATGGAAGGAAGGAGGAAGGGATAGTGGGTTGGAAGGAACGAAGAAGAAAGGAGAGCAAACATGCAAATGACTTTTATATCTTTATTGTGTCCTTCCAGAGAAATAAAAGATCTATAAAATAAAATAATTGTATATTATAGATGCATAATTTCAAGAATAAAGAGTGGGATATGTCATTGTATTCTACAGTCATCCCACCTCAACAGGAGAATTGTGTTTACTTGTGATCATCATGGGTTGATAAGGACATAGATATTCTAGAAAAAAAGAAAGGGGAAGAAAGTTCCAAAGGCAATTGGTTGAAAGAATTGGGGATATTTGACCTAGAGAAAAGGGGAGTCAGGGTTGCAGCAGACACAAATGTTTCTTACAGTTTTTGAAGGGTTGTCAAAGAACATTCAAAGAAAAATTCCACATATCCTACTTGGGTCCACAATGCAGATGCACATATGCAATGGTAAAACTTAAAAAAGCACAGGGAGGGTGCAGGGGGAGCCAAGATGGTGGAGTGGAAGGATGGAACAATAAAAACTATCCCCCATAGCCCATAAAATATCTCAAAAAATGACTCAAACTAAATTCATTTTTAATATATTCATTTTATTTATTTTTAATTCTCTATAATCCCTACCATAAAACTTAGATTTTTTTTCCCGTACTTACCCCCCATGGCTCCCCTCTCCCCCAAAAATACAATTTTATATGGGATCTACACATACATTCCTATTGAAATACATTTTCACTATAATCATGCTGTGTATAAGAACTAAAATAAATGAGAGAAATAATATAACAAACCAAAACATAATACACACATACACGCACACAATGATGTGCTTCATTATGTGATTGAATTCCTTAGTTCGTTCTCTGAATGTGGAAGGAATTTTGCCTTAGAAGACAATTAGGAATTTATTTTTAATATCCTTTTATTGCTATGAAGATCCAAGTCAACCAAAAAAACTATCGCACACTGTGATCATTGCTGTGCACGAAGTTCTCCTGGTTCTGCTCCTTTCGCTCAGCATCAGATCATATAAGTCTTTCTAGGCCTCTCTGAAGTCTTCCTGCTCATTATTTCTTATGGCACAGTAGTATTCCATTACATTCATATGCCATAATTTATTCAACCATTCCTCAATTAATGGGACTTCCCTTGATTTCCAGTTTATGGCAACTACAAAGAGTGCTGCTATAAATATTTTTGGACATGTGGGATCCTTTCCCATTTTTATGATTCCTTGCAGATACAGTCCTAAAAGCGATATTGCTGGGTCAAAGGGTACGCATATTTTTGTAGCCCTTTTGGCATATTTCCAAATTGCTCTCCAGAATGGTTATATGAGCTCACAGTTCCACCAATAATGAAGTAGTGTTCTAACTCTCCCACATCCTCTCCAAGATTTATCATTTTCCTGTTCTCTCATGTTTGCCAATCTAATAAGTGTAATATGGTACCTCAGAGTTGCATTTCTCTAATCAAAAGTGATTTAGAGCATTTTTTCATATGATTATAAATATCTTTGATTTCTTTCTCTGAAAATTCCCTATTCATAACTTCTGACCATTTATGAACTGGGCAATGACTTGGATTGTTGTACATTTGACTCAGTTCTCTATATATTGTAGAAATGAGGCCTTTATCCAAGCGATTATCTGTAAAAATTCTTTCCCAATATACCACATCCCTCTGAATTTGGGTTGCATTGAGTTTGATTGGGCAAAAGCCTTCCAGTTTAATGTAATTAAAATTATTCATATTGCACTTCATAATACTTTCTCTTCTTTGGTCAAAAATTCTTCCCTTCTCCATAAATCTGATAAATACACTATTTTTTGCTCCTCCACGTTGTCCATGGTGTCAATTTTTATACCTAAATCGTGTACCCATTTGGACTTTATTCTTGTGTACGGTGTCAGGGATAGGTCTATGCCTAGTTTTGCCACACTGTTATCCAGTTTTCCCAGCAATTTTTTTGAACAGTGAGTTCTTATCCCAGAAGCTGGGGTCCTTGGGTTGATCAAACAGGAGTTTACTATCTTCATTGGCTATTGTGTATTCAGTACCTTGATTATTCCACTTGTCTACCTTTCTGTTTCTTAGCAGTACCAAGTCGTTTTGATAATTACTTCTTTATAATACAATTTGAGATCTGGTAGCTCTAGACCACCTTCCCTAGCATTTCTTTTCACTAGTCCCTTTCATATTGTGGACCTTTTATTCTCTCAGATGAATTTTGATATAATTTTGTCCAGCTCTAGAAAATAATTGTCTGATAATTTAATTGGTTTGGCACTAAATAAGTAAATTAATTTATGTAGAATTGTCATTTTTACTATATCGCCTCAGTCTATCCATGAGCAACTAATGTTTTTTATACTTACTTAGATCCGACTTTATTTTTGCAAAAAGTGTCTTGTAATTGTGTTCATGTACTCCCTGGGTTTGTTTTGGCAGGTAAACTCCCCAAAATTTTATAGTGTCTACCTTAGCTTTAAATGGAATTTCTCTTTCTCTCTCTTGCTGTTGGACTTTGTTACTGTTATAAAAGAATGAAAAGAATTGTGTGAGTTTATTTTGTAACCTGCAACTTTGCCAAGGTCGTTTATTATTTCAAGTAGTGTTTTACTTGACTCTCTGGGATTCTCTAAGTACATCATCATATCATCTTCGAAGAGTGATAAATTAGTTTCTTCTTTGCCTATTCTTATTCCTTCAATTACTTTATCTTGTCTAATTACTAGAGCTAACATTTCTATTACCATATTGAATAATAACGGTGATAATGGACATCCTTGTTTCACCTCTGATCTTATTGGAAATGCATCTAGCTTATCTCTATTGCATATAATTCTTGCTAAAAGTTTTACATAGATTCTGCTTATTATTTTATGGAAAGTTCCCTTTATTCCTATGTTCTCTAGTGTTTTTAATAGGAATGGTTGTTGTATTTTGTTGAAAACTTTTTCTGTATCTATTGATATAATCATGTGTTTTTTGCTAGTTTTGTTTTTGATATGATCGATAATGCTAGTAGTTTTCCTAATACTGTCCCAGCCCTGCATTCCTGGTATGAATCCTACCTGATCACAATGCATTATTCTCGTGATAAGATGATGTATTCATTTTCCTAAAATCTTATTTAAAATTTTTGCATCTATATTCATTAGAGAAATGGGTCTACAATTTTCTTTCTCTATTTGTATATTTCTCTATCGGTATCTTTCTGGTTCAGGTATTAAAACCATATTTCTACCATAAAAGGAATTTGAGAGGACTGCTTCTTCCCCAATTTTCAAAAATAACCTATATGGTTTTGGAATTAACTGTTGTTTAAAAGTTTGGTAGAATTCACTTGTAAATGCATCTGGCCCTGGAGAATTTTTCCTAGGGAACTCATTGATGGCTTGTTAATTTCTTTTTCTGAGATGTGGTTGTTTAAAGTATGGCTTTCTGGCAGGCCAATAATCCTTAAATTTTCTCTCCTGGATCTATGTTCCAGGTCAGTCGTTTTTTCAATTAGATATTTTACTTTTTCTTCTATCTTTTCATTCTGCAGATTTTGTTTCACTGATTCTTGCTGTTTCTTAGAGTCATTAATTTCTACTTGCCCAATTTTAATTTTTATCAAATTGTTTTCTTCAGTTAACTTTTTCATCTCCTTTTCCATCTATCCAATTATTCCTTTTAAGGAGTTATTTTCTCCAATTAATTTTTGTACTTCCTTTTCCATTTACCTATTTTTTCCAGTTAGATTTTGTACTTCCTTTTCAATTTGTTCAATTTTCCCAATTAGGTTTTATGTTTCCTTTTCCATTTGTCCAATCTTCCCAGTTAGGTTTTGTGGTTACCTTTCCATTCCTTCAATTTTCCTTTTTAAAGGGATGTTCTCATCAGTGAATTCTTTTTTCATGCTTTTAAAATCATTGGCCAATTTTTCTTCTATTTCCTTCTTCAGCTGTTCCAGGAGAAGTGTTTTTGCATGCGAGCAGTTCGTACTCCCTTCTGAACTTTCAGATGGAAGCACAGTTTCACTACTGACCTCTTTAGTATTTGTGTTTTGGTCTTTTTCCCCATAGAAAGATTCTATCATTTTTTCACCCTTCTTTGCCTTTTTCTTGTTCATAATGATGATTGATTGCGTGTTGTGGCTTCTGGTCCTTTCAGTTAGAAGCTGCGGAACTTGGTGTTGAGCTGACTGCTGTGAAAAAACCGAGGGTTAGTGTATTTTTCCCTTTTTGTTTTGTGTTTCCCCAATCAACCCTAGGATTAACTTGTTATGTGTTGGGAAGTAGTGGTCTGGTCACAGGAGATCTCCTCAGTTGAGGTGAGGTAAAGGCAAGCTCAGGGGATGGTGATCTCAGCTGCTCTATTTTCTTCCCATTTCCCTTGGAGTGCTAAGGCATGCCTAGATCCTACTGAGAGTTTCCAGATCAGTTTCCAATTGATTTTTGGTTTATCTTTCCATGGCCTTTTATTTCATATAATTTTATGGCATTATGTCTGAGAGGGATGCATTGATCATCTCTGCCTTTCTGCACTGGATTGTGAGATTTTTAGGTCCTAGTATATGGTCAATTTCTATATATGTGCTATGTACTGCTGATAAAAAGGTATATTCCTTTCTATTCCCATTCAGTTTTATCCAGAGATCTATTATATCTACCTTATCCAGAGTTTTATTTACCTCCTTAACCTCTTCTTGTTTGTTTTGAGGTTATATTTTTCAAGTTCAGAGAGGAGGAGGTTGAGGTCCCTCACATAGAGAAAAGGCACAGGGTGAGTTGAACAGGAAGGGATGATATTTAAAAAATTAAAAATAATGGATATTAATATCCATTTGGAGGAGAAAGGGAGAAATGGAATGGGGCAAATTATCTCTCATAAAACAGGCAAGAAAAAATTTTTTTAATGGAGCATAAAAGGGAGGAGATTAGTGGGAAAAAGTGAAGTTTAGTCACATCACATTTGGCTCAAGGAAGGAATAACATGCCCACTCAATTTTGTATGAAACTGAATAATCTAATCCTAAAGAAGGAGTGGGCTAAAGAAGAAATCATAGCAACCATCAACAACTATATTCAAGTGAATGACAATAATGAGACAATCTTGAAAATCTTATGGGATACTGAAAAAGCATTTCTTAAGGGAAGTTTCATATCGTTGAAAAATTATCTTACACTACAGGAAATTAGGGGAGAAGGTGATAGGCAGGTTGGAGGTGATGATGGAAGGGGGGCAAATAGGAGAAGGGAACAATTAAAAATAAACATTCTTGGGGAGGAACAAGGTCAAAAGAGAAAATAGAAGCAATGAGGGGCAGGATAGGAGGGAGTGAAATATAGTTAGTCTTACATAACATGACTATTATGTAAGTCTTTTGCAAAAATACACACACACACACACACACACACACACACACATCCTATGTTGAATTGCTTGCCTTCTCAGTGAGGAATGCGTGGGGAAGGAAGAAGGAAGTGATTTTGGAACTCAAACTTTTAGGAAGAAATGTTGAGAATTGTTTTTGCATACTTCTGGGAAATAAGAAATACAGTTAATGGGATATTGAAATTTATCTTGCGCAACAGGACAAAAGAGAAGATGGGGATAAGGGAAAGGAGGGGAGTTAGAAGGGAGAACAAATTGGTGGGAGGGATAATCAGAGCCTTCAGCATTTTGAGATGGGGGAGGGAAGAGATGGCAAGAAAATTTGGAACTCAAAATCTTGTGAAAATGAATGTTGAAAACTTAAAATAAATAAATAATTTTTTAAAAAGGAAAATACAAAGGAGGAGAAAAATATTAGAAGGGTATACACACACACATACATATATTCAAGGAAGAGAATATTGTCACTGTTACTAAAGTTAACATAAACACTTGAAGATAAATTTTATAGAATTCTCTTATTCTTGATTTAACAATTGAATACTGTCTTCCCGTTGTGGTTTTGATCATTTTTCGAATTTATTTTCTTAAAAGGGTTCTGATTCTCATCCAAAAATTGGGGGTTATTAAAAGAGAGGTGAACTAATTCTTGTTACCCATAAAAAACGCCTTTTCAATGGAGAGGAAAAGGAGGGAGGTAAGAGGGGAAAAGTGAAGATTAGTCTTATCACATTTGGTTTAAGGAGAGAATAGCATGTGCATTCAAATTGATATGAAAATCTCTTACACTACAGGAAAGTAGAGGAGAAAGGGAAAAGTTTCATGGGGGGATGATAGAAGGGAGGTCAAATGAGAGGAGGGAAGTATTAGGAGTAAACAATTTTGGAAAGGGAAAAGGTCAAAAGAGAGAATAGAATAAATGGGGGGCAGGATAGAATGGAGGGAAATGTAGTTAATCTTACACAACATGACTATTATGGAAGTCTTTTGCAAAACTACACATACAAAATCTGTATTGAATTGCTTACCTTCTCAGTGGGGGTGGGCGGGTGGGGAACGAGGAAGTGAAAGCAGGAAGTAAAAAATTTAGGAACAAATGTTGAGAATTGTTTTTTGCATGCACCTCGGAAATAAGAAATACAATTAATTGAGTATAGAAATCTATGTTGCCCTACACAAAATGAGAGAAGTTGGGGATAAGGGAAGGGAGGGGTGTGATAGCAGGGAGGGCCGATTGAGGAAAGGGCTAATTAGAATGCACGGTGATTTTGGATGGGGAAGGGGAGAGATGGGGAGAAAAGTTGAAACTCAAAATCTTGGGAAGATGAATATTGAAAACTAAAAATAAATAAATTAACATAAAAATGAAATAAAATAAAATAAACGTTTCAAAATGCAAACAAACAAACAAACAAAAAAACCTTACAAAGCATCAAAATTTACCTTAATATCAAAGAAGAAATGTGCCAACAAAAAATTTCCCTAAAAGCAGAATGGGCTGACTCAACATATTAAATTCCTCCTCCTTATAGGTATTCATGTTGAGGCTATTGACCACTTATTAGCTCCATTATAGTCGAGATTGCTTTTATTTTTGTATTGGAATAGTTGGATCCTAGATAAATGCTTACAACTAAAATTCCATCTAGAATACTAAGAAATTTTGGTCTGGAAATTGCAGAATTCTCTTCCATAATCTTCCTGGCCCAAGATTCTTATAAACTGTTTTAGTCTTTGGTAAAGCTTAGATTTACAATTCTCAAATTGTGCAGCCTACTGACAAAGAAGTCTTCCAACAGCTTGGTTTAAGGGGAAAGAAGAACAAAACCAATAGGACCTTCAGAGAAATCCTTTCACTACCTCCTTGGGGAAGATTTTTAAATTATTCTCTCTGCCCCTATGCATTCACCTAGTTCATATTTAATAGAGAACCATTTGTAACTTCTGTGTTTCTTCCATCGCACTGAAGCAAGTAGCCTGTTAGTGATAGTTCCTATTTTCATGGCGCTTACAGTATCTAGAAAAATATCAAAGAGACAGAAACACACACATACAGAGATAAATAATAACAATACAGGATGAAGGTCTTTTTCAAGAAGTTGAATATTAAGTTTAAGGGAATACGTAGTTTGAGAGAACATAGACGTTATTTAGAAGAATAAGAAAAAATATTTGGAAGGAAAAAATATTTGGAAGGACAGGCATTAACTTGGTTATCGTGGACTCTTGATGTCTGGTTTTATCATAGAAGCAATACAAAGACATTGAAAATTTTTGGCATGGGAGGAATCTCTTAACGCCTATAGCTTTGTTTAGAATGCATTGAAAGCGGAAACTAGAATCAAGGAGGCAATTTCAGAGACTATCATTCTAGTCTATGTAAGAGATGATGAGATGCTAGAACTTGGGAGTGGAAAGAAGGGAATTCATGTAAAAACCATTGTGGAAGCAGAATCAGTAAGATTTGGGAACAGATTGGATATGAGGGACCTGAAAAATTGAAGACTCCGGGACACAAAATTAGATAACTAGGAAAATGGTGATAGTGGAAGCATTCTCCCAACTTCTCTCCTCAGCTTTTCTCTAGATCATCAGTTGCTTATTGGACATTTCAAATTGGATAAACCAGAGACATTTTAAACTCAACATTTCTGAAATCCGAATTGGTTATCTTTCTTTCTAAAATTGCCTTCCTTTTAAACTTCCTTCTTTCTCATCAAGGCACTAGCATCCTTCTGTTACCTGAGATTTATAACCACAACATTATCTTGGACAACACACCCTCCCTTATCCATATATAAAATCAATATACCAATCTTACTTTTTTGACCTTCATGTCATCTCTTTATATATTCACTAGGTTCTTCTTGTTGTTGAACTCACTAAGAGATTCATGATTTCATCAGTGTGAATTTCCTCTCTACTAATGCAGAATATGTCTATGACATAGAATACTACTAAGTCATTCTATGACTTAGGAAAAGACTTTCTCTTGATCTGAAAGAAAGACATACTGTTGTGTCTAACAGTTTAGTGAAGGGATTCTTAAACCTGGGTCACAGATCCACAAGAGGCTCAAGGATAGATTTCAGGAGATTCAGATTTCATGAACTTGGATGGAAAATTTACATTCTATTTCAAAATAAATACATTACTTTTTAATCATACATATAGTATTTAATTAATTCAATAATGTTATTTTTTGAGGAAAGGTTCGTAGGTTTCCCTTGATTGAGAAAACGTCCCAATACACACGTACAAAGACAGAGACATACATTATGAACTCTTGTGCTAGTGATTTATTTCTCCATATTGAATTAGATCAGTGTTTAAATGAAACACATAGAGTCTCCCTTTGGCCTTGCCTTCAACGTCTTTCCACTTTGTTAGGATCTTCCAGAATCTATTTCCCATAGAAACCCTGGGTTCCCTCCATGCCAGGAATAGTATGAGAATCAGGACCTCGATAGTGGATATCAGCAATATAATATATATATAACATAATATACAAACACACAAAATATCAATAGTCTCATTATTTTAGAAATCATAACTCTGTCTGGGGTACTTCACAGTAGCCTTAGGCTAAAAACGCTCACTATAGATATAATCATAGTGGTTTGTTGTTCAGTTGTTTTAGTCATGCCTTACTCTCTCTAGTTTCATTTGGGATTTTCTGGGCAAGGATACTGGAATGGTTGCCATTACCTTTTCCAGCTCATGTTTACCTCATTTTACAGATAAGGAAATGGAGACAAACAGGATTAAATGACTTTGCCAGGATTACAGACAGTAAGTGTCTAAGACTAGATTTTAACCCACATTTTTTCACTCGATTTCCAAAATACTGTCCAATGTGCCACGTACCTGCCCTAGCTTTTATATGACACTTTGTGACTTGCAAAGTTCTTTAGAATAATTGTCTCTGTTTAGCCTCAAAATAACTCTAAGTGATAGGTCCTGATATTATCACTATTCTATAATATTTATTATCTCCTACCAATGAAAAAACGGCTAAAGTTTTAGTGCCTTGCACAGAGTTAAGCAGTTAGTGAGGCTAGATTTGGATTTAGATCTTCTTGACTCCAGGTTCAAAATCCTATTCATTGAATTTATTGGGTGATTAATGAATTGATTCAGTAAAGTGCTTAAGAGTATTTGGGTCCTATGAAATTCTTCTTTTTTTTTTTTTAAATTGAACCTTTTAAAAGACTACTTTGTTTAAACCCTGATGTTGAGCCCTCAGTACAATGATTTCATGTATTCTCCAATATAAAACTGCATCAATATTGATCTCAAACCTGAATGTTAAAGTAGATTGGATAAATGAAGAGTAAAATTATATACCCCCAGATTTTATACATTTCAAAAGTGGGGGCTTATATTGCTTTCCAGAATTTCCTTTGCTTTAAAAAAATCAAGATCTGTTCTGATCAGTTCTGAGGTTCCAACCCTTGTCAGGATAGCCAAAGTGATATTGTTCTTTAGAAAGTCTGGAAAACAGCAACACTTACTATTGATAATCATTCCTAAGTCATGGGGGTGCAAGAGAGAGCTCTTAGGCAAAGACCTGTTGTCAATATATGAGCTTCAGAGTGCAATAGGTTTAAGGTTTTGGGAAGGGGAAAGAAAGGAAAGGAAAAGAAAGAAGAACAGGAAAGGAAAGGAAAGGAAAGGAGAGGAGAGGAGAGGAGAGGAGAGGAAAGGAAAGGAAAGGAAAGGAAGGGAAGGGAAGGGAAGGGAAAGGAAAGGAAAGGAAAGGAAGGGAAGGGAAGGGAAGGGAAAGGAAAGGAAAGGAAAGGAAAGGAAAGGAAAGGAAGGGAAGGGAAGGGAAGGGAAGGGAAGGGAAGGGAAGGGAAAGGAAAGGAAAGGAAAGGAAAGGAAAGGAAAGGAAAGGAAAATAATCTAGCCAGTAAAACCCAAGGTAACTGGACGTCTTCTAGTCATCTAAATTTACCTTCCTTTAGAGAGAGAAGGAAGGGGTTCGGAGACAGACAGGAGATGAGGAGCTGAGTTACCCAGCTAATTGGGTCCCCATTCAGACAGCTGTACCTACTCGCAGATTGTTGTGCTCATCTTTCGTTGTTGAAGAAGACCATGCCACCAGAGAAATGATGACATGACTTTGCCTTGACTTTGTTTTGAGGGAGGGAGAGCTGTGCAATGTCACTAACCTCATTTTTCCTCCAGATACATCTGAATCAAGGGACCAGATATTGATCAGGATGACTGGAGATGACCCAGGATGCTCTGGGAGACTTTGACCCATTTAGGCCAATGTCTATTCAGGTCCTCACTTAGGATGGGGTAATGCCCATTCATTGAACCGACCTGTTCCAATTTGATGTCTTTCTTTTTCTTTGCCTCATTTAAGGGTCCATCGCTTGGCTAGAAAGTCTTGGAAAGTTTGATGGTGAAAAAAGAGCAAGGGCATGTTGTGATTTTTGTCAGTTGAAGAAGATCTCAATGAAATTTCAGCAACCTTGGCTTGATGGTAGTCTTCTCCAAGAATGTCACACATTAGGTTAACTATTGTACTGCATTGATGAAAATCATCTTTCTTGCTATTGAGAATACATTTGTCTCGATATTTTCATTCCTTTATTTAATGGTTCTTTACATAGAATGAAGTTATTTGGTGACCCTCACCATGGAGAAAATTAGATTTTTGTTGTCTATTTGGTTATTGATTTAATTGATGGAATTTTAAAGTTACATGTAATGTATAAGAGAACCTCATAAGGGCACCAGGATTCTTCAAAGTAAGTAAAACAATTATATCCTCTGAGTGCACAATTTTCGATCTATCAATCATCAGCAAATAAGCAGATTAAACCTGTTTTATTAGATGTAAATCTAATATAGATAGGCTCTGGATGGATTTTAAGAATTCATACTCATATAAGGAGGCTGAATCCCAGGAGAAAGGCTAATACTCCTCCTTAATATGGTTCTAGGATAAATGCAAAAAGCTAGAGTTTCTTCGTAGTACCTTCATACGTTTCCTCCATGTTTCCATGCTGTGGACTTTTCTTTATATCATTCACCCAGTTATTTTCTTTTCAATGTCATTGTAAGAGAATGGCCAACCTTCAGCCTCTTGGACGGCATTCACTGGTCACGACTCAGGTAAACTAAGGGGAGATTGGTAAGGCATGAACAAGATGACACTGGGAGGAAGGGTTCCATCCCTGTTTTGCTTAAAGCTATTTTTCCGGGCTTTTCAGAGAACAAAGAAGCCCAAAAATGTTTTGTTTTTTTTTTCTAGGGGCTACGTAACCTGGGCAGTCCTGGTTAAAGGTAAATTACTTCTTTATATGGTCAAACTAATTGTTGATAGGTTCACTTAATGCACTGGTGTCAGAAAAGAGATAAAAGCACCGCTCACTGCTTGAATAAACGGAGTTCTTACTATCTTGTCTCCTGCCTGCCTCGGTCATTACTCACAGCTAAATTCCACCAAGGCCTACAGGCCCCTGCTAGTCAGACAAAGCCTGTGGGCCTGACAGATCAGGCCCAGACTCCCGGGTCCCTAACATGTCATATAATAAACAATTAGTGCTCTTAATATCTATTTAGCTGAATAACATCAACAAGCCTTTTATAAAAGGATATTTAGTGACAATATATGTCAAAGTGTAGAGTACAAGAATACTGCCCCACAGGCATTCTCCCTGTGTACCACAGTAGGGCGGTACACATAGCCAAAGGATATTGGAGAAAGATTTAAATGATTGCAATAAAGTGTTCCCTCACCGCAAAAATGGTCACTTATTTTTACCACCTGGGCCATTGGGAACAGTAGTGTCAAACTTAAAGTAGTAGCTACAAAATGTTGCTTTCACCAGGTTCACTTTTGAATATAGTATAGCTGATAGGCAAGTCACTCAAGTGCTGACAGATTACTGAGTAACAGCCACCAGGTCAACTCATTGCTCGGATGGGCTAAGCAGGTTACTACTTGAGTATGTGTTCACTCTATGAGTTTGTCTTCTGTGATTACTAAAAGTTCTGCTATGAAGTCCCCTTATTGGATTTTCCATAGACCATAAGGTTATTCTATCTCCTAATCTCACTGACTTAGGATCAGGAAAGAATAAATACAAAAGAATAGAGGGGAAAAGTATGTTCAAACAACATGACATTCAGCTTCATTAGCAGAAAGTTAGTGATTCTTCTTTCCCCTCACTCAAAAGCTACCATGGAGGGAAATAGAGAGTGCGTTAATTTCTTTCTTTTGTGTTCATAATCAGTTCCAACTCAACATGACAAAATGGCAAAGTATCCACTGAAGCCCAAATTGCAGTAACACTACTTTCCATGAGGTGAAAGCTTTGGTACACCAAACTCACTAAAAATGCCTGTAGAATGTGGTACATGAATAGTGCTTTGAAGTTAGGTAGGGTTGTATGAGGTAGAAATAGAAAGAAAGTACATTCCAGATAGGGAGGAGATCAGGGGAAGAGGTCAAATTTGCAAAGGTACATCAGGAAGGAGATGAAATGCCTGGTTTATGTATGAGAAATAGCTACCTTTACATCCCTAGGGAAATCATTTTATCTCTGTAAGTCTGTAAAATGGGGGAAAATAGTACAAGTGTAACAATTTAGCTTCAGTTTTCCAATTTGTAAAATGAGGAAAATAATAGGAGCTACTTCACGGAGTTGTTGTGAAAGGTCAACCTAGATAATATATGTAAAGAATTTTTCAACTTCATAAATACTACATAAATATTAGATGATGATGATGATGATGATGACGATGATGATGATGACTATTTAGCTTCCATTGTAGAAAGATCACACGAATGCTGGATGAGAAATATACGGTGAGTAAGAGTAAGAATGACATCCAAGTTGTGAGCCTGGGTAACTGGGAAAATGATCATGCAATCAAAAGGAATGGGGAAGTTCAAACGGAAGAAGGATCTTTTGGAAAGAAAAGATAATGAGTTCTACTTTGCACACCCTGATTTTGAAAAGCCTCTTGGAACATCCAATTTGAGACTTGTAAGAGGTAGTTAGAGATGTGTGACTGTAGCTCACAGGAATACATCAAGGATTCTTTTCTATAGAGATAATAATTTAACCCATGGGAGCTGCTGAGATCCCCGTGTGAGATAGTATACAGCAAAAAGAAAAGGAAGGAAGGAACAGAAATTTTAGAGATCTTCAGAGACATCTACATGACACTCATTAATTGTATGTGTTACACTGATGAAGAACCAGCAAAGAAAAGAAATCATCGGAGATAGGAGGAGAAAGTAATGTGACAATCTGGAATGAAAAGAATATAGCATATTGGAAAGTTCTTGATACTTGTATATGAAAGGCTTCAAATCTCAGTTCTGATACTTACTAACTGAGCCACCATGAAAAATTCACTTATTTTCCTGAACTTTAGGTTTCTCATCTGTAAAATGGGGCTAATTTTGTTTATGGTACCTAACTCATAATGTTGTTGTGAAGACAGAGTTTTGTAAAACCTGAAATCATAAACCCACACACTCATATACACACACATACACACCTCTGTATACATGCACATGTCTGCAAGTATATTAATACCTATATGTATATGATTTCAAGATATGTATGAAATAAATGAATATATTTACATATTTCTACATATGAAAATACAAAAAAATGGATCCGTGATTTCACCAGTATAAAAATTCTCTTGAGTAAGAAATTCCTCCACCAAAGCATATTGCAACTAATATATGACTTTAAAAAAAGGCCTTCGAGAGGAGACTTGAAAGCCTGTATAAATATGAAATACTTTTAATTAAAGTGGAGAGATAGTGTCATGTGATGGATCAGAATGATGTGGATTCAAATGTGACTCTGTCCAAGTCACTTTTCCTTTATAGGCCTCAAGCAATTCCCTGGAACTAATCCAGTGAAAAGTCAGAGATGGAGTCAATCTCCTGGGGCAATTTAACTGACTCATTTGTACATCATTGATATTCATCAAAGAGCCTACGTAGACAATATAGTCAGACAAGGAAACCAGAAGGATTTTAAACACTTTATTGATGTTAATAATCAGCTCTTTCCTAGATGCATCCATTTATCACACAATTTAATAGTATATGTACATAAGTATCAGGAGGCGCATTAAAAGGCAATATTAAAGAATTATAATTACAGTTTTGGTTCGATAATCACTTTTTTTTTTCTGGTAGACACTGGGCTTCGCATTAGAAGATGAATCTCCTCAAAGCTTATTTAATGCAGTACCTAGTTGCGTACTGCTTGGTTGAAGTCACAGGACTGATGACATGTACCCATGACTATGCATTACCTGTAGCAGTGTTTGTCCTAGATTCATTGAATTTGGTTAACATATGTTCTTGGGAATTAGGCTCCCAAGTACTTCATTCAACCTTTCACACTTCAATTTCCCAAAGAAAGCTGCTATTTTTTAGAACTGAACATAATAGAAATGAATAATTTAGTAGTTAGCAAATATATAATTCTTTATGGTTTACAAAGTGATTTGCAAATAGTATTTCATATTTATCTACACAAAAACCTAGAAAGTAGGTGTTATTGTTATCTTTATTTTACAGAAAATGAACTTGAGGCAGATGAGGTTAGGTGACTTTTCCAAGGTCACATAGCTAGTAAGTAACTATGGTGGTATTTCAACTCAGTTCTTTTTGACTCTTGGTCCATTGCTCTGTCCTTTGTGCCACCTAGCTGTGAGGTCTCAAGTCTCAGGGTTTTTCTTAGAATGAAGAAAGCAAAAAAGTACCCAGTGTAGAAACATAAGTCATATATAGAATAGTCTGTTCCTGGACAGAAAAAGGGACACCAAGTAATAATAATAGTAAATAAAAAAACATGAAATGAATACAACTGAGTTCTGTTACTATCACTACTGATACAGGTTGTGCGAGGCTAATATTCAAGGCTTGTTGGGACACAATTTCTTTGCAAGGGTCTATGGTAATTACTCAATTTACAATTTGCCTCTGAACACAGTTCAGTCAAAAGCCAATGAGAATTTCCTTTCTAACGGTCTTTGTCTCCCAGGGAGCTGCTTTACTTGTTGTGAAATATTAATTTTAATAATTATTGTTGTATTCATATTATTTCTATCAATCATTAACTGTACCAAAATTATGCTTATTAATAATTAAACATTGATAACTGATAATAACAATAGATACTAATCTACTCCCAGAGCTGCTACTAGAGCCATTATGATTATAAATGCATCTGTAATGACTCCGGTAACGTCTCTAATGGAACCATATTTTATTAATCACTTATTGTGGCTCAGTCACTGTACTAAGTGTTGTTAATATAAAGAAGGCACAAAAATAGTCCCTGCCATCAAGGAATTAACAATCTTATAAGGAAGACTCTATATTAACAAACAATATATAGGATAAATTGAAGATAATTAACAGAAAGAAGGCACTAAATTTAAGGATAACTGGAAAAGACTTCCAGTAGAAAGTGAGATATTAGTTGGGGCTTAAAGTGGACTAGAGAAGCCAGAAGGCAGATTTGAGGAGAGAGAACATTCCACGCATTGGAAACAGTGAGTGAAGATGCTTCCTATTATCACCGACAGACCTTTCTGGATCTTCCAGAGCTCTTTAAGTCAATATTAAAGGAAGATGATACATGAGAGGGAAAGACAACTATTGACCTTAATATAGGTCAGGCTAGTGGTATCCCCACTATAAACTGAAGTCGGTGTCCCCTTTGAGTGAGAGAATAGGTTATGTGTACATGATCAAGTTTCTGCCTGGCTGCTCATGGGCAAACTGAGAATATCTATACATGCCTAAAGAAGGGGAAGGATGCGACAACTTACAATCACAGTTCCATTCTAGAGCAAAATCAAAGAGGCAAAAAGAGACACATTCAATATTTCTTTTTAGGAAAAGAAACTGTTTGCCTGAGTTTTGAGTATTTCAGGTGAATATCATATCAAATATTTGCATGATCTTACAGAAAATAAAAAAAAAAAGATGAAGAATGGTTTTCTCATTTTCAGGAAGCTGTCATCTTAAAGAGTTTCTTAAGGGCTTCTTTCACATCTTTGTTTCTCAGGCTGTAGATCATGGGGTTCAGCATGGGGAAAACCACAGTATAAAATAAAGAGACAATTTTATCCTGCTCTAGGGAGTAGCTAGAACTGGGACGATAATAAATGTATAGAATGGAGCCATAGTACAAAGTGACAGAGATCAAGTGAGAGGAGCAAGTAGAGAAGGCTTTGAGTTGACTCTGGGTAGAGCGAATCTTCAAGATGGCAGCAATGATGAAGAGGTAGGAGGTCAGAATGAAAACAATGGGTGTGAGGACATTGGAAGTCAAAAGAAAATAAAGCACAATGTGGTAACTGGCCTTCATATCACATGCCAACTTCACCAGAGGTGGTAGGTCACAGAAGAAGTCATCGATAACATTATCCCCACAGAAAGTCAGGGTGAATGTTTCACTTGTAATGATAGTGGAATTTACAAAGCCTCCAAGATATGAAGCTGTTACAAGACGCACACATAGACTTGAAGACATAAACTGAGAATAGAGCAATGGGTTAGAGATAGCTATGTAACGGTCATATGCCATGGCAGCCAATAGGTAACACTCACTATATCCTAACCCAGCTGAAAAGAAGAATTGAGTCAGGCAACCAACAAAGGAGATACTCTTATCGTCGGAGACACAGTTCACTATGTTGTTAGGAGTGTAAACAGATGAATACCATAGATCCAGGAAAGAAAGGTTCCCAATGAAGAAATACATGGGTGTGTGCAGTCGAAAGTCTGTACAAATTAATATTATCAGAGTGATATTCCCCACCACTGTCACAGAATACACCATGAGGAAAAAGACAAAGAGCACCAGCTGCATCATAGGATCCTGGGTTAAACCCACCAGGATGAACTCAGTCACAGTGTGATTAACCCTAGCCATAGTGTCCAATGATCGCATCGCCATTTCATTAAGGAGGGTGTGCATTTCAGAAGTATTGTGGTCCATACCTTGGTAAAATTGTTGGGAAAATAGTATTGATCACTAGATAACCCAGAGAAGTATAAAAATTAAGACTTTGTAATTCTATGCCTCAATTACATATCTTTGCATTCATTAATTCAACCAGTATTGATTAAATGTGTTAATCTACCATGTGCTAGGGATGGAGGCTTTGTGTATATAGAAACAAAACCCAATGTATAATGGAACTCAAGGACCTTCTGTTCTAGTGTTTGCCTGGCCTTTATGTAGTTATCATATCTCAATTAAAATCTCAACTCTAATAGAAGTTCAACACTTGTATACATTTACTAACTTCGTTATCACTTTTATTAATATTTGACTATGTGAAAAACAATTTGCCAAGTTTCGAGACACAAATATGTAAATAATATATTCCCTTTTACATATGTGTATGCATTCATAAACACATGTGTATATACACAAGCATATATATGTAAGTACATATATATAATTTCATATATCATGTGTAGATATAAACATGTATGTTTATGTGTATATGTGTGTGTGAAAAGGTTATAACTGTACGATAGGAAGGCCACCAAAGTGATCATATATTTTCCTACTATGAGCAGAAAGAACTGGAAAGGAAATTGCGTTGAGTTATAGAGGACAGTTTAGAGACTTTTGCAATATTCAAGATGAGAAGAAATAAGGACTTGAACGTTGACCAAATGAAAGGAAAGAAGGAATCGATTTAATAAATTTTGTAGATATTGAATAGAGAATACTTGATATATGATTGATTTTGTGGAGTGAGAGAAAGAGACATCAAGAATGATATAAAGCTTATAAATTTTGGTATCCCAAAGGATGAGGGGATGCGTAGAAGTGGAGAGTTCATTGCAAAATTCTCTCGCTAGGGCTCCAGATCTTCTACATTTTGACACCAGTTTACCTTTACAAATTTATCTGTTATTGTTTCCCTACATATGCCCCAAGTCCAATTAGATTTGACAAGGCTCTCAACTAAATGTTCACTGGTCTCACCCTCTCTGTGCCTTTGCTCCTAATCTTCTATAACTGGAATTTCCTCCATCTTGTTCTCCTGTTGAAAATCAATCCCTCATTCAACACCCAACTCAAATGTTACCTTCTCCAGGAAACCTTCTCCGATACCCCTAGTTGGAAAAACCATTCTCCTTCCAATATCACTCAATACCTTATCTGACAACTTGTATGATTCGCCTAGAATGTTACGTGGCATGTTATGTTTGTTACTGTGTTATACTCCTTTTTCCTTGACTTCAGCCTCTTGAGTTACTTCCTCGGAGCCTAGCCCAGTGCTTTTCATCTAGTAGGGCCATAACAAAGGTTTGCTCTATTATATTGAGTTTTTAAATAAAGGTGATCCACAGGGGCTTTTGGAGGTACTGTGAAATAATGGATAGAAGGCTGACCTTTGACTTATGAAAACCTCAATTCAAAGGCTACATCTAATATATACTACCCATACTAGAGAGGAAAACTTTATGAATCCTCTATGCCTCAGATAACTCTCCAAGATTCTACATTACAGTGGCGTTGCCAGTCTGCATCCAGTTTTTATACTACCTGATGAAGTCAAGACCCTCCCTTCCTCAAAATCCTAGATGAGCTTAAGGCAATAAATGAATATTATACAATTCCTTACCGAGTCAGAAAGCCAAATTTTAATGACCATCTCTCTCCCTTCATGTCCACACATTGTGTTCTCGTTTCTAAAAGATAGGCACCATTCACAAGACAAGAACGAAAGCCTCGCTTCTGACTTATGTAGCTTTGGAGAATTGCCCTCTGGCTTTTGTACAGTGAAAAGGAAAAAGAAAGCTGGAAATAATAAAGAGATCTTCAATTAGGAAGGGAAAGCAATGATAACACTTCTGTCTTTTAGATACTTTCAGTCTTAAAATCAAATCTCTATTTTCCCTCTTGAGCCTTAAGGGTTTCTTGGATTCAGTTGATGAATGGGTTTGTATATAGGTTAGGCATGAAGAAGAGATGGGTGACTCAAGGGAGGCACAGATCTCATGCCAGTCTCATGGGGTCTTCTCTCCCTCTCATGGGGACTTCAGAATTTTTGAAGTCAGGTAAAGTAAAGGCTCTGCTAATTAAAAATTTATTAGTCTTACCTGCTCTATATCTTTGCCTCTACTCTTCCCTACTTCTGGAAATTCCTTCTTCTTTCTCTTCTGCTGAATTTCTACGCCTCCTTCATGAATCCTCCTCTTATACTCCTAATCGATAAAGCAAGCCAAAACTCCAAACTTTGGATCAAACAATTCACCTTGACCCTCGGCTGAAGAGGCAGCCTGGTCTGGAGGAAAGAGCAAGAGAGTTTGAAACAGAACGGCTAAGTTATAATTCTGACCCTGTTATAAAATTGCTACTTGACCTTGGAAAAGTCTTTTCACCTCTATTCATCTCAATTTCCTCAATTTTCACTCTGGCATCCTTTGCTTTGTGTTCTAAGTTCCCTTACAATTCGAATATTCCCTATTTTAAAAACGGTTAGCTTTACGTTTCCAGTACTCTTTTCCTCAAATATTTTATGTTCTGTGGTTCCTTGAAGTTCAGTCATTATAAGTTCTAGATTCTAAAACCTCTTCTAGCATTGATATCTTGTGCTCTAAGATGCATTCCATATCGAACATTCTACAACAGAAATTCTTAACCTGGGATCCATGAACTTTTGTTTTGGTTAATATTTTAACAATTGTGTTTTAATTTTAAGTATTTCCTTTGTAATTTGTGAGCTTTATTTTGAAAAATTAAAAACATTAGTCTGATAAAAATCCACGGATTTCATCAGAATTCCAACGATATCCATGGCACAGTAAATTTTAAGAATCCCTGATCTAAAGACTTTTTCTTTCATATTCATAGGGCTAAGTATAGTTCCTGAAACTTGATATGCATTTAAGGTGGACTCTATTCCGTGTCTTGCAACTTGAGCATTAAGTATTCATCAAAAATTCTGGTCATTATTTGCTAATAAGATACAATTCAGACCAAAGGATCTATGAAGGTGTGCCTCCATGATTGACATTATCGTGAATGCCAAAGGGTAGAAAGTAAGGTTTTGTTCTATTCTATTTTTTATTTCTTTTCCATCTATTACTTCCAAGTATTATTAATATGAAATAGCAGTTGTTTCTTCTCGCAGATTTTTCTAATTTTCTCCATTTAGGCTATCTGTTGGGGAACTAGATAACCACAGCAGGTAGCAACGCATTTCAAGTACATGAATGAAACTCTGAGTTGGAGAAATCAAGGCATAGGTTTTAAAAGAGATAGAGTTTCATAGGACTGTTTACATTCTTCTGACTTCATGACTAGCTTCAAGAGGGATATGGGACCAAAACCTCTGGCTCTGGGAAAAGTAGCAACCACAATCTTAGCATTTCAATGGAATCCTTTCTGATTCTCTGCAAAACGTTCTGGAACTGGAGTGAAAGGATCTAAGTTGGAATCCCTCCTCTTTCACTTTCAGTGTAAACTTGGACAAGTTACTTAACCTACTTCAGCTTCAGGATCACTATTTGCAAGTTGATGGGGATAGAAAAGATGTCTTCTAATTCCCTTCTAACTTAAATCTATGAGACTCTTGGATATAATTCCTTAACTTCGAAAAAATTATTCTAATACTGGAAAAATCAGAGATTGTGACAGGCTGGTATATCACAAATTGAGGTTCAGAAAGATCTTTCTTTGCCTCTCGCATCATACCATAGGGGCAAATGAGTATTTCACCTGGTGATTCCTATAGCTATAAATGCAAGAAAAGGAAAATTCTACTGTTTCAGGAATCTTGAGACATTCAACTTACCGACATCCACAGCAACACTGTTATCATGATGCAGTCCAACTTTCCACATCTTGAAGACTTTTTAAAAATTTTCTCTGGTTTCCCCAGGGAATCAGACTCAACTCGTGTTTCCAGGGCCAGAGGTCTCTCCCATATTAATTACTGGCAGAAGAAAACGTAGGTTGCACGAGGGAGTCGTGGTCTCCAAAGCCGATCTTTCCACCACTTTTCTTCTCTTATTGAAGCTTGCAGAATTCAGAGTAAAATATCTCAAGTCCGTTTGTTCTATAACCCAGTAGATTTTTTGATTCTGGGGTGAGAGTATGGGCTCTGTTCCCAAGTGGAATTGGCATAACTTCTCAAGCTGGTTTAGGATCCTGTCATCACCACAACCATACCCTTTGGGAGCGACAAACTATACCCCGCACACATGCTCGGCATTTCATCTGTCTCTTGACCGTCCCATCTTCATCTCACACAAGGCTGATATTCCTCCAAAGCATAGTTCAGATGCCACATGAGGCCTTTCTTGACCCCTACTCGCAAAGGCTTGTCCTATTTTCCCCTTAAATCTATTTATTTCATATTGATATGTATCTATACTGAATTCACTTACTCTCTTATAAGTTGCAACTTCCCCATAAAATATTGGGTTTTTGAGGATCAAACTTGATTTGTTTTTGTCTTTGTATCCCCATGCGAAGCACTGAGTTTCTTAATCTCATGTTCCCAGCACCACAATACGTGCTTCTTATTAAAATGAAGCATTTTGTAAACTTAAAGATTGTAACAAAGTAGACATAGAATTGGAATGCACATTAGTTCCACGAGTCGGATCTCCTCACTTCACAGGTAAGAAAAATGAAACTGAATACTTAAGTTACTGCCACAGTAATTACACAAGTAGTAAATGAGCCAAAATCAGATAAGTGAAAAAGGAACCAAGATTCAAATTCAGGTCCTGTGCCCACAGTTCTTTTTCCAAAATAATGCACACTCCTTGCAGCATTATAGAAATGGAAGCTATTGTTAGAGTGCCTCTTGATTGATGTATCTATTGGGAACTTAATGCATCTAATATAGGTTAAATCAATCTCAAATGTGATGAAGAATTTCCATGTTTGTTTCTTTTCTCCTGGAAAACGTTTTGTCCCTTCTTAGTAGGGGATGCAACTTTGGGGATGGTGGTGGTGGTGACAAGACTCTAAAATAGCTTGAGAAGTTATGTCATTCTATTTGGCCACAGGGCCCATCCTCTCAACCCAGAATCACAACATCTATAGGGCTGTGGAACACAATGGATTGAATGATTTTATTCTGAATTGTCCAAGCTTCAATAAGACAAAGAATAGCATAGAGGGATCAACTTCGGAGACCATGACTCCCTGGTATGGCCCATGTCTTCTTTTTCAACTAATTAATATTAATCAATATGGGAAGACTTCTGGTGAGGGTCAATATCATAACTACTAGTTTACTATTAGTATTTTTCAGATTTAATTTTGAAGTATCAGCTCTTATCGTTATCAATAATTTAGAAAAAGTAAATATCAAGGGAATATATCTAGTAGAAATAAAAGCAGATAATTGGCACTGTTAATAGTGTATTGGTATTTAAATTTGAAGTTCTATATAATTAATATTTAAAGTGAAAATTGTAAGGTAAAGTTGCATAAAAATTTTGAGAAACCAATATCAAATCTATACACATATATACACATTCGATATACATACTATATCACGTGTACATAGGTATGTGTATATATGCATACATATATGTGAACACATACATGCATACAAATATATACATATACATACAAACATCCATGTATATATGCATACATAGGTATATATGTGTGTATATATGTATACACAGGTATGTAAGTATACATGTGTGTGTATATATGTATACACACACGCACATATATATGTATATATGTATATATGTGTGTGTGTGTATATATATATATACATGTGTATATATATATATACGTATATATATATACGTATATATATATATACACATGTATATATATATATATGTATGTGTGTATTTATATATGTATATATATATGTATATTATATATATATATATAAAATTTGGAAAGTTTTGAATTCTGCCTTTCGTGGTACTTTAACATATTTAGCTTTTGACTTTTCAATCTGTATTTCAATCTCTTAAATGTGTCAACATAACAGTTTTCCCACTTACAATATAAAAGTTAAACGATAATTGAGTCAATGCTAATTTAGAAAACCACTATTAGCCCTACTTTCTATGTCTACTTTGGTAAATATTAAATCTTTGTCCAGAAGAACTCTTATTTGAGTCAGATTCTCACAGATTAATAGTCTTTCTTTAGCTTGTTCTTAGCAATGTTTACGTCAAGTACAGAGTTCAGATAAAGATAGAAACAACCATGGGTATTTAAAAGCCTAAATTATCTTAAGTTTCAAGTAAACTATGTTTATCTAGTTTTGTGCCTTCCTTTTGGTTCTGTTATTGATTAGACCAAAACCACAAAATTTCTAACTGTTTTTCACCAAAAGAAGTAGTTGTTAGAGAAGTGGAGTTTGAGGTTTGTGAAAGTCTTGTATTGACATCAGTTTTGGGAATGGGTTATTAAATTGCAAGGACACTTAATGTTTATTATTGTTGATGTTCATTGTACATCTTGGGTTTTTTTATTTCTCTGTATCTGTATACTAAATTCTCTCAGTTATCTTAGTGACAAAGGAATTTCCTCTCTGAATTAGTCCCTTATTTTGGACATTCTTACTATGCTTTTTATTGTGATTTGTTGATGATCCTAGCCCCACTTTGTGATTGGAACTATTGTGTGTGACCTTCAACAGACTGTAAATTGTCCAAGCCCCATTTCTTTATCTCTCACTTCATTTGTGAAAATCTGGTTCCCCAGAGGTCTGAACTCTTTGGTTTTGGCCCTTCTTCAGGGGCTAGGGCTGTTGTCAGCTTTCTGTCTGTTAATTTTTATCGTTTTTAAATGTCTCTTTGCCCTTGCCTCCAGATACTCAGCCTAGGTGGTGTCCAAGATAATGTTTTACTAGATGTAAAACTATAATCCTATGTATCATATGTATAATATGTATATATATATATATATATATATATATATATATGTATATATATATGTATGTATATATAATACATATATATGTTGCCCTGAAGCCAACATAACCTATCTCATTGAGTTGCCTTGTTTTCCAGAGTGGAACTCTCAGTATGTCATTGGTAATCAGAATCTAACTAGCCACAAGACAGGCACCAATCAGTCTTGTGGGAAATATGGAAGTTCAATTTCCACAGATTCATGACGTAGGACTATCAGGTAATGTAAGAAACTACTGCAGGCCTGTTGAACTGTTTGAGGGAAAGCCTATCAGAGAGGAGAACACGAATTGAAGCTGGCTTTGGCGTTTGTGGTTTGAGGGAGCTGGGACCTGCAGCTGTTGCCAGGATCCTTCGCCCTGAGTCCTGCTTCAGTCCTGTCCCTGCAGCATGGTCTGGGTCAGGCTGTGTTACAAGCTGGTGCAATACACCTTTTCTGTTGTTCTTCCAGGCTGCCATTCCGCTGGAAGTCTCCTTTGCTCTGTAATTTTGTGGCTTCTGCTATTCTACAATCTGTGTAGAGTCATTTTTACATGTATCGTATTGACTCTTTGGAGGAACATCTACAGGTCCGTCCTTCTTCTCTGCCATCTTGGCTCCTCCCCGTAAATTTCATTGTAAAATTCTTATTGAGAAAATGAGAATCCTTGAAAAAAAACATACATTTTTATATATGGGTGTGATTTTCAAGTATGTTCCAATTAAGGATGGTATTAACTATGTTAAAAAATTTATTTCTGCCATTAAGAAGTCAGGATTTTATTTTTTAGTCATTGAAACACCTTTATTTCATAGTGACAGAAATTCTATTAGGTAATTAATCCTTTCAAGGACGTTAAACAGAGCATTCAACAGATTTGTCTCCTCCCCTTTAAATCCCAGTTAATATTGAATCAAAGTACCTCATCAGGCATCTTCTAACGACATAACTAATGAGATTGCATGAGAAACATTCAGTGGAATTTTAATCCGTAGATTATTGAATGTTTTTAAAAGACAATTTAAGGAAACAATTGAACAGTGGTTCATTGGATTTAATTAATAAACTTACAGAATGTCTCACTTATCTGAAAGTCTCTTATATAGTCATTACCACACATATATAACATTTAATAAGTTACTTAACCTCTCAGGGATGGACTAGATAATACCTAGTCCATCATCTGAGATCTCTTCCAGCTCTAAATTTATTACTCTGTGATATTACTCTATGATCCTAAATTATACATACTCACTATAGAAAAGAACCAATAAGAAAATGAAAAAGGTCTCTTGGAAACAACAACAACAACAACACAAAAACAAGCCATGATGCCCATGTACTCATGTTAATAAGAGAGTAAATCAGTCTGTTAGAAATCATTGGCTCTTATTTTATATGATTATCGCAGTCCTAATTATCTAGATTTACGACTCTTGCATATTAGAAATGAAACCTAAGAATTGCCAGGTAACTGTAAATTCTGGAGAAAACAAAAAACATTTACACAAGCATATGTTTGATTACCATACACACACACACACACACACACACAGATAGATAGATAGATACAAACTTAAATTTAAAAAATATTGCAATCTGGGGTTTTTTAATGTAGGGCTAAGCTCCTTGACATACCATGATAGTAGCCTCAGGGTTTCACTGAATTACAGAATAGTGCAATGATTGATATTCGTGATGCTGCCCAACAAGAAGATGTTAAATCTATACACAGAACATTAAGAATCATATCACACATTTAGGCAAGCTTTCCATCAGGAAATTTTAAAAGATTGCCAGTTAAGATGGCAAGTTTTGGTTATCTGTAAAATTCATTTATGGGGATCATTTCATTATGCCAGTGTCAGATAAATAAAGTGTTACTGCATATAAAAAACGTGATACAGATTATATAAAAATATGGCAACCTTCCTTCGTCAGTACATGATTGAATGGATAAAACTTCACCAAGGTAAAACACTAACAGGCAACTCTAAGGCAAAATCTTAAATCAGCTTTGCTCATAATTGAGATTTTCTGTATTTTCCATATTTTGAACTAAAACCTTCACTGACCAGTGAGTTAAATCAATTACAAAGTCTTCAAAACCAACGAGAAATGTGCATGATGTAATTAAATAGATTAACAAAGATGTCTTGTATAGATTGTTTTTTTTTAGTTTGCTGTTTGGTGACCTAAACTCACCAACTAGACTAAAGGTTGCTCAAGCCAATTATTGAGAACTGACATCTCCTCAAACTATTCCTATTTTTTGAAAATTATACCTTTATCTCAGTTTTGAGATGAGAGAAAAACAGAGCAGCCAAATAGGGATTTTCAGATGTCTGATCCCACGACAATGGCAGTATGTAGAAATAAAATAAATTATAATTCATAATCAATAAAAAATTAATAGAATTTCAAAACATATTTGACACACAAAGCTACCAATACCTGCAAAAATGAAATGAGCAGGCAAAAATGATTATCACAAGTCTAAGCCATATACTTTACTATAAAGGTGATCTTTAGGGAGAGAATGCATATAAGGATAAGATCCAGCAAATTAGAAGAAGCAACTCTGCAAAGGAGTATTAGTGACTTATGGTTTTTTGACTGCTTTTAAACTTCTGAAAAAACTCAATTATAAAGGGAATTCTGCCTCTCTGTTCTGTAGGTTGTTTTTTTTTTTTAATTCTTTAAAATGGTCATAATTCTAAAGATCCCTAACTTCTTCAAAGGGATCATATGAAAAGGAGGAAGATAAACTCTGTAAATGACTTAATTTCTTCAAGGTAAAGAAGCAAATCAGATACAACTTCACTGCTTCAAAAGCAGAATTAGCCAAGTGGAAAAAGAGGTGCAAAAGCTCACTGAAGAAAACAGTTCTCTCAAAATTAGAATGGAACAGATGCAGGCTAATGGCTTTATGAGAAACCATGAAATCACAAAACAAAACCAAAAAATGAAAAAATGGAAGAGAATGTGAAATATCTCATTGGAAAAAAAACTGACCTGGAAAAAAGAACCAGGAGAGACAATTCAAAAATTATGGGACTACCTGAAAGACTTGATCAGAAAAAGAGCGTAGACATCATCCTTCATGATATTATCAAGGAAAACTCCCCTGATATTCTAGAACCAGAGGGCAAAATAAGTATTCAAGGAATCCACCGATCACTGCCTGAAAGAGATCCAAAAAGACAAACTCCTAGGAACATTGTGGCCAAATTCCAGAGTTCCCAGGTCAAGGAGAAAATATTGCAAGCAGCTAGAAAAAAACAATTCCAGTATTGTGGAAATACAATCAGGATAACATAAGATCTAGCAGCTTCGACATTAAGGATTGAAGGGCATGGAATAGGGCATTCCAGAAGTCAAAGGAACTAGGACTAAATCCAAGAATCACCTTTCCAGAAAAATTGAGTATACTACTTCAGGGGAAAAACTGGTCTTTCAATGAAATAGAGGACTTTCAAGCATTCTTGATGAAAAGACCAGAGCTGAAAAGAAAATTTGACTTTCAAACACAAGAATGAGAAGAAGCATAAAAAAGTAAACAGCAAAGACAAGTCATAAGGGACTTACCATAGTTGAACTATTTACATCCCTACATGGAAAGCAATATTTGTAACTCCTGAAACTTTTCATTATCTGGGTAGTTGGTGGGATTACACACACACACACACACACACACACACACACACGCACGCACGCACGCACGCACCCCTATAAGGAGACAGAGAGCACAGAGTGAACTGAGTAGGAAGGGATCATATCTTTAAAAAATGAAGTTAAGTGGTCAGAGAGAAATTTAGTGGGAGGAGAGAGGGAGAAATGGAATGGGACAAATTACCTCTCACAGAAGAGGCAGGCAGGAGACTTTTTAGTGGAGGAGAAAAGAGGGGAGGTGAGAGAAAAACATGAAGCTTACTCTCATCATATTTGACCAAGGAAGGAATAAAATACACATTCATTTTGGTTTGAAAACCTATCTTACAATACAGGAAAGTGGGGG
>CM053770.1:265954503-266002285 GCA_028658325.1 Potorous gilbertii
TAGAAGATAAACTGGCCAATGATCTTAAAATTATTAAGAAAGAATTCACTGATGAGAACATCTCTTTGAAAAGGAAAATTGAACAAATGGAAAAGGAAGTTCAAAAATTAACTGGAGAAAATAACTTCCTAAAAGGGCAAATGGAAAAGGAAGTACAAAAATTAACTGGAGAAAATAGCTTCTTAAAAGGAAAAATTGGACAGATGGAAAGGGAGATGCAAAAGTTAACAGAAGAAAACAATTTGATAAAGATTAGAATTGGGCAAGTAGAAACTAATGACACAATGAGACAGCAAGAATCAGTCAAACAAAATCTAAAGAATGAAAAGATAGAAACAAATGTAAAATATCTAATTGGAAAAACAACTGACTTCGAAAATAGATGCAGGAGAGAAAACTTAAGAATTATTGGCCTGTCAGAAACCCATAATGGATAGAAGAGCCTGGACAAGATCTTCCAGGAAATCATCAAGGAAAATTGCCCAGAAATACTAGATTCAGAGGGCAAAATAGTCATCGAAAGAATCCGCCATTCCCCTCCTGAAAGGGATCCCAAACTCAAAACTCCAAGAAATGTATTTGACAAATCCCAGAGCTATAAAGTGAAGGAGAAAGTGTTTCAAGCAGCCAGAAAGAAACCATTTAAAAATCAAGGAGATACAGTCAGGACTACACAGAACTTAGCAGTTTCTACATTAAAAGATCGAAAGAATTGGAACCCAATATTCCATAAGGCAAAGGAGTTGGGACTACAACCAAGGATCAACTACCCAGCAAAGTGCAGCATAACATTTCAGGCAAGGAGAAAGTCATTCAACCAAGTAAGGGATTTCCAGAGCTTCCTGACCGAAACGCCAGAACTTAATAGACAATTCTATCTTCAAATGCAGGTCTCAAGAGAACCTTAAAAAGGTAAAAGTGGGAGGGGGGGAACAACTTGTTACTGAATTAGGACAAACTGTTTACCTCCCTATAAGGGAAGAAGATACCTGTTAATCTTGAGAATTGTATAGCTATTACGAAACAAAAATGGGATATGCATGGGGGAACAGGTATAAAGTAAATGATATCATCATAAAAAATATGATTTAAGTATGAGAAGGGATTGTAATAGGAGGTGTGAAAAGGAGGAAGCAGAAAATGACAAATTACATCACAAGAAGAGGTACAAAATCACAGTAGAGGGAAAGAGGGGAGGCAGATGAGCATTGTGTGAGAGGTACTCTCATTGGATTTGTTTAAAGGATGGAACAATAAACTTAAGTAGATAATCCTAACTAGCCCTGCCCTGGCTGCCCAGAACTGAGAAGAGAGAATAGATCCGAATAGGCTTCAGGGATGGAATCTCCAGCGGCCACGAAGGTCCCTCCACCCAGAAACCCACAGGTCAGTGAAAGAGACGTCTGGACAGGCTGAGAGGAGAACGGGGTGTTTCCACGACTCAGGGCCCCTCGGGAGGCAGCAGCAGAGGCAGCGGCAGAGGCAGCAGGTGGCCAGAGGCTCCCAGAGCAGGCAGGAGCTCGGCAGGAGCTCCATTACAAAAGGTCTCTGCAGAAACCCCCTGAGGGAACTGAGATTAGGAGGCGGCCCTGCCCCCAATTGAGCACCAGAAATTAAGTTCCCACTGAATAGCAGCCAGGCCTGACCCTGAAAGTCTTGAGGCTGGAGAGCAGCATTTGAATCCCCAACCCCAAGCAATAGTTGCGCAGACCTAGGCAGGAGTGGAGAGGACTCTCAGAAGTCAAGTAAATGCCTGGGAAAATGCCCAGAAAAGGGAAAAAAATAAGACCATAGAGTATTATTGACTTGGGGAAAAAATTATTCCAACCATCCTCTCTGACGAGGAAGAAAACTGCTTGCCATCAATTAAAGACATAAGAGTCAAAGCCTCTGTATCCCAAACATCTGAAATAGATATCCAATGGTCTCAGGCCTGGAAGAGCACAAAAAGTATTTTGAAAATCAAGTTAGACAGGTGGAGGAATAACTGAGAAGAGAAATGAGAGAGATGCAAGAAAGGCATGAATAACGGATAAATACCTTGATAAAGGAGACCGAAAAAAAATGCTGAAGAAAATAACACCTTGAAAAATAGGCTAACTCAATTGGCATAGGAGGTTCAAAAAGCCAATGAGAAGAAGAATGATTTCAAAAGCAGAATAAGTGAAGTGGAAAAAGAGGTTGAAAAGCTCACTGAAGAAAATAGTTCTCTCAAAATTAGAATGGAACTGATGGAGGCCAATGACTTTCTGAGAAACCAAGAAATCACAAAACAAAACCAAAGGAATGAAAAAATGGAAGAGAATGTGAAATATCTCATTGAAAAATAACTGATCTGGAAAATAGATCCAGGAGAGAAAATTTAAAAATTATGGGACTACCTGAAAATCATGATCAACAAAAGAGCCTAGACATCACCCTTCATGAAATTAACAAGAAAAACTGCCCTGATATTCTAGAATCAGAGGGCAAAATAAGTATTCAAGGAATACACTGATCAATGCCTGAAAGAGATCCAAAAAGAGAAACTCCTAGGAACATTGTGGCCAAATTCCAGAGTTCCCAGGCCAAGGAGAAAATATTGCAAGCAGCTAGAAAGAAACAATTCCAGTATTGTGGAAATACAATCAGGATAACCCAATATCTAGCAGTTTCAACATTAAGGGGTCGAAGGTTGTGGAATAGAACATTCCAGAAGACACAGGAACTAGGTCTAAAACCAAGAATCACCTACCCAGCAAAACTGAGTATAATACTTCAGGGGAAAACATGGTCTTTCAATGAAATTGGGGACTTTCAAGCATTCTTGATGAAAATACCAGAGCTGAAAATAAAATGTGACTTTCAAACAGAAGAATGAGAAGAAGCAGGAAAAAGTAAACAGCAAATAGAAGTCATAAGGGACTTACCAAATTTGAACGGTTTACATTTCTATATGGAAAGACAATATTTGTAACTCTTGAAATTTTTCAGTATCTGGGTAGTTGGTGGGATTGCATCACACACATACACATACACACACCACACACGTAGATGCGTGCACGCACACACACATACACACATGCATGCAAACAGAGACAGAGAGCACAGAGTGAATTGAATAAGGTGGGATCATATCTTAAAAGAAATCAAGGTAAATGGTAAGAGAGATATGTAGTGGGAGGAGAGAGGGTGAAATGGAATGGGATAAATTATCTCTCATAGAAAAGGCAAGCAGGAGACTTCTTAGTGGAGGGAACAAGAGGGGAGCTGAGGTAAAAAGAAAGAAACATGGAGTTTACTCTCATCACATTCGACTAAAGGAAGGGATAAAATGCACACTCATTTTGTTATGAAAACCTATCTTAGAGTACAGGAAAGTGGGGGAGAAGGAGATAAGCAGGAGAGGGTGGGATGCTGGAAGGGAGGGCAATGGGAGGAGTGAGCAATTTGAAGTCAACTCTCTTGGGGAGGGACAGGATCAAAAGAGACAATAGAAACAATGGGGGGCAGGATAGGATGGAGGGAAATATAGCTAGTCTTACACAACATCATTATTATGGAAGTCATTTGCAAAATTACCCAGATATGCCTATATTGAATCGCCTGCCTTCCCAAAGGGAATGGGTGGGGAGGGAGGGATGAGGAGAAGTTGGAACTCAAAGTTTTAGGAACAACTGTTGAGTATTGTTCTTGCTACTAGGAAATAAGAAATATGGGTAATGAGGAATAGAAAGTTATCTGGCCCTACAGGACAAAAGAGATGATAGGGTAAGGGAAGGGAGGGATGATAGAGTAGAGGGATGATTGGTGATAGGGAAGTAAGAATGCTCAGAGTTCTGGGTTAGGGGGAGAGGAAAAATGGGGAGAATATTTTGGAACCCAATATTTTGTGAAATTGAATGTAAAAAGTTAAATAAATAAATTCATGTTAAAAAAAAAGAACAGTTAATTTCAAAACTATATAGACTATTTTTGAAAATTAGGGAAGAAGGAGTCCTCCCAAATTCTTTCTATGATACAAATGTGGTTTTGGTATCCAAACCAGGAAGACACAAAACAGAGAAAGAGAATTATAGACCAATATCTCTAGTGAATATACTGGCAAAAATTTTAGACAATATGTTAGCAAAACGAATACAGCATCTTATCCAGAGAATAATACAGTATGATCACGTAGGTTTCATACCAGGAATGCAGGGCTGGCTCAATATTAGGAAAACTGTTAGCATTATTGATCATATCAACAAAGCTAACAAAAACCACATGATTATCTCAATAGACACAGAAAAAGCTTCTGAAAAAATACAACACCCATTCCTATTAAAAACCCTGGTAACATAGAAATAAAGGTAACTTTCCATAAAATAATAAACAGTATCAACCTAAAGCCTTCAGCAAGCATTATATGCAATGGGGATAAGCTAGATTCATTTCCAATAAGGTCAGGGGTGAAACAAGGATGGCCACTATCACCACTACTATTCAATATGGTACTAGAAATGTTAGCGGTAGCAATTAGACAAGATAAAGGAATTGAAGGAATAAGAATAGGCAAAGAAGAAACTAAATTATCACTTTTTGCAGATGATATGATGATATCCTTAGAGAATCCGAGAGATTCAAATAAAAAACTACTTGAAATAATAAACAACTTTGGCAAAGTTGTAGGTTACAAAATAAATCCCCACAAATATTCTACATTCCTATATATTAGCAACAAAATCCGACAGCAAGAGGTAGAAAGAGAAATCCCATTTAAAGCTAGAGTAGACAATATAAAATATTTAGGAGTTTGCCTGCCAAAACAATCTCAGGGAATATATGAACACAATTAAAACACACTTTTTGCACAAACAAAGTCAGATTTAAGTAAGTGGAAAAACATCACCTGTTCATGGGTAGGCCCAAGCTAATATAATAAAATTGACAATTCTGCCTAAATTAATTTACTTATTTAGTTGCCATAACAATGAAACTATCAGATAATTATTTTCCAGAGCTGGATAAAATAATATCAAAATTCATTTTGAAAAACAATAGGTCCAGAATATCAAAGGGACTAATGAAAAGAAATGCTTGGGAAGTTGACCTAGCACTACCAGACCTCAATTGTATTATAAAGCAGCAATTATCAAAACCACTTGGTATTGGCTAAGAATCAGATGGGTAGACAAATGGAATAGACTTGGCACCGAAGACACAGTAATGAAGGCAAGCAATATAGCCACTTCCTCTTTGATAAACCCAAAGACCCAAGCTTCTGGGACAAGAACTCACTGTTCGACAAAAATTACTTGGAAAACTGGATAACTGTGTGGCCCCGATTAGGCATAGACCCATGGTTGACACCGTACACAAGAAGAAAGTCTAGATGGGTACATGATTTAGGTATAAAGATTGATACCATGAATAAACTGGAGAAGCAAGGAATAATCTATTTATCAGATTTATGGAGAGGGGAAGGATTTTTTTTCTAAAGAAACGATAGAAAGCATTATGAAATGCAAGATGGATAATTTTGATTACTTTAAACTGAAAAGGTTTTGCGCAATCAAACTCAATGCATCCAAAATTCGAGGGACGTAGTAAATTAGGAAAAAATTTTATGACTAAACTCAGGGATAAAGGCCTCATTTCTAGAATATATAGAGAAGTGACTCAAATATATAACTGTACAAGTCATTCCCCAGTTGATAAATGGTCAAAGGATATGAACAGGCAATTTTCAGGGGAAGAAATTAAAGATATCTATAATCATATGAAAAAATGCTCTAAATCACTACTGATTAGAGAGATGCAAATCAAAACAACTCTGAGGTACCACATCACACCTATAAGATTGCCAAACATGACAGAACAAGAAAATGATAAATGCTGGAGAGGATGTGGGAGAGTTGGAACACTGATTGTTGGTGGAGCTGTGAGCTCATCCAACCATTCTGTAGAGCAATTTGGAACTATGCCCAAAGGGCTACAAAAATGTGCATTCCCTTTGGCCCAGCAATATCGGTACTAGGGCTGTATCCCCAAGAGATTATAAAAATGGGAAAGGGTCCCACATGTACAAAAATATTTATAGCAGCACTCTTTGTGGTAGCCAAGAACTGGAAAACAAGATGCCCATCATTTGGGGAATGTCTTAATAAATTATGGTACATGTATTTAATGCAGTACTATTTCACCATAAGAAATGATGAACAAGAAGACTTCAGGGAGGCCTGGAAAGACTTATATGATCTGATGCTGAACGAAAGGAAAAGAAGTAGGAGAACTTTGTGCACAGCAATGACCACAGTGTGCGAGAGTTTTTTCTGGTAGACTTGGAACTTTGTAATAACACAAGAACTTACTGAAAAAAAAATCCCAATGACGATTTTCTAAGGCAAAATGCCTTCCACACTCAGAGAAAGAAATATGGAAGTCATTCGCAGAATGTAGCAGATCATGTTTGTGTGTGTGTGTGAGTTTTAGTCCATCATGTTTTGATTTGTTATATAATTTCTTCCATTTATGTTAGAGTGACTACATAGCATGAATATAGTGAAAATGTGCTAAATAGGGAAGTATATGTAGAACTTATACAGAATTGTATGCTGTCATGGGGAGGGAGGGGGGTAGCGGGGGGAAGGTGGGGGGGGATAAAACTTTAATTTTAAGGAAGTGATTGTAGAACATTTAAAAATAAAGAATAATAATTACCAAAAAAATAATAAGTACAGTGAAAATAGTTGCGTAATTGACTCCCACAGAATTCAAGCTGAGAGGACCCTGAAAGCTGATATATGACAACAAATATCATTCAGCCCAAACTTTTTATTTTATGGAGACCAGAATAGACATGTGACTTTCCCCTGGCTTTGCAGTTATTTAATGAAAGAGACAGGATTAAAAAATAGCTCTCGTCTTTCCTAGTCCAGTGCTTCTTTCAATAATAAAGCATAAATTTAAAGAACCAGGAACAGTCTTTTTTGAATCTTTGAGGTAACAGCCTGCGAAATAAAAACAAAAGAATACTCACTACTTTAGGAAATTATTGCCTTCAGAAAGTCCTTATCCTTCTCCAGAATGTTACGTCATCTGTCAGGTGATTTGGCTGGACCATATCATGTCTAAAACTTATTTTGAGGTGCAGAGTGAGGAAAACATTCATATGCTGGAAAGGTCAGGCTGTGAGGGTTTGAATATGCACTGCGGGTCATTTTGGCTGGGAAGTCTCCAGTCATCCCGGTGAGTATCTGGTCACTGGATCCAGATGGCTCAGGAGGATATAGTGAGGCTGGAGACATTGCACAGTCCTCCCTCACTCAAAATAAAGTCAAGAGCAAGTCTGTCATCATTTCTATGACGCCATGGTCCTCTTTGAAAATGAAGGATGAACACAATCTGTGAGCAGATCGAGCTGAATGAATGGAGAATCAGCTAGCTGGGTAACTCATCTCTTCCTTTATCTTAGCCTCCCTCTCTCCCCTTTTTCTCCTCTCCAAAAGAAGGCAAATTTTGATGGTGAGAAGCTGCACAGTTAATTTGGGGTTTACTGAATAGACTTCTCTTTCTTTCTTTCGTTCTTTCTTTCTTTTCCTTTCTTTTTTCCTTTCTTCCTTTTTCCTTTCTTTCTTCCTTCTTTCTTTCCTTCCTTCCATTTTCTGTTTCTTTCTTTCTTCCTTCCTTCCATCCTTTCTCTCTTTCTCCCTGCCTCTCCCTCTCTCTCTCTCTTTCCCTCTCTCTTCCTTCCTTCCTTCTTTCTTTCTTTCTGACTTTATGTCTTTCTTCCTCCCTTTCGTATCTTCACGAAAACCTTAGACCCAAGCACTCTGAAGTCAAAATATTGAACAACAATGGATCCCTATCCAAGCTACACTCAATGAAAGTATTTGGACCTTCATGACGTAGACTGAATATCAACAGAAACTGTTTCTATTTAGAATAACATCCCCGAGATTCCTGTTCCTCCTAACGTGATTTATTTATTTATTTTCAATTTTAAAGGGAAACCGCCTGACCACATTTTAAAGAGGCCTTTTCACTGAGTAGATATTCTATCATTTTAAGTGAGTACGTGAAAAGGCCTTAGCCTAAAAGCCCAGGATCTCCCACGGAGTTCTGTACCATCTCCAGTCATCCTAAAGAATATCTGTTCACTGGACCCAAATGGTTCAGAGGGAGAAAGTGAGGTTGGTGGCACTGCACAACCCTCCCTCACTCAAACCAAAGTTAACTGCAAGTTATGTCATCATTTTTCTGATGTCATGGTCCTTTCAAAAACGAAGAACAGTTTTAAAAATTATTGAGGAGGAGCCAAGATGACCGAGTAGAAAGATTCATATACGCCAGCTCCGAACCCACAGCCCATAAATTACCTACAAGGGGGAGTTCCCAACAAATTCTGGAACAGTAGAAGCCACACAGCAATGGTGTGGAGGAGATTTCTATTCCAGAGAGCCCTGAAAAACCAATCTCAAAGGTCAGTCGCGCACCAGACAGGAGCAGAGCCCAGCCCTGCCTTGGCCACACGGCACCGAGAGGAGCAGATCCGAACAGGCTTCAAGGATGGAATCTCCGGTGGCCATGAAAGTCCCTCCACTCACAGGCGCACAGGTTAATGAGAGAGAGACTTCTGGGCTGGCCGAGAGGGGAGCAGGGTGTCTCCATCACTCAGGATCACTCAGGAGGCAGCAGTGGAGACAGGGAAAGGAGTAGACCCGGGGACCCCAAGCAGGCAGGAGTTCAGATCCATTACAGAAGATCTCCGCATAAAACCCCTGAGGGAAGTGAACCTGGGAGGTGGCCCTGCCCCCACCTGAGCACAAGAACTAAAGCTCACATTGAATAGCAGCCAGGGTCTCCACTAAAAGCCCTGAGGCTGGGGAAGAGCATTTTAATTTCAGACCTCAAACACCGGATGGGCGGATCTAGGTGGGGGTGGGGGGGGACAGGCATCTCAGAAGTCAAGTAACTGCCTGGGAAAATGCACAGAAAAGAGAAAAAATAAGACTATAGAAAGTTACTTTTTTGGTAAGCAGATGATTCTGTCCTTCCTTTCTGATGAGGAAGAAAAAATATTACCATCAGGTAAAGACATAGAAGTCAATGCCTCTGTATCCCAAACATCTGAAATAGATATCAAATGGCCTCAGGCCATGCGAGAGCTCAAAAGGGATTTAGAAAATCAAATTAAACAGTTGGAGGAAAAACTGGAAAGAGAAATGAGAGAGATGCAAGAAAAGCATGAAAAACGGGTGAATACCTTGATAAAGGAGACCCCCCAAAAATGCTGAAGAAAATAACACCTTGAAAAATAGGTTAACTCAATTGGAAAAGGAGTTTCAAAAAGCCAGTGAGGAGAAGAATGCTTTCAAAAGCAGAATTAGCCAAATGGAAAAAGAGAGTCAAAAGTTCGCTGAAAAAAATAGTTCTCTCAAAATTAGAATGGAACAGATGGAGGCTAATGACTTTCTGAGAAGACAAGAAATCACAAAACAAAACCAAAAGAATGAAAAAATGGAAGAGAATGTGAAATATCTCATTGGAACAAAACTGACCTGGAAAACAGATCCAAGAGAGACAATTTAAAAATTATGGGACTACCTGAAAGCTATGATTAAAAAAAGAATATAGACATCATGTTTCATGAAATTACCAAGCAAAACTGCCCTTATGTTATAAAACCAGAGGGTAAAATAAATGTTCAAGGAATCCACCAATCACTGCCTGAAAGAAATCCAAAAAGAGAAACTCCTAGGAACATTGTGGCCAAATTCCAGAGTTCCCACGTCAAGGAGAAAATATTGCAAGCAGCTAGAAAGAAACCACTCCGATATTGTGGAAATACAATCAGGATAATACAAGATTTAGCATCTTCTATATTAAGGGATCGAAGGGCATGGAATAGGATATTCCTGAAGACAAAGGAACTAGGACTAAAACGAAGCATCACGTACCCAGAAAAACTGAGTATAATACTTAGGAGAAAAACTGCTCTTTCAATGAAATTGAGGACTTTCAAGCATTTTTGATGAAAAAACCAGAGCTGAAAAGAAAATGTGACTTTCAAACAGAAGAATGAGAAGAAGCATGAAAAAGGAAACAGCAAAGAGAAGTCATAAGGGACTTAACAAAGTTGAACTACTTACATCCCTACATGGAAAGACAATATTTGTAATTCTTGAAACTTTTAAGTGTCTGGGTAGTTGGTGGGATTACACACACACACACACACACACACACACACACACACGTACACAAACATACACACATGCCCGCCCACACAGAGAGCACAGAGTGAATTTAATAGGATGGGATTGTATTTTTAAAAAATTAAGGTAAATGTGTAAGAGAAATGTATTGGGAGGAGAGAGGGTGAAATGGAATGGAGCAAATTAGTTCTCATTGAAGGGGCAAGCAGAAGACTTTTTAGTGCAGGGAAAAAGAGGAGAGGTGAGAAAAAAACATGAAGTTTACTCTCATCACATTCGACTAAAGGGGGGGATAAACGCACACTCATTTTTGTATAAAAACCCACTTTACAATACAGGAAAATGGGGATGAAGGGGATAAGCAGGGTGCGGTGGATGATGGAAGGGAGATCAATGGGAGGGTGAGGCAATTTGAAGTCAACAGTCGGGAGGGACAGGATTAAAAGAGAGAATAGAAACAATGTGGGGCAGGATAGGATGGAAGGAAATACAGTTAGTCTTGCACAACATCAGTATTATGGAGATCATTTGCAAAAGTACACAGATACGGCCTGTATTGGATTGCCTGCCTTCCCAAAGGGAATGGGTGGTGAGCGAGGGATGGGGAGGAGATGGAACTCAAAGTGTTAGGAAGAACTGTTGAGTAATGTTCTTGCTACTAGGAAATAAGAAATACAGGTAATGGGGAATACAATGTTATCTGGCCCTACAGGACAAAAGAGAAGATGGAGACAAGGGAAGGGAGAGATGATAAAAGAGAGGGCAGTTTGGTGACAGGGGAAATTAGAAGGCTCGGTGTATTGGGGTGGGAGGGGGGGGGCAAATGGGGAGAAAATTTGGAACGCAAAGTTTTGGAAAATGAATGTAAAGTGTTAAATAAATAAATTTGTATTTAAAAAAAAACGAAGGACTAACATCATAATAATAGGTCACTTTGGCTGTAGAGATTTACTGAGAATCTTTCAAAAACTGAACCTATCCAAAACATAGATAAAGCTTCAGATCCAAAATTGTTCTCTTATCAGCCTTCCTCCTGAATTCTGGGGGAATCGACATAACTGGTTCAGTGAGTAGAAAGAAGAGTGAATGCCAAACTCCAAATAAGTGATGAGATCAGCAAACACAGAATAAAATATGGATGTCTTGACATTTTTAGTAGCGTGGAATCTTGATGTTGTAAAAAAGATTTTAAAGGTTATTGCATCCAAAGGAAGGAAGGAGACACAGAAATATGTGTGATGAGCAAAGGCACATTGTGAATTTCATTACTATGCTAAGAAGAATATATGATGGGAAGTTTCTTCTCATTTCCTGAATCTAAAGAGAATAAAGGATGTGGTGGAAATTACACTGTACTATGAGCCATCAAGAAGCTAGATCGAATCCTACCCAACTCATTTTCTTACAATGAAATGCATTGTAATATTTATCATTCATTTTACTTCTTTGAAACTTGATCTAGTTGTCTTCAAAATGGTAATAACAACGTCTATGTTACCAAAAAAGGAGAAGTTTGATATTAAATGATTAAAATATTATAAATAGTGAAGAAATATCAATTTAAGGTTGGTAAATCACTTTTCTCCGTAATTCTGTCAAAACAGGTAGGACTAAAATATTCCCATTTTAAGAAAGGGGAGCTTAAAAATGGTGCTGCTATCATCACATAATACATGGATAATTTATTATTATTAAAGATGCAGTGTACTCTAGTATAAATAAAAGAGCACTTCATTTGAAGGGATGAGACTTGCATTTAAATACAGCCTGCCATTTCCAGTTTGAGATATGAGTTTAAATATGTTTCTTAACTTCTTTGGAACTCATTTCTTAACTATAAAATGAGGAAGTAAGACTGAGCAACGTCTAAGTTCCCTATAATCTATATATTGATTATCTTATTATACTACCAATCGGGACTCTGATATTTACTATTTGCATAGTCTTGGGAAAGTTCCCTTCTAATCTCTCTGATATTCAGGTTTTTCATCCCTAAAGTAAAAGTTAAGACACCACCATCTCGAAGGTCTTCCTTCCTGCCTTTTATCTTTGATGCTAGGATCCTAAGATTAAAATTAGACTCTGATCACTTGGTGCCCACAAAGCAACTTCTAGTCCCAGCCACTTACCTTCAGTCTGGCAGGATACAGCTTGTGGGACAAGACAGTGTACCTTTTCTTGTTCTTCAGGTCTGACAGAGCTTCCGGTAGACCAATGCATATTTCTTGTTTTCCTTGGGACCTGTCCTACATAGTCTCTCAGAAACCTACACTTCATTCTCCAAAGAATCAATTAGAATTATTCTGGAGTTAAGGGATGGCATGCTAATTGGGAACTAAAAAGAATGTCATATTTTGTTCAAAGTATACTTTTCCTTTGTGAATATGCTTGTTTATCTTAATGTTGGAGAAATTATTCCCCAGAGACATTCCTGGATTTCCGTTATTTGATTCAGTGTTAAGTTTCTTATTTTTTTAATATAAAATTATTTATTTAACTTTTTACAACTATTTTCACAAGACTCTGGGTTCCAAAATTTTCTCCCCATTTGTCCCCTCCTCCCTCCACAATACACTGAGCATTTTAATTTCCTCTATCACCAATCTGCCCTCTACTCTATTGTCCCTCCCTTCTCTTGTCCCCATCTTCTCTTTTTTCCTGTAGGGCCAGATAATTTTCTGTTCCCCATTACCTGGATTGCTTATTTCCTAGTAGCAAGAACAGTACTCAACAGTTGTTCCTAAAACTTTGAGTTCCAACTTCTCTCCATACCTCCCTCCCCACCCATTCCTTTTGGGGAGGCAGGCAATTCAAATTAGGACATATCTGTGTGGTATTCCAAGTGACTTCCATAATAATCGTGTTGTGTAAGACTAATTATATTTTCCTCCATCCTATCCTGCCGCTCATTGCTTCTATTCTCTCTATTGATTCTGTCCCTCCCCAAGAGTGTTGACTTCAAATTGCTCCCTCCTCCCATTGCCCTCCTTTCCATCATCCCCCCACCCTGCGTATCTCCTTCTCCCCCACTTTCCTGTATTGTAAGATAGGTTTTCATACCGAAATAGGTGTGCATATTATTCTTTACATTAGTCGAATGTGATGAGAGTAAACTTCATGTTTTTCTTTCCTCAGCTTTCCTCTTGTTCCCTCCACTAAGAAGTCTCCTGCTTGCCTCTTCTATGAGAAATAATTTACCCCATTCCATTTCACCCTCTCTCCTCCCACTACATTTCTCTCTTACCGTTTACCTTGATTTCTTTTAAGATATGACCTCATCCTATTCAATCCACTCTGTGCTCTCTGTCTCTATGTGTGCATGCATGAGTGTATGTGTGTGCGTGTGTGCACACGTGTACATGTGTGTTTGCATGTGTGTGTGTGTGTTTATGAGTGTATGTAGTCCCACCAACTACCCAGATACTGAAAAATTTCAAGAGGTAAAAATATTGTCTTTCCATATAGGGATGTAAACAGTTCAACTTTCGTAAATCTCTTAGAATTTCTCTTTGCTGTTTACTTTTTCATGCTTCTTCTCATTCTTCTGTTTGAAAGTCAAATTTTCTTTCCAGCCCTGGTCTTTTCATCAAGAATGTTTGAAAGTCCTCAATTTCATTGAATGACCAGTTTTTGCCCTGAAGTATTATACTCAGTTTTGCTGGGTAGGTGATTTTTGATATTAGACCTAGCTCCTTTGACTTCTGGAATATCCTATTCCATGCCTTTCGATCCCTTAATATCGTGGCTGCAAAATCTTGAGTTATACTGATTGTATTTCCACAATATTGGAATTGTTTCTTTCTAGCTACTTGTAATATTTTCTCCTTGACCTGGTAACTCTGGAATTTGGCCACAAAATTCCTAGGAGTTTCTCTTTTTGGATCTCTTTCAGGGGGTGATAGGTGGATTCCTTGAATACTTATTTTGCCCCCTGGTTCTAGAATACCAGGGCAGTTTTCCTTGATAATTTCATGAAGGATGATGTATAGGGTCTGTTTTTGATCGTGGCTTTCAGGTAGTCCCATAATTTTTAAATTGTCTCTCCTGGATCTATTTTCCAGGTCAGTTGTTTTTCCAATGAGATATTTCACATTCTCTTCCATTTTTTCATTCTTTTGGTTTTGTTTTGTGATTTCTTGGTTTCTCAGAAAGTCATTAGCCTCCATCTGTTCCATTCTAATTTTGAGAGAGCTATTTTCTTCAGTGAGCTCTCGAACCTCTTTTACCACTTGGTTAATTCTGCTTTTGAAAGCATTCTTCTCCTCATTGGCTTTTTGAACTTCTTTTGCCAATTGAGTTAGCCTATTTTTCAAGGTTTTATTTTCTTCAGTTTTTTTTTTTCGTGTCCTTCATTAAGGTATTGATCCGTTTTTCATGCTTTTCTTGCATCTCTCTCATTTCTTTTCCCAGTTTTTCCTCCAGCAGTCTAATTTGATTTTCAAAATCCTTTTTGGGCTCTTCCAAGGCCTGAGCCCATCGGGTATCTCTTTCAAATGTTTGGGATACAGAGGCCTCGAATCTTATGCCTTTACCTGATGGTAAGTCCTTTTCTTCTTTGTCAGAGAGGAAGGTTGGAGTCCTTTGGTCATCAAGAAAATAACCTTCTATGGTCTTATCTATTTTTCCCTTTACAGGGCATTTTCCCAGCCAGTTAATTGACTTTTGAGAGTCATATCCACCCTCTCCTAGGCCAGCCCAGCTAGCAGTTGTGGTCTGAGATTCAAATGCTGCTCTCCAGCCTCAGGGCTTTCTGCGGGTGGGTCTGGCTGCTATTCAGGGTAAGATTAAATCAGGTTCTCAGGTTGGGGCAGGGCCGCCACGCAGGCTCAGTTCCCTCAGGAGCTTTATGCAGAGACCTTCCATAATGGAGCTCCTGCCAAGTTCCTGCATGCTCCGGGAGCCTCTGGTCACCCTCTGCCTCTGCTGCTGCCTCCCTAGGGGGCCTGATTTATGGAGACACCCCACTCTCCTTTCAGCCCGTCCAGATATCTCTCTCACTGACCTGTGCGTCTGTGGGTGGAGGGACCTTCGCGGCCACCAGAGATTCTGTTCCTGAAGCCTGCTCGGATCTGCTAGCTCCTCTCAGTGCCGCGTGGCCAGGGCAGGGCAGCGCTCTGCTCCCATCCAGTGTGTGATGGACATTTGTGATCAGTTGTTCAGGGCTCCCTGGAACGGAAATATCCTTCACTGTGTTGCTACATGTCTTTCACTGTTCCAGAATTTGTTGTGAATTCTTTTTAGAGGAAATCCACGGGCTGTGGATTTGAGCTAGCATATGTGAGCCTTTCTACTCCGCCATCTTGGCTCCGCATCCAGTGTTAAGTTTCACATGGTACAGTGGGTGATGGGGACAGGAAAACCTCTGAATTTGAAGAAAAATAACAAGTTAAAATTCCATACCTAGACCTTTTAAGTGCTACGTACGTCAACTTGAAAAAACCTCTTAACTATTCAAATTCTGATTTCTTCTGTAAGATGATGAATTTGAACTAGATGACCCGGAGCACTGACATTCTACGGAAGTATGAGACCAAAATCTGAGGTATTTTTACATTGGAAGACTTTTTTAAACATCCATTTAGCGTGCATGCCTTTGTAAGGTACCTTCCTGAAGGATGATTTATTATGTCCACTTTGGACTCTAGTCAAACAGGATAATCACTTTGGTACCAAACACATTTTGTGCACACTTTTTATCATCAATGTCAATACTTGTTAGGTTTTCTCTTCCTGCAATGCATCTCCACTACTCCTTGCCCACTTTCATTTTACCCTTCTAACCTCTATCCATGTCATGTATCCATCAAGAATTGGTCCATGTCCTTTCATCCAAGAAGGCTTCATTGTTCTCCTCAACTAGAAATTAAGGTCATTGCTTTGGCTACTCTTCTGCTCTGACCCTTAACATGTTCTGCCTTGTATTCTGAGCTTTATATCATTTTGATTCTTACCACCTTGTTTGATTTCTAATCTGCCCTTTTTCCTCTCATGGTGGTTTAAGTTTCCATTTGTTATTATATTAGGGTTATTCTCGTGTTCAGGAAAAGTGTAAGTCTTAGAGTCACAGGATCAAGGTTTTAGAACTGTAAGGGAACTTAAGGTCACCAAGTCCAACCCCCTTATTTTATACATAAGAAAACTGAGGAAATACTAGATGAGGGACTTGCCCAGAGTTGGGATCAATGGGTTTGAATCACTACACAAATTTTAGTTTCACAGCATTTGGAAATGTACTTAATCCCTAAATATCTATTTCCTCTTCAATGAAATGGAAATGATATTTCACACCCATTAGGAGAGTGAAGCTGGAGTATTATTCTGGGGACATCGAAGAGAGTTTGTTGGATTTCTTCATCTGAGGAGGGAGACATCAATGATTTCTGTAATGGATTTTTTCTTAAAATTTATTGATTTAACTTTTTACTTTCATTTTCACAAGACTTGGGGTTCGAAAATTTTCTCCCCATTTGTCCCCTCCCCTCTCCCCAATACACAGAGCATTCTAATTACCCATATCACCAGTCTGCCCTCTCTTTTTTCATCCCTCCCTTCTCTTACCCCATCTTCTCTTTTGTCCAAAAGGGACAGATAACTTTCTATTCCCCATTACGTCCTTGCTTATTTCCTAGTAGCAAGAACAATACTCAACAGTTGTTCCTAAAACTTTGGGTTCCAATTTCTCCCCATCCCTCGCTCCCCACCCATTCCCTTTGGGAAGGCAGGCAATTCAAATTAGGACATATCTGTGTAGTTTTGCAAGTGACTTCCATAATAATCGTGTTGTGTAAGACTAACTATATTTCCCTCCATCCTATCCTGCCCCCCACTGCTTCTATTCTCTCTTTTGATCCTGTCCCTCCTCAAGAGTGTTGACTTCAAATTGCTCCCTCCTCCCATTGCCCTCCCTTCCATCATCCTCCCACCCTGCTTATTTACCCCATTCCATTTCACCCTCTCTCCTCCCACTACATTTCTCTCTCACCACTTACCTTTATTTCTTTTAAGATATGACCTCATCCTATTCAATTCACTCTGTGCTCTCTGTCTCTCTGTGTGTGTATGTGTGTGTGCGTGCATGCCTGTACTTGGGTGTGTGTACATGTGTGTGTGTATGTGTGTGTGTAATACCACCAACTTCCCAGATAGTGAAAAGTTTCAGGAGTTACAAATATTGTCTTTCCATATAGAAATGTAAAGAGTTCAACTTTGGTAAGTCCCTTGTGACTTCTCTTTGCTGTTTACTTTTTCATGCTTCTTCTCATTCTTGTGTTTGAAAGTCAAATTTTCTTTTCAGCTCTGGTCTTTTCATCAAGAATGCTTGAAAGTCCTCTATTTCATTGAAATACCATATTTTTCCCTAAATATTATACTCAGTTTTCCTGGGTAGGTGATTCTTGGTTTTAGACCTAATTCCTTTGACTTCTGGAATATCCTATTCCACGCCCGTCAATCCCTGAATGTCAAGGCTGCTAGATCTTGGGTTATCCTGATTGTATTTCCACAATATTGGAATTGATTCTTTCTAGCTGCCTGCAATATTTTCTCCTTGACTTGGGAACTCTGGAATTTGGCCAGAATATTCCTAGGAATTTCTCTTTTTGGTTCTCTTTCAGGCGGTGATAGGTGGATTCCTCAAATACTTATTTTTCTCTATGCTTCTAGAATATCAGGGCAGTTTTTCTTGATAGTTTCATGAAGGATGGTGTATAGGCTTTTTTTTTATCGTGGCTTTTAGGTAGTCCCATAATTTTTAAATTGTCTCTCCTGGATCTATTTTCCAGGTCAGTTTTTTCCAATGAGATATTTCACATTCTCTTCCATTTTTCATTCTTTTGGTTTTGTTTTCTGACTTCTTGGTTTCTCAGAAAGTCATTAACCTCCATCTGTTTCATTCTAATTTTGAGAGAACTATTTTCTTCAGTGAGCTTTTGCACCTCTTTTTCCACTTAGCTAATTCTGCTGTTGAAAGAATTCTTCTCCTCATTGGCTTTTTGAACCTCTTTTGCCAATTGAGTTAGCCTATTTTTCAAGATTTTATTTTCTTCACCATTTTTTTTTCGTTCTCCTTTTTCAAGGTGTTTATCCGTTATTCATGCTTTTCTTGCATCTCTCTCATTTCTTTTCCCAATTTTTCCTCGACCTGTCTAACTTGATTTTCAAAATCCTTTTTGAGCTCTTCCATGGCCTGAGCCCATTGGATATCTATTTCAGATGTTTAGGATACCGAGGCCTTGACTCCTATGTCTTTATCTGATGGTAATCATTGGTCTTCTTCGTCAGAGAGGAATGGCACAATCATTTTTTCACCAAGAAAATAACCTACTGTGGTCTTTTTTTTCCCCTTTTCTGGGTATTTTCCCAGCCAGGTACTTGACTTCTGAGAGTCCTTTCCACCCTCCTCTAGGTCCGCCCAGCTGGAGCTTGGGATCTGGGATTCAAATGCTGCTCCCCAGCCTCTGGGCTTTTGGCAGCAGTCGAGACTGCTATTCAATGGGAGCTTAATTCCTGGGGCTCTGGTGGGGGCAGGGCCGCCTCCCATTCTCAGTTCCCTCAGGGGGTTTTTGCAGAGACCTTTTATAATGGAGCTCCTGCAGAGTTCCTGCCTGCTCCGGGAGCCTCCGGCCCCCTGTTGACTCTGCCACTGCCTCTCTTGCTGCCTTCCAAGGAGACCTGAATACCAGAGACATCCCGCTCCCCTCTCAGCCCATCTCTCTCACTAACCTGTGAGTCTCTGTGTGGAGGAACTTTCGTTGCCACTGGAGATTCCGTCCCTGAAGCCTGCTCAGATCTGCTCGCTCCCCTCTGTGACGCTTGGCCAGGGTAGGGCAGGGGAGGACTCCGCTCCCGACTGGTGTGTGATGGACATTTGGGATCCTTTTCCATAGCTCTCTGGAACGGAAATCTCCTTCATTGTGTTGCTATGCGCTTCCACTGTTCGGGAATTTGTTGGGAGTTATTTTAGAGGAAATCCATGGGCTGTGGGTTCGGAGCTCGCATATGTGAGTGTTTGTACTCCGCCATCTTATCTCTGCCCCCTCCTTAATGGATTTTTAACAGTCTCTTGGACACACGGTTTAGACACCTTTGTGTGTTCATTATTGCTCCCCAATTCCCTGTTTAGTTCTGCTTCAAATAGTTCTGTAAGGGATATGAGGGTTTTCTCTGAGGTATCTTTAGAAATTTTAAATACATCACCAATTTCATGTGTGGATGTGCTATCCTGCGTTGTGCAGCCTTCCTCCCGTTCAGGACCACTGTTATCATTTGCTCAAGAAATTCTTTCAGTTTTTCAGAAAAGAAAAAAGCTTTGTTTTCATCTGAATTTTTTGGAAAGATCTCATTAATTTCTATATCTTCTAAATCAGACAGGCAATCAAAAAAGGGATTGCTTTTTGCCTCCAATTCAGCTGTTTCTAATTCCTCACCTCCATCTAGTTCAGCCTTCTCTGTAGTCAGAGACTTTAATCTTGATTTTTCCTGGGCAGTTATGGGGTCTGGGAGTTTTGTGGCTTTGCTTGAAAATCTGGTTCTGACTCCTCCTAGCTTTCTCCTTGAGTTTCTGTAGGTGTCTTACTTTTCACATGGGAATTTTCATAAAGGACTTCATTCCATGCCTCCAAACACTCCTGGACAAACTTCTCGATCATCTGCTGTGTGACTTCCTCAGTAGGGGGCCATGCACTTACTTTTGTGTGTAGATCTGTCCTCACACTTTTTTTTGACACCGAAATCTCTCCTTTTCCCTCATTATTTCTCTTTCGTTTTGTCCACTGATCTTTACCTGATCATGGCCAATGCTCTCTTCAATCTTCTTCCTTTCACTCGTTTCCCACTTCCCTCTTTCTTCCTTCCAGCTTTACTCCCTCCCTGAGGCCAGGCTTCTCCATGTGCTCCGTCTTGTGAAAATACTGTCTTGTGATCCAGGTAGCTTAAGACTTTTAGTCAAATGGTCACAGTTCTTGTGTCTTGCAGAATTTTCTTAATCACCATGTTTTCCATTAAATTCATTTCACACCAATCAGGTATGGCTTCCAAGACAGAGAAGGTATCTGAATCACTCAGCTTGTTTCAATGAATATTTATTAAGGGCTAACTCTTGGTCAGGTACTACGTTAAATTCTGAGAATACCATTAAAGGTAAAAGAAAGATAGTTCTTGCCCTGAAGAAGCTTGTATTTGCTTGGAAGAAGAAAACACCTAGTGGGGAGCTGAAAAAGAGCATTTTCATAAAAATAATCAGTGAAAACATCAGAGGATGGTGGAGACATTGTCAGTCAAGAATGGAGTCAGGAGTCTAGAAGGGAGCAGAGCAGACCTGGCTCTTTGTCCAAATAGATGCTCCAGGAGAAACTTACCAATTAAGTTAGGACCATGGAGGAAAATATATACTTCAGTTAAGAAGATTCATTCTGGAAAGTAATGAAATTAGAAGAATTAGGAGAGGAAATTGGAGTGGAGTGAAGTGAGAAAGAAAATCTATAAACAGACATCTAGTGATGGCAGAATTTTAAATTAGACAAGCATGGACGAGAGCACAGCCTAACCCAGGCGAAGAGAGCACTCAGCACTGCACAGGCATGGAACAGAGCATAGCCCATCATGGGCCACGCCATATCAAGGACAGTACTGGAACAGTCATCAAGGTGACACTCCACTGGCAACAGCTGTGGGTCCCAGATTCCTGAACGCACAAACGCCAAAGACAGCTTCAAAGATCAGTGAGAAACCCTTTCTCTTTTCTCAGAAGGGAAAGTAGTCATTTAGCCCCAACCCCAGACAGTGACAGCTTCCATTGTTGGACCCCGGGCCTAAAGCCCCTGAAAGAATTCAGGAGCTGATCTGGATCTCAGCACTGAGTGGTTGCCCTAAGGTGAGGAGGAGTTTTGCAATGATGGAGAAGATGGAGGCTCTGGAGAGGGCATCCTGCTCACAGACCAGAACACAGGTCAGGAGGGGAATAAACACTTTTCCCTTGATTGTGCCACCTTGGAGGAATTGAGAACTTACAGGTCCCCAGACTTTATCCTCCCCTTGAAAAAGAATTTAAAAGCCAAGTTACTTGCCCAGGAAAATACTTCCAAAAGGGAAAAAAAATAAGACAATAATAGAAGGTTACTTTCTTGGTGAGCAGGTATTTTCTTCTATCCCTTCGAATGAGGAGGAAAAATGCATACCATCAGAGGAAGACCTAAAACTCAACGCTTCTGCATTCAAAACTTCCAAAATAAATATATAATCGTCTCAGACCATGGAAGAGCTCAAAAGAGATTTTGAAAATCAAATAAGAGATGTGGAATAAATATTGGGAAGAGCAATGGGAGTGATGCAAGGAAACCATCAAAAGCAACTTAACACCTTGGAGAAAAAAAGAAATACTGTCGAAATTAATGCCTTTAAAAATAAACTAACCCGGGAGGAGCCATGATAGTGGAGTAGAAAGACACACTTATGCTAGCTCCGAAACCACAGCCTATAAAATATCTGTAAAGAAGAACTCCTAATAAATTCTGGAGAGGTGGAATCCACAGAACAACATAGTGGAAGAGATTTCTTTTCCAGAAAGACCTAATAAACCCTCACCAAATATCCTTCGCGCACATGACCAGAGCGGAACCCAGCCCGACCTTGGTTGTGCAGCCCCAGGTGGAGCAGATTTCAGCAGGATTCAGGGGCAGAATCTCCGGTGGCCACGGGGATCCCTCCACCCGCAGGTGCTGCAGGTCAGTGAGAGAGACTTCCGGGCTGGCCAAGACGGGAGAGGGGTGTCTCCATAACTCAGGCCCCCTCGGGAGGCAGTGGCAGAGGCAGTGGGAGGCCAGAGGCTCCCTGAGCATGCAGGAGCTCAGCAGCAGCTGCATTAAGGAGGGTCTGTACATAAACCCCCTGAGGGGGTTTTGATTTGTTATATGATTTCTTCCATTTATTTTAGTGCCACTACATAGCATGACTATGGTGAAAATGTGCTCACTAGGAAAGTATACGTAGAACCTGTACACAATTGTACGCTCTCAAGGGGAGGGAGGAGGGTACTGGGGGGAAGGTGTGGGGGCATAAAATCTTAATTTTAAGGAATGGATTGTAGAACATTTATAAACAAACAAATAAATAAATAATTTTTTAAAAAAATAAAAAAATAAAGATAAGAAAAAAATAAAAAAAAAAATAAACTCACTGAGGGAATCAATCCTGGGAAGTGGCCCTGTCCCCACCTGAGAACCTGATTTAATCTTACCCTGAATAGCAGCTGGGCCCCGCCGCTGAAAGCCCTGAGTCTGGGGAGCAGCATTTGAATCTCAGACCCCAACCATTAGCTGGGCGGATCTAGTGGGGGTGGAGAAGAAAATCAGAAGTCAAGTAACTGGATGGGAAAATGTCCAGAAAAGGGAAAAAAAATAAGATCATAGAAAGTTACTTTCTTGGTGAACAGATGTTAGCCCCTTTCTTTTCTGATGTGGAGGAACAATGCCTAACATCAGGTAAAGACATAGGAGTCAAGTCCTCTGTATCCCAAACATCTGAAATAGATATCCAATGGGCTCAGGCCATGGAAGAGCTAAAAAAGGATTTTGAAAATCAAGTTAGACAGGTCGAGGAAAACCTGGGAAAAGAAATGAGAGAGACACAAGAAAAGCATGAAAAACGGATCAATACCTTGCAAAAGGAGACCCAAAGAAATACTGGAGAAAATAGCACCTTGAAAAATAGGCTAACTCAATTCGCAAAAGAGGTTCAAAAAGCCAATGAGGAGAAGAATGCTTTCAAAAGCAGAATTAGCCAAGTGGAAAAAGAGGTACAAAAGCTCACTGAAGAAAATAGTTCTCTCAAAATTAGAATGGAACAGATGGAGACTAATGACTTTCTGAGAAACCAAGAAATCACAAAACAAAACCAAAAGAATGAAAGAATGGGAGAGAATGTGAAATATCTCATTGGAAAAAACTGACCTGGAAAATAGATCCAGGAGAGACAATTTAAAAATTATGGGACTACCTGAAAGCCATGATCCAAAAAAGAATCTAGATGTCATCTTTCATGAAGTTATCAAGCAAAACTGCCCTAATATTCTAGAACCAGAGGGCAAAATAAGTATTTAAGGAATCCACCAATCACCGCCTGAAAGAGATCCAAAAAGAGAAACTCCTAGGAATATTGTGGCCGAATTCCAGAGTTCCCAGGTCAAGGAGAAAATATTGCAAGCAGCCAGAAAGAAACAATTCCAGTATTGTGGAAATACAATTAGGATGACACAAGATGTAACATCTTCGACATTAAAGGATTGAAGGGCGTGGAATAGGATATTCCAGAAGTCAAAGAAACTAGGACTAAAACAAAGAATCACCTACCCTGAAAAACTGAGTATAATACTCCAGGGGAAAATATGGTATTTCAATGAAATAGATGACTTTGAAGCATTCTTGATGAAAAGACCAGAGCTGAAAAGAAAATTTGACTTTCAAACACAAGAATAAGAAGAAGCATTAAAAAGTAAACAGCAAAGAGAAGTCATAAGGGACTTACTAAAGTTGAGCTATTTACATTCCTACATGGCAAGACAATATCTGAAACTCTTGAAACCTTTCAGTGTCTGGGTAGTTGGTAGGATCACACACACACACACACACACACACACACACATACACACACATACAGAGACAGAGAGCACAGAGTGAGTTGTGTAGGAAGGGATCATATCTTAAAAAAATGAAGTTAAGTGGTGAGAGAGAAATGTATTGGGAGGAGAGGGTGAAATGGAATGGAGCAACCTATCTGTCACAGAAGAGGCAGACAGGAGACGTTTTAGTGGAGGGGAAAAGAGAGGAGGTTAGAGAAAAACATGAAGTTTACTCTCATCACATTCGAGTAAAGAAAGGAATGAAATGCACACGCATTTTGATATGAAAACCTATCTTACAAGTACGGGAAAGTGGGAGAGATGGGATCAGCAGGGTGGGGGGGGATGATGGAAGGGAGGGCACTGGGAGGAGGGAGCAATTTAAAATCAACACTCAGGGAAGGATAGGATCCAAAGAGAGAATAGAAGGAATGGGGGCAGGATAGGATGGAGGGAAATACAGTCAGTCTTACACAACACGACTATTATGGAAGTCATTTGCAAAACTACACAGATATGGCCTATATTGAATTGCCTGCCTTCCCAAGGGAATGGATAGGGAGGGAGGAATGGGGAGAAATTGGAACTCCAAGTTTAAGGTACAATTGTTGAGTATTGTTCCTGCTATTAGGAAATAAAATATACAAGTAATGGGGAATAGAGAGTTATCTGTCCCTACATGGCAAAAAGAAGATGGGGTAAGGGAAGGGAGGGATGAAAGAAGAAAGGACAGATTGGGGATATGGGTAATTACAATGCTCAGTGTATTGGGGAGGTGGGAGGGGACAAATGGAGAGACAACTTGGAACCCAAAATTTTGGGAAAATGAATGTAAAATATTAAATATATAAATTTATTAAAAAAATAACATAAAATAAAAATAAACTAACCCAAATGGCCCAAAAAGGCAATGAGAAGAATGCTTTAAATACCTGAATTAGACAAATGGGAAAGGAAATTCAAACGCTTAAAATATTTCTTTAAAAATTAGAATGGAGTATGTGGAAAGCAATGACTTTATGAAAAACCGAGAAATTACAAAGCCAATCAAAAAGATGAAAAAAATGATGATGTGAAATATCTCATTGGAAAAACAGCTGACCAGGAAAATAGATCCAGGAGCGACAACTTAAAAATTATGGCACTTCTTGAAAGCTACGATCAAGAAAAGAGCCTATACATCATCTTTCATGAAATTATCAAGGAAAACTGTCCTAATACTGTAGAACTAGAGGATTAAAGACCTATTGTAATAGTCCATCAATCACCTCCTGAAAGAAATCCCAAAAGAAAAACTCCTAGAAATATTTTAGTAAAATTGCAGAGTTCCCAGATCAAGGAGAAAATGTTAGAAGCAGCCAGAAAGAAGCAATTCAAGCATTTTAGAAATACAATATGGATAACATAGGATCTTGCAGCTTCTACATTAAGGGAATAAAGGGCTTGGAATATGATATTCCAGAAATCAAACGAAGTAGGACTAAAACCAAGAATCACCTATGCAACAAAACTGCGTATAATACTTCAAGGGAAAAAATGGTCATTTAATAAAATTGAGGACTTTCAAGTATCCTTGATTAGGACAGACCACAGCCTAATAAAAAATTTGACTTTCAAACACAACAGTCATGGGAAGCATGAAAATGTAAACTGGAAAGAGAAATCGTAAGGGACTTGTTAAAGTGAGCTGTTTCCATTTCTATATGGAAAGACAATATTTGTAAATCTTGAAACTTTTCTTAGTATTTGGGTAGCTGGAGGGATTGCACACGCACACAGATTGAGATCACAAGGTGAGTTGAATAGGAAAGTATGATATCTAAATAAATAAAATAAGGGGTAAGAGAGGAATATCTGTGCAGGAGAAAGGGAGAAATGGAATGGGGCAAGCTATCTTTCATAAAAGAGGCATGGGAAAGATTTTTTCATTGGAGGGGAAAAAGGGATAGTTGAAAGGGAAAAAGTGAAGCTTACTCTCATTACATTCATCTTAAGGAGGGAATAACAGGCACACTCAATTCGATATGAAAATCTATCTTACACTACAGGAAAGTATGGGAGAAAGGGATAAGTAGGATGTGGAGGGATTACAGTAGGGGTGGCAAATGAGAGAAGCGATGTAATTAGAAGTAAGTACTTTTTTATTTTCTTTATTTTTATTTTTTTCGTTTCTTATTATTTATTTATTTTGATTTTCTACAATCACTATCATAAAACTTAGACTTCCCCTCCACCTACTCACCATCATTTCCCTCCCTCCCCAAGAAGGCACACATTTCTATATAAGATTTACATAAACTTTTCTATTGAATACGTTTTCACTATAGTCATGCTGTGTAGATGAACTAAAATAAATGGAAGAAACCATGTAACAAATCAAAACATAATAACACACATGTACAAACACACAGACGCACACTCACAAACACAATCTGCTACGTTCTGCGAATGAATTCCATAGTTCTTTCTCTGACTGTGGAAGGCATTTTGCGTTAGAGGTCCATTGGAAATTTTTTTTTAATTCTTGCTTTGTTACGAAGTTCCAAGTCTCCCAGAAAAAAAACAAAAAAAACAAACAAACTCTCGCACACTGTGGTCGTTGCTGTGCACAAAGTTCTCCTGTTTCTGCTCCTTTCACTCAGCATCAGATCATATAACTCCTTCCAGGCCTCTCTGAAGTCTTCTTGTTCATCATTTCTTAGGTGTGCAATAGTACTCCATTACATTCATATACCATAATTTATTTAGCCGTTCCCCAATTGAAGGGCGTTTCCATGATTTCTAGTTTTTGGCAACTACAAAGAGTGAAAGCCTTTAACAAAACTATACATATATAGACTATATTGAATTGCTTGCCTTCTCAGTGGGGATGGGTGGGGAGGGATGGAAGAAGCGAGAGAAGTTGGAACTGAAAGTTTTAGGAACGAATGTTGAGAATTGTTTTTCCATGTAACTTGGAAATAAAAAATACATTTAATGAGGTATAAAAATCTGTCTTGTCTTACAAGAAAAGAGAGAAGATGGGAATAAGGGAAGGAAGGGGTGTGATAGAAGTGAGGACAGATTGGTGGAAGGGGTAATCAGATACCTTGCATTCTGATTACTCCTTCCCTCAATGTACCAATGGAGACACCTGTTCTCCAAGAAAGTAACTTTGTATGGTCTTATTTTTTCCCCTCTTTGGTGCAATTTCCCAGCCAGTTACTTGACTCTGAGTTTCCTCTCCACAACCACTTTGCCTCCAGTTCTGCCAAGCCAGCACTGGGGGTTGAGATTCAGATGAGCTGCTCCAAAGCCTCATGGATTTTAGGCAGGGGCAGGGCTGCTATTCAGTGTGAGATTAAGATCAATTCCCCAAGTGGGGGCAGGGCCACTACACAGGGTTCAGTTCCCTCAGAGGGTTTACTATGAGACCTTCAATAATGGACGCTGGCTGCTGCCTGTTTTGGGAGTGCCATCCACTGCTACCTCTAGTGCTGCCTCCTGAGGAGGCTTGAATTATGGGGACCCACTGTTCCCTTCTTGCCCAGCGAAAAAGACCCTCTCACTAACCTTTTTCGCTTGTGGGTTGAGAGATCTGTGCTGCTGCTGAAGGTTCTGTCAATGAAGCCTGCTAGGATCTGCTCCTTTCTGTGCCACTTGGCCAAGACAGGACTGGGCTCTGCTCCACGTCTAGTGTGTGACAGACCTTTCCAGTCAGTCTTTCAGGTCTCTCTGAGATAGAAATCTCCTCTACTCTGTTGTTCTGTGACTTCAGCTGCTCTAGAATTTGCTGAGAGCTCCTCTTTACAGGTATTTTATGGATAGTAGGGTAAGAGTTAGTATATGTGCGTCTTTCTACTCCATCATCTTGGCTCCTCCAAAGAAATGTACTTTTTCAAGTGAAATATTAAAAAAAAGTCCCTCATTGACACTTAGAAATGACCAATATTGCCCACATGTACTTTTAGCCTTATCTCTGCATCTTAGTTACTCCTAGCCTATCCTGACTCACAACTAACAATAACTTTGACCCAAAAAAAGGTCTATTGGAAAGAACAATATAAAAATTTAAGATAAGGTGGTAATTAATGGAAAAGGTCCCAGAAGATATGAGAGGTTATAAGGGCAGAAGTAGTTACAAGGGGTAGCTTTTAAAAATAAAATAATACTTCATCCTAAAAGAAAGGAGCAGATGGAAAGATGATGAGTAAAGACAAGTAATGTACCATTTTTATTCACCATATTAGGGGGAAAATGTCATTAAAAAAAGTTTAAAGTTCAGAGGAGCTGGAAAATCTGTAATCATCTGTAAAATGAGTATGACAATAATACTGTCGCAGAGGAGTGTTGTGAAGATCAAATGAGTGAAAATATAGAAAGCAATTTGCCAGTATTAAAGCTCCATATAACTGCTAGCTATTAGCTAATATGGTGCTTTTTCATTACAACATCAATCATTTGTTGGTCTTCCATATTATTCTTTCCTGGAAGCAATTCTTTCCTTTGAGGTTCTTTTTTAGATTCAGTATTATTATTCTTTTCTTTTCCACCTTCCCAAACAAAAGAGCAGCATTCCATGGACCAAAGTTGAATTGGCAATTAAAGAGGATTCCTTTTTAGATTCCCATATAAGTACTCAAAATCATTTCCATTCTTAATGTATCTCAAAAGAAAGGTTTTTATTTTGAACACATATTGGTAGCCTTTTACAGGGTATACCATAATTTGATAATGAACGCTTAACCTAAGTAGTTAGGTTGTGCAGTGCTACAGCACTAGACTTGGACCCAAGATGACCTGAGGTGAAATTCTGCCTCAGGCACTTAACCAGTTCCATAATCCTGGGCAAGTCATTTAACATTTGATTTCCCAAGTTCCTCATGGACAAAATGGAAATAATAGTAATACCTGTTCTCAGGCTCAAATTCAAACATACATCTGTGTATGAATGTATATATATATATATATATATATATATATATATATATATATATATATATATATATATATACATATTTATATAAATATACGTGTGTGTGTATACATTATATATGTGTGTGTACATGTGCATTTTTTAATGTATTAAATTCTATTATCTACAATTATTGTTATTATTAGTTCGGAAGCTAAAAGCTCAGCTTGGTTATTGGGTAAGTCAAACTTATGTCCCAAGTCATTTAGTGCTGCTTGCGTCATTAAAAAAACCCTTTAAAAATTGGCACCTTAGTTTGAATGGAGGACAAACACCTTACTCATCTGGTAGTTTGTCATGCTGAGTTGAATTGTGACAGTTTGGGTTTTTAGGATCTTCTTCATACACATTCTGACTCTAATGAACTTAGAGTGGTTCTTTGATTTCTAATTCCTAGTAGATTTCGATAATGTACAGTACAATGAGCATTGTAGACAACCGCTGATATATTTACTAAGCAAAAAGAGTAATGTCTTCAAGAGTCTCTTGTTCTTTCCAAATGACAAGGCCCATAATGCATGTGACCAGTTCTGTATGAGGAACCAGTAGGTCATCTAACACAGATGATACAAGGAATGGTGCACTGGTAATTGTTTAACAACCAGGATTCTCCCAAAAATATACAAGTGACCTCCTTTTAAGATTTTAGTCTGAGTTATTTACTTTTTCTCCACAATTTTCTGAATCCTAGAGAAAGAAAAAAGCAAGAAATCAAGCTCTGACATTTTTTAGTTCGCTGATATCAGAGGTGTAAGTGCTCACACTGAAAATTTAGCAATCAACATTTTACAAATTAGAGCTAATTCTTATACACTCCTGAATATAATAAAAAGAGACCACGATATCTGCTATTATTTGTTTTACAAGAAAAATTTGGTCCATGAGCTTTCTTTTTTTTAGAAAGTCTTTTATTGATAGTTTTGATTTTTAATGCACCTATGTATCCTATACCATATATCTACTTTTTTTTCAGGGAGCTTATATTCTTTTTAAAAAATTAATTTATCTTTTCAACATTCATTTCCACAAAAATTTCAGTTTCAAATTTTCTCCCCATATCCTCTCTCCCAACACACCAAAATCCTGAACATTCTAATTACGCATCACCAATCTGACCATCACTTCTAACATCCCTGCCTTCCCTTATCCCCATCTTATCTTTTGTCCTGTAGGGCATGATAAAGTTCTATACCCTATTACCTGTATTTCTTATTTCCTAAATGTATGCAAGAACAATACTCAACAATTTTTCCTAAAACTTTGAGTTCCAACTACTCTTCCTTCCTCCCTCCTCTCGTATCCTCACTGGGAAGGCAAGTAATTCAATATAGGCAACGTATGTGTAGTTTTACAAATGACTTCCATAATAGTCATGTTAAAGACTAACTTTATTTCTCTCCATCTTATCCTGCCTCCATTTCTTCCACTCTCTCTTTTGACCTTGTCCCTCTCCAAGAGTGTTGACTTCTAATTGCTCCCTCCTCCCGTTACCCTTCCTTCTACCATCCCCCTACCCTGCTAATACACTTCTCCCCCACCTTCCTGTATGGTAAGATAGGTTTTCATACCAAAATGAGTGTATATTTTATTCCTTCCTTGAGTCGAATGTGATGAGAGTAAGCTTTATGTTTTCTCTCTTACTTCCCCGCTTTTACCCTCCACTGAAAAGTCTTTTGCTTTCCTCTTTTATGAGAGATAATTTCCCCATTTCATTTCTCCCTTTCTTCTCCCAATATATTCCTCTCTCACCCCTTAATTTAATTTTTTTTAGATATAATCCTGATTTACTAAACTCACCCTGTGCTCTTTGTCTCCCTCTCTCACTCTGTGTGTGTGTGTATGTATGTGTAATCCCACCAACTACCCGGATACTGAAAAAAAGTGTGAAGAGTTACAAATATTGTTTTTCCATGTAGGAATGTAAACAGTTCAACTTTAGTAAGCCCCTAGTGATTTTTCTTTCCTGTTTATCTTTTCATACTTCCCTTAATTCCTATGTTTGAAAGTCAAATTTTCTTTTCAGCTCTCGTTTTTTCATCAAGAATGCTTGAACGTGGGGGGAGGAGCCAAGATGACAGAGTAGAGAGACTTACATATGCTAGCTCCGAACCCACAGTCCATGAATTTCCCCTAAAAATAACTCCCACAAATTCTGGAGCAGTGGAAGTCACACAGCAGAACAGTGAAGGATATTTCCATTCCAGAGAGCCCTGATAAAACGATCCCAAAGGTCCGTGGCGCACGCACGGGAGCAGAGCCCACTCCTGCCCTGGCCGCGTGGCACTGAGAGGAGCGAGCAAATCAGGGCAGGCTTCAGTGAGAGAATCTCCAGCAGGCGCGAAGGTCCTTCCACCCACAGAGGCACAGGTCAGTGAGAGAGACAACTGGACTGGCCGAGAGGGGAGCGAGGTGTCTCCACAACTTAGGCACCCTCAGGAGGCAGCAGCAGAGGCAGCGGGCGGCCAAAGGCTCCCTGAGCAGGCAGGAGCTTCGGGCAGGAGCTGGGGTCCGTTATGGAAGGTCTCTGCATAAATCCCCTGAGGGAACTGAGCCTGGGAGGCGGCCATGCCACAACCTGAGAAACTGATATAATCTTACCCTGAATAGCATTTGGGCCCGCCACTGAAAGCCCTGGGGCTGGGGAGCAGCATTTGAATCTTGGACCCCAAGCACTAGCTGGGCGGGTCTAGGCCAGAGGTGGAGAGGAATCTCAGAAGTCAAGTAACTGGAGGGGAAAATGTCCACAAAATGGAAAAAAAATAAGACCATAGAAGGTTACTTTCTTGCTTAAAAGATGTTAGCTCCTTTCCTTTCTGATGCGGAGGAACAATGCTTACCATCAGGAAAAGACATAGGAGTCAAGGTCTCTATATCCTAAACATCTGAAATAAACATCCAATGGTCTCAGGCAAAGGAAGAGTTCAAAAAGGATTTTGAAAATCAAGTTAGACAGGTGGAGGACAAACTGGGAAGAGAAATGAGAAAGATGCAGGAAAAGCATGAAAAACGGGTCAATACCATGATAAAGGAGACACCAAAAAATGCTGAAGAAAATAACACCTTGAAAAATAGGCTAGGACAAATGGCAAAAAAAGTTCAAAAAGCCAATGGGGAGAAGAAGGCTTTCAAAAGCAGAATTATCAAAGTGGAAAAAGAGGTTCAAGGGCTCACTGAATAAAATAGTTCTCTCAAATTTAGAATGGAACAGATGGAGGCTAATGACTTTCTGAGAAACCAAGAAGTTGCAAAACAAAAGCCAAAGAATGAAAAAATGGAAGAGAATGTGAAATATCTCATTGGAAAAACAATTGACCTGGAAAATAGATCGAGGAGAGACAATTTAAAAGTTTTGAGACTATCTAAAAGTCATGATCAAAAAAAGAGCCAACACAGCATCTTTCATGAAATTATCAAGGAAAACTGCCCTGATATTCTAGAACCAGAAGGCAAAATAAGTATTCAAGGAATCCACCGATCACTGCCTGAAAAAGATCCAAAAAGAGAAACTCCTAGGAACATTGTGGCTAAATTCCAGAGTTCCCAGGTCAAGGAGAAAATATTGTAAGCAGTTAGAAAGAAACAATTCCAGTATTGTGGAAATACAATCAAGATAACACAAGATCTAGCAGATTTTACATTAAGAGATCGAAGGGCGTGGAATAGGATATTCCAGAAGTCAAAAGAACATGGCCTAAAACCAAGAATTACCTACACAGTATACTGAGGATAATACCTCAGGGGAAAAACTGCTCTTTCAATGAAATTGAGGATTTTCAAGGATTCTTTTTTTTTTTAGGTTATTAATATAAATTTATTTAACTTTTTACATTCATTTCTACAAAATTTTGGGTTCCAAAATTTTATCCCCATTTGTCCCCTCCCCCCACTCCAGTACACTGAACATTCTAATTTCCCCTATCACCACTCTGCTCTCTCTTCTATCATCCCTCCCTTCTCTTGTCCCCATCTTATCTTTTGTCCTGTAGGGCCAGATAACTTTCTGTTCCCCATTACCTGTATTTCTTATTTTCTAGTAGCAAGAGGAATATTGAATCGTCGTTCCTAAAACTTTGAGTTCCAACTTCTCCCCATCCCTCCCTCCACACCCATTCCCTTTGGGAAGGAAGGCAGTTCAATACAGGCCATATCTGTAAAGTTTTACAAGTGACATCCATAATAGTCGTGTTGTGTAAGACTAACTATATTTCCCTCCATCCTATCCTGCCCCCCATTGCTTCTGTTCTCTCTTTTGATCCTGTCCTTCCCCAAGAGTGTTGACTTCAAATTGCTCCATCCACTCATTGCCCTCCTTTCCATCATCCCTCCCACCCTGTTTATCTCCTTCTCCCCCACTTTTCTGTATGGAAAGATAGGTTTTCATACCAAAATAAGTGTGCATTTTATTCCTTCCTTTAGTCGAATGTGATGAGAGTAAACTTCATGTTTTTTTTTCTCAGCTCTCCTCTTTTTCCCTCCACCAAAAAGTCTCCTGCTTGCCTCTTCAATGAATTTAACCCATTCCATTTCACCTTCTCTCCTCTCACTACATTTCTCTCTCACCATTAACCTTGATTTCTTTTAAGATATGATCCCAACCTATTCAATACACTCTGTGCTCTCTGTCTCTGTGTGTGCGTGCATGTGTTTATATGTGTGTGTGCACACACGCGTGTACATGTGTATGTGTGTTCCTGTGTGGCTAGGTGTTTTTGTAATCCCACCAACTACCCAGGTAGTGATAAATTTCAGGCGTTACAAATAGTGTCTTTCCATATAGGAATGTAAACAGTTCAACTTTGCTAAGTCCCTTGTGGCTTCTCCTTGCTGTTTACTTTTTCCTGATTCTTCTTATTCTTGTGTTTGAAAGTCAAATTTTCTTTTCAGCTCTGGTATTTTCATCAAGAGTGCTTGAAAGTCGCAGAGCTGAAAAGAAAATTTGACTTTCAAACGCGAGAATGAGAAGAAGTATGCAAAACTAAACAGCAAAGAGCAGTCATAAAGGACTTACCAAAGTTGTACTGTTTACATTCCTACACGGAAAGACAGTATCTGTTACTCTTGAAGCTTTTCAGTATATTGGTAGTTGATGGAATTACACATACACATACACACACACATGCATAGACACACATGTACATGCATGCGTTCACACACACACATACACACATGCACGCACACACAGAGACAGAGAGCACAGAGTGAATGGAGTAGGATGGAATCATATTTTAAAAGAAGTCAAGGTAAAAGGCGAGAGAAAAATGTAGTGCGAGGTGAGAGGGTGAAATGGAATGGAATAAATGATCTCTCATAGAAGAGGCAAGCAGGAGACTTTTTAGTGGAGGGTAAAAGAGGAGAGCTGAGAAAAAAATACATGAAGTTTACTCTCATCAGATTCAAATAAAGAAAGGAATAAAATGCACTCTCATTTGGTGCATTTATCTTACATAAATAAGGTCTTACAATACAGGAAATTGGGGGAGAAGGAGATAAGCAGGGTTGGGGGGATTATGGAAGGGAGGGTAATGGGAGGGGGGAGCAATTTGAAGTCAACACTCGGGGAGGGACAGGATCAAGAGAGAGAATAGCAACAATGAGGGGCAGGATAGGATGGAGGGAAAAATATATTTAAGTTTTACACGACACGACTACTATGGAAGTCATTTGCAAACTACACAGATATGGCCTATATTGAATTACCTGCCGTCGCAAAGGGAATGGGTGGGTAGCGAGGGATGGGGAGAAAGTGGAACTCAAAGTTTTAGGAACAACCGTTGAGTACTGTTCTTGCTACTAGGAAATAAGAAATGAAGGTAATGGGGAATAGAAAGTTATCTGGCCCTACAGGACAAAAGAGAAGATGGGGACAAGAGAAGGGAGGGCTTAGAGAAGAGAGGGCAGATTGGTAATAGGGGAAATTAGAATGCTCGTTCTATACGGGTGGGAGGAGGGGACAAATGGGGAGAAAATTTGGAACCCAAAATTTTGTGAAAATGAATGTAAAAAGTTAAATAAATAAATTTATTTTAAAAAAAAAGAATGCTTGAATGTCCTGTATTTCATTGAAAAGCTATTTCCCCCCTGCAGTATTGATATTATAACTTGTGCGGGTTAGGTGATTCTTCTGGAATATCATATTCCTTGATCCTCATTCCCTCAAGGGAGAAGCTGATAGGTCTTGAGTTATCCTGATTGTATTCCCACAACAGTCAAATTGTTTCTTTCTAGGTGCTTGCAATATATTTTCCTTGGCCTCGGAAATCTAGAATTTGACTATAATGTTCTTAGGAGTATCTCTTTTTGGATCTCCTTCAGGAGGTAATTGGTGGATTCTTTAGCTATATATTTTGCCCCCTGGTTCTAGAATATCAGAGGAGTTTTCCTTGATAATTTCATGAAAGATCATGTCTACGTTCTTTTGTTTGATCTTGGCTTTCAGGTAGTCCCATAATTTTTAAATTGTCTCTCCTGGATATATTTTCCAGGTCAGTTGATTTTCCAATGAGATATTTCACATTCTCATCCATTTTTTCATTCTTTTGCTTTTGTCTTGTGATTTCTTGGTTTCTCACAAGGTTATTAGCCTCCATCTGTTCCATTCTAATTTTTAAAGGACTATATTCTTCAGTGAACCTCCTTTTCTTTTTGAATAATTCTGCTTTTCAAGGCATTCTTTTCCTCATTGGCTTTTTGAACCTCTTTTGCCAATTGAGTTAGCCTATTTGTCAAGGTGTTGTTTTCTTCAGCATTTTTTGGGTCTCCATTAGCAAGTTGTTGACCTGCTTTTCATGATTTTCTCACACCTCTCTCATTTCAATTCCCAAGTTTTCCTCTACCTCTATTACTTTATTTTCAAAAGCTTTCTTGAGCTCTTCCATGGCCTAGGACCATTGCATATTTATTTTGGATGTTTAGGATAGAGAAACCTTGACTTTTATGTCTTTCTCTGATGGTAAGCATTGTTCTTCCTCATCTGAAAGGATGGGAGAAGGTATTTGTTCACCAGGAAATTCATCTTGTAAAGTTTTATTTTTTTCCCTTTTTGTGTGTTTTCCCAACCAGTTGTTTGACTTTTGGTTCCTTTGTCAAGATCAGGGTATACTCTCCGATTCTGTAAGATCTCAGTTCCTGAAATGTGGAACATTCAAGCGTGTACACTGGTCTGGGAGCACAAAAATACATTTTTGTCCAGAATCTGAGTAGTAGAGTTTTCTTTTCACAAACACCTCACTTTCAATTCTGCCAAGCCAGCATTTGGGGTTGAGATTCAGATAAACTGGGTGGGAAGGTCCTCCATTCAGTGTGAGCCTTATATCAGCTGCTCAAATCCCCCAAGAGTATTAGGTGGGGGCAAGGCCTATACACAGGGCTGAGGTAAGAGTCAGCTGCTCAGTTCCCCAGGGGTTTTATGATCCAACAGTGGATGTGGACTGCTGTAGGGACTGCTATGTAAGCTGCTTTCACCTGCCTGATGTGGATTCTGAAGCCACCACCTGAGGTCAAAGCTATGGGAAGGTCCTTCTCCCTTCTCAGTCAGCTGAAAAAACCCTGTCACTAACCTTTGGCGCCTGTGTGTTGAGGGATCTGCTAGCTGCTGCTTCTGCAACTGGGGATCCAACCCTTGAGGCCTGCTTGCTTCCTCATCCCAGAGCTGCACAATGAGGCCAAGGCTGTGCTAGGCTCTGCTCAGCGGGTGGTGCAACAGACGTTTCCCGTCCGCCCTTCAGGTCACCATGGGCTGGAAATCTCCTCCAGTCTGTTGTTCTGTGACTTCTGCTGCTCTAGAATTTGTTGAGAGTCTTTTCTTAGAGGTATTTTGTGGGCTGTGGGGGAATAGCTGGTATATGTGCATCTATCTACTCTGCCATCTTGACTCTGCCCCTCTATTCAAAGGAGAGAAAAATATTGTTAAAATACATTTATATATAAAAAAAAAATCTGATTTTTATGAAATCTTCCATACCTGTGGTATTTCCACCCCCAAAAATAAATGAAAAATGTCTATCTATTTCAAACGTCTGTCTTCTTTGGTGCCAAGCTTGCTTTTTATTATTTTTACTTTTTATTACTTTGCAACATTTATTTTCTCGTCTATGTTTTTTTTCCCACTTATATTGTTGTAGTCACACTCATTTTTTTCTGGCTCTATTTATTTTCTTTTGTGTTAATTAGTTCACTGAAGTCTTTCTAAGTTTCCCTGTATTCATAATAATCATTACTTCATACTGCCATCATATGGTAACTACTTATTATGTCACAATACACTAATAAATTCATATGCTACATACTCAGTCATTCCTCAATAGATGAAAATCTACTTTGTTTCCAGTGACATGCTATGATTAATAAAAAAAAAAATGCTGCCGTAATCATTTTGGTGAATATGGAGACTTTCATTTTATCAATGCTTTCTTAACTAGAAGTTTGTTTGTTTTGTTTCCGTGAGACTAGCAAATTATGTCACTGAATACAATCAAAAATCATAAGCATGATATGAATTTCCACAATGTATAACACTTCTAGAAAATGCAAACTACTGATGAAGCAGGACTAGACACAATAACATTCATGAAATGATACCCTTCATACAACTGACAGATTCGTCTATGCTATGTACATATTTCTACATATTAAGAATTCTGCGGCATGAGTGAACATATAGGAACACATTCCATAAGTATTATCACACAACATGGAAAAATAATACAGCGCTTTACTTTTATCTGTTATCCCTGACCACTCTACTTCACCATAACTAAATCCAAGCACACTCTAATTCATATTGCCTAAGTGATATTAGATATTACACTCAACAAAATTAATTGATAAAAATTTTCTTTGTACTTTATTATTCCACATGAGAAATAGTACTAAAAAAGGAAATTTCTATGATCAAGTTACTTACACATGCTTAGCACTAATAAGCTGAATAATTTTCAAAATCATATTATTGTGTTTTAATGAGGAAATTTCCCCATTGTAGTATTTTTTTAAAATGTCATGCCAATAAAGCTTAGAAAATCCACGTAAGTTCTAGCAATTTCTTATTTTCATTACTTATAAATATCAGAGTTAACATTTTAAAGAAAAAACCTAACTTTTTATTGTATGGAGAACATTACAAGGAATTAAGAACAAATATTTGTTTTATTCAATCTCATGTGGGTTTAATATTTTGTTGTTTCGTAATGTAGGCACAAATGAGCAGGGGAAATACATTGTGGTAAAAATACTAATCTAAAAAGTTAAATTAAATATTAGTAGAAGGGAAATATCTTTGTATCAAAGATTATACAATATGACAAAGCTGAACTTTCGCTGGATGTGTAAATAGAACTGCAAAAATTACATGAATAGATAGGCTTCTAAAAAAGCTGTTTACAAAAAACATTCCATTTCTATTGAAAACACACAAACACATACACACACAAATAAATGAAATGTCCTTAACAGCTTAAATAGTATGTGAGTCAAGCAGAGTCAGCATCATCAGTAAAGAAAATTAATTAGAGTTTTCTCCAATAAGATCAAGGATGAAGAATGGATCAAAATTTCTCTTTGTTATAGGGCCAGAAATGCTACCTATAGCAACAAAACGAAATAAATAAAGTAAGGACAATGATAAAAATTTCTTGGTTAGATTTATTTGATGGTTTACTTAGAGAATACTAGAGAATCAAATAAAATCAATCAAAAATAACGTTAGAGGAGTTACAGTATTTAAAATTAATACACAAAATAGATCAGCATTTCACTAAACTGACAACAAAATCCGTGAAAAAAATAGAGAAATTACATTTGAAACGATGACTGGGTATATAAAATACTTAAGAGTCACTTGGAAAGAATAAATAAAAGCATTATGTGAATACATCTACAAAACAAGATTTACAGGAAAAAAAGAAATATAAATGGAAAATTATGAAGCGTTTTTGCTTCCAGTCAGGCAATACAATAAAAATACTAATACTATCTATATTGATTTTTTTCAAAGTTGTACACCACTCACATTACCTAAGCATTACTCTATAGAACTAGAAAACCTAATAGAAAATATTATTGCTTAGATACCATTATTAGGATTATTCCTCAAAGAGATCAAATAAAAAGAAAATGTCCATGCATAAAAAGATGAAAGGTATTTTAAATGTAGTGAAAAGATTAAAAAAAAAGTAATGTAACTTGAAAATATAATCTGAAAATTAAAGCATAGGTCATGGTAACAGAAAAAATGTAAACGGGAAAATAGCTTAACAAATTATAGTTTATGCATGTTATGGGATACTATTTTGTTTTGATAAATGAGGACACGGTTTCAGAGAAACCTGGGAATACATACAAGAACTGAAGTAAATTCAATGGAAGGAAAACTATTTTTATATTAATATCAATATTGTAAAATGAACAATTGAGAAAGATTTAAGAATTATGATTCATGATTCTGGAGGACTAGTGATAAAGAATTGAGCCTGAGAGAGAGTTGATGAACAAAGGTACAAAAAAAGACACATCTTTTGTAAATGAACATTTTGAGTATTTATTTTGCTTGATTCCATTAATGTACTCTTTTACATTTTTCATATTTTATTTTATTACATTACATGTAAAAACAGTTTTACCTTTGATTTTTAACATTCAGAGTTTCATATTCTCTCCCTTTTCCCCCCTCCGTTGAGAAAGCAAGCAATTTCATATGTGTTATACAGGTGTAATCCTGTAAAACATATTTCCATATTAAGCATGTTGTAAAAGAGAACCTAGAGCAATGAAAATCCCAAGAAAATTAAAGTTAAAAAGCATATTCCTTCATCCATATTCAGACTCCATCAGTTCTTTCTCTGGGGATAGATAGCATGTTTCATCATAAATAATTCAGTCACCTTGGGTTATTGTGGTGCTAAGAATAGATAAATCATTCACAGTTCTTACAATATTTATGTTACTGTGTACAATGTTATCTTTGTTCTTCTCATTTCACCTTGCAACAGTTCATGTAAATGTTTCCAATTTATTTCACCCATTCTCCAATTGACAGACAGCTTACGAATTTCCAGTTTTTGTTTTTGTACTATGGTCACCACAAAAGACCACCTATAAATACTTTTGTACACATAGGACCTATTACTTAAAAATAATTTGGGATGGGAGGAGCCAAGATGGCAGAGTAGAAAGAGCCACATATGAGAGTTCCAAACTCACAGCCAGTGAATTTCCTGCAAAAACAACTTCCTAAAAACTCTGGAGCCGTGGATGCCATGCAGCAATGGAGTGAATGAAATTTCTATTTCAGAGAGCCCTGAAAAACCAATCCCAAGGGTCTGTCGCACACCGGATGGGAGCTGAGTCAAGCCCTTCCCTGGCCACACTACACCAAGAGGAGCCGAGCCGATCAGGGTTCAGGGACGGAATCTCCAGTGGCCGCGAAGGTCCCTCCACCCAAAAGCACGCAGGTCAGCAAGAGAGAGGTCTGGACGGGATGAGAAGGGAGCGGGGTGTTTACATGACTCGGGGTCCCTCGGGAGGCAGCAGTAGAGGCAGCAGGCAGCCAGAGGCTCCCTAAGCAGACAGAAGCTCGGCAGCAGCTCCATTAAAGAAGGTTTCTGCATAAACCCCCTGAGGGAACTGAGCCTGGGAGGCGGCCCTGCCCCCACCTGAGCACCAGAACTTAAGCTCTCATTGAATAGCAGCCAGACCTGCCGCTGAAAGCCCTGAGGCTGGGGAGTAGCATTTGAATCCCAGACCCCAAGCCCTAGCTGGGCGGCTCAAGGCGGGGGTGGAGAGGAATATCAGAAGTCAAGTAACTGGCTGGGAAAATACCCAGAAAAGGGGGAAAAATAAGAGCATAGAAGATTATTTTCTTGCTTAAAAGATGTTAGCTCCTTTCCTTTCTGATGAGGAAGAATAATGCTTACCATCAGAGAAAGACATAGGAGTCAAGGCCTCTGTATCCCAACCATCTGAAATAGATATCCAATGGGCTCAGGCCTTGGAAGAACTCAAAAAGGATTTTGAAAATGAAATTAGACAGGTGGAGGAAAAACTGGGAAGAGAAATGAGAGAGATGCAAGAAAAGCATGAAAAACGAGTCAACACCTTAATAAAGGACATCCAAAAAATGCTGAAGAAAATAACACCTTGAAAAATAGGCTAACTCAGTTGGCAAAAGAGGTTCGAAAAGCCAATGAGGAGAAGAATGCTTTCAAAAACAAAAATAGCCAAATGGAAAAAGAGGTTCAAAAGCTCACTAAAGAAAATAGTTCTCTCAAAATTAGAATGGAACAGATGGAGGCTAATGACTTTCTGAGAAACCAAGAAATCACAGAACAAAACCAAAAGAATGAAAAAATGGAAGAGAATGTGAAATATCTCATTGGAAAATCAACTGACCTGGAAAATAGATCCAGGAGAGAAAATTTAAAAATTATGGGACTACCTGAAAGCTATGATCCAAAAAAAGAGCCCAGACATCATCTTTCATGAAATTATCAAGGAAAACAGCTCTGATAGCCTAGAACCAGAGGACAAAATAAGTATTCAAGGAATCCACCTATCACTGCCTGAAAGAGATCCAACAAGAGAAACTCCTAGGAACATTGTGGCCAAATTCCAGAGTTCCCAGGTCAACGAGAAAATATTGCAAGCAGCTCTAATGAAACAATTCCAGTATCGTGGAAATACAATCAGGATAACCCAAGATCTAGCAGCTTCGACGTTAAGGGATCAAAGGGCGTGGAATAGGATAGTCCAGAAGTCAAACGAGCTAGGACTAAGACCAAGAATCACCTACCCAGCAAAACTGAGTATAATACTTCAGGGGAAAATATGGTCTTTCAATGAAACTGAGAACTTCCAAGTATTCTTGATGAAAAGACCAGAACTGAAAAGAAAATTTGCCTTTCAAACTCAAGAATGAGAAGAAGCATGAAAAAGTAACCAGCAAAGAGAAGTCATAAGGGACTTAACAAAATTAAACTGTTTACATTCCTACATGGAAAGAAACTATTTGTAACTCTTGAAACTTTTCAGTAACTGGGTAGTTGGTGGGATTACACACACGCATACACACACACACACACACATATGCACGCACACACAGAGACAGAGAGCACAGATTGAATTGAATAGGATGGAATCACATTTTAAAAGAAATCAAGGTAAACTGTGAGAGAGAAATGTAGTCGGAGATGAGAGGGTGAAATGGAATGGGGTAAATTTTCTCTCATATTAGAGGCAAGCACGAGACTTTTTAGTGCAGGGAAATAAAGGAGAGCTGAGGAAAAAAAAACGTGAAGTTTACTCTCAACATAATTGACTAAAGGAAGGAATGAAATGCACACTCACTTTGGTATGAAAACCTATCTTACAGTACAGGAAAGTGAGGGAGAAGGAGATAAACAGGGTGGGGGGGGATGATGGAAGGGAGGACAATGGGAAGAGGGAGATATTTGAAGTCAACACTTGGGGAGGGACAGGATCAAAAGAGAAAATGGAAAAAATGGGGGGCAGGATAGGATGGAGGAAAATATAGTTAGTCTTGCAGAACATGTCTATTATGGAAGTCATTTGAAAAACTACACAGATATGGCCTATATTGAATTGCCTGCCTTCCCAAAGGGAATGGATGGGGAGGGAGGGCTGGGGAGAAGTCGGAACTCAAAAATAATCTGGGATATAGACCTAGAAGTGGTTTTCTTGGGTCGAAGACTATGCATGCTTTTACAATCCTTTTGGACTAGTTCTAAATTTTTCTTCATAATGGTTGCATCAGTTCTGAACTCCACCAGCAGTGCATTTGTGTTTCGATTTCCTATGTTCCTTCCAGCATTTGTCATTTCCCTTTTCTGTCTTATTAGGCAGTCCAATATTTGTGAGTAAGTATGTCAGAATTCTTTTAATTTGCAATCCTCCAATCAATAGTGATGTAGAGGAATGTGTTCTATTTTTTTAATTAAATATATAATTTTTTTATTTTCCATTTCTCAACATTCACTTTCACAAGAATTGGAATTAAGAATTTTTCCCCATCTCTCCCCACCTCACTTCAGGACATCATTCACCCCATCCATGTCTTCCCTTCTATTACTCCCCCATTATTCCATCCTCATCCCTTTCATTTTCCTGTAGAGCACAATAAATGTCTATACCTCATTGACTGTACATCTTAATTTCCAGTCGCATGCTAAAGCAATTTTAACATTTGTTATTAAAGCTTTGAGTTACATATTCTCTCTCTTCCTCCCTCCCTAACCACCCTCGTGGAAAAAAACAAGCAATTCAATATGCATACATTTTTAACCATGCAAAACCTTCCATAATAGTTATGCTGCAAAAACTAACCACATTTGCCTCAGTCCTATCCTGCTTTCCATTCATTCTATTCTCTCCCTTAACTTGTCCTCCCACAATAATCTTTCCTTTTGATTATGCCTTTCCCCAGTCGTCTGTCCCTTCTATAATCTTATCTCTCTCTATCCCCTTCCCCGCTGCCTTCCTACAGGGTAACATAGATTTCCATAATCAAGTGAGTGTGTGTTATTCTCTCCTTAAGCCAAATCTCATGAGAGTAAAGCTTACTTATTTATTTTAATCTCCCTCTTCTTCCCCTCTATTGTAACAGTTCTTCCCTGTCTCTTTTATGTGAGATGATTTTCTATGTCCTACCTCTCCCTTTCTCTTACTCAAAGTACATTCCATTCAACAGTAAGTTTTATTTTTAGCTATTCTCCCATTATATTCCACTCAGTAAGAGAAAGGGAGGAGTAGAATGTAGCAAATCTCACATAAAAGAGACAAGAAGGAGATTTTACAGTAGAGGGGAAGGTGAGGTAGATGAAGGAAATAGGTGAGTCTTGGTCTCATAGGATTTGATTTAAGGAGGAAATAATGCATACTCAATTGGATATGAAAATCTATTTTACCCTGCCTAAAACTGGGGGAAGGGGATAGGAGAGGGACTATTATAAGTGTGCCTATGTGTATGTGCATTCGTATGTATATATGTGTGAATATATGTATATGTATACACACATACATCCACATACATATACATATCGACACATATATACACATACATGCATACCCTTACACACATGTATGTACGGATAAAAATATGTGAATATGTGTATATGTATACACACATACATCCACATACATATACATATCGACACATATATACACATACATGCATACCCTTACACACCTATATGTACGGATAAAAAATATATTCTCTCTAACTAGCCTAATACTGCAAAAGTTCTTATGAGTTACAAATGACATCTTTCCATGTACGAAAGTAAAGAGTTCGAATTTAATGAGTTCCTTAAAGTTTCTCTTTCCTGTTTACCTTTTCATGTTTCTCATGATTCTTGTATTTGAAAGCAAAATTCTCTATTCAGCTCTGGTCTTTTCAATAGGAATGATTGGAAGTCTTCTATTTCACTGGAATGCCATCATTTGTCCAAAGTATTTTAATCAGATTTGTTGGGTAGGTCATTGTTGGTTTTAATCTTAGCTCATTTGACTGCGGGAATGCCTTATTCCTTTGTTCTCTAAATGTAGAAGCTGTCAAATCCTGTGTTACCTTGATTGTATTTCCACCATAGTTAAATTGTGTCCTTCTGATTTTTTCTAAATATTTTCTCCTTGTCTTGAGAACTCAATAATTTGGCTACAATATTTCTAGGAGTTTTCTTTTTGGGGATCTCTTTCAGGAGGTGATTGGTGAATTTCTATTTTACACTCTGGTTCTAAACGATCAGGGCAATTTTACTTGATAATTACATAGAATATGATGTCTAGACTCTTTTTTGATCATGGTTTTCAGGTATAACAAACATTTTTGACTATCTCTCCTGGATCTATTTTCCTGTATATATTTGTATGTATGTATATAGTTGCTTTTTTTATGAGATATTTCACATTGTCTTCTATTTTTTCATTCTTTTATTTTGTTTTGCTTTTTTTTCTTATAAATTTTTAGCTTCCATATGCAGTTCCTGGAACTGTGAGTAGGATTCCCTCTCCACAGCTGCCACCAGGTCCATCACGCCATGTTTCCTCTCTCCCCAAGATTACCACTCAGTATTGAGACTCAGATCAGTTGCAGGATTCACCAGGGCATCTTTAGGCCAGGGCTCCAAAAGTGGATACTGCTCCCATCTAATCAAGGTGCAAGATGTTTCTTCCTGATCTTTGAAGTTGTCTTTGGTGTTTTTGGGTTGGGAAATAGGGAAACCACAGCAGTTACTCATGATCCCATGTCATGAAGCTTACTCCAGTCCTGTCTGTGCTGTGCATGCTGTGCTGTGCATGCTGTGCTGTGCTCTGCTCTGTTCTCAATGTGATAAACCTTTCCTGTTCACCTTTCAGAGGATCTTGGCCTGGAAAACTGTTTCATTCTTTCATATTTGTGGCTTTTACTGCTCTAGAAATTGTTTGGAGTAATTTTTTACAAATATTCAAGGGTTTTGGGGGAGAACTCGAGCAGTTCTGTCCTTCTACTCCACCATCTTGGCTCTTCCAGGATGTATCCTATTTAAAAGGATAATTGAGAAGAAGGACATCCTGGAGCCAAGAAGGTGGAGTAAGCAGTAACTTGCTCTCATTCTCCCTTATTGAGTTCTGAAAGTCCAGAAAATATCACTCCAAGTGAAAACACACACACACACACACACACACACACACACACACCTCTGGAATAGTCGAGCAAGCAGAAAGATGTGGTACAGCAATCTTGTAGCCCTGGATGATTGAGTGATTAATGAGATCTCACTCAGGTGGAAGTGGAGCAGTAAAAAAAAGTGAGGTATCTCAGCAAAGCACAGACAAGCCCTATCCAAGGCGAGACCGTGACCTCCAAGGTGGTCGAGCAGGCAAGCACCACCACCAGCGTTCCAAGGTGCCTTGGCATAGGGAGCAAGATTGGTAGATACAAGATTGGAAAACAATCATGTTCAGTGGTGGGCAGGAACTCTCCAGCAGTCAAACCTCTCCATGCTTTAGCACAACTCCAGGAAGCACAACTCCAAAAGTCAGAGTTATATACTGGCAGGCAACCTCCAAGAGTCAAAACATCTAGTGCTTTAAAAAAGCTTGGATGAGCAGACATCCTCCAGGGCCCAGGCTCACCCCACTCCTAGAGCTTTAGTGTTGCTGACCCCACACCAGCACCAAGTAAATTACCAGATTCTTCAAGCTTCCAGCATCTGAGGTCCAAGCATACAAAACCAGTGACTAGGCCCCAAAGTTCTAGGATAAGAAGCTTTGGGCAGCATCCCTGTGCTCTTGTAGGAGGACCCAACTTTAGCAGTCAGGAAATAGGCAAACACTATGAGCAAAATGCCAAAATTGACAATGACTATAGATTTTTATTGTGGTGAGAGGAAAGATCCAAGCACAAATTCGGATGAAGGCAACATTGTCAATATAGCCATATTTGAATCCTCAAAGGGGAATGTGAACTGATATCAAGTCGCAAAAGTCTTTTTGGAAGAACTCAAGAAAGATTTTAAATGTCAAATAAGAAACACGGGAGAAAAGTTGGTAAAATAAATGAGAAGTATGCAAGAAAGTGTTAATAGCTTGGAAAAGGTAGGAAAAAAATTTACTGTAGAAAATAGGTCCTTTCAAGTCATTATTGGCCAAATAAAATTACACTGAAGAAAAGAACTCCTTAAAAAGCAGAATTGACCAAATGGGAAAAAGCCAAAAGCAAAGAGACAAACAAACAAAAAATTAACTGAAGGGATGAACTTCTTAAAAAGTAAAATGGGTGGGGCAGGAGGTTTAACAACTAAAGGGGGATGGGACCAAGACGGTGGCGTAAGAGCACAGACTTGCTAGTGGTACCCCGCGAAACCAGCCTGTAAAAAAATGACTCTAAATAAATTCTTGACCTGTAGTACCCAAAGAATGATGGAGTGAAGCAAATCTCCAGAACAAGACAGAGTATTACAGTCTAAAAAGAGTCAATAAGCAGATACACAAAGAAAGTTTCTACAAGTGGTAAGGGAGAGAGATACAGAAAAACCATTCTTGAAGGGTGAAAAAAAACTGAAAAATAGGGAAATGTTGTCTAGAGGGCAAAGGAGATATTAATAAAAACAAGAATTACCTACCCAGAAAACTGAGCATAATACTTCAGGGGAAAAATATTCCTTCAGTGAAAAAGAGGCTTTTGAAGCATTCTTGTTGAAACGATCAGAGGTAAATAGAAAATTTGACTTTCAAACACAAGAATCAAGAGAAACATGAAAAGATAAACAGGAAATAAAAATAATGAGGGACTTTCATGATAGTGGATATGCTTTCTAAAGTTGAGCTGCTTACATTCCTACATGGAAAGATAATATTTGTAACTCTTGGGACTTTTCTTAGTATTAGGGTAGTTAGAGGCATTATATACATAAACACAGAGGACACTTGGTGAGATGAATAGATAGGGATGATAGCGAAAAACGAAATTAAGGAGTGAGAGGGTAATATATTAGGAGGAGAATGGGAGAAAGAGAATGGGGCAAATTATATCACCTGAAAGAGGCAAGAAAAAAAGCTTATTGGCGGAGCTAAGATGGCGGAGTAGAAAGACGCACATTTGCTAGCTCCAAATCCACAGCCCATAGATTTTCTGTAAAAAGAACTTCTGACAAAGTCTGGAACAGTGGAAGCCACGCAGCAACAAAGTGAAGGAGATTTCCGTTGCAGAGAGCCCTGAAAAACCCACCGCAAAGCTACCCCAGACGGGAGCGGAGTCCTGTCCTGCCGAGCGCTCCCCTCCCCCGCCCCGGCCACGCGGCACTGAGAGGAGCGAGCAGAGCCCAGCAGGCGTCAGGGACCTGAATCTCTGGCAGCGGCGAGAAGGTCCCTCCACCCACAGACGCACAGGTCAGTGAGAGAGACGGGCTGAGAAGGGAGCGGGGGATCTCCAGGACTCGGACCTCCTGGGAGGCGGCCGCTGCGGCAGAGGCTGAGGCAGCTCAGCCAGAGACTCCCAGAGCTAGCAGGAGCTCCACCCCAGCTCCACTACAAAGGATCTCTGTATAAACC
>CM053770.1:266021201-266041967 GCA_028658325.1 Potorous gilbertii
GCCATGTCCAGGTCTCTCTGTGTTGGGTTGGTTTCTGGTTCCTATGTAGGTGGTTTTTTAAATGCCATAGCCCACACTGCTAACACATTTCGCTTGAAATTTTGTGGGAAAAATATCATTGACCACTTTTTCTGTGATGCACCACCCCTGGCAAAGATGTCCTGCACTGACACCAAGGTCTATGAGAAGGTGCTCCTGGGAATGGTTGGTCTCACAGTTTTGTCTAGCATACTAGTCATCCTGATATCCTACTTCAATATTCTCCTGGCCATCCTTCGGATCCGTTCAGCCTCAGGAAGATGGAAGGCTTTCTCCACCTGTGCCTCCCACATGATCTCTGTCATGCTCTTCTATGGGTCCATACTCTTCATGTACTCACGGCCCAGCTCCACCTATTCCCTGGAGAAGGACAAGTTGGCTGCCCTGTTCTACACAGTGGTGAATCCCTTACTCAATCCCGTAATCTATAGCTTCAGGAACAAGGATGTGAACGAGGCCTTCAGGAAAGCAATACAGAGTATCAAAATGCCAAGATGATTTTAATTTATAGCTAAGATATTTTTATCACCTTCCTAAAAATAGAGGACAAATGAATCATGTGTTTTCTCTTTGCATTCTTATTGAAATTTATTCGAATATGATACTTCCTTATATTGATTTAGAAAATGGTTGCAAAAGGGAAAGAGGCAGCAAAGTGTCAAGTGAAGAATCATTTACCAGAAGACAAGGTAATGGAGCTCTCCCTTGTACGTTACTATCTGTTCCCTGGGTAATCTAGGACAAGGGACATAACTTTTTTAGCCTCAGTTTCTTTATCTATAAAGTGCGATATTGAAATAAATTCTGAAGTCTTCATGTATTACAAAATATAATATTCAAATTCGGTTCTATTCAAAAAGCATTTGTTAAAGCAGTAATAAGACTTAGATATAACAGAGTTTGGAAAATTTATTTTCTTGATGTTTTCTTCTTTTACACATATTCATAAATCTATGAGTACCCTGAGCTTCATACTAGGCAAAGTAAAAGTTTGTTATGGTAGATTGTGTCCTGTTACTCACATGAAGGTTGATTTTTCTGTCCATGTAACCCTGAGAGGTAACTCAAACTCTGAATGCTTTTGGAAAACCTCTGAGATAATAAATTGTTGGGGAAAAGGTTCCTTGCAATGGTAGAGGAATGAATTTATCTTTAAAAGATCATGGTCTCCCATTACATCCTGTGCCATCACCAGTTGTCCTAATCTATAAGTATATCTACAGATACATCTGGTCACTGGATGCAGATTGCTCTGGATGAAGAAGTGGGGCTAGTGAATTTGGACAGGCTCTTTGCTTTAAATGCAACTTAGTTGCAAATCGTGACATCATCTTTCTGATATCATGGTCTTCTTCGAGACCAAAGGACAAACAATATTGAGAAAATACCCTCAAGAAGTTCCCTAAAAAGTAAATTGAATTTCCAATCCTCATTCTGATCACATAAAAATAAAATGTACATTGATCTTGTGGGCTAAAATTACATTAAAATTACATGTTATCAAATTATTTTAATATCAAAATAAAAGTCAGCCCAATAAAGATATCTTTTTTAAAAAAAATTACGAAATTTTCATACTTTCTATGTGTAAATCATTCATACAATGATGAGCTCTCAATGGCAATAATTTCATTTTTGCTCCAATATATAAAGCTGTCAGGATTAATCTAACTTCCTAATAAAACTGAATGTAATAATAATATGAATAAAGAATAAAAGTCTATGACCCCACTCTTTATTAAAAAGTATGAGGCTTATTCGTGTCTAAAGTTTCCATTGCTTAAACAAAATCAAAGTACATTTTACTCTATTCTGAGGCTCCAACCCTTGTCCAGATAGCGAAAGAGAAGCAGGGAAGCTGTTCTTTTCATAGGAACAAGGGTCCCTTGTGATTTACCAACTGAAGAAGTTCTCTAAGTAATTACAGAACCATTGACCTCATAATAAAGTTTTTGCTAAGAATAATGTCACAAATAAGATTGAATATAACACTTGATTGATGAAAATCAGCTTTCATGTTATTGAGAATACATACATTTTGTTTTTCATTTCCTTACTACATGGTTCATAACACAGTACGAAGGTATTTGAGGAAAATTAGATTTCTGTTGTCCATTAGGCCTTGCATCTAAACTATCGAATTTTGAAGTTGAATGTCACATACTAACATAGGCTCATAAGGGCACCAGATATTTACCTATAGATTAAATTACTGAAACACTATTATCTCCATTCCATACAAAACGAGGAGATGCCATTTTCAATGTTTTAATTAATTTTGTTCATTTCTTTTCAGTGTTCTACGAACACATATATCTTTATGTACCCCACCAGCTCCCTCTCCACTCCCACCCTGCCACGGTATACAATTTTGTATAGATTCTACACATACATTCCTATTAAATATGTTTTCATGTTAGTCATGTTGCATAGAAAAATTAAAATGAATGGGAGACATCATAAAACAAAACAAAACACATTGCGTAAGAAATGATCTGCTTCATTTTCCAATCGAATTCCATAATTATTTCTCTGGTTATGGAAGGCATTTTGACTCGACTCCATGGTATATTTTAAAGTTCTGCATTACAATTAATTACTATGTCTGCCAGAAAAATTTCTCGCAGTCTGTGGTTATTGTTGTTTACGAAGTTCTCCTGGTTCTGCTCCTTTCGCTAAGTAGCAAATCATATAAATCTTTCCATGCGTCTCTGAAGTCTTATCCTTTTTTATAGCACAGTAATATTTGATTACATTCATATACCACAATTTATTCAGTCATTCCCCAATTCGGCATCCCAAAAACGGGATCCCCTTGATTTCCAGGTTTTGGCCACCACAAAGAGAGCTGACATAAAAATGTTGGTACATGTGGAAACCTTTCTCAAATTTTGATCTCTTAGGGATACAGTCCTAGAAGCAGTATTGTTGGGGCAAAGGGTATGAACATTTTTGTAGCCCTTTGAGCAAAATTCCAAATTTTTCTCCAGAATAATTGGATCAGCTCACAGGTCCTCCAAAAATGAACTCCAATTCTCCCACATCTTCCCCAACATATATCATTTTCATGCTTCGTCATGTTAATCAATCTGATAATTGTGATGTTGTGTCTCAGAGTTGTTTTGATGTGCATCTCTAATCAAGAGTGATTTAAAGAATTTGTTTTCAAATGATTATAGATAGCATCACTTTCTTCCTCTGAAAATTGCTTGTTCAACCACTTTAAACATTTATCAATTGGGGACCATTTTCAATTTTTTCACAGGAAATAGGTCCCAGGAAAATAATGTCAATAAATGTAAATTGTAACAAAAATATTGAAAGATTTACATAAAGGATCTGTATTTTTTTATTATTATTACATGATAGATGATGACAGCACATATACTACTCCGTCAACGACCTAGAGATGGAAATGCCAAACCACCCTTCTGTCTATAAAAACTTAAACTCCAACGGGGTTACGAGAAGTCTGATTGACACAACTCAAGAAAAATAAAAAGATAAATATTAAAGTGTTGCTTTCGATTGATCAAGTGAATTTTCTAAAGAATGTCGGTCGAATTCCTCAAAAACGGTGTATCTTTACCACCAAAACACAAAATAAATTCCTTCGTTTGGCATTTAAAGTCCTCCAAAATGGGACCCTTTTCTACTTTTCTATTATTCTTATATGTTGCTCTTCTCCACATGAATTTTCTAACAGACCAGATTTATCCCTGATTCTTTCATTTCATTTTCTCTTTGCATTTATGTGTTAGCTTTCCCTTTTACCTAGAATACTTTTCCTCCTCCTCCTCATTTTCCACTTTCCCTGCTATCCTTGATTGAAATCACACCATCCACAAAATGGCATTCCCCCAAGCTGCTAATGCCCTCCCCACTAAGGTTCCTCTCCTTATACTGTGAATATAAATACTTGCTATATTACACCTATAATTACGTATCATAATGCTTACTTTACATTATACCTATTATCATATACTTGTGTATATGTATGTTTCAGGGTTTTCACTGCAAATAAAATATCTTTTAGGACAGGGTCTGTTTTTATCTTTCTTCATATCATCAGCACGTAGTACCTGGGGCATATAATATGACATTAATAAATACTCATTGGCTGAAGGACTGAATGACTTGTTTGAAATACATGTAGCCCATTTTCATGCGTTTCCGGAAAAGGGATCTGAGCACAGATCTCCCTGATTATAAACACGGAACAAAAGTCACTATAACCAACCTTTACCTGTACTAGTAATTAAGCAAACAAAATCATTTGAATCGACAATCACATTTTTCTTCAAACATGAATCCCAATTTACTTGACTAGACCCAGGATGGGAATGATATGACTATTTAAGTCTTTTTAAGGCTTACCTCTTATTAGATTATTTGCTGAATAAAAAAGAAGGCATATTCCAGATAACTGTTAATAGAAAACATTTGACAGAACTCTGAATGTCAGATCACATCAAACATATGTATGATTTTGGGGAGGCAAAAACAATGTTTTTTTCAAACTCAGGAAGTTATTTTGAAGAGTTTCTTCAGGGCTTCTTTCACATCCTTGTTCCTTAAGCTGTAGATCATAGGGTTCAACATGGGGAAGATCACAGTGCAAAATGTGGAGATAATTTTGTCCCTCTCCAGGGCATAGCTGGAACTTGGCCGAGAATAAATATAGAGGAAAGAGCCAAAGTATAAAGTAACAGAAATCAAGTGAGAAGAACAGGTAGAAAAGGCTTTGAGTTGACCTTGTGTAGAGCGAATCTTCAAGATGGCAGCAATGATGAAAAGGTAGGAGGCCAGGATTAATAGAGCAGGAGTGATGACATTGGTGGCCAAGAGGAAATAGAGCACCACCTGATAACTCTCCTTTATATTACATGCTAGCTTCACCAATGGTGGGACATCACAGAAGAAGTCATCAATGATATTATCCCCACAGAAATTCAGAGTGAAGGTATTTCGAGTAAGTATGGTAGAATTAACAAAACCACCAATGTAGGAAATGCCAACCAGACATATACATAGCCATCTAGACATGACCTGAGCATAGAGCAATGGATTGGAGATGGCTGTGTAACGGTCATATGCCATTGCTGCCAATAGATAGCATTCACTGTATGCTAGTCCAGCTGAGAAGAAAAACTGAGATACGCATCCAGCAAAGGAGATGCTTTTGTCCTCAGAGACACAGGTCACCATAATTTTGGGTATATAAACAGAAGAATACCAGAGATCTAGAAAAGACAGATTTCCAATGAAGAAATACATAGGAGTGTGAAGCCGAGAGTCTGTATAGATTAAGACTATCAAAGTGATATTCCCCACCAATGTAAAAATGTATACCATGAGGAAAAGGACAAAAAGGATCAGTTGCATCATAGGATCCTGGGTGAAACCTAGCAGGATGAACTCAGATACACTATGGTTGGTTTTCTCCATACCTGCAAAGGGCTTCATCTAACATGGAGAAGTGGATCAGAAGCACCATTGCCTGTAATGAAGAAATGAAAATCCAGTATAGCATTATTGGGTAAACTCTACAATCAAGAGAAAGCAGCATTTACCTATCATCCAATCTTGTTGATCTCTGTTTGTCCTTTGGTTAAATCTCAATACCATTAGCAGTTCTGAATTTGGAATCGTAATTTCATTGGAGATACTCTTTGGTCATCAAAGTCTCTAAAGAGAGATGAAGTTCTGGTGACTTCTACCTGGCTCAAAAGGTTTCAAGTGCATGCCATGTTACTGACTTCTTGACTGTCCTGTAAAGACTAGCCCCGTTAACTTCGAAGAAGCTCATTACCTGGCAGCCTGAAGAGTAAAGGATATTTTAGATACAATCATCTTCAGGGAATGTCTACGACCAAGAAGTTGAAAGGTGTTCTATGAAATGGTGAAAAAATTATCTACAGCAGGGAAATCTCCACAAAGTGTGGATGCATTGATTAGAGTATCATTTTAATTATGCATAATTACACTCTTAGACCATAAGGCTATTCTTGCTTATGATTGGTGGGATCCCACCATTCTTCTCTGTTAATCTAATCACTCAAGAAATTATGGAACCATTGCTTCGTCACTGAGTTCAACCCCTTTTTTCAGACATGTAAACTGAGACTCAGGAGGTATATGTGATTTATCCACGGTCACCTGGCTACAAATTCTGTTCTCATTCCATCAAACCACAATGGCTTATATCTTTTGGCCTCTTTTATGTTATCATGAAGCATATACGTGTTTTTGTAAATGTCAAGAATAACAAATTCTCGGAATCTGAGAGTGTGACTTCATAATTCATCATCAGTACAACTCAGCACTGAAAGAAATTCTCACTACCATCAACCTAAGAAGTGCTTTTCTAGCTTGATGACTTCCAAAATCAAATAATATGTTTTATTATTTGAAATCATAGTGAACCTTCTTCATTGTACTTAGGAATGAAATGAATGGGGCAAGTTCATCAACGATCTTACTTTGAATTCTATAATATAGGCATCTAGCTCAGTTCCTTTTGCCTCCCCACTAAATGAAAATAATTCAGACTAATGAAATTGTACCCTATCATGCTCATCTTCATCCTCCTTCTCCTCATCAACATTATAAACAAACGTGTTGCTATAATGATTGGAATGTTATGTTGGTAGGGTAGATAAGTGATGGAGTGGATAGAATATGAGACCTGAAATCGAGAAGACTCATCTTCTGAGTTCAAACCTGGCCTCAGACACTTATAAGGCATTTAACTCTTTTTGACTCAGTTTCCTCATCTGTAAAATGAGCTGGAGACTGAAGTGGAAAAGCACTTCCTTGTATCTGTTATGAAATCCATAAATCGTGTGTGAAAGAGGCATACATAACCTAAACACAACTGAACAACAACACTGTACTTTTACTCAATCAGACATTCCATGTCTGATACCAGTAATGACCCCCTTAGTTAAGTTGCATAACACGTGCACGTACACACGCACACACAGTGTACAGATGGACAAAGATATATAGATAGATGAAGATATATAGATAAATAGGCCTATATCTCTATCTATCTATGTGTGTGTGAAGCAGGCAATTCCCTTGTGCTTATCTATTGCCCCATGTAATTTGAATGTTCCTGTTCCTCACCTTTCGCTCTGTTTCTGTGACTTCTTCCACTCCAAAAATCATCTTCGAAGCAAGCTTTTCCTCTTCCCCTCTAACTTCTAGTATCTTCTTATCTCAGCATACCTTCTTTTCATTCTGTATAGATGTTGTGTTTAGCTAATCATTTCAATATTTTCCTCACTAGAGTTTGAGCACCTTGAGGATAGGATCTGCATTTGTCTTTCTAGCGCCAACATTTACCACAGCAACTAAAGTCCTACAAACCTAGTTCCCTATCTGGATGGGGAAAGGGAATTATCATTCCAGGGCTTCCACATGTTACTGATATCCTTCAATTATTTTCAGTCATTACAGATCTTCCCAAAGAAAGCTTTGGTTTTTACTTAAGTGATTTCGTTTTATTCTCACCACCTCCGTAAGGGAGATTGTGACTTTATAAACACACTTTCTTGTACTTTTTGTACAAAGCACATGGTACTTTGAGGGGAGAAAAGGCATATACTTGATCTTTTTCTAGGTAGTTTTAAATAGACACGAAGATGTTCAGACAGAAATGCCTGAGACTATAGTTCATAAGCCCTAAGTTCAAATCCCACTTCAGACATTTGTCAGCTCTGTGAATTTGGGCAAGGGACTTATCCTCTCTCTCAGTCTCCTCATTTGTAAATGAGAGTTCAATCCAGACCCTTGAAAGCCCTTCAAGCTCATTTGCTGATCTAATTCTCTGATATTACGATTTTATAAATATGTGAAAAACTTTAATTAATGGGATTCAAACAAGCAAACCAACAGCCACTGACTACTGGAAGTTCTGGGCAATGGAACACAAGCAAGACATGACACTACTTTGACCCAACTATAAGGCTTTGCACTTTGGCAAATGAAATTGCAAAAGCTACGAGCAGATAGCCTGTACTGTCACTGGGCAATGAATCAGACTCTGACCCTATGAAAAAGTTGATAAAAGAAGCCTTCATGTGACTAAGGTGTAGAGTTTGTATTGGTAACTGGAGGCCTCTCTCTTCTGATAACTTATCAAGCGTCTTGGTAATCTGCACTAGTCGCTCTCTAAGTGATCCAAGGGATTATGGAAGCATGACTCCTTGTATTTTCTCATGGAAAATACAGCATATTAAGTACACTATTCAAAATCATTGACCTAATCTACCCCGTCACTTCAGTCATGTCCAATTCTTTTTGATTCCTTGGTGGGATTTTCTTGGCAACGATACAAGAGTGGCTTGCCATTTTCTTATCCTATCATTTCACAGATGAGAACACTGAGGCAAATAGGGTTAAATGACTTAATCAGGATCATGCAGAAAGTGTATGAGGCATAATCTGAATTCAGGTCTTTCTGATTGCAGGCTAAGCACCGTGCCACCTGGCTGCCACCTTAATTCAAATATATTTAAAGGTCAGGATAATTCTCATAAACAATGAATCAGAAAGTGTTTTACACATATACGCTGATATGTTCTTCCTAATGACTTTATGAGATAGGTAACACAAATCTTTTTAATGCTGATCAGCATATGAGGAAACTGAGACACATAAAACTGAAGTGACTTGCCTGGTTTCACATAGTACGCACAATGTATATTGCCAGTTGTATAGTAGAAAAAGTTCTGAGTAGGAAGACATGAGGTGGGGTTCAAATCCATCGCAAATATCTTAGTTACCCTGGTGACTTTTGACAAGTCACTTAACCTCTGTTAATCATTTCTCTCATCTGTAAAGAACTCATATATCCTTTATGGCTCAAATATAGATCTCTTATTTGACGGTTACTGTAATGTTCTTATAAAAGGTTTTCCAGTCTCAGTTTTTCCCCTTTCAAATACATTGTTCTTTTTCAATTTTACATTTAGTAAAAAATCTATTTTCCTTTCTTCCTACCTTGTAATAAACAGGAAAGCAAAAGAATATTTTATCAGTTTATTTTCTAGTTATTTTTCAATTGTGTCTAACTCAAATCCTTTTGGATTTTTTGGGCAAAGGTATTGGAACAGATAGACTTATCCTTCTCAAACTCATTTTAGAGATGAGGAAACTGAGACAAACATGGTGCAGTGACTTCCCCCGGGTTGCACGTCTATTAAGTGTCTGAGGTCAGATTTGAATTCTGGGAGATGAAGCTTCTTCATTTTAAGCCCAGTGCTCTATCCACTGATCCACATAGCTGACAAATTTCAGCAATGTTCATGTCCAAAATACGAAACTCTCAGTGCACTGATTCTGTATATCAGCTGTCTGCTAGGAAAATGGTATAATGTTTCATCATTTGTCCTATAAGTATTAGCCTGAATAATCTTGCTGACACAGTGATTTGCTCATTCGACTCCTCTTCTCACCAATATTCCGTGGATCCTTCCTTCTTCTAAAGTTAAATTTCAGCTATATGCTAGTTAAAATAAAGTTTTATTTTTTCCCTATTCAAATTCCCAGAAACCCTGTCCACAGAAACCAAGTTAAAAACCTTGAACTTTCAGTTCCCTAAGATCCCATTTTGTTTTGAAATTCGATGTTTTTGGTGGGGTGGATAGAAAACCAGGGCAGGAGTCAAAATTATTTTTTTTATTCACATCCACCCTCAGATACCTGCTGGCTGTGAGACCCTGGAAAAGTCACTCAACCCTGTTTACCTCAGTTATTCATCTGCAAATAGGCTGCATAAGGAAAGGATAAACGACTCCAATGTCTTTGACAGGAAACCCCAAATGTGGTCAAGAAGATTCAGGCATGACTGAACCTGCTGAAAAACAACATGTTTTAAAGAAATATGTGTGTGTGTGTGTGTGTGTGTGTGTGTGTGTGTGTGTGTGTGTGTGTGTATATAAATTCAAAGACTATTAATGTAATTATACTTCGTGGTGGGAATGGGACCAATTAAGGTGAGTAGGGTTTCTTTCTCTGGAACAAATAATTTAGATTAATAGAATGTGCACTTGTTTCCTTGTTTATAGGTAGTGTCACTTTCTTCCTTACATTCTTCTTCTCTCCTTCCCTTCCCTTGCATTCTCATGCTTCCCTTCCTGCCTTCCAACCTTCCTCCCTCATTTCCTCTGTCCTTCTGTGAATGCTTCCCTCCCTTTCTGCTGTTCTTTCTTTGTTTTTACTTCCTTCCTTCCTTTATTCTTATATTTTCTGAGAGTTCTTATTTTTTTTTTCTTATTTAGCACCACCATATTACCAAATAAAAAACTATCTTTTCCTCTCATTTGTTGACACAATCCCATTGTTTTTCTTTTTTTAACCTCCTTTTGATTGAAAAGTCAAATGCCCAAAGCGGATATAAACTAGACCAAATGCTGTATAAAGTGGGACGTGAGAACATTAGTGCAAAGGGGAATTGATGTAGATAGTTTAGCCTTTGATGGTTCCTTTCACCAATTTCATGAGTTCATAACATGATCGAGGACACTAAATTTTGATGCCAGACAAAAGGTGTAGGATATTTTTATCAACAAAATTTGTTGGGGTAACAAAGCAGAAAGAGTAAAGCATCTGGAATCAGAGGACACAAATTTGCAGTCTTATTCTTCCACTTGCTTGCTGTTTGACCCAGTTTTCTTATCTATCAAATGAAAGACTTAGATGAGATGGCGTCTATGTACCCTTACAAAATAAATTCATTATATCATGAACCTGCTAAAGACTATGCCTCGAAGTTGATACTTACGGAATTTCAAGCATTGTATCAGGCCTTTGCAAGAGATAGCTTGAGTCACCTGAGTGGAACGTGAACTGGCACCTCAGCTGGCACCTCAACTCACAATATAAGCAGCTGCATTTATTATTCACCAAACAGACTACCACCTCCTGTTGTGAGAACAAAAGCAAACTAAAAAATTCTACTGCAACTCCATCCCTGAATGATACAATTTGCAAAAAAACTGACCACAGTGTTATCCCAACGGAGTCTTATTCTTCTGATCCTGTAACCTTTTATGGACACTGTGGCCACTACAGGGTTTCAGGTCCCAATCTAGTATCACTCTTGGATTGGGAGCTCTTGGGTATGGCAATTAAATAAAATTTCTCTTTGATTGTGTTGGTTTCATTTAATTCCACATGAAGACTGGGAGGGAGGGTGTCACACCAGGGAATCATGCTTTCCAATATTAATTCACAAGTGACTCTTCTTTAATGAGACCTAGAGAATACAGGAAAGTAAGAATCACAATGAGCTCCCATTGCATCAAAACACAAATTGTAAATTGTGGTTAAGGTAGGGGTGACTTCTACTCAAATTCAAGGGACAAAACTTCCCAAGGTATTTTAGAGGGTGTCAGTTCCCTAAATTTTTCCCTGACTAATAGAAAGGGGAAAAAAATCTAAATTGTAGAAAAGAGAAGGAATAAGGTGAAATAGTTTAATTCATATGAAAAGTACTTGCCCTTTCTCTGATAGACTAATTGTCCATAAATGATGTATAAGAAGAGTTGCAAAACTAATAATGTCCATTTCTTTTGCACTTTAAAGTCTCTTGTGTATCTTCCGTTCAATTCCTTACAAATATTAGTGCTTACTATCTGTTAAGTACCACGCAAAGTAACCATGAAAATTAAGAGGCAGGGGTTGGGGGAGAGAGATTATCAATTTATTGCCTACAATGTTCCAGAAACTTTGCTAAGCATTGCATAGATCTCTGCTAAATTGGGGCCATACTGTAAGTTAGAGAGACTATTATTACCCCTATTTTACACCTCAGGAAACTGTGACAAACAATGGTTAATTTGTCCAGGGTTACACAATTAAAAAGTGTGTGAGACTGTATTTGACGCAGGTGTTCCCAACTCTAGGTCCAGTGCTTTCTCTCCTGTAGCATCTAGCTGCTATACACTGTACTGAAAAAGATTGACAAGTCTTTCCACTCAATAAAATTCTCCAAAAAAAATCAAAATACAAATTTGGGTGGTAGAGTGATTTTGGAGGCAGAGATTGTGGATATCTCTCACTGTACGACTTTAAGAAAAAACTTGAAAGTCCCTTGGCAGGTCCAATATATAAGGTCACATTGTTCAGCTCTGTTTGTTGGACTAGATGTCTTCTGCAGTCGTTTCCAACTCTGATATTCCAAGAAGCAGCATAATATGGAAATATGAGAATGGGACAATGAAGAATGCCAGTGTGTATATTTTAAATCTTCTGACAGTCACTGGTTTCATGTTTAGGGGTATTCAAAACACTGATGTACTACTCCCAATAGTACTTCTGCAGATGAGTCTCATCACACTTAAGGCTGGTTGGTCTTTGGATAATAGATGAACAATATGGAAACGCGTGCTTAAAGTCTTTCTGGCTTGTTGAACTTTTTAAAAATTATTTAATTTTGGTTTTCAACATGCATTTCAACAAGATTATGACTCCCAAATTCTTCCCTTCTCTCCACTCCCCCTCCATAAAACACCATGCATTCAGATTTCCCTTTCCACCAATCTGCCCTCCCTTCTATCACAACCCTCCCTTCCATTATCCCCACCTTCTCTCTTTTCTTGTAGGGCAAGATGTATTTCTATATTCCATTACTTGTATTTCTTATTTCCCACTTACACGCAAAAACAGTTCTCAACATTTTTTCCCTAATCTTTGAATTCCAATTTCTTTCCCTTCCTCCCTTCCCATTCAAACCCATTGAGAATGCTAAGAATTCAATACAGACTGTATATGTGTTCTTTTGCTAAAGATTTCCATAATAGTCATATGTAGGAGACTGACTATATTTCCCTCCATCTTATCTTGCCCCCTATTTATTCTACTCTCTCCTTCCACCTTTTCCCTCCCCTAAAGAGTTTACTTCTAATGACCCTCTTTTCCCACCTTCCTTCTCTTCCATCACCCCACTTATCCCCTGCTCCCCTACTTTCCTATAGTGTAATATAGTTTCATAGCAAATTGAGTGTACATATTATTTTCTCCTTAAGTGAAATGTGTTGGGAGTAAGCTTCACTTTTTCCCTCTCTCCTCTCCCCTTTCCCCCTCCATTGAGAAAGGTTTTTCTTGCTTTGTTATAAGAGGTAATTTGTCCCATTGCATTTTTCCCTTTCTCCTCCAAAAATCAAACTACTTGGTATAATAAGTAACTTTGGCATACTTTTCTATATATTTCTAACAAAACCCAACAGCAAGAGATAGAGAAATTCCATTTAAAGCTAGGGTAGACACTATAAAATATTTGGGAATCTACCTGCCAAAACAAATCCAGGGACTATAGGAACACAGTTACAACACACTTTTTGCACAAGTAAAATCAGACTTAAGCAAGTGGAAAAATATCAGTTGCTTGGGGTAGGTTGAGTCAATATAGGAAAAATGAAAATTCCAACTAAATTAGTTTACTTATTCAGTGCCATAGCAAACAAAGGATGTGATAATTGTTTCCTAGAGCTGAAAAATTAATATCAAAATTTGTCTGAAAGAACAAAAGGTTCAGAATAACAAGGGAACTAATGGAAAGAAATGCTAGGGAAGGTGGCCTAACTCAAACTGTATTACAAAGCAATAAGTTATCAAAATCACTTGTTAGTGTGTAAGAAACAGAAGGGTAGACAAGTGGAATAAGCTACATACTCAAGACACTGTAGCCAATGAATACAGCAACCTATTGTTTGATAAACCCAAGCACAACAGTTTCTGGGATAAGATCACGCTATTTGACAAAAATTGCTAAGAAAGCTGGATAACAATGTGGTAGAAACTAGGCATAGAACAATACCGAGCACCATACACAAGAGTAAAGTCCAAATGTGTACATAATAAACAAATTGATGGAGCAAGGATTAGTGTATTTTTCAGATTTATGGAGAAGAGAAGAATTTCTGACTAAAGAAGAAAGGGAAAGCATTGTAAAATGCAAAATGCATAATTTTGATTACCTTAAAACGAAATGTTTTTGCACAACCAAATCCAACGCAACCAGGATTACGATGGAAGCACAAAATTGGGAAAGAAGTTTTGCAACTAGTGTCTGGAATAAAGGTCTCATTTCTAAAATATATACAGAACTGAGTGAAATGCCCAAGAATACAAGTCATTCCCCAACTGAAAAATGGTCAAAGGATATGCACAGGTAATTTTCAGAGAAAGAAATTAAAGATATCTATAACTATATGAAAAAATACTTTAAATAACTATTCGTTAGAGAGATGCAAATCAAAGCAACTCTGAGATATCTCATCACACTTATCAGATTGACTGCCATGACAGATCAGTTAGATGATGTGTGTTGGAGAAGATGTGGGGGAGTTGGAACACTAATTCATTATTGGTTGAGCTGTGAGCTAATTCAGCCATTCTGGAGAGCATTTTGGTACTGCGCCCAAAGTTATACAAAAATGTGCATACCCTTCGACACATCAATAGGTCTTCTAGGACTGTATCCCCAAGAGATCATAAAAATGGGAAAGGGTCCCACATGGACAAAATTATTTATTGCACCCCCTCTTTGTGTTGACCAAAACTGGAAATCTAGGGGATTCCAATCAGTTGAGGAATGGCTAAATAAATTATGGTATATGAGTGTAATGGAATACTATTACGCTACAACAAATGACGAAAATAAGTCCTGGAACGACTTATAAGATCTGATGCTAAGCGAAAGAAGTAGAACCAGGAGAACTTTGTGTACAGCAACCACCACAGTGTGCGAGAGTTTTTCTGGTAGACTTGGAACTTCACCTCAATGCAAGGACTTAAAAAAAAATTCCCAATGGTCTTTTAAGGCAAATACCTTCCATACCCAGAGTAAGAGATTGGAATTCAATGACAAAATGGAGCAGATCATTTTCTTTTGTACTACGTTTTGATTTGTTATATGATTTCTCCCATTCGTTTTCATTCGTCTGCACAACATGAGTATAGTCAAAATGTATTTGAAATAATGTTTGTATAGAACCTGTATAAAATTGTATGCCGTCTGGAGGAGGGATGTGAGATGTGGGATGAGGGAGGGGAAAACAAACTGAGTTATATTTTAGTGATTGTAGAACACTGAAAACAAATAAAATTAATATAAAAAAATAGAAAGAAAAATAAAGAAATTCTAGGCCTGTGTCAAAGACCTGAAGTCAGAATCCCAACTCTGAACCGTATTACTTGAGTGATCATGAAACAAATCACATTTTTCTGTTCTCTAGTTACCTCATTTCTAAATGAAATAGGAGTAATTATCATCATGTCATCTAACAAGGTTGTTGGTAAGGAAATTATTTGTAAAACTTGAAAGTAATATACAGATATGTGTGCGTGTATATATACATATATAATTATATATGTATACATATATAATTATATATGCGTATATGTGTGGATTCGTTTATGTGTGTATATGTATGTATCCATATGTTTGTTTATATTTATGCATACATGTATATGTATACATGTGCTCACATATTATATATTTATGTATGAATAATTTTACACGAATACGTATATCAATACACAAAGAACTTTTGACAACTACAGCAAAGTTATAAATTTGTAGGAATTTCTTAGCGCAATCAATATTAAAACCCATTATGATAGTAGATAAACTTGGAGGAGTTACATTGCACTCTTACAAATGTGTGATATAGTTTTTGGTCCACTTGGAAGAATGATATAATAGACAGAGTGCTCTGCTTGTAGCCAGGAAGATATGGGTCCAAATTCAGTATCTGATGATGAACTATCAGTGTAACACTGGCCAAGTCACTTTACCTCTATGTTCATCAAGCAACTCCCTAACATCTATCTATTGATAATACAGAGATGGAATGAAGTTTCCAGTACAAATATAAAACCAATAATTACCTCGAGATCACAAATATTCATCAAAGAAATGTGTCTGGAAAACCAGGAGGAATTTCAGCATTTTTACTAATAGCTAATCCTTTTCAAGAAAAACCTGTTCTGCAATATGGGATTATAGCCTGACTAGAATTCCTATAAAGTTATACTGATGTAGAAAAAAGAGATACTCATCAAGGAATTATACATTTATAGTAACTTAACTGTGCAATTATACTTTTTGTTAGTCACTAGTTAGATGTAACTAATTTTCTATTAACAACTCTGGCTTTTGGGTGTTTTCACTATTAAACTCTAGTCCTTTTTTAATTTGTTTTTTCTCTTCTGTTGAAAGTGGTGAATTCTTTGAAGATCTGAGCTGTGTACACGGTACTAAGGATATTCTCAGACCAATTTCTTGTTAAGTATGCCAAGGAAACCAATAGTAAAATATGTAACATCTGGGCTTTCCACGGGTTGACAGATAACTTCTTCGTAATATTGAAAATAAAGAAATAACAAATGTCGTAAGAGCTGGACAAATCTTTCCGAATCCCTTAAACAAGCACAAAGTTTTTTCTACTCTCTCAAGTCTATTGAATTTCTGACACCAGCCTAGATCAGTGCAAAAATCAGATTTGTGTATGCCTACAACTTTTTAAAAACATAACATTAAAAAATATATATTTTTTGTTTTGAACGTTCACTTTCGTAAGATTTTGAGTTTTAAATTTTCTCTCCCTCTCTTTCATTCACTCTTGTAAAGATGGCATGCAATTTGCTATAGGCTCTACTCACTGTTAAACATATGTTCACATTATTCATGACGTAAAGAGGAATTAAAACTAATGAAGAAACATAACAGGAAAAAAAAGTGAGCAAATAGTGTATTTCCATCTTCATTCACGCTCCAAAGTTCTTTCTCTGGATATGGATAGCATTTTCAGTTGCGAGTCTTTTGGAGTTGTCTTAGCATCTTGCATTCCTGAAAGGAACTAAGTCTATCAAAGTCAATCATTGCACAATATGTCTGCTACTGTGCTCTGCTGATTTTATTCATTTCACTCACTATTAGTTCACATAGGCTTTTCTAGGATTTTTTTCCTCAAATTTGCTGCTTATCATTTTTTGTAGTACAATAGTATTCCATTGCATTCATATACCACAACTTGTTCAACCATCTTCTAATTGATGGGTATCTCCTCCATTTCCTATTCTTGGCCATCACAAAGAGAACTGTTATAAATATTTTTGTACATGTGACTTCTTTCCCCATTTGTATGATCTCTTTCCAATGCAGACCTTGAAGTGATATTGCTGGGCCAAAGATTATTCTCAGTTTTATGGCCTATTGTGGACAGATCCAAATTGCTCTCCAGAATTGTTGGATCATTTCACAACTCCATGTACAAAGAATTAGTTTTCCAATTTTCTCCAACATTTATCATTTTTTTGTCACTTTAGTCACGCTGATTGGTGTGATGTGGTACCTCAGAGTCATTTTTATTTGCATTTTTGACGAAGAGGCATTTAGAGCATCTTTTCATATGACTATAGATAGCTTTAATTTCTCCCTCTGAAAACTGCCTGTTCATATCCTTTGACCATTTGTCAGTTAGGAAATGACTTGTATTCTGACAAAGTCGACTCAGTTCTCCATAAATTTTAGAGAGAAGGCCTTTATCAGAGATATTGGCTGTAAAAATATATTTCCCAGCTTTCTGCTTACTTTCCTAATCTTGTTTACATTGGTTTTGTTTGTGCAAAAAAACCTTTTCCATTTAATGTAATCAAAGTCATCCATTTTGCATTTCTTTGTTCTTCTTCTATTTCTTGGTCCTAAATTCTTCTCTTCTCCATAGAACTGATGGGTAAATTATTCCTTGCTCTCCTTTTCTTATATGTAAATTGTATATCCATTTTGACTTTATCTTTTTATGGGATGTAAGCTGTTGGTCTCTACCTACTTTTTGTCATACCATTTTCCAGTTTTCCTCGCTGTTTTTGTTAAATAGTGAGTCCTTATCCCAGAAGTTGGAGTCTTTGGATTTGTTAAATAGTCGATTGCTATAGTTACTAATGATTAGGTCTTCTCTACCTAACCTATTTCACTGATCCACCGTTCTATTTCCTAGATAATATCAAGCAGCTCTAGTAATTGCTCCTTTATAATACAATTTGACATCTCATATAGGTAGACTGTTTTCTCCTGCATGTCTTTTCATCAATTCCCTTGATATCATGGACCTTTTTTTCTTCAAGATAAATTTTGTTATTACTTTTTAGATCTTTAAAATAATCTTTAGAGTTTGATTTGTATGGTACTCAATAGATAAATTATTTTAAGAAGAATTGCAATTTTATTATATTAGTTCGATCTCCCCATGGGCCACTGATATGTTTCCAATTATTTAAATCTGACTATTTGAGTGGAAAGTGTTTTGTAATATAGTTCCTGGGTTTATTTAGGCACGTTGTGTACCAAATATTTTATAATAGCTACAGCAACTTTAAATAGAATTTTTTCTGTCATTTGATGTTCAGTTTGGCTAGCAATATACTGAAATGTCAGTTTTTATGTGGGTTTTTTACGTCCTGCAACTATGCTAAAGTTATTTTTTTTAATTTCAGGTAATTTTTTTCTTGATTCTCCAAGTATACCATCATATCATCTGCAAAGAGTGATAAACTTGTTTACCCTTTGTCTACTGTATTTTTTCAATTTTTTTCTCTTATTGCCAGAAACTTAATCTTTCTAGTACAATAATGAAAAACAGTGCTGTTAATGGACATCTTTGTTTCAACTCAATCTTTTTGGAAATGCTCCTAGCTTATCCCCATTAAATACAAAGCATGCTGATGGTTTTAGATCAATGTTTCTTATCATTGTAAGGAAGGTTCCATTTATCCCTACGCTTTCTACTGTTTTTAAATAATAATTGCTGTTGTCTTTTTTCAAATGGTTTTCTACTGAGATAATCATAAGACCAGTTAGTTTTGTTCTTGATATGGTCAGTTATGTTTGTCGTTTTGCTAATATTGAAGCAGTCCTGCATTCCTGGTAAAAATCCTACGTGGTCACAGTATATTATCCTCAAGAAAAGTTGCTGAAATTCCTTTGCTAATAATTTATTTAACATTTTCATCTAGGGGGCTAGAGCCAAGATGGCGGGGTGGAAAGACTCACATATGTTAGCTCTGAACCCACAACCCATGGATTTCCTGTAAAAAGAACTCCCAACAAATTCTGGAACAATGGAAGCCACACAGCAACACAGTGAAGGAGATTTCCGTTCCAGAAAGCCCTGAAAAACCGACCACAAAGGTCCATTGCACACTGAACGGGAGCAGAGCCCACCCCTGCCCTGACCGTGCGGCACAGAGAGGAGCGAGCAGATCCGAGGAGGTTTCAGGGATGGAATCTCCAGCAGCCACAAAGGGCCCACCACCCACAGACACACAGGTCAGGGAAAGAGATGTCTGGACAGGCTGAGAGGGGAGAGGGTGTCTCCGGGACTCAGGGCCCCTCAGGAGGCAGCAGCAGAGGCAGCGGCAGAGGCAGCAGGTGGCAGGAGGCTCCCTGAGCGGGCAGGAGCTCGGCAGGAGCTCCATTACAAAAGGTCTCTGCAGAAACCCACTGAGGGATATAACTGGGAGGCGGCCCTACCGCCACCTGAGCAAAAGGAATCAATCTCCCATTGAATAGCAGCCAGGCCTTCTGCCAAAAGTTCTGAAGATTGGGAGCAGAATTTGAAACTTAGACCCCAATCACTAGCTGGGGGAACGTAGGCAGGGGTGGAGAGGACTCTCAGAAGTCAAGTAACTGGCGGGGAAAATGCCCAGAAAGGGGAAAAAAAAGTAAGACCAAAGAAAGTTATTTTCTTGGGGAATAGATGATTGCGTCATTCCTCTCTGACAAAGAAGACCAATGCTTAGCATCAAGTAAAGACATAGGAGTCAAGGCCTCTGTATTCCAAACATCTGAAATAGATATCCAATGGGCTCAGGCCTTGGAAGAGCTCAAAAAGGATTTTGAAAATCAAGTTAGACAAGTGGAGGAAAAACTGGAAAAAGAAAAGAGAGAGATGCAAGAAAAGCATGCAAAACGGGTCAATACCTTGGTAAAGGAGACCCAAAAAAATGCTGAAGAAAATAGCACCTTGAAAAATAGGCTAACTCAATTGGCAAAAGAGGTTCAAAAAGCCAATGAGGACAAGAATGCTTTCAACAGCAGAATTAATCAAGTGGAAAAAGAGGTGCAAAAGCTCACTGAAGAAAATAGTTCTCTCAAAATTAGAATGGAAGAGATGGAGGCTAATGACTTTCTGAGAAACTGAAAAATCACAAAACAAAACCAAAAGAATGACAAAATGGAAGAGAATGTGAAATATCTCATTGGAAAATCAACTGACCAGGAAAATAGATCCAGGAGAGACAATTTAAAAATTTTGAGACTACCTGAAAGCCATGATGAAAAAAAGAGACTAGACATCATCCCTCATGAAGTTATTAAGGAAAATTGCCCTGATACTCTAGAACCAGAGGGCAAAATAAGTATTCAAGAAATCCACCAATCACCGCCTGAAAGCGATCCAAAAAGAGAAACTCCTAGGAACATTGTGGCCAAATTCCAGAGTTCCCAGGTCAAGGAGAAAATGTTGCAAGCAGCTAGAAAGAAACAATTCCAGCACTGTGGAAATACAATCAGAATAACACAAGATCTAGCAGCTTCTACATTAAGGGATCGAAGGGCGTGGAATAAGATATTCCAGAAGTCAAAGGAACTAGGTCTAAAACCAAGAATCACCGACCCAGCAAAACTGAGTATAATACTTCAGGGTAAAATAT
>CM053770.1:266042467-266078070 GCA_028658325.1 Potorous gilbertii
TTTTCCCAGTTTTTCCTCCACCTGTCTGACTTGGTTTTCAAAATCCTTTTTGAGCTCCTCCATGGCTCGAGCCCATGGTGTATCTATTTCAGATATTTGGGATACAGAGGCTTCGACTCCTATGTCTTTACCTGATGGTAAGCATATCTCTTCATCGTCGTCAGAGACGAATGGTGGAATTAATTTCTCAAGAAAATAACCATCTATGGTCTTAGTTTTTTTTCCCTTTTCTGGGCATTTTCCAGGGCCAGTTACTTGACTTTTGAGAGTCCTCTCCACCCCCCTGGTTTAGATCCGCTGAGCTAGTGCTTGGGGTCTGTGATTCAAATGCTGCTCGCCAGCCTCAGGGCTTTTGGTGGCAGGCCTGAGTGCTCTTCAATGGGAGCTTATCTGCTGGTTCTCAGGTGGGGGCAGGGCCGCCTCTCAGGCTCAGTTCCCTCAGGGGGTTTATACAGAGATCCTTTGTAGTGGAGCTGGGGTGGAGCTCCAGCCTGCTCTGGGAGTCTCTGGCCAAGCTGCCTCAGCCTCTGGCCGAGCTGCCTCTGCCCCTGCCCGAGCTGCCTCAGCCTCTGCCACGGCGGCCACTTCCCAGGGGTTCCGAGTCCCGGAGATCCCCCGCTCCCCTCTCAGCCCATCTCTCTCACTGACCTGTGAGTCTGTGGGTGGAGGGACCTTCGCGGCCGCCTGGAGATTCAGGTCCCTGACTCCTGCTTGGGTCTGCTGGCTCCTCTCAGTGCCGCGTGGCCGGGGCGGAGGAGGGGAGCGCTCGGCTGCACAGGGCTCAGCTCCCGTCCCGGGGTACCTTTGTGGTGGGTTTTTCAGGGCTCTCTGCAACGAAAATCTCCTTCACTGTGTTGCTGCGCGGCTTCCACTGTTCCAGAATTTGTCAGGAGTTCTTTTTACAGGAAATCTATGGGCTGTGGGTTCGGACCTAGCATAGGTGAGTCTTTCTACTCCGCCATCTTGACTCCGCCCCCAAGCTTCTTCATCAGTTTTTCTGCCATGTTCCCCTTTAATAATCCAATTAAGTCTATGAGTCTTGTTTCAGAATAATATAGTAAAACAGATAGAATTTTAAAAGAAATCAATTTTACCTATAGAGATATTAAATACACTTTTTAAGTGAATAGAGCCCCTAAAATGTAATCATGGAGCCCTTGGGGGGCCATGAAACAAAGGTAAAGAACTGTTGCTCTAGTGGATCAGAGTTTCTTCTGAAATATGACCAAAGAATACAGCTTTACACGGAGTGTAGAAAACATGGAGAAGTATAAGGGTGGTTTTAGAATTGGCTTTTCCCAGGCTATCTTGTATTTTAAGATGTTGCAGAAATTTTAAAAGCCATCCTACTACTTACCCCAAAGCTTTCCATCTCACTGGTCCATTGATGATGCCCAGACATTCCACCAATATTCTCTTCATTCCTTTAGGGCGAAGAATTTGTCTTAGTTCAAATAAAAATATGCCAGGTCGTTGGATCATTGTCATAGATATAAATCTGCCAGGTTCCTTGGAGATAGCCTGTTCTAGTGTATTTGTTTTACTGGTCAGACATCCAAGAAGAGAAATATCTTGTAAATGTTCAGTCATACAAATAATAAGAATGAATTATTTGGACAAAAGACTCCAAATTCAATTTCAATCCTTTTACCATTAGTCTTCCCCTACCACACGATATTATCATTTCATTCTTTGATGCCATATTTAATATAGATTTGCCAATTGCCTACCAAGAAATCTGTAAGATATTAAGTGAATCGCTGAAGATATAAAACGAGGTGCAACTGTACCCTTATGGAGTTGACACTCCAATAGCGGATGGAAATAGAAGGAAGAGGATACAACTTTTATACAAATATGTTTGTACAAAAAGATATGGGAAAAATACCAGTCCATTATACACATTTGAGTCTACTCTGAATTTGATGGATATTTGGAAGACGCTTGGCTACCTTGATATCTTAGACTTAGTTCAGGAATAGTTAACCGAAGGACCTGGTAATTTTTTTTACTTTAATCACTGCATTTTAAGATAATTTTCTCCCCTTGTACCATTTATCTTTTTATAAACACTATTTTTGGGAGGTTTCCATGGACTAATCAGATTGTCCAAGGAGCTTGACACACACACAAAAGTTTTTTTAAGAAACTTTGACCATTCAGAATGATACCAATACATTGAAGAGATCCTTTGCAAAGACTTAAGTGAGAAACACAGGCTGGAAAATTGTATAGAGAGTAAAATGTTATGAATCTACTCCAAAGGGAACATCTTTATATGAAAAATACATGGATCCCACAATGAGTTCAAGTAATTTTTTTCCTTTCCTTTTCATTAACATTAATAAAGTTTAGGTTCAGGGATTTAAAGAGAGAACTTTAGACTCTGAGTTTGGAACATCGGCGTATCCTCAAAGAACACTTCTCTTAATCCTAATCCGAAACCTAACCTATTCCTATGATTTTTAACTAGGGCTAGACCAGGTAAACCTCACAAATCTAGTACATAAGACACACAAAGTAAATGAAGCCTCCCTTTAACAACAAAACACGTGACTGTCTGAATGTCGTCCAAGGAAGCAGGCCGTCTAATGAAAGGGAGCGAAGTGGGGGCGGAATAACCAAAACAGCCTTAAAACACAAAAACAAATAACCTAGTGTAATTTAAATGAATTTAATTGGGTAAAATTTTCCTTTTTGAAAACTTTTGTTTTGGTATTGGAGGTCAACCAGCCTCAGAATTAAAGGACAGTCCCGGGAAAAGAGATTAGGGTTTTACGTATCCATTCTGGAAGGAATTGAAAGATGAAGCCTTTCTGGCGTAAAATGGAGAAAACAGCAACATGAATTTTTCATGAAGGAAATGTTTATGAAAGCATGGGTGTTTGTGAGTGAGTGTGTGTTCCATAAAATAACCAAGAGTAAGATGAATGAAATTATTGTCCCTCCAAAATTGTATTCTAACTTGAGAGTTTTATTTGTTATTTTTGAAGAAGGTATAGACATGTGACCAGGACTGTTAAATGCCTTAGCGAGCCAATGTTCATCACTTTAGGAGCCAGCTCCATCTGAATGCTGAGATTCTTGAGGGCTAATGCTACTCAGATTTCCAAAGGAGCCTGTGACCCCCCCAAAAAAATAATGTTAAGAAACTGTGACCTTTCAGAAAGATTGCAAAACATTGAAGAGATCCTTTACAAAGGAATTACATGAAGGTTTAAGTGAGAAACCCAGGATGAAAAATAGTATGGAGAATAAAATGATATCAATCTGCTCCAAAGGGAACATCCTCATATGACAAATACATGGATCCCACAATGAGTTAAAGTAATATTTTCTCTCGTTTTCATTAACATTAATAAGATTTAAGTTCAGGGTTTAAAGAAAGAACTTTAGATTCTGAGGTTGGAACATCACTTTGTCCTGAAAAAGAATACTTCTTTTAATCTTAACATTAATTCTATGATTTTAACTAGGGCCAGGCCAAATAAACATCAGAAATCCAATGCATAAGACACACAAAGTAAATTAAAACCTCTCTTTAACACGGAAAACACATGGCTGTCAATGGCATCCAAAGAAGCAGGTCATCTAATGAAAGGGTGGGGAGTGGGAAATAGCCAAAACAACCTTACAAAGCAAAGACAAATAAGCCAGTGTAATTTAAATGAATTTAATTGGGTCAAATTTTCACTTTTTGAAAACTTTTGTTTTGGCATTGGAGGTGAACTAGCCTCACAGTCAAAGGATAATCCTGAGGAAATAGATTAGGGCTTTACCTGTCCATTCTGGAAGCAATTGCAAGATGAAGCCCATCTGGTATAAAATAAACAAAATAGCAATATGAATTTGTCATGAAGGAAATATGTGTGTAAGCATGGGTTTTTGTGACGGAATGGGTGTGCTCCCCAAAAGCTTAAGAGTAAGATGAATGGAATTATTGTTTCTCCAAAACTATATACTAACTTGAGATTTTTGTTTGTTAATTTTGAAGAAAAAGTGGTAGGCATATGAACAGGACATTTAAATCCCTTAGCAAGCCAGGGTTCATCACTTTTGGAGTCAGTTCTATCTGAATGCTGAGATTCTGGAGGGATAATGTTCCAGGGCAACAATTAATTTCTAATGACTTCTTCTGAGGTCTGACTGTGGGAACTACCCTCTTACTTTATTTTTCACTTTACATTTCATATTTTTTCATGACATTGATTTACTAATCTCCTACTATTGTGACTGATCTAATTTTCCCAAATTATTCAGCCTATAATGAGTTTCAGAACCTATTACTGGCATGTATTTATCTGAGTGGCCTCATTCAGAATGGGATAAGTTCGTATAGCACTATTTAATCATCAAGTATTTATTAATACCTACAATGTGCAAGGGACTGTGATAGCACACAAGGCAAAGTATTGAATAATCCTGATCCACAAGGAGAAATTCACAATAAAAGGGAAGACAAGCACTTATTGTGTCTCTACCCACAAATATGCATGCATACACATAGCATGAATATAAAGTAAATAAATAAAAATATATTCAAAAGAGTTCAGTGTTTGGAAGGTAGGACACTATGAGACTCCTTATTGAGCCACGGTGTATAGATTTTCATCACTGGCCTACATTCCATTTTCTTGGTCATTCAGAAATAATATTTTATTAGTTGCATTTCTATTGGATTTAAATATATGATTTTTATCACAAAAAGTCAATTTCTAATTATGTATACATAATCTGTAAATTATGAAATTTACCTACATTATGTTTAAATTCTGTAGTCACATCTCTCTGCCACCCAGCTATAATCAAACCCTCTCTTAACCAGTACCAATCTCCTGTTTCCTGATTGGTTATATCCTTCTTTACTTCCCCAAGCATCTCACACATTAGGTGAATGCTCGTGTAGATGGCTGGCCATGACATGACCCGTATGACTTGTTAGTACTTGTAGATTCTAGTTTTAATCATGAATGCATCCATATACATGTTATATAAGAGAATAAAGATGTTTTGTGTATACACACATATAATATGTATCTCACACATAGTTGCCATTGCCATCTGTTGGATACCTGTCCCTGATTTGAACGTATGTACATAAACATGAATATATGTGTATATGTGCTTGTTTAATATATATACATATGTATATATATATATGTGTGTGTGTGTGTATACACATACGTACATAGACACATACAAACAATATATAACGGAGATAGATGCAATACATGGTCATAATTTGTCTACCAGTCTTTCTTCCCCCTCTCAGGTTATTCTTCTGTAATTTGAAATACAAATATTCATACATACAGATCAAGCATACACATACATATATATTATGTATAATTAGTTTATATTTCCTTATACATAGAAAGAATGAGAAGGATAAAGGGAATATTTAAATGAGAGAGAGGGAGAGGAAGAGAGGGAGAAGGGGAGAGGATCAAGGAAGGAGAGGGGAGAGGCAGGGAGGGAGAGCGGTAGGGAGAGGGAGACCAAGATGGAGATGGAGAGGAGACCTGGATCGACTAAGACACATAGAAATAAAGACATACACACACACAGATAAAGTTAGAGAGAGGAAAATGGAAACAGAGAGAAAAAGAAAGACAGAGAAAAATAACAAGAGCCAGAGAAAGAGAGAGAAAGAGAAAGACAGACAGACAGAGGGAAGGAAAGAGAGAGAGGCCTAAAGGTAGATCTAAATATGGCAGACAAAGTTATGACTATCTATCTATCTATCTATCTTCTATCTATATATATATATATATATATATATATATATATATACATATATATATATACACACATATATATATACACACACACACACACATATTCAGATCGTCTCCATAGGATGGAGGGGATCTAGGTTCTCAAAGGTTTTGCCAAAATCTTGATTCATATTAGCACCCTGCTTGCCCAGTCAATCTTGGTGACATTAAAAGATGCCTCCAAACACCAGGTTACTACCACACAGTGTAGTTAGATTGGATTAGGGTTAGAGAACGTGAATTCATCTTTCACTTTCTTTGTGGTTTTAAGTACATCACTTGATCTCTCTGTAACTCAGTGTCCTTATTTGTGAAATCAGAGAGATTAGATGACCTAGATCACTGTGTTCTAAACATTTGATTCTATAATCAAGAATAATGACTATCCTTTCCCACGTCTCCCTGCGTGTGATTTTCCTAGTTTCTGGGATGTGGGATTCACCATAAATTATTTGGCAAACTGCAAAGAAGCTATCTCTGTCATTTTCTTTGAAGTTTATGACCTAAGGAATGGTTCACTGATGAAACCATCTCACGCTCTCTCTCTAATATATGTTTATGCATGTATGTATGCACATACATACGTGTGTTGGCTATCTGCTTATGCAGACATACATGTATGCATGTGTATACATCTATATATGTAAAGATGTGAGTATACATATATACATTGTGTGTGTGTGTAACCAGAGACTCTTACTCTGGGAACTCTTTTAAAAGATCCCAAAGGAAATCAGAACTCTAGCACCTAACTGACACTGTGTGATTTCCTTTCTCTTACAAGTGGTCCAGATAAACTGACCTTCCTTCTATTCCTTATACATCAAATTCAATTTCTCATTTCTGAAACTTTGAATGGGCTTCTCTCTATGCTGAAATTGGACCTCTAAAATCTTGGAATATCTTGTTTATTTCTTTCAAAACTCTGCTAAATCTTCTACATGACATTTTTCCTAATGTCATAGTTGCTACTGCCCCCCAAAGGTTTTTCCCTCATTTTCGTCCTTCTTATATTTCTGTACGTATACATGTGTTTATGTATGTATGTATGTAAAATTTCTATACATATTATTTTCCCTTTCCATGTAATATAAGCTCCTTGAGAAGAGGAACAGAGACTTTGGCATCTTTATAGTCGCATCACATAACACATTTTCTGACAAGTAATACACATTTAATATATCATTTTTTAATTTATTGTCTCTCAAAATATAATTATTTCAATGTTAAATCACATAAAAATTTCTTAAATACGATTTTCCCTGAAGATTATTTAGTTGAAGTGATAATTTTTGCAAAGAAGTAAGGAGTAGTTAGAAGCAAGAATAACAGCATCACTCAAAGGCAAACGAAAATTTACCTGTATTCATAAGAACAGATTCCACTGGGAAAAATGTCAGTGTGTGACCGGCATTGTCCTCAGTCCAAAGGTAATCCACAGCAGGGTGGTTTCAGATATGAAACAGTATGACAATATTCACACTCTGTTGAAAAGGCCAGATCCTATCAGGGCTCATGCTTATATATAATTTTGGACAATATGTCACTAATGGAAGACTGCCCTGTTACCCATACAGGAAAATGATTGTTTAGTCAGCCGAGTCAAATGAGAGTATTTATCAAAATTGACTAATAATAAATGAGGAAAGATGGGAAAGAACAAAAAGAACTAAACTCCCTGCCATCCAGTTAGAATTAGTGTACAGATCTATTAGCTTCAATGTACGTGTCCTGGGAGCAGATTGAAGGTGATGGGCTACTGATAAAAGTTGTTTTCATCAGCATACAGACATAGAATCAATAGATGTTTTATAGTCATTCTTGAATGTAATTGTTGTTTCAATAGATAAACAGATATTTAATATTTCAGACAGTATCTAGAAAGCAGTCTATATTGTCAGGTCTGCTTAAAACGTCTAAAGCCTTGGGTCTTTTTGCTCAAAAAGAAGCAGGTTAAGACAGAGATCGAGCTATGCTCATGTTTTAGAATAGAGTAGTTTTAAGGAAACTATAAGTTATATTATAATCTAATCCTTCCCCTCTTGCCCCGTGTCTTCTAACTCCAATTCACCTACCGAAAGGACAAGGTTATTTTCTTAAGTTTAGTCTTCACCATGCTATTCCTTTATTCAATTAATTTAAATAATTTCCCATTACTTGAGGCACAGCTACTCTGGTTGCATTAAATCTTCAATTACCGCTTTATTTTTCTCTCTTCCACCTCCCCCCAACTGAAAATTATAAATATAAAACTTTTTAATTTTATTTCATATTTTAAAATTTATCTAGTAAAAGAAGCATTTCCATTGCATAGTTGAAAAAAAGAGATTGCACATGAAACTGCAAATCTATAATGTACAACATAGTATTCCTTTGCAATATACAATAATCATGTAAATTTCTTTTTCTTCATCCTCCCCCACGAGATGGCTACCATTAGACCCAAAAAAGTATATTTGTATATGTAAAATCAATTTATATATACTTCTATTTATCAGTTTTTTCCAGAAGCAAATACAATCTTCCTTTATATGTCCTTTGAATTTGATTTGGAATTTTATCATAATGAAAAAGACTGAGTTGCTCAAACACTTTTCAAGAATAGACATAATTGGGGAAAGGGAATCCAAGATGGTGGAGTAAGAGCAGAGACTGGCCAGATCTCTGCCGCCAAGTCCAAACAAATTCCTATTAAAAAAAATGAATCTGAACTAATTATGGAGTTGCAGAACCCACAGAATGATGGACTGAAGCAAATGTCCAGCCCAAAGACAGAGTATTACAGTCGAAAAAGAGACAATACGTCAGATACACAAACAAGGTTTCTACAAAGTAAAGCGGTTTGGGGGAAGATCCAGAGACAAAATTTTAGGAAAACTTGAACGAAAAAAATTAACAGAGAAAGGAAAAAGTTTATGGAATAGGAAATATTTTAGGTGACCTTTGAAGGAAATTAAGGGTTCTCATTCGTAGAGAAATCTGACATGAGTGAATTCAAAATATACCTAACATCTTTTTCAAGTATATTGTATTGGAAAACCAAAGATTGAAATCAGAAAACAACTAAAGGTATAATTTATTTGGAATACAGAGAATGAAGTGTAATAATGTGCAAAAAAAATTGAAAGGTAGATTGCAGCTCATTTATTGTATGTCAGGTTCAGGAAGCATGGTGTTGAATATCAAGACTTTTGCATAGAGAGTGCTTAACGACAATAAGGGTTAAACAATCTGTGATCTCATTCATGTGGGTAGACCCTACACAACTGATGATTACATCACATTTATGGTGTAGAAAGGCTTCAAAAATTGTTGCATTAGTAATGATGATGAAAAATCAATGGTCATTCAGTTGAAGTCTCTCACAATATTGGTAAGCTAATCTTCAGAGGATAAATACACAATATGTTACCAGAACTATCTTTACTACCTTAGTAAAAACTTGCCCAAATCTATGTTATATTACTTTTTTATTTGGAAATCTAAAATTACTTCAATACTGACATAAAACATCGTGCTAGGACTACTATATAACAATTAGATCTCACATTTATTTTACACTTTGAAATTTTTGTAATATTTTCATTACAGAAAATAGTCTTCTGTATCAAGCAATGAAAATATAATTTCAATTTCATAAATCAAGAAATAGATACTGAGAGAGTAAGTAAATTTTCAAAGGCCATAAAATTAACATTTGAATAAGATTTCAAACCCTACACCGGGCAAGTGTATCACCTAACAGTGCCTCAGTTTCCTTACCTATAAAATGAGAGGGTTGAACTTGGTGACCTTCAAAAATCCCTTAGAATTTTAAAACTATGATGCTATGACACTAAGGCTTGCTCTCTTCCACAACAACAGTATGGCTCCAATATTATAACAAATGGAAGCCATGACAGCCGAAGGACAGATTACAAAACAAACAAGGTGTATGACTCAAAATGATGTAAAGCTCAGAATACTAGGCAAAACATACTAAGAGAGAGAAGAGAAGAGAAGTCAAAGCAATGCTCTTAATTTCTGGTTGAGAAAAAAAATGAAGCTTTCTTGGATGAAAGAACAGGAAACATCCTTCATAGATACATGGAGTTTTCACAGACACAAAGAGGACATAGAAGGGTAAGGTGAAAAAGGAGTAGGGAGGAGTGAGTGTGCATGACAGGAAGAGAAAACATTGTCAGAATTGGCAAAAATCATAAACAGTGTCCACAAAATTGTTTGGTGCCAAATTGGTTTTTCTGTTTGGCTACAGTCCAGAATAGCCATGATGAATGAAAGCTTTGGAAAGGTATTATATAGAAAGGTACATATGACAATGAAATGGCAAAGACCAATCTATGTGTAGGCCAAGTTGCAAAAAGTCTTTAAGTGTAAAAAATAAAACAAATCAGATTTTGGTCTCATAATTTCCTGGTCTATGGAAACTCCAGGTCAGCTAATCCAATATCAACATCTTATATGTAAGGAAACAGAATTTAAAGGGCAAAATGCTTTGTCCAAGGTGACATAGTTAGTACTTAGAAGGTCTAGGCCAATATATGAGCCTAGGTCATTTCCTCAAATTCAGGACTTCTCCTGCCTTTTCCCCATCCACCATACCATGGGGAACTTTCCACTGAATCAAATAATGGAGATCCAGGAGAACATTTGTGGAAACATTCTTCTCACAATGAAGATAAAAAAGAATATTCCCGGAGGAAAAGTCTACTTTGAACAAAACATGACACATTTCCTTAGTTCCCAGTTAATGCACCAGCCCCAAACTCTAGAACAATTCTAATTGATTCTTTGGAGAATAAAGTGTAGATTTCTGAGAGACTATGTGGAAGACGACCCAAAGGAAGCAAAAAACATATGCTTAGGTCCAACAGAAGGTAGGTCAGAGCTGAAGAGCAAGAAACAGACTGTCTTGTCCACCAGTTGTCTGCTACCAGATTGAAGGTAAGTGGCTGGTCTAAGGGCAACAAGTGAGAAGTGTCTAATTTATCAAAGATTTCAGAGAAGGAAAGAATAACTTGAGATAATGTTGTCTTACCTTTTACTTTAGAGAGGAAGAAACTGAATGTCAAAAATATTAGGAAAAAACTTTTTCAAAACCATATGAGCAGTAAATGCAGAATTAGTTTCACAGTATAAGAAGATGATCAATTTGTCGATAGAATGTAATGTAGAGGTTGCCCAGTCAAACCTCCTCATTTTACAGCAAGTTAACAAGTCCCAAAGAGGCTAAATAACATATTCCAACTCAACTTGGTAGTAGGGGAATCAGGAATTGAACCCAGGTCTCATCCCTTCACATCACGTGCTCTTTTTTACTACAACAGACCTCATGTTTAAAAATAGTAAATCGTTCCTGTACTATGTGATGATAGCAACTAAAAATTTTAAGTTTTTTTCTTTAGAATGGGAATAATAACTTTAGCCATAACTGTTTTGACAGAATTATGAAGGAAAGTGCTTTCTGAACCTTTAATTGTTATTTATACATTATTTATAATTATTTTAATCACTTGATATGAATTTTATCACCTATAGTAATATTGGTGTTGTATTCCCATTTATCAGATGAGTAGATGAAGGTTCAAAGGAGTAAAATGCGTAATCTAATGTTGTAAAAAAAATGAATTGGGTAAAATTTGATCAAAGTTCCTTGTGGCTTAAAGTCCAGTGCTATTTCCACCACATACTTCACTCCCTTTAGATTTAGAGCATGTGAACACACTTCCCACCATGTTTTCCTCTTAAAGTAGTATGGAAATTAAGAATGTGCCTTCACTCATCATACATATTTTTGTGTCTCATTTCTGTTTTTAGATGCAATTTCCTTGGAAGTCTTCAATTTTTAGTTTGTCAGGATTCTACACTATCATAAAAAACAAAATTGACATCCATATATGATTCTGTAAATGTTCCCTGATCTCATCCCATGGTCACTGAAGTAGTTCTGTGTATTTCCCCAGAAGTCAGGAGAACGGCTGATAAGAGCAACATTAGGGAAGGGATGCATACTTGAAAAATGCCCAGTCATCCCCTGTAGCCAAACTGACCTATAGTGGATACTCAAACCGCCAGAGCCTAAACTTCACAGCATGTGAATCTTTTCCTCATTATGCATCATTACATCATAAGGTTTAGATATGATTCTATCTATTCACATTATTTGACAGATAAAGTAATGTTCCAGAGAAGGATAGGGACTTTCATAATGTAATAATTTCATAAAGTATTCTATATGCTTTTATTTTTATTTAGCAATCTATGACTTCAATGCTTCAATGAAGACCTTTCTTTGTTCTTTAAAATTATATTTTATTACTCAAAAAAGCACTGGACCAGGAAAGAGGAGAGTTATTTTCTAATCTTGGCTCTGCCATTAAATAACTGCATGACCATGGGAAAGTCACACTTCCATTTTGGTCTTGGTAAAATAAAGAGTATAGGAGGAATAATATTTGTTGTCACATACCTCTGATAAGCTAGGTTCTCAGGGTCTTCTCAGCTTGAACGCTCTGAGTCAATTACACAACCATCTTCATGTGCTTGTTGAAGAAATCATATTTTTTAAAGGTAGCCTGAGGATATAGATTATGGAAGGGTCCTAAAATTTCTCCTGTAGACTCTGTAATTTGGGTGGGCCAAGGCACCTTCCTTCCTATAGAGGTTACAAAGAAAAGAAAACTACGCAGTACCCATTTTCAAATGGCATGCAGGAGAATTTCCATTTTACAACAGATCACTCAAGTATCTATTTTTCCAGCCTTCATCTCCTTCCTGAACTCAAATTCATATTGCCAATTTCCAATTATTGGGTATTTCCAGCTGAATTTCCCATAAGCATGTCCAAACTCAATACACACAAGAATTCTTTATATTTCCCCCCAAAGCCTCCTCACTTCTGAATTTCACTGTTACCATCACAGATGCCACCATTCTCCCAGTTATCCAGTTTCACGGTGTTCGTTGGTGTCATCCTTATCTCCTTAATAATTACTTTTTTCCACAAAGCTTATCAGCTGCCAAAGAAGATTATTTATACCTTCACAACATTTTTCACATTCACCTTCTCTATATACTCAGATCACTATAGTTCAAGTCCTTGGCATTTTTCACCAGAACTATTACAATAGTCCCTCACTTGTCATCCTGCTTCATGTATCTCAACAGCCACTCCCTCAGATCCATCCTCCACACTGTTGCCAAACTGATTGTGCTAAAGGTATGGCCTGACTATGTCAATATCCTACTCAACAAACCCCAAGGCCTGCTTGCTGCATCTACTATCAAAATTAAAGTTATCTGTATGAATTTTAAAGCACTTAAAAACATGGCCTGACATTATCTTCTCAGTCTCTTAGCTCAATGATCTCCCATAATCTAAAGTCTAATCGTATTAGCCTACTTGATAATCCTCATATATGATACTCTTTCTTCCATCTTTATGTCCTCTATGTCTGCATTATGCACTTCCTCTTATCGTCAAACTCTTAAGAAAAAACAAACTTCCTTTAATACTTGGCTCAGATACTCTCTCCTGCATGAACTTTCACAGTCTCTTCAGTTACCAATAATTTATCTTCTAAGGATACTTTGCATCCATTCTGCAATAATTTTGTATAGATGATTTTTTAATTTGTTGTCTCTTACATCATGAAAGCAAGCAATTTAGGACAAAGACTAGATGGCTATTTCTTTTTATTTTGCTTTTATTCTGTAGGTGTAGCACATAGGACAGAAATTGCAATGTAATAAACAATTAAAATGTTTGCTGAATAATTGATCAATTAAGGGATTGATTAATTGAATGAATGATTAGCACTAAGCAAGCCATTTCTCCTCACAGTATCTTCAGTATATTCAGTATGTCAGATTCTAGATTCATATCATGTGACATCATATCTCTCCCTTGGTTCTATATTCATATCATCTGACATCATATCTCTCCCTTGATACTTATTGGTACTAACCTATATGACCACAAAAAAGTTACTCCAATTTTAGTTATCTGATCTATGAAATAAAAGTGAGAAATGAAGATACCCCTTAAAAAGATTTTAAAAATCAAATGAGAGAGGTTGAGGAAAACAAAAGAACCATCCAAGAAAAGTATGAAAATAAGTCCACCAATTAGAAAAGGAGATCCAGAATCAGAAGAAAGAAATGACGTCTTGAAAATCAGAATTGGGCAAGGGGAAATCAATGAGGTTGTAAGAGTTCAAGAAAAAAAATTAAAATAGAAGTAAGAAAAAATAGAAGAGAATGTGAAACATCTTGTTAGAAAAAAAAACACACTGATCTGGAGAAGAGATCAAGGAGAGAAAAAAATGGAGTAGCCCTGAGAATAACATGACTTTAAAATTTAAAACATTTAGCAACAGCTAAATAAAGTATTTATACAAAAGAGCTATGAGAGAAAGAACCTACACAAAAGAAAAAGCAGGGGAGGAGGGCTAGAAAAATGACTTTCTTTGGGAATGGGTTTAAAAGGGAACGATGCACACACACACACACACACACACACACCACATCTATATGAGTACAAAAGACTTCTAAATTCAGAAAAAAGAAATAAAACACTAAGGGCATGGGGGAGAGAAAGGGATAAGGGGGTGATCTTTAGAAGGGAGGATGAAGGAGTAGTTGAAAGGTCAATATAGAAATTAAGGGGAATGGGAGGAATAAGGGGGAATCTTCGGAGGAGGGATAGGTTAAGTAATAGGAGGGCAAGGAAGTGGGTAAATAGAAGTCAGGAAGAATAAAAAATGAGGGTATGGATAAACATAAAATAAAGATGAAGAGCAGAACTTATTAGGGGAAAAGGAGCAGGGGTGGTAATCATTATCTTGGGTGAATTTAAGGTTAAAATAGATTTAATCAAAAGAGAAAAATAGGGAAACTACAATATGTGTTGACTATACTTATTATTGTTGTTTTGGATTACCTTATGGTAATAAGGTAGGAATAATACTGTCAATAATGAGTTGGTAGACTAGGAAAAATTTGGAAAAACTTGAACTTATTGAGGAAGAGATTATCTACTCTCAGAAAAATAGAGGATAAATAAGTACAGTATGGTCTTACATACATACATGTGAGTATATATATCTATATCTGACTATGAAATACTTGTATGTGAAAGAGTATATTTGTATGCATGTATGTATATGTATGTCTTTGAGTGCATGTGTGTATGTATGTATACATATATATGTGTTTGAATATATGTATATACAAATACGCATGCGAACATAAAAACATATAAGCTTTTGAGCTACATCTATAGATACGCACACATATATGTAGATGTTTATATGTCTATTTTTTGAATATGTGTGTGAGGGGTTAATGTGTGTGTATGTATCCCCACACTTAATTGTAGCCTCCATGGGAAGAACGAGGACGGGGGGGAAGAGAAAAAAGTTAAAAGTGCATAGAGAGCATAAAAGAAGACATACAAGGAAGCAAAGAAAAGAGAGAAAGCTTTCAAAACAACGTATAGTATTTATTACTAGGCTTTCTTGAAGTGTAAATTTATTTCTGCGTATTTTGAATCATCTCTTACGTTGTCCGTGGCACATGCTTTTCTTATTATGTATTATTTTAGTATTTAAGTTTTTTTCTTCTCTTATTTTGCATTTAAGATTTTTAAAACTGCCAAAAACATAAATAAAAAAGAAAAGACCTTTGAGAGCCTTTCCAACTCTTCAACCGTAATACTATGAAGTATTAAATGAAAAAGCTTGAGGAGATGATCCCTAAGTTCATGCATCAAACTGACATCCTGTGTTATACTCTAAAGCCCTTTGTAATTCAAACACTCTGTATTCTGTACCTAGATCTAACACTCTATGTTCTATATTCTAAGGTCTCTACAAGGTATGCTCTTCTATGTGTCCATACTCTTCATTTACCCAAGGCCCAGTTCCACCTACTCCCTAGAGAAGGACAAGTTGTCTGCCTTGTTCTACACAATGGTGAATCCATTACTGAATCTCGTAATCCATACCTTCAGAAACAAGGATGAGAAGGAAGCCTTCAGGAAAGCAATACATAGCATCAAAATGTCAAGATGATTTTAATTTATACCTAAGATATTTTTATCAACTTCCTAAAAAATAGAGGACAAATGAATCATGTTTTTTCTCATTGCATTCTTATATAAATTAATTAAAACGTGATATTCCATTATATTGATTTAGGAAATGGTTGGAGGGAATTCTCATTCCAGGATTTCCACATGTTGGTGAAATCCTTCATGTATTTTCAGTCATAATAGAACTCCCCAAATAAAGCTTTCTGTTTTCCCACAGCTGATTTCATTTTGTCTTCACATCTGCTCCATAATGGAGGTAGTGATTTTATAAGCAGACCTTTCCAACTGCATGGTACTTCGGGGGAAGAAAAGGCATTTACGTGGGCTTTGCATTGCCATGTCTAAACAAGCAGGAAGATGATCAGGCAGATGTGGGAGACTGTGTAGTTCATTGGCCTTATATTCAAATTCAATCTCTGACATTTACCAGCTACGTGAACTTGTCAAGTAACATCCTACCCTCAGTCTCCTCATCTGCAAATGAGAGAGAAGAAACTAGGAATTCAATCAAGACACTTGAAAAGTCCTTCAAAACTCTGATATCACCATTATATTAGTATGTGACAAGGTTCGACTAAAGGAAATTGAAACAAGCGAACAAACAGCATCTGACTCCTGGAAGCTCTGGACAAAAGAACACAAGCAAGACAAGTCTAAGGTTTCCTCTGAAACTTGGCAAATTAAATTGCAGAAGCCACGAGTAGAAAGGCCATACTGTCATAGGCAATAAATCAGATTTTGATCCTATGAAGCATTTGATAAATGTAGTCTTCATGTGACTAAGCATAGCGTTCATATTTGTAGATAGAGTCCCTTCTCTTCTCATAGCTTATCAAGCTCCTTACTAGTCTGGGTTACTCACTCATTACATGATGCTAGGGGTTATGGAGGCATGACTGTCTCATGGACAATATAGCATAATAAGTATACTACTGAAGATCACTCATCTCCTCTACCCTGTCAGTGTTCAGTTATTTCAGTCATGTTCACTTTTTTGTGACCCTATAGTTGGATTTTCTTGGCAAGGATACCAGTATGGTTTGCCATTTCTTCTCTACCTCATTTTACAGATGAGGAAACTGAGGCAAATAGGGTTTAAATGACTTGCTCAAGATCACACAGTAAATGTTTGAGGTCAAATTCGAATTAAGGTCTCCCTGACTCCAGGTTCAGCACTGTGCCATCTGACTGAAACCTTAATACACGCATTTTTGAAGGTCAGAATAATTCCCATAAACAATGAATTAAGAAATGGTTTATATACACATTCTCCTGTATTCTTCATAATGGCTGCATGACGTAGGTAACAAGAGTATTTTTAATTCTACTCAGTATGTGAGGAAATTGAGACACACAAAAGTGAAGTTACCTACCTGGTTTTTCACAGTAGGAACAACATATATTTCCACTTGTATAGTAGAAAAAGTTCTGGGTGTGGCGAAAGTGAACTGGGGTTCAAATTCAAATTCACTTACTTGACAAGTCATTTATCCTCTCTGTTAATCATTTGTCTCATCTTTAAAGAACTCAGATATCCTCTAAGGCCCTCCAAATATAGATCTCTGGTATGATAGTTACTCTATTATCTTTACATCCTATGTAATATCCTATATAATAGATGAGGTTTTCCAGCCTCAATTTTTAGCCTTTCAAATACATTGTACTTTTTCAATTTTATATTTCATAAAAATCTATTTTCCTTCCTCCTACCACTGGAAAAAATGTTTTTTAGTAGTAATACAAAATAATTTTATTGAGTTATGTTTTTGCTTGTATAGTCATTTTCAGTTTTGTCTAAATTTTGACCCTTTTTGGGGTTTTCTTGGCAAAGACACTGGAATAGATTGACATTTCCTTCTGCAACTCATTTTACAGATGGGGAAAATGAAGGAAACAGGGTCTAGTCACTTGCCCAGGGTTACAAGTCTATTAAGTGTCTGCGGTCACATTTGAATTCAGGGCCATGAGGCTTCCTGATTCCAATCCCAGTGCTCTGTCCACGGATCCATATAGCTGCCCAATTTCTGCAAAGTTCATGTCCAAAACATCAAACTCTCATTGTACAGCCTGATTGTATCTATCCCCTGTCTGTTAGGAAAATGGTAGAAAGTTTCATCATCTGTCCTGTAATTCAGTATTCTCAACCTTAATAAACTTTCTGGCACACTAGTTTGATCATGCGACTCTTCTGCTCACCAATATTCCGTGGATGCTTCCTTCTTTTAAAGTGTAAACTTCTCTCTCTGGCATTCAAAATTCTTCACAATGTGAGATGACCTTCCCAGCTGACCTTCACTTCTCCCTCCTCCCTACACTGTAACTACCAGACAAGCCATGGGAGGTTCTGCTCCCTAATACTTAGAGTCATTCCACCCCTCTCTGTGTTTGCTTGGCTTCTTCTTTGTGCCTGGATTACTCTCCCTTCCTCCAACCTCCTGCTGAATCCCTGCCCTTCCTTTAAAGTCTAATCCATATGCAAATATTTCCCATGTATCTCTCCCCAGTATCCAAGCCTATAAGGACTCACGTTATTTTTCTATGTACCCAAAGAGAAACGATATGACAGTGTCTGTTATGGTAACCTTTCTTAGTCAATTATCCTCATACATAAACCTGAAGGCAAGTACCTGGTCTTAACCCAAAATACGTGTCTTCTTAAGTGCCTAATACACTGCGGTGCAGCTAACAAATAATTGATAACCACTGACTATATTTCATTTGTTCTAGTTTATTGCTGTATCTTTGGGCCTGGGAGAAACAAAGCTAAATGAGGAATCAAGGGCTGGAATAAGAGTCAGAAAGATGTGGATTCAAATGCCTCCTTTGACCCATACTAGCTGTACAACCCTGGGCAAGTGCTTACTCTTATAGGAACTTTTCACAACTCTCCATGACTATAGGGTTTACAACAGTTGCCATCCAGTATAAAGAAAGGAAGTTCTCACAACAGGAGTCTCTTGAATGAGCAAATGCACAGATGATGCAGAACATCCCCTACACCCCACACCAACCCCTCAAAAATATAATAAGGCTTGGAAGAATTCCATTATCAGATACACATTTATTTTAGTAAGGTACATATTTTCTACAATTTTTTTCGAAATTTCTTTTTCTTTTTCCCAAAGTAATTTCTTATTTCTATTCCAATTAATTAATTTGAATGTTGTTGATTTAATTGAGATGGTATTGATGGAGAGGATGGAAGAAAAAAAAAGGAGGTGATAATTCCATAATTATTTTATTGTATATTTTAAAGAAAGAGTAAATTGTGCATAGGTGTCTTGAAGTTTCATGAGCGAATAACTTTTTTTTATTTTACTATGGTTTGGAAATTCTATTTAATTATATAAATTAAAAATAAAATAAATTTAAAAAATATAATTAGAGAGGACACTTTGGTTGAGATAATCACTTTCCTTACAAATCAATCCTTGAAGTGACTGTACCAATCATTCACAAGTCTAAAAGAGAAGCATCTATATTTCTCTCCTTTTTTGTATGTAGGGGTACCTGGTGAATTCCCCTCCCCTCCCACGGGGGCAACATAGAAAGTGTGCTGTCCCCTGGGGAGCTCCGAAGATAGCCTGCCTGTCTCTGACCAGGTCAAAAACGAAGAGGCCCGAAGTAACAGGCATATCTACTTGGGAATAATGGTGCAAGGAACTCATTCCATGTGATAGTTTCTGGCCTTGATTGAAAATGTGGCTCCTTGTTTACCTTTCATTTATGGAGCTTTTGTCAGGTCAGATTGAAAAACTGGGCGGGGAACAGCATGTTAGACATGAAGACAGTCATGCTTTATTACTTCAAGACCAGCCATCACAAGCTATCTTGTTCAAGAGATTTCCCTCTAACAGTTGGCACAAGTTCAACTCTCATTGTGTACATGATACACTTCTCACACCCCTCTTGCCTCATTAGTGCTTTCCCTCTGAAATTATCTCTCACTTACATTCTATCTATCTTCCAAGTACAGTTGTTATTTACGACTGTCTCTCTCAGTGGAATGACATTTCTTGGGTAGCAGAGGATATTGGTCTCTCTTTCTTTGTATCCCCAAATCTTAGAATAATGTGTAGAATATTTTTGTTGTTGTATAATCATTTCAATTGTTTGACTTTCTATGACTTCATGGACCTCTTTTCATGGGGTTTCCCTTTCAAAAGAATTGGAATGGTTTCTTCTTTCCTTCTCCAGTGGAAAACAAAGGTTAAGTGACTTGCTCAAGGTCACACACCTAGGAAGTGTCTCAAGGTTGAATATGAACTTGGATCTTCTAGATCCAAACTCAGAGCTGATAAAGCTAGCTGCCCTTTATGGCTGATTATGCCTAGTAAGTGTTCATTTGCTAGATTGTCTAGGATTTATCTTCTTCTGTCTCATTAGAAGCGTTATGCGTTGTAGCAGTGTATAGTATGGTTCCTTGTCCAGAGTAAATTTTCAGTTAAGTGTATATAGAGTAAACTGTTGGGGATTTCCAGATATCTGATTAAAGGATCTCTGCTTAATGGTAACACTTACAACACATGAAACAGTTCAGGTGCTCAATGAATACTCATGAACTTCATTTGACTTAATTTAATAGTTACAAGGAAGATTTAACAAACGGTCCTAAGAGGTGGTGAAGTTGAAATGAGTCCCTTAGAGAGACGCAGATCTTCGCCTCCTTTCTGTCTGGTCCTTCAGATTCTTGGGATTGTCCTAGCTTGGAAATAAACTCAAGCACAGGATGAAAAACTCATTTTCATACAAACGCTGGGTGGGAGACAAAGTCTGGAATGAAGTAAGGAACAGTAGAATGGAATTCCACAATTATAGCTCTGTGTCTGCTACTGTGATATTGAGAGAATAACTATTCCTCTATGGTCAAAGAATAATGATGTGTAAAATAACAAGGTTGGATAAGATTGGAGGTTTTTTAACCTTTAAACAAGAAATGTGTAATGGAGCCTCGATTCTGCTTCTCTCTGGGAGCTTATAAACTCCATTCTTACAGTAATTTTTTTAATGCAGGTACTACATAGAACTACCGAAGAAATCAATTATATAAAACAATAACAGTTGTCCAAGTTATTTTAAAAGCAGTATTTTAATATAACTAGGAGTAAGTCCAATCAGTACAGTGATTTCAACATAATTTTGGAAGCAAATGGTATTTTGAGATACATGAATCAATTATAATGTGATATGAAAATATATGGGTGGAATGGGTGTGCATTACAGGAAGAGAAACATTGTCAGAATTGGTATCAATGGTAAAGAGTGTACACAAAATATGTTTGGTAAATTGTTTTCCAGTTTGACTAGAGTTCAGAATGGACATAATGAATGATAGTTTTGGAAAGTTGCCTTGGAGAGCATGTATGGCAAATAGATGACTTAGACTGATTTCTGTGTAAATCAGGTTGCAAAACGTCTTTAAGTGCAAGAAAGAAAAGAAATCAGATTTTGGTGTCATAATTTCCTAGACCATGGAACCTACAGGTCAGATATTTCAGTCTCGTAATTTATATGTAAAGAAATAGAATCTAAATGGTAAAACATTGTGTCCAAGAGTACTCAGAATGTCTAGGCTAAGATGTGAGCCTAGGTCATTTGTCTTCATATTCAGGAATTCTCTTGCCTCTTCCTCATCCACTATACCATAGGAAACTTCCCACCGCATCAAATAATTGATATCCAGGGGTAACTTCGGGGAAAACATTCTCCTCAACATTAACATAAACAAGAATATTCAGAAAGGAAAAGCATACTTTGAGGAAAATACGACATATTTTCTTAGTTCCCAATTAATGCGTCATCCTCAAATTCTGGAATAATTCTAATTGGTTCTTTGGAGAATGAAGTGCATATTTCTGAGAGATTATTTAGGAGAGGTCCCCAAGGAAGCAATAGGCGATATACTTGGGTACAACAGATAGTAGGTCAGAACCGAAGAGGAAGAAACAGACTGTCTTCTGCCATAAGTTGTCCCCTGCCAGAGTGAAGGTAAGTGGTTGGTGTATGGGCACCAAGCGAAGAATGTCTAATTTGTTAAAGATTTCAGAGCAGGAAAGAAGAACTTGAGATGATATTGCCTTACCTTTTACTTTAGAGATGAAGAAACTAATTGTCAGAGAGCTTAAGAAAGAATTTTCTCATAACCATATAGGGAGTAAATGCAGAATCAGGGTTCACAGTATAGGAAGATGATCAATTTATCGATGAAATGGAATATAGAGTTTGCTCAGTCTAACCTCCTCATTTCACAGTTAAGTACCAAATCCCAAAGAGGCTAAATAACATATCCCTACTCAACTTGGTAGTAGCAGAATCAGGATTTGAACCCAGGTCTCATTCCTTTACATGAAGTGCACTTTTTACTACAGCAGACTGCATGCTTAAAAAGAATAAATCGTGCCCATATTATGTGACGATTGCAACTAACATTTTTAAGTTTCCGTTTTTTAAAATTGGAATAATAATTTTAGCCCTACATCTTTTGACAGAATTACGAAGAAAAGTGCTTTCTGAACCTTTAGTTGTTACTTACACATTACACATTACTTATTTTAATCACTTAATATCAATGTTATCGTTTATAGTAATATTGGTATTGTATTCCCCTTTATCAGATGACTAGATAAAGGTTCAAAGGAGTAAAATGCATAATCCAGTGTTGTAATGAAATTTGATCCAGATTCCTTGTGGCTTAAAATCCATTGTCATTTCCACCACATATTCATTCCCTTTAGATTTAGGATATGTGAACACACTTTCCAGCATGTTTTCTTCTTAACGTAGCATTAAAATTAACAATGTGTCTTCACTCATCACCCATACTTCTTTGTCTCCTTTTTTCCTTTATATGAAATTTCCTTTGATGTCGTTACTTTTCACTTTGTCAGGATTCTACACGATTAATAAAAATCAAACTGAACATTCTTATGTGATTCTCTAAGTGTTCTCTTATCTTATCCCTTGGAGTCTGGCATTCCCTAATCATTCTGGTCACTGAAGTAGTTATGTGTATTTCCCCAGAAGTCAGAACAACTGACAAGAGCAACATCAGTGATAGGATGGGATGAATACTTGAGAGATGCCCACTCATTCCATGTGGCCAAACTGACCTATATTTCCTACTCAAACCGCCTCAGTCTAAACTTCACAACGCGTGAATATTTTCCTCATTATGCATGACTACATCATAATTTCATAAAGTAGTGAATATACTTTTATTTTTATTTAGAAAGTTATGACTCCAATGCTTCGATGAAGACCTTTCTCTGTTTTTTAAAATTATATTTTATCACTTAAAAAAGCACTGGATCAGGAAAGAGGAGAGTTATTTTCTAATCCTGGCTCTGCCTTTAAATAGCTGTGTGACTGTGAGAAAGTCCGAAGTCCCTTTTGTTCTCAGTAAAATAAAGGATATGGGATGAATAATATTTATTGTCACATATATCTAATAAGCTAGGTTCTCAGGGTCTTCTCAGATTTAATGCTCTAAGAGCTAATTACACAACCATGTTCGTGTGCTTGTTGAAGAAAACATACTTTTTAAAGTTAGATTACGGAAAGGTCTTAAAATTTCTCCTGTAAGCTCTATAATTTGGGTGGTCCAAGGCACCTTGTTTCCTATAGGGGTTACAAAGAAGAAACTAAGCACTATCAATCTTCAAATGTCATGCAGGAGAATATCTGTTTTACAACTGATTAGTGAATTATTTATTGTTCCAGCCTTCATCTCCTTCCTGAATTCAAATTTCATGTTGCCAATTTCCAATTGTTGGATACATCCAGTTGAATTTCTCGTAAGCATGTCCAAACAGAATTCTTTATAGTTCTCTCCAAAGCCTCCCCATTTCCGAATTTCACTGTTACCATCACAGACACCATCATTCTCCCAGTTATCTAGTTTCACAATATTGGTTGGTGTCATCCTTAGCTTGTTATTCATTACTTATTCCACATAGCCCATCAGATGCCGTAGAAAATTGTTGATACCTTCACTACGCACTTCACATTCACCTTCTCTCTATACACAGATTACTCTAGTTCAAGTCCTTGGAATTTTTTCACCAGAACTACTACAACAGTTATCTCACTTGTCATCCTTCTTGTCTCTCAATTCCCACCCCCTCAGAGCCATTTTCCACACTGTTGCCAAAGTGATTGTACTAAAAGTCAATACCTTACTCAATAAATCCCAAGGCCTATTATTACACCTAACAACAAAACTTAAACCTTTGTATGAATTTTAAAGCACTTGAAGACATGACCTAGCATTTTATTTCCCGTCTCTTAGCTCAATGATCCCCCGTAATCTAAAGTCTGGTTATATTAGCCTACTTCGTAATCTTCATATATGATGCTCTTTCTTCTACCATTATGTTCTTCATGTCTCTATTATGCTCTTCCTCCAATGTTCCAACTCTTAAGGGAAAAAAAAAGCTTCTTTTAAGACTTACGTCAGATATTCTGTCCTGCATGTACTTTCTCAGTCTCTTCAGTTACTAGTGACTTATTTTTTAAGGCTACTTTGCACCCATTCTGTATTAATTTTCTTGAGATGAATTTTTATATTTGTTTTCTTTTCCATTCTGAATGTAAGTAATTTAGGACAAAGACTATATTTTTATTTGTTTATATTTTGCTTTTACTCTGTATCTTTAGCATCTAGAAGATCAGCTGGAATCAATGAATTCTTAACATTTAAGTCAGTTATTTCCCCTCACTGTATCTTCAGTATGTTCAGTATGCCAGAGTGCAACACACACTAGCTCCAGATTCACATAATTTGACATCAAATCTCATGCTTGACGCTTATGGTAAAAATCTATATGATAAAAAAAGTCACTTCAATTTTCTGGACTTTAGTTATTCCATCTACGAAATGAGAGTTAGAAATGAAGATAATGCTTAAAAACATTTTTAAAAATCAAATGAGATAGGTTGAGGAAAAAGTTTTTAAAAATCCAGAACAATCCAAGAAAAACAAGAAAAGGATGAAGATAAAATCAACCAAGTAGAAAAAGAGATCCACAATTTTAACAAAGAAATGACTTCTTGAAAATCAAAATTGGGCAAGGGGAAGTCAATGAAATTATAAGAGATCAAGAAAAAATAAAACAAGATATAAAGAATAAAAAAATAGAAGACAACGTGAAATATCTTTGAAAAAAACAACTAATCTGGAGAACAGATAAAGAAGAGGAAAAAATGGGTAGATCTGAGTGTCATATGATTTTAAAATATAAAACATTTAGCAACAGCTAGCAAAAGTACTTACACAAATGATCTGTGAGAGAAAGAACCAATATGGAGGAATAAGCAGGGCAGGAGGGCTAGCAGATCTGAAAAATAACTTTCACTTGGAAAGGGTTTAAGAGGAAAAAATACATACACACACACACGTCTGTATGAGTACAAACATCTTCTAAATTCAGAAAGAAATTAAAAAAAAACTAAGGGCATAGGTAGGGGAAGAGGATAAGGAAGAGGTCTGTAGAATGGAGGGTGAGGGAATAGTTTAAAGGGAAATACAGAAGGAGTTTAGATGAAGGGGGTTGGGAGAATAAAGAAGAATCTTTGGAGGGAGGATAGGTTAAGTAATGGGAGGGCAATAAAGTGGGTAAAAGTAGAGAAGTCAGAGAGAATAGAAAATAAGAGGTATGAACAAACTTAAAATAAAGATGAAGAGTAGAATTTGTTAGGAAAAAAAGGAGCAGGGGTGGTAATCATTATGTCGGATGAAGTTAAGGTCAAAATAGATTTAATCAAATGAGAAATAAGGGGAAATTACAATATGTCTTGACCATATTCATCTACGTTGTTTTGGATTATTGTAAACGACTAGACAGTACAAGGTGGGAATAATGCTCTCATGTAGGAGATGGTGAGTTGGTAGACTTGGAAAAATATGGAAAGACTTGGATATATATGAAAGAAGAACTTTTTCACCCGTAGAATAATAGAGGATAAATAAATGTAGTATGGTCTTACACAGATGCAAAAGAATATATATGTCTGTATATGACTATGAAATATATGTATATATAAGTGTATGTATGTATGGATATATGCGTGTGTATACGTTTGAGTGCAAGTGTGTATATATGCATATACGTATATATGTCTGAATATCTGCATATGTACAAATATGCATATGAACGTATATGCATATAAGTGTTTGTTCCACACATATAGATATGTGCTCTGAGCGGCTTGCGTCCGTGGAATGCTTCAGTGCGTGGTGAAAAAAAATATCACGGAGCAGGAGGGATGCAAGATACCAGTCCGTTTATTAATCTCAGGATGAGGGTGTATATGGATTTTCTACAGGCAAGTAAGCAAGGATATTTCCATGAGAACATTCAGGCAAGCAAGATTGTTGCCATGGGGACATTTTTAGTTTGCAACTAATACTTCTTAATCTAGTTCCTGTGGCAAGACAACCTCAAGGTACACAGGCAAAGTCAGGATGTTCTCATCCTTCCATATCAAGAGCCAATAATCCTGGAAATGTTAATACAAGTCTCAAGTAAAACCTGGGCAGTACTTTATATTCCAGACTCCATCAGTACTGGTCTTCTACAGATATGCATACACATATGTATATGTGTGATGTGAATATTTTGTAAAAACATGTGTGTCGGTGTATACGTGTGCATATATCCCCACACTTAATTGTAGCCTTCAGGGGATGGATGAGGAAAGAGGGGAAGAGAACAAGGGAAAAATACGCATGGAGAGAACAAAAGAAAACATACAAGAAAGCAAGAAGAGACAACTTTCAAAACAATCTGTAGTATTTATTATGTGTATGTTTATCCTCTGTTGCAGAAGCTTTCTTGAAATACAAATACATTTCTGTATATTTTGAATCATTTCTCATTCTGGCTGGCACATGCCTTTTCTTGTTTGTATTCTTTTGGAATTTAAATTTGTTTTTCCCTTTCTTATTTTGTATTTAAGATTCTTAAAATTACCGAAAATAAAAAAGAAATGAAAATAACTTCAAGGGCCTTTCCAGCTCCTTAACTACAATCCTATGATGTATAAAATGAGAAAGCATGAATAGATGATCCCCAAGTTCCTGCATCACTCTCACATTCTGTGTTACACTCTAAAACCCTTTTTCATTCAGATGCTATATATTCTATACCTAGATGTAAGAGTCTGTGCTCTATATTCTAAGGTCTCTTCAAGTTCTGACCAGTATGTCCGTGAAATGATGGGAATACTCTATATAGACAGTATGTATTGACTTCTTTCAGTTTTACAGAGCATATTACATGCATTATCTCATCAGAGTCACACAATCCTGGGATATGGGTGCTATTAGTATACCCTTTTTACAAATGAAGAAGCTGCAGGACATAGATTTCAAGTGAGGTGCCTGGAGTCAAACAAATGATAAGCATCTGAAGCAGAATATGAACTGATATCTTCATGTCTCCTGGTATTAGCTGTATTCTCTGTTCCCCCATGTACCCCCTAGGATGACTCCAGATCTATATCACATGAACTAATAAATTCTACATCTCTTATGCTTCTTGAATTCTCTCAGTTTGCCACCACTATGTCTGTGGAAGTGGGGAATTGGACCACCGTGACTGAATTTATCTTAATTTTCAGCTGACCCCCACATGCAACTGGTCTACTTCAGAGTTTTTTTGATTCTTTATTTGGTAACACTGGCAGGGAACATGACTCTAATTATCTTAATCAGGACTGACTGTCGTTTGCATAACCCAATGTATTTTTTCATTGGGAGTCTGTCATTCTTAGATTTCTGGTATGTACATGTGTACACCCCCAAAATCCTGGCCAGCTGTATATCAGAGGACAAGCATATGTCCGTAGCAGGCTGTGGTGCCCAATTTTTCTTCTCTGCTGCTGTGGCTTACACTGAGTGTTACCTCCTTGCTGCTATGGCCTATGATCGTTATGCAGCAATCGGTAAACCCCTTCTCTATTCAGCTGCCGTGTCCAGGTCTCTCTGTGTTGGGTTGGTTTCTGGGTCCTATGTAGGTGGGTTTTTAAATCCCATAGTCCATACTGCTAACATATTTCGTTTGAAGTTTTGTGGGAAAAATATCATTGACCATTTTTTCTGTGATGCACCACCCCTGGTAAAGACGTCCTGCACTGATACTAAGGTCTATGAGAAGGTGCTCCTGAGAATGGTTGGTTTTGCAGTTTTCTCTAGCATACTAGTCATCCTGATATCCCACTTCAATATTCTCCTGGCCATCCTTCGGATCCGTTCAGCCTCAAGAAGTCAGAAGGCTATATCCAACTGTGCCTCCCACATGATCTCTGTCATGCTCTCCTATGGGTCCATACTCTTCATGTACTCAAGACCTTGTTCCACCTATTCCATGAAGAAGGACAAGTTGACTGCCCTGTTCTACACAGTGGTGAATCCCTTACTCAATCCCGTAATCTATACCTTCAGGAACACGGATGTGAACGAGGCCTTCAGGAAAGCAATACAGAGTATCAAAATCTCAAGATGATTTTAATTTAGAGCTAAGGTATTTTTATCACTCTCCCAAAATAGAGGACAAATGAATCATGTGTTTTCTCATTGCATTCTTATTGAAAATTATTCAAATATGATACTTCCTTATATTGACTTAGAAAATGTTTGCAAAAGGTAAAGCGGCGGCAAAGTGTCAATTGAAGCATCATTTAGTAGAAGACAAGACAATGGTGCATTCTGTACATTATCATCTGTTTCCTGGGTAATCTAGGAGAAGGAACATAACTTTTTTTAGCCTCAGTTTCTTTATCTATAAAGTGCGATTTTGAAATAACTTCTGAAGTCCTGATGTCTTTCAAAACATAATATTCAAATTCGATTCTATTCAAAAGGTATTTATTAAAGCAGTAATAAGATTTAGATATAACATAGAGCTTGGAAAATTTTTTTTGTTGATGTTTTCTTCTTTTACACATATTCATAAATCTATGAGCACTTCATCCTAAGCAAGGTAAAAGTGTGTTATGGTAGATTGTGTCCAGTTTCTCACATGAAGGTTGATCTTTCTGTCCATGTAACTCTGAGAGGTAACTTGACCTCTGAACGCTCTTGGAAAATCTTTAAGATTATAAATTGTGAGGAAAAGGTTGCTTGCAATATTACCGGACTGAATTGATCTTTAAAAGATCGTGGTCTCCCACTGCATCCTGTGCCGTCATCAGTTGTCCTGATCTACAGGTATATGTATAGATATAACTCGTCACGGGATCCAGAATGCTCTGGAGGAAGAAGTGGGTCTGGTGAATTTACACAGCCTTCCCTGCTTTAAATGCGACTTAGTTGCAAATCGTGACATCATCTTTCTGATGTCATGGTCTTCTTCGAGACCAAAGGACAAACAATATTGAGAAAATACACTCAAGAAGTTCCCTAAAAATTAAATTGAATTTCAAATCTTCATCACGATCCCATAAAATTAAAATGTACATTGATCTTATGGGTTAAAATTAGCTCACACATATTTTCAAATTATTTTAATATCAAAAATGAATTCAGTCCAGTAATGATTTTTGTTAGAAATTAGGAAATTTTCATACCTTCTATTTGTAAATCATTCATCAGTGTTGAGCTCTCAATGGACATTATTTCATTTTTGCTCCAATATAGAAAGGTTTCCATATTGATCTGATTTCCTAATAAAACTGATAATCATCATAGTGTGAAAAAAGAATAAAAGACTATGTCCCCAATCTTTCTACAAAAATATGAGGCTTATTCATGTCTAAAGTTTCCAATGCTTAAAAAAAAAAAAATCAAAGTATATTCTCCTCTATTCTGAGGCTCCAGCTCTTGCCCAGATAGCCAAAGAGAAGCAGTGAAGCTGTTCTTTTCAAAGGAACAAGGGTCCATTATGATTTTACCAACTGAAGAAGATCTCTAAGCCATTACAGAAACATTGACGTCATGGAAAAGTTTTTGCCAAGAATAATGTCACACATAAGGTTGAATATAACATTTTATTGATGAAAATCATCTTTCATATTATTGAGATTACATACACTTACTTTTTCATTCCCTTACTAAACGATTTGTAACACAGTACGAAGGAATTTGGTGAACCTGACTACGAGGAAAATTAAATTTCTGTTGTCTATTTAGGTCTTGCATCTAAACGATGGAATTTTAATGTTGTATGTCACATATTTACATAGGCTTATAAGGGCACCAGATATTTACCTACAAATTAAATTGCTGAAACTTTTTTTTATCCATTCCACACAAAACAAAGAGTTGCAATTTTCAATTTTTAAATTACATTATTTCATTTCTTTTCAGTGTTCTACGAACACATATCTCTTAGATTTCTCCCCTTCCTCCCTCTTTTCCTCCCTCCCTCTCCACTCCTTCCCTGGGACGGCATAAAATTTAATGTAGATTCTACATACACATTCCTATTAAATACATTTTCATATTAGTCATATTGCATAGAATAATTAAAATTAATTCAAGAAATCATTAAACAAAACAAAACATAGTACATAAGAAATGGTCTGCTTCATTTTGCAATCGAATTCCATAATTCTTTCACTGGATACGGAAGTCATTTTGACTCAACTCCAGTGGGATTTTTTAAGTCCTTGCATTGCGATGAAGTACTAAGTCTACCAGAAAAATTGCTCGCACACTGTGGTTGTTGCTGTGTACAACGTTCTCCTGGTTCTGCTCCTTTCGCTCAGCAGCAGATCATATAAGTCTTTCCAGGCCCTCTGAAGTCTTCTCATCATTTTTTTAGCACAACGGTATTTCATTACATTCATATACCACAATTTATTCAGTCATTCCCCAATTCAGCATCCCCAAAGTTGCATCCCTTTGATTTCCAGATTTTGGCCACCACAAAGCGAGCTGCCATAAACATTTTTGTACTTGTGAAACCCTTTCTCATATTTATGATCTCTTAGGGATGCAGTCCTAGAAACGATATTTCTGAATCAAAGAGCATGCACAATTTTTTGGCCCTTTGAGCATAATTCCAAATTGTTCTCCAGAATGATTGGATCAGCTCATAGATCCACCAACAATGAATTCCAACACTCCCACGTCTTCTCCAACATTTACCATCTTCCTGTTTTGTCATGTTAGCCAATCTGATAAGTGTGACGTTGTACCTCAGAGTTGTTTTGATGTGAATCTCTCTGATCAATAGTGATTTATAACATTTTTTTCAAATGATTATAGATAGCTTCAATTTCTTCCTCTGAAAATTGCCTGTTCAAACACTTTGTACATTTATCAATTGGGAACCCTTTTCATTTTTTTTTTTACTATTTATTTTTAACATAGTTTATAACAGATAAAGCAATTCTGGCTTTTGGACCGGGGATACTTCTTTTTAAAGCATTTACAATATGAACCAAAAAAGAATTATTTTTTTAAAACATTAAAGTACTGAGACACAAATAGTATTCATGTTGCTAACTTCACAAGCTCTTGCCCTAATTGTCTCCACAGTATTACTAAGAATTGAAGGACCCTAACTTATTGTTGTTGGTCTAAAGTCCTATGCCTATTAGCTTAATTTTAGACTGAACCTCGGAAGTTCCCATTCCAATAATCTATAATTGAATAGATCTGGTATTAAGCTTACAAAACTTTCGACTATAGGAAATTGCCACCAAGTGTAGGAACATTGCAGGGATACAATATATCCCTAACTTCACGTCAATTCCAGGCAGGATTAGATTATCCACTTGCATTCAGTCAGGCTTAAAACCTGCCCAGTGTCAGTGGGGAAATTAAATTAGGAGAATCCTACCTCAGCCCATGCTGAACAGCCACTCTCCCACTCTGCCCTTGAGATTACCTATGCAGTTCATACCAGCATCTCATCAGCTTAATGGCATCATGTATTGGAGGATCAGATCGCCTTTCTTGCTACCCATACCTGTTGTTAGACTCAGAAGAACAGTCACTTAAGAGTCCCATAGCATCTAAAAATGGCAAACTCCAATAACCAGGTTTAAAATATGATTATAGTTTCACTTCGGCTAAGGAACAAGTTTTTCACTTTGGCTAAGGAGGCAAATTTTAAGTGGATTACATGCCATTCTATACATGTTGTAGTTCCTAATTAAATGGCAATCATAAAATCAAATTTACCATTAAAACCTTGACTTTTCCATCAATGCCAAATTTTACCAGAGGTTACCTTCCTCTAGGAACGTTAGACTAAAATTCTTTTCGCCAAACTAAAGATGTCATTGATTTATTCTCAGTAATCAATTCAATCTATTGGTTTAATTCTAATTGCTTTTACCTCACTTTGTAACATGTCCAATTTTGTTCCCCATCACTCGCCTCCCCCCACTTCCTAATACCTTGAATTCTTATTACTTCTTGCCTCAATGTATCTTCGCCTCCATCACACCCCACCCCTCTCCTATCCCCATCTTCTCTCTTTTCTTGCAGGGCAAGATAAATTTCCTTACCCCCATCCATGTAGTTCTTATTTCCTGATTATATGCAATAAACATTATCAACATTCGTTTCTAATATTTTGAATTCCAACTTCTCTCCCTCCCTGCCTCCCTCCATAGCCTTACTGAGAAGGCAAGCAATTCAATACAGACTAAATATGTGTTGTTTTGCAAAAGACTTCCATAATAATCATGTTGTGTAATACTAATTATATTGCCCTCTGACCTACCTCATCTCCCTTTATTTCCACACCCCTGCAATTGACCTTGTCCCTTCTCGAAAGTGTTTATTTCTAGTGACTCCTTTCTCCCATTTGCCCTCACTTCTAAAATTCCTCTCGCTTCACTTATCACCTCCTCTCCTACTTTCCTGTGATGTATATAAATTTTCATATCTAATTTAGTGAGCATGTTATTCCCTCCTTCAGCCACATGTGAGGAGAGTAGCTTTATTTTTCCCCCTCTCCCTTTCTCCCTTATCTCCTCCATTGAAAAAGAGTTTTCTTATCTCTTTTATGAGTTATAACCTGCCCCATTCGATTACTCCTGTTCTTTTCCCGGAATTTTCCTCCTTCACCCCTTAATTTTTATTTTATTTTATTTTATTTGTATGTATGTGTGTGTTTGTCATCTCTTCTGATATGACGCACCCTGTACTCTCTATCTATCTATCTATCTATATATATATATATGTGTGTGTGTGTGTGTGTGTGTGTATGTACAATCTGTCCAACTACCCAAATACTGAGAAAAAATTCAAGAGTTAAAAATATTTTCTTTCCATGTAGTAATGTAAACTGTTCAGCTTTGAGAGCCTTTTATGATTTTTCTTTTCTGTTTATCTTTTTATACTTCTCTTGATTCTTGTCTTGGGAAGGAAAATTTTTCAATACAAGGCTGGTCTTTTCCTCAACATGAAATCTTGAAATTCGACTGTATCACTGAATGACCATTTTTTCCCTTGAAATATTATATTCAGATTTGCTGGGTAGGTGATTCTTTTAATGTTGAAGCTGCCAGATATTGTGTTATCCTGGTTGTATTCCCACAGTACTCAAATTGTTTCTTTCTAGCTGCTTGCAGTATTTTCTCCTTGATATGGGAACTCTGAAGTTTGGCCGCAGTATTCCTAGGAGTTTCTCTGCTCGGGTTTCCTTCAGGAAACGATTGATGAATTCTTTCAGTATCCGTTTTGCCTTCTGATTCTAAAACATTGGGACAGTTTCCCTTGATAATTTCATGGAAGATAATGTCTAGGCTCTTTTTTTGATCATAGTTTTCCAATAAATTTAAAATTATTTCTCCTGGATCTATTTTCCAGGTCATTTGTTTTTCCAATGAGTTGTCGCCCCTTATCTTCTATTTTTTTTTCAAATTTTTGGTTTTGTTTACTAACTTCTTGGTTTAACTCATAGTCATTCATTTCCCTGAACTCAATTCTCTCTTTCAAGGAATTATTTTGTTCAGTGAGGTTTTGAACCTTCCCCTCCATTTGGCTAATTCTGCTTTTTGAAACCTCCTTCTCCTCCTTGGCTTTTTGGCCTTCTTTTTCCAATTGAGTTAGCCTCTTTTTGAAGCTGTTATTTTCCTCAGCATTTTTTGATTCCCCTTTAGTAAGATGCTAATTTGTTTTTTGAGGTCTTCCATTGACTGAGACCATTTTAAGTTCTTTTTTGGGATGGAGGTCTTATCTTCCTCTGACAGTATGCCTTGTTCTTCCTCATTTGAAAGGATTAGGGGAGACACTGTTCCCCAAGAAAGTAACCTTATATGGTCTTATTTTCCCTGCCAGTTACTTGAATTCTGAGTTTCCTCTCCACAACCACCTTGCCTCTAGTTCCACCCAGTCAACGTTTGGGGGCTAGGATTCAAATGCTGCTCCCAAATCTTAGGGGTCTTTTGGGGGTGGGGCTGCTATTAAGTGTGAGATTAAGTTCAACTGCTCGGGGAGCGGCAGGGCCTCCACACCGGTTTTACTTCCCTCAGGGGTTCTACGGGGAGAATTTCAACAGATGTGGGCCACTACCTGCTTTGGGAGACCCTTTCCGACACTGCATCCTCTTCTGTTTGCTGAGGAGGCCTGAGTTATGGGGACACCACACTCCCTTCTTAGCCAGCCAAAAAGAATCTCTCTCTGACCTTTGATGCCTGTGGGTTGAGGAACCTTCGGTGCCACTGGAGATCCCTTCCCTGAAGCCTGCTTGGATCTGCTCACCTCAGTGCCATGTGGTAAAGGCAGGGCTGGCCTATGCTCTGGGTCTGGTGCACAATAGACCATTCCCATCAGCCTTTCAAGTCTCTGTCGAACACAAATCTGCTCCACTCCATTGTTCTGTGGCTTCTGCTGCCCTAGAATTTTTTGAGAGTTTTCCTTTACAGGTATTTTATGGAGTGTGGGGTAAGAGCTAACCATATGGGTATCTTTCTATTCCTCCACCTTGGCATCTCCCCATTTTCAATTTTTGAACAGGAAATATTTCCCAGGAAAATAATGACATTAAATGTAAATTGTAAAAAATTTAGGAAGACTTCTATAAAGGATCTGTAATTTTTTCAGGATTATTACATGACAGATTATGACAAAACATATACTACTCGGTCAATGACCGGGAGAAGGAAATGTCAAACCACCCTTGAATATACAAAAAGAAAAACTCAAAAGGGGTCACAAAGAATATGATTGACACATTTCTAAAAAAACAAAAAGGAGGGGCAGAGCCAAGATGGCGGAATGAGAGCAACAACTCACCTAAGCTCTCAGACAAACGCCTTCAGGTACCTCCAAAAGGAGAATCTGACCAAAGTTTGGAGGTGCGGAATCCAGTGGGAGGCAGAAGGTGACAGTTTTGGAGCTCACGTTAGACTGGAGGATCCACGGGAAAGGTCTGTTCCACGGGGGTGAGCCCACAGCACACAGCGCAGCGTGGCCAGCGCAGCTGGGCAGAAGGGACCCGAGAAACCTGAGCTGCGGGCGGAACCAGAGGAGCGGCACAGAGGGCTGGAGACAAGCCGAACCCAGTCCGTGAGAGCCGCGGAGAGCCAGATATCAGCGCAGCAGCTCCTGAGACCTTCAATCCGAAGACCAAACTTCGGTAAGTCACCTACTTGAACTTCCGGGAGCCAGGATGGCGGAGTGATCAGTAAATGCTCTCTCCTCCCCCATTGATGACCGTGAAAGAACAATAAAATATTTCCTCAGAAAAATCCCAGATCAGCAGAAACAGTAGAAGGAGGCCAGTTGTCTCATAACATCTGAGACGAGGAAAATAGCCAAGGGGGATTCCTCC
>CM053770.1:266078570-266105954 GCA_028658325.1 Potorous gilbertii
AGCTTTTTCAGTTGTGAGTCTTTTGGAGTTGTCTTAGCATCTTGCATTCCTGAGAGGAACTAAGTCTATCAAAGTCAGTCATTGCACAATATGTCTGTTACTGTGCTCTGCTGGTTCTATTCATTTCATTCACTATCAGTTCGTATAGGCCTTTCCAGGATTTTCTCTCAAATTTGCCTGCTTATCATTTTTTGTAGTACAATAGTATTCCATTGCATTCATATACCACAACTTGTTCAGCCCTTCCTTAACTGATGGGTATCCCCTCAATTTCTTATTCTTGGCCATCACAAAAAGAGCAGCTATAAATATTTTTGTACATGTGGCTCCTTTCCCCATTTGTTTGATCTCTTCCCAATGCAGACCTTCAAGTGGTATTGGTGGGCCAGAGTACTCACAGTTTTGTGGCCTATTGTGGACAGATCTAAATTGCTCTCCGAAATTGTTGGATCAGTTCACAACTCCATGAACAATGCATTAGTTTTCCAATTTTCTCACATTTTCTCCAACATTTATCATTTTCTTTTTTGTCACTTTAGCCAACCTGATTGGTGTGATGTTGTACCTCAGAGTCATTTTTATTTGCAATTGTGACCAAGAGTGATTTAGAGCATCTTTTCATATAACTATAGATAGCTTTAATTTCTCCCTCTGAAAACTGCCTGTTCATTTCCTTTAACCATTTATCAGTTATGAAATGACTTGTATTCTGACAAAGTCGACTCAGTTCTCTGAAAATGTTAGAAACAAGGCCTTTATCAGAGATGTTGGCTGTAAAAATATGTTTCCCAGCTTTCTGCTTACTTTCTAATCTTGCCTACATTGGTTTTGTTTGTGCAAAAAAACCTTGTCCATTTAATGTAATGAAAGTCATCCATTTTGCCTTTCATTATGTTCTCCTTCTATTGCTTGGTCCTAAATTCTTCTCTTCTCCATAGAACTGATGGGTAAATTATTCCTTGCTCTCCTTTTCTTATATGTAAATTGTATATCCATTTTGACTTTATCTTTTTATAGGATGTAAGCTGTTGGTCTCTACCTACTTTTTGTCATACCATTTTCCAGTTTTCCTCGCTGTTTTTGTTAAATAGTGAGTTCTTATCCCAGAAGTTGGAGTCTTTGGATTTGTTAACTAGGAAATTGCTATAGTTACTAATGATTAGGTCTTCTGTACTTAACATATTTCACTGATCCGCCATTCTATTTCTTAGACAATATCAAGAAGCTCTGGTAATTGGTCCTTTTTAGTAGAATTTGAGATCTAGTACAAGGAGACCATTTTCTCCTTCATTTATTTTCATCAATTCTCTTGATATCATGGATCTTTGTTTTTCCGGATATATTTTGTTATTATTTTTTTAGACCTTTAAAATAACCTTTGGAGTTTGATTGGTATGGTACTCAATAGATAAATTATTTTATGTAGAATTGTCAATTTTATTGTATTATTTCGACCTCTGCACAGGCCACTGATATTTTTCCAATTATTTAAATCTGACTATTTAAGTGAAAAGTTTTTGTAATATAGTTCCTGGGTTTCTTTTGCCAGCTAGAGTGCTAAATATTTTATAATGCTTACAGTAGCTTTAAATAGATTTTCTCTATCACTTTCTGTTGGGTTTGACTAGCAATATATTGCAATGTGGGTTGTTGTGTGGGGGGTTTTTTTGTCCTGAAATTAGGTTAAAGTTATTTTTTTTAATTTCAGGTATTGTTTTTCTTGAGTTTCCAAGTATACCATCATATTATCTACAAAGAGTGATAAACGTGTTTCTCCTTTGCCTACTCTAATTTTTTTCATTTTTTTCTTATTGAGTAAAACCTAATATTTCTAGCATAATATTGAATAACAATGCTGTTAATGGACACGCTTGTTTCACCTCAGTCTTTTTGGAAATGCTCCTAGCTAATCGCCATTAAATACAATGCATGCTGATGGTTTTAGATCAATGTTACTTATCATTGTAAGGAAGACTCCATTTATCCCTATGCTTTCTAATGTTTTTAAATAGCAATTGCTGTTGCATTTTCTCAAATGGTTTTTCTTCACCTATTGAGATAATCATAAGACCTGTTAGTTTTGTTGTTGATATGGTGGATTATGCTTGTTGTTTTGCTAATATTGAAACAGCCTTGCATTTAGGGTAAAAATCCTAAGTGGTCATAGTGTATTAACTTCAAGACAAACTGCTGTAATCCCTTTGTTAATATTTTATTTAAAAAATTTGCATCTATGTTCATGAGGGAAGTTGGTCTATACCTTTCTTTCTCTGTTTTGCCTCTTCCTGACATACATACCAGGATCATATTTGTATCGTAAAAAGAATTTGGTAGGAATCCACCTATTTTTCTAAGTAGTTTATATAGTATTGGAATTAATTGTGCTTTAAAAGTTTGTTAGAATTCACTTATAAATCCATCTAACCCTGGAGATATTTTTTTAGGGAATTCATGGATGGCTTGTGTAATTTTTTTTTTTCTAAAATGGGGTTAAGTGTTTTATTTCCCCTTTAATTAGTTTAGACAACATATTTTTGTAAGTATTCAACCATTTCATTAAAATTGTCAAATTTATTGGAATGCAGTTGGACAAAATAACTTCTAATAATTTTGTTGATTACCTCTTCTTTCGTAGTGGATTCACTCTTTTCATTTTTGATGCTGCTAATTTGGTTTTCTTCTGTCTTTTTTTAAAATTAAAGTGATCAAAGTTTCATCTATTTTGTTGTGATTGTTTTCATAAAACACATTCTTAATTTTATTTATTAATTCAATAGTTTTCTTAGTTTTAATTCATATAATCTCTCGTTTGGTTTTCAGAATTTATAATTTGTCATTTTATCTGGTATTTTTAATTTGGTCTTTTTTCTAGCATTTTTATTTGCGTGCCCAATTCATTTATCTCTCCCATCTCTGTTTTATTCCTCTAAGCATTTAGATATATAAAAGTTCCACTAAGAAGCACTTTCACTTCATCCTATAAATTTTGATCTTTTGTCTTGTTACTGTCATTCTTTTACATGAAGTTATTGATTGTTTCTATGATTGCTTTTGTTTGACACAGTAATTCTTTTGTATTAGATTATTTTGTGTCCAATTAGTTTTAGTCTATTTTTCCTTGACCCTTTCTTACACATAATTTTTACTGCGTTGTGATATGAAATAGATGCATTTAATATGTCTGCTTTCTGCACTGGGTTGTGAGAATTTTATGCTTAAAACATGATCAGTTTTTCTGTAGGTGTCATGAACTGCTAAGAAAAAGTATATTCCTTTTTATTCCCATTCAATTTTCTCCAGAGGTCAATCATATGTAATTTCTCTAAAATCCTTAACTTCTTTCTTGTTTATTCTGTGGCTAGATTTCTGTAGTTCTGAGAGAAGATGGTTGAGGTCCCTCACTAGTATAGAGGGAAAGATACACACACACACACACACACACACACACACACACACACACACACGTCTCAATGAGTACAAAAGACTTCTCAATTCAGAAAAGAAATGAAACACTAAGGGCATAGGGAGGAGGAGGGGATAAGGGAGGGGTCTTTAGAAGGGAGAGTGATGCAGTAGTTTAAATACCAATATACAAATTAAGGGTAATGGGAGGAATGAGGAGGAGTCTTTGGAAGGGGGATAGGTTAAGTAATAGGAGGGTAAGAAAGTGGTTAAAAGTAGAGAAGTCAGGAAGAATAGAAAATGAGGGCATGGACAATAATATAATAAAGATGAAGAGCAGAATTTGTTAGGGGAAAAGGAGCAGGGGGCAGTCATTATCTTGGATGAAATTAAGGTTAAAATAGATTTAAATAAAGAGAAAAATAGGGAATCTACAATCTGTGTTGACTGTATATATTAATGTTGTTTTGGATTATTTTAAACACCAGACAGCACAAGGTGGGAATAATGCTGTCAATAACTAGTTGGTTTACTTGGAAAAATATGGAAAGACTTGGACTTATGAAGGAAGAGATTATCTACCTTCAGAAAAATAGAGGATAAATAAGTACAGTATGGTCTTATATAGATACATGTGAGCATATATGTCTATATCTGACTATGAAATACTTGTATGTGTAAGTGTATGTTTGTATGCATGTATGCATGTGTATATCTTTGAGTGTATGCGTGTATGTATATGTATGTGTGTGTTTGAATATATGTATATGTATAAATACGCATATGAACATAAATATATATAAGCGTTTGTGCTACACCTATAGATATGCACACATATATGTATATGCATATATGTGTATATTTTCTGAATATGTGCGTGAAGGGTTTATGGGTGTGTATATATCCCCACACTTCATTGTAGCCTTCATGGGCAGGGCAAGGACAGGGGGAAAGAGAAGAAAGTAAAAAGTGCACAGAGAGCACAAAAGAAGACATACAAGGAAGCAAAGAAAAGAGAGAAAGCTTTCAAAACAATGTGTAATATTTATTAGGTTTGCTTTCTTGAAGTGTAAATTGATTTCTGTGTATTTTGAATCACTTCTTCCATTGTTCTTGGCACATGATTTTCTTACTATATATTCTCTTAGTATTTAGGGTTTTTTTTCTTCTCTTATATTGTATTTAAAATTTTTTAAATTACTAAAATAAATAAATAAAGTAAAAAACCTTTGAGGGCCTTTCCAGATCTTCAACCATAATACTAGGAAGTATTAAATGAGAAAGCTTGAGGAAATGATCCTTAAGCTCATGTATCACACTGACGTTCTGTGTTATAATCTAAAGCCCTTTGTAATTCAAACGCTCTGTATTCTATGCCTAGATCTAATAGTATATGTTCTATATTCTAAGGTCTCTTCAAGGTATAACCAGGATGTCCAGGTTTCTCCTCTGTGGAATTACGGGAAAATCCTACATAGTAGTTAGATATTATTTATATAATGCTTTAAATTTTACAGAACACTTTACATATATTATGTCATTTAAGCCACACGATCCTGAGAGATGGGTGCTATTATTATGCCCTTTTTAGAAATGAGGAAACTGACGGACATAGAGGTTAAGTGTAGTTCCCAGAGTCAAATAGATGATACATATGTGAGGCAAAATACGAACTCAGGTCTTCATGGCTCCTGGTATCAAACTCTGTCCTCTGTGTTCCTCATCTTCCCCCTGGTGTGACTCCATATCTAAATCACATGAACTAATGAACTCTACATCTCTCTTTGATATTTGTTGGATTTTATCAGATTGCCACCACTGTGTCTGTGGAAGTGGGGAATCGGACAGTGTTAACTGAATTCATATTAATTGGCTTCTCAGCCAACCCATATATGCAACTGGTCTACTTAGGTGCTTTTTTGGTTCTCTATTTGGTAACACTGGCAGGGAATATGACTCTAATTATCTTAATCAGGACTGACTCTCATTTGCATAACCCAATGTACCTTTTCATTGGGAGGTATGTATCTGTGGAAACCCCCCAAATCCTGGCCACCTGTGTATCAGAGGAGAAGCGTATATCCTTAGCAGTCTGTGGTGCACAATTTTTCTTCTATGCTGCTGTGGCTTACACTGGGTGTTATCTCCTTGCTGTTATGGCCTAAGATCGTTATGTAGCAGTCTGCAACCCCCTTCTCTACTCAGTTGTCATATCTAGGTCTCTCTGTGTTGGACTGGTTGCTGGGTCCTATATAGGTGGGTTCTTAAATGCAACAGCCCACACTGCTACCACATTTTGCCTGAAATTTTGTGGGGAAAACATCATTGACCCCTTCTTCTGCGATGTACTATCCCTGGTAAAGAAGTCCTACACTGAAACCAAGGTCTATGAGAAGGGGGCTTAGTAAACTTGCATAACCCCCCCTCAGTGAAATGAAATTTAACTGCAAGTCATTGCAACATCTTGAGAACAGAGAAAAAACAATATTGAGGAAATATCGTGGAGTCGTATAAAATAATTATCTTGAACTTCTAATCCTTACTGTGATCACATGAAATTAAAATATACATTGATGTTATTGGGTAAAATTAGTTCACACATAGTTTCAAAATATTTTGAAATTAAAATAACTTAATCCAATAATGATTCCATATTCAATTTTCTAACGGAAACCATTTCCCAGGGAAATAATGGCATCAAGTGTAAATTGTGGCAAAAATATAAAAACGATTTACATAAAGGATCTATAATTTTTTCATCATTATTACATGACAGACAGTGACAACTACTCAATCAACGACCTGAAGAAGGAATGTCAAACCACGCTAGTATCTATACAAAGAAAAACTCAAACGGGGTCAAAAAGAGTTGGATATGATTGAAATAACTCAACAACAACAAAAAGATAAGTCCTAAAGTGCTGCCTTAGATTGATGAGTTTTCTAAAGCACCTCACTCAATTTCCTCATAAGCAGTGCCTCTCACCAAACCGAAAATAAGCTTTGTTTGACATTTAAAGCCTTCCAGAATGGGAGAATTTTCTACCTTTCCATTCTTTTTCTGTGTTGCTCTCCTCCATATACTTTAAATTTCTGACAGACCATAATAATCTCTGATCCTTCCACTTAATTTTCTACGTTTGTATTTATGTGTTAGCTTTCTTTTTTTCCTGGAGTACTTTCCCTCCCCCTCTTCATTTCCTAGTTTCCTGCTGTACTTCAAGATATGACTCAAATCCCACTATCCGCAAAATGGCATTCTGCCAAGCTGTTAGTGCCCTCCCCAGTGAAGCTGCTCTCCTTATACTATGCATAAATATTCATTTTATTAAACCTATTCTTACACACTTTTATGCTTATTATGTATTATATCTATTATTATGTATTTATGTACACGTATGTTCAAATATTTGCACTGCCTTTCAAATGTAATCTCCTTTAGGGCGGGGACTATCTTTGCCTCTCTTCATATCATCAGCACGTAGTACCTTGGACACATGGTAACATGTTAATAAATAATCAGTGGTTGAGGGACTGAATGACTTGTTTGAAATACACAAATCTCCCTGATTGCAAACACAGAACAAAAGGCAGTATAAGGAGCTTTGCCTATACTACCAATTAAGCAATCAAAAGTACTTGATTCGCAATTACATTTTTCATCAAACGTGTATCCAAATTTATTTTGCTTGACCCAGGATGCTACAAGAAAACTTAAATGGCTCACCTTTTATTAAACTATTCTATACATTAGAAAGAAGGCATATTCTAGAAAACTGTCAATAGAAAATTTTTGACAGAACTCTGAATGTCAGATGGCAGTAAAATGGAATATATGGATGACTTCTTTTGGGGGGAACACAATGTTTCATTCAAACTCAGGAAGTTATTTTGAAGAGTTTCTTCAGGGTTTCATTCATATCCTTATTCCATAGTCTGTAGATCATAGGGTTCAACATGGGGAAGAGTACAGTGCAAAATGTTGAGACAATTTTGCCTCGCTCAAAGGCATAGTCAGAACTTGGCCGAGATTTAATATAAAAGATAGAACCAAAGTATAAAGTAACAGAAATCAAGTGAGAATAAGAGGTAGAAAAGGCTTTGAGTTGACCCTGGGTAGATCGAATTCTCAAGATGGCAGCAATGATGAAGAGGTAGGAGGCCAAGATTAGTAGAGAAGGAATGAAGACAGTGGAGGTCAAGAGGAAATAGAGCACCTCCTGGTAACTCTCCTTTACATTACATGCTAGCTTCATCAAGGGTGAGACATCACAGAAGAAGTAATCAATGATACTATCCCCACAGAAAATCAGAGTGAATATATTGTTAGTAAGTATGATACCATTAACAAAATCACCAATGGAGTAAATGCTAACCAGACACACATATAAACATCTATACCTTGCCTGAGCATAGGTCAATGGGTTGGAGATGGCTATGTAACAGTCATAAGCCATTGCAGCCAACAGGTAGCATTCACTGTATCCTACTCCAGCTGAGAAGAAAAACTGAGACACACATTCAGCAAAGGAGATGCTTTTGTTCTCAGAGACACAGGTCACTATAAGTTTGGGGGTACAAAAATAGGAACACCAGAGATCCTGAAAAGATAGATTCCAGATAAAGAAATACATAGGGGTTTGTAGATAGGAGTCTGTATAGATTAATACTATGAAAGTGATTTTCCCCATCAAAGTAAGAAAGTATACCTTGATGAAAAGGACAAAAAGGATCAGTTGCTTCATAGGATCCTGGGTGAAACCTAGCAGAATGAACTCAGTTATGTTATGGTTGGTTTTCTCCATGCCTGCAGAGAGCTTCATCTACCTTGGAGAAGTGGATCAGAAGTACCATTGCTTACAGCTAGATAAATCAAATGAAAAACAAGCAGGCAGTACTGTTTAAAATACAATCAACAGGCAGCAACACTAGCCTATCGCATTCTTGTTGATATCTCCTTGTTATTTGGATATATCTCAACACCAACAGAAATTTGGAATTTGGAGTTATTTCATCAGAGGTAGTCTTTGGTCATCAAAGTCTGCAAAGAGAGATGAAGTTCTGGTGATTCCTGCCAGGCTGAAAAGGTTTGAAGTGCATTCCATGTTACTGATCTCATGACTGTCATCCAAGGACTAGGCCAGCTAACTTCAAAGAGACTCATTAGAGACTCATTATCCATCAGTCTGAAGGGTAAAGGATATTTTAGCCACAGCCATCTTCAACAAACGTCTACTACCAAGAAGCTGAAAGTTGTTCTATGAAATGGTGGAAAAATTGTCTACAGCAATGAAATCAACACAAAATATGGAAGTATTGAATAAAGTATCATTTTTAATTATGCATATTTGCATTATTATATTATATGCTTATGATGCTTGCTTATGATTACTCATCTATATGGAAGTATTGAATAAAGTATCATTTTTAATTATGCATATTTGCACTATTATATTATATGCTTATGATGCTTGCTTACCATTACTCAGCTATTAACCAAAAGGATAAAGGAATTATGGACCCCTTGCTTTGTCACCGAGTGCAATCCCTTTGTTTTTCAGATTAGTAAACTAACACTCAAGGAGTAGATGGATTTACCCAAGATCACCTGACTCCAACTTCACTTCTTATTCCATCAAACCCCAATGGGTCATATCTCTTCACCTCTTTTTGTGCTTGCATAAACAATATAGGTGTTTTTGCAAATGTCAACAATAACAAAATCTCAGAATCTGAGAGCAGAAAATGTCTTCAAAAGTCATTGTAAGTGTAATACAGCCCTCAAAGGAATTCTCACCAGGATCACTCTAAGAAGTGCTTATATAGCATGATTACTTCCAGTTTCAAATAAAATATTTTATTATATGAAATCAGACTGTACATTCTGCAGTGTGCTTAGGAATGAATGAATGAATGAATGAATGAATGAGGCAAGTTCACCCAAGAATTCTTACTTTGTATTCCATAATATCGGCTTGTACCTCATTCCTATTTCCTTCCCAACTAAATGAAAATTATTCGACCTAATGAAATTGACCCTATCATCCTCAGTTTCACCGTCATCATCATCATCATCACCGTTATCACGCATGTTAACATTATGATTGAGGTACTATGTTGGTGGGGCTGAAGGGTTGCAGAGTGGATGGAATGCCAGCCCCGGAGTCAGGAAGATTCATTCAGTCTAGAGTTGAAATCTGGCCTTAGACACCCATAAGTCATTTAACCTTATTTGTTTCAATTTCCTAATCTATAAAATTAGCTGGAGATGAAAATGACAAATCATTAGTAAAACTGTTAAGAAAACCCTGAATAGCATCATGAAGAGTCAGACATAATCGACAAATAACTGAATAACACTGTACTTGCAGTGAAGCAGACATGGGATCATATTCGATGTCTGATACTAGTAGTGTCCCCCTTAGGCAAGTCACGTGTGTGTGTGAAGCAAACAATTCTCTTACCTATTTTTCCACATACCTTCAATGTCCCGGCTTCTCAACTCTCACTCTGTTTGCATGAGTTATTTCCATCCAAATCTGAGTTTCGAAAGAAGCCTTACCTGGTTCCCCCTAACTTCTAGTGTCTATATATATATATATATATGACATATATGTGACAGATAGGTAGATAGATGTAGATATAGATATACCTTCCATCCATTCTTAATAGAACTTTTATTTAGCTACATATTTAAATATCTCTCCCCAAGCGTTGTTGAGCACCTTGAGGCTAAGATCTGCTTTTGTCTTTGTAGCCCCTACACTTACCACCTCAACTAAAGTACTTCAGCCCTAATTTCCAACTCTGGGTGGGTAGAGGGTACTCTCATTCCAGGAGTTCTAAATGTTGCTGAAATCCTTCATGTATTTTCAGTCATAATAGAACTTCTCAAATAAAGCTTTCTATTTCCCACAGGTGATTTTATTTTGTCCTCACATCTACTCCTTAAGGGAGGCTGTGGTTTTAAATGCAGATCTTTCCAACTGCATGGTACCTTGGGGGGGGAGAAAAGGCATTTACTTGGGCTTTGGATTGCCACATTTAAACAGGCAGGAAGATGATCAGGCAGATGTGTGGCAGACTGTGTAGTTCATAGGCCCTATATTCAAATCCTGTCTCTGACATTTATCAGCTACGTGAACTTGACAAGTAACATTCCAACCTCAGTCTCCTCATCTGCAAACGAGAGAGAAGAGACGAAGAGTTCAATCAAAACCCTTGAAAAGTCCTTCAAAACTCTGATATCACCATTATATAAGTATGTGACAAGGTTCGACTAAAGGAAATTGAAGCAAATGAACAAACAGTATCTGATTTCTGGAAGCTCTGGACAAAGAAATACAAGCAAGACAAATGTAAGGTTTCCTCTGCAACTGGGTAAATGAAATTGTACAAGCCCCGAGCAGAAAGGCCATACTGTCATTGACAAGAAATCAGATTTTGACCCTGTGAATCAGTTGATAAATGCAGTCTTCATGTGACTAAGTATAGCGTTCATATTTGTAGATGGAGTCCCTTCTCTTCTCATAGCTTATCAAGCTGCTTGCTAGTCTGGGTTAGTCACTCATTACATGATGCAAGTGATTATGGAGGCATGTGACTGTCTCATTGAAAATATAGCATAGTAAGTATACTATTGAAGATCATTCACCTACTCTGCCCTGTCAGTGTTCAGTCATTTCAGTGATGCTCAATTCTTTGTGACTCCATAGTGGGGTTTTCTTGGAAAGGATATCAGTATGGTTTGCATTTTCTTCTCTACCTCATTTTACAGATGAGAAAACTGAGGCAAACAAGGTTTAAATGACTTACTCAAGATCATACAGTAAGTGTCTGCGGTCAAATTTGAATTCAGGTCTCTCTGACTCCAGGCCCAGCACTGTGCCACCAGGCTGTCACCTTAATACACTCATTTTTGAAGTTCAGAATAATTCCCACAAACAAAGAATTAAGAAATGTTTTATATGCACACTCTCCAGTATTCTTCATAATGGCTGTATGATACAGGTAACAGGAGTATTTTTAATTCTAATCAACATATGAGGAAATTGAGACTAAATAAAAGTGAAGTGACCTACCTGGTTTTTCACAGTAGGAACAACGTATATTTCCACTTGGATAGTAGAAAAAGATGTAGGTGTGGCGAAAGTGAACTGGGGTTCAAATCCAAACTCAGTTATTTCACAAGTCATTTATCCTCTCTGTTAATCATTTGTCTCATCTGTAAAGAACTCAGATATCCTCAAAGGCCCTCCAAATATAGATCTCTGATATAATGGTTATTCTATTATCTTTATATCCTATGTAATATCCTATATAATAGATGAGGTTTTCCAGCCTCAATTTTTAGCCTTTCAAATACATTGTTCCTTTTTCAATTTTATATTTAATACAAATCTGTTTTGCCTTCCTCCTATCATTGGAAAAAAATGCCTTTTAATAGTAATGCAAAATATTTTTTTTGAGTTATGTTTTTATTTGTATAGTCATTTTCAGTTGTGTCTAATTCTTGACCCTTTTCTGGATTTTCTTGGCAAAGACACAGGAATAGATTGACATTTCCTTCTGCAACGCATTTTACAAATGAGGGAACTGAAGGAAACAGTGTCTAGTCACTTGCCCAGGGTTACAAGTCTATTAAGTGTCTGCGGTCACATTTGAATTCAGGGCCATGAGGCTTGCTGATTCCAATCCCAGTGCTCTATCCACGGAACCATATAGCTGCCCAATTTCTGCAAAGTTCGTGTCCAAAAGATCAAACTCCCACTGTGGAGCCTGATTCTATCTATTCTCTGGCTGTGTCATCATCTGTCCTCTAATTCAGTATTCTAAGCCTGAATAATCTTGCTGACACAGTGGTTTGGTCGTGGGACTCTTCTGCTCACCAATATTCTGTGGATTCTTCCTTCTTTTAAAGTGTAAACTTCTCCGTCTCGCATTCAAAATTCTCCACAATGTGAGATGACCTTCCCAGCTGACCTTCACTTCCCCCTCCTCCCTACACTCTAACTACCAGACAAGCCATGGGAGGTTCTGCTCCCTAATACTTAGAGTCATTCCACCCCTCTCTGTGTTTGCTTGGCTTCTTCTTTGTGCCTGGATTACTCTCCCTTCCTCCAACCTCCTGCTGAATCCCTGCCCTTCCTTTAAAGTCTAATCCATATGCAAACATATCCCATGTATCTCTCCCTAGTATCCAATCCTATAAGGACTCACTTTATTTTTCTATATACCCAAAGAGAAACGATATGATAATGTCTGTTATGGTAACCTTTTTAGTTAATTATCATGATACATAAACCTGAAGGCAAGTACCTGGTTTTAATCCAAAATATGTGTCTTCCCAAGTGCCTAACGACCTGCCGTGAAGCTAATCAATAATTGATAACCACTGACTATATTTCATTTGTTCTAATTTATTGCTGGATTTTGAGCGTGGGAAAAACAATGCTAGATGAGGAATCAAGCTGGAATGGGAGTCAGAAAGATGTGGATTCAATTGCCTCCTTTGACTCATACTAGCTGTACAACCCTGGGCAAGTGCTTACGCTTATGGAAACTTCTCACAACTCTCTATGATTATAGGGTGTAAAAGAGTTTCCATTCGGTATGAAGAAAGGAAGTTGGCACAGTAGGACTTTCTTGAAAGGGTAAAAGCCTAGATGATGCAAAAAATCCTCTCTACCCTACAACCCCACAAAAATATGTTAAGGCTTGGCAGAGTTACAGTACTTTATAATGTGGTGTACATTTTTCTATTATTTTTTTTACTTTTTCAAAAAATAATTTTTTTATTTATACTCTAATTCAGTAATTTAATTTTCGTTGATTTAGTTGAGATGGCATTGATGGGGAGGATGGAAGAAAAAAGGAAATGATAATTCCATGATAATTTTATTGTATATTTTAAAGAAAGAGTAAGTTGTGCATAGGTGACTTGAATTTTCCTGTGTAAATAACTTTTTTATTGTACCATGGTTTGGAAATTTGATTTACCACTATAAATTAAAAAATAAAAATAAATGTCAAAATATAATTACACAGAACAATTTTGGTTGAGATAATCACTTTCCTTTCAAATTGATTCTTGAAGTGACTGTACCAATCATTCACAAGCCTAAAAGAGAAGCATCTATATTTCCCTCATTTTCTGTATGTAGGGGTACCAGATGAATTTCCCTCCACTCACACGGTGGCCACATAGAAAGTGTGTTGTCCACTGGGGAGCTCTAAAGATAGTCTCTTTGTCTCTGACTAGGTCAAAAACGAGGACACCGATTTAAGAGACGTCTCTATTTGGGAATAATGGTGAAAGTACCACATTCCATATGATAGTTGCTGGCCTTGCATGCAGTTTGGATTGAAAATGTGGCTCCTTGTTTACCTTTCATTTATGGAGCTTTTATCAGGTCAGATTGAAAAACTGGGCGGGGAACAGCATGTTAGACATGAAGACAGTCATACTTTATTACTTCAAGACCAGCCTTCACAAACTATTTTGTTCAAAAAATTTCCCTCTAAGAGTTGGCACAAGTTCAACTCTCATTGTACACATGACACACTTCTCACACCCCTCTTACCTCATTAGTGCTTTCGGTTCTGAAATGTGTCTCCCACTTACATTCTATCTGTCTTCTAAGTACCGTTAGTATTTATGGCTGTCTCTCTCAGTGGAATACGACATTTCTTGGGTAGCAGAGGTTATTTGTCTTTCTTTCTTTGTATACCCAAATCCTAGCATAAGGTGTAGAATATTTTTGTTGTTATATAATCATTTCAATTGTTTGACTTTCTGTCACTCCGTAGACCTCTTTTCACGCGGTTTCCCTTTCAAAGGAACTGGAATGGTTTCTTCTTTCCTTCTCCAGTGGCAAACAAAGATTGTGACTTGATCAAGGTCACACACCTAGGAAGTGTCTCAAGGTTGAATATGAACTCAGGTCTTCTAGACTCCGATCTCAGAGCTTTATCCACCAATCAGTCTAGCTGCCCTTTATGCCTGATTATGGCTAGTAAGTGTTCATTTGTCAGAATGTCTAGGATTTATCTTCTTCTGCCTCATTAGAAGAGTTATGCATTATAGCAGTGTTTACTGTGGTTCCTTGTCCATAGTAAATTTTCAGTAAGTACATGTAGATTAAACTATTTGGGATTTCCAGATATATGATGAAAGAATCTCTGCTTAATGCACTTACAACACACGAAACAGTTTAAGTGCTCAATGAATACTCATGAACTTCATTTGACTTAATTTAATAGTTACAAGGAAGACATAACAAATGGTCCTAAGAAGTGATGAAGTGGAAATGAGTCCCTTAGAGAGACACAGATGTTCTCCTCCTTTCTTTCTGAGTCCTTCAGATTCTTGGGATTGTCTTAGTTTGCAAATAAACTCAAACACAGGATGAAAAACTCACTTGCATCCAAACCCTGGGTGGGAGACAAAGTGTGAAATAAAGTAAGGAACAATAGAATGGAATTCCACAATTATAGTTCTGTATCTGCTACTGTGATCTTGAAAGAATAACTGTTCCTCTATGGTCAAAGAATACTGACGTGTAAAATAACAAGGTTGGATAAGATTGAAGGTTTTTAACTTTTACACAAGAAATGTGTAATGGAGCCTCCATTCTTATGCTCTCGGGGAGTTTATAAACTCCCTTCTAACAGTTATTTTTTAATGTAGGTGCTACATAAAACTACAGAAGAAATCAATTACATAAAATAATAACAGTTGTTCAAGTTATTTTAAAAGCAATATTTTAATATAACTGGCAGTAAGTCTAATAAGTACAGTGATTTCAACATAATTTTGGATGTAAATCGTATTTTGAGACACATGAATCAATTGTATTATTATAAGAAAATATATGGTATTTCCATTGGTGGCAAAATCACAGATATCACTAATTTTACTGTGTTTTGTTGCCCAAAGACATAACTGAAGGAAGTTAAATTTCAGCTATATGTTAGTGGAAGTAAAGCTTCATTTTTTTTTCCTATTCAAATTCACAGATTCCCCTGAAGTCTCTCCACAGATACCAGGGTAAGAAGCTTGAACTTTCAAGTCCCTAAAATTACTTCTTGTTATGAAATTCTATGTTCTATGATGCACTGGATAGAATGCCAGGCCAGGATTCAGGAAGACATTTCTGATATTCACATCCACCCTCACATGCTTGCTAGCTTTGTGACACTGGACAAGTCATTTAACGCTGTTTTCCACAGGTCCTTATCAGCAAAATAGGCAGGAGAATGAAAGAGCAAAATACTCCAAGATCTCTGCCAGGAAAATCCCAAATGTAATCATGAACAGGCATGCATGACTGAAACCACTGAACAACATGTTTTAAAGATGTGTGTATCTATACTTATATGTTAGCACATATGTGTGTTTCTGTTTGTGTATGTAGTTTCACATTCTACTCATTTAAACATACAAACTTGTGGGAAGGGGGCAAGTTAAGCTGAGTAGGGTTTCTTTTCCCTGGAACAAATCATCCAAATTAGTAGGGTTTGTATTTGTTTCCTTGCTTTCCCATATTTTTTCCTTACGTACTTCCTTCTTGCTTCCTTCCTTCCCTTCCCTTTTTCATTCTTTCCTTCATTCCTTCTATCCTTCCTCCCTGCCTCATTCCCTCTTTCCCTCTGTGCATACTTCCCTCACTGCCTTCCAGTCACTCTTCCTTTATTCCTTACCTCCTTCCTTCCATCCTTCTGTCATTCCTTTTTTTCCCCTATCTTCTTTCCTCCCTTTCTGCATTCCTTCCTTCCTTACTTCCTTCTTATATTTTTCTGGGCATTCCATTGTTCTCCTTATTTATCATCACTACAAATATGAAGTTAAAAAAGTATATTTTCTTTTCATTTGCTGACGCCATCTCAGTGAATTTTTTTTTAACCTCCTCTTGGTTGAGAAGACAAATGCCTAAAATAGATGGAAAGTAGATCAAGTACTGTATGGGCTGGGACCTGAGAGCATCAGTGCAGAAGACTTGATGTACATAATTTAGCCCATTATGTCCCAATTTAACCAATCTCCTGACATTGCAACAGACTTGAGGACCGAACATTCTGATGCTGGAACAAAGCAATGGACTTGTGGGGTAGCAAAGAGGAAAGAAGTAAACAACTGGAATCAGAACACCCAAATCTGAATCCTTACTCTGTCACTTGCTTCCTGTTTGACCCAGTTTTCTTATCTATAAAATGAAAGGGTTAGATAAGACGGCTTTCAAGTTCCCTTACAAACTAAATATATGATCTCACAATCCTATTATAGATGATGCCTGAACATAAACTAGATCAACCAGCTTAAGTATGCTCGGAAGATTCATCTCCAGAACAATCTACACAGTTATAAAAGGGTAGCATTACAGATCAGCACAATATACACACCTAACCATGTAAGGAAAATTGGTACTGATGGGATTTCAAGAAACGGGTCAGGTCTTTGCAAGAGATAACTTGGGTCAACTCTGTGGAAACTTATCTGGAACCTCAGCTGGAACCTCAACTCACACTTTATAGGCAGTCTCATTTATTATTCTCTGAAGAGACTATCATCTTCTGTTGCAAGTACTCCAAGAAAAACATCTACTCTATTTCAATCCCTGGGCAATACAATTTACCAAAGAGCTGACCAGTGTCATCCCAATGGTCCTTTATTCTTCTGATCCAGGAAAGTTTTATATCTGCTTTGGTCTCTCTAGGGTCTCATTTTCCATCCTATTAACACTCTTGGCCTAGGAACTCTTGGATATGGCATTTAAACCATATTTCCTCTTGGTTGTATTGGTTTTGTTTAATTCCACAGGAAGATGGGGGCCAGGATGTCACACCAGGGAATCATGCTCTCCAAAGTTAATTCATCTGTGACTCTCTTCTTTAATGAGACCTAGAAAGTGAGGAAAGTAAGAATAACAATGAGCTCCCAGTGCGCCAAAGCCTAAATTGCAAATTAATATTAAGAAAGGAGAGAGTTCTACTTAAATGAGTGGGACACAGCTTCTCAAGACACTTCAGGGGCCTGTCAGTTCCCGAAATTTGTTTCCATGACTAGTAAAAAGGCGAGGAATTTAAATTGTACAAAAGAGAAGCAACAAGGTGAAATGTTTTAATTCATTTGAAAACTACTTAACCTCTCTCTGGTAGACTAATTGTCTATAATTAACATATAGAAAGACTTGCTAAAACAATGGTGTCCATTTCCTATTGCTCTTTAAAGTTTCTAGTGTATTTTTAGTTCAATTCTTCACATGTGTTTGTGCTTATTATGTGCTAAGTACTATACAAGGAAACCAGAAAAATTAAGAAGCAGTGATTGGTTGAGGGAGATAACCATTTTAGTGCTTATAATTTTCCAGGAACTTTGCTAAGCATTCTACAGATATCATTTCAATTGATCCTCAAAATATCCCTGTGAAGTAAGTTTTATTATAATATTTATACTGAAAGTTAGAGACTATTATGATCCCCATTTTATAGCTGAGGAAATTGAGACAAACAATGATTAATTTCCGCAGGATCACACAATTAAAAGTGTCTGAGACTGTAATTGACTCAGTATTCCTGACTCTAGGATCAGTGCTTTATTCACTGCACCACTTAACTGTTATAAACAGTACTGAAAGAGATTGAAAATTGTTCCCACTCTGTAAAGTTCTCCACTCCAAAGAATATAATTGGCTAATTTGGGTGAAAGTGTGGACTTGGGAATAGAATTAGCGGATTTCATTCACTGGATGTCTTTAAGCAAAACCTTGAAAGTCCCTTGGCAGGTACAACATAAAGGTATCATTGTTTAGCGTTGATATCTTCTGAAGTCTTTTCCAACTCTGGTCTTACAAGAAGCACCCTAATCTGGGAATTGGCAAATAGGACCATGAAGAATGCTAGCATATATCATTTGCATCTTTCGAAAATCATTGCTTACATGGTTAGGTGTGTTCATTACACTAACCTGTAATGCTTCCCTTTTAGAACTGTGGAGATTGTTGTTCTAGAGATGAGTCTTATCATACTCAAGCTACTTGAGTTTTGAACAATACTTATACAATATGGAAAAAGTACTCAAATTCTTCTGCTTTGTTCATTTCTTCCACAACTTGTGCCAAAGTGCTGCACTTTCCGAAGGTCTACATGACCTCCATGACATGAGGAAATATCTGACTGTGATGTTGATAGAGTATATTTTTATGTAGGTAACTTTACAAAAGGTTTCCTGATAATCAAAGGGATTGAGATTTGGGGAGTTAGGAGTTAGAAGAGTAGAATGACCTCTCAATGAGGAGGCTTTTGACCAAAATTCTGCAAGTTCCAATGATCTTTTACCTTGAAATTGAATGGGATAGTATGAATAAAAATGACGAGGAGTCCAGTAAGCTTTCATAAGTGAAGCCAAGAAGCCAGGATTTATAGATCGTTCATCCGTGATCCTGTAATTCTGTGATTATCAAACAAATTCAATAAAAGTAAATAAATTAATGCTGAATATACATTGAGTTATACTATTTTCTCTGTTTTGTTTTTTTCATTTTCATGGTATTTCTTTTGTTATTCTTCTTTCACAACATGAAATATATTTAATATGATTTTACATGTATGTCCAATATCAGATTATCTAGAGTTTTGGAGGAAAAAGGAGGAGAGAAAGGAAAAATCAAAACCCCAATTGTTCTGAAAAGGAATTTTGAAAAATAAAAAGTAATTAACTAAATATAAATTCGTGACAATTATTTAATTATTTTCAGTTTAAATACTTCGAATTCGAGATAATAATATATAAGAAATGAAACCTGTGTAAGACCTTGCTCCTAGTGACCAATAACAATTACCTTATTGAAAGAAAAATGTTACCAGACATCAGAAGTAATCTAATCTCTTAATGACACAGACTATCAATTTAAATTCACAAAATTAAAGTGAAAATCCTATCTCTCTCAAATATAACTGAAATTACACATTGGAAAGAACTGGATTTACTTCTGGAATTGCCATTTCTTTTTGAAATATTTTTATTGCTGTTGCATGTAGGTGGAGTAGCACACTGTGCAGTGCACAGTGTGCCCCCACCACAGCAGGGTTAAGCAGGAAGCTCCAGGCAGTCTGAGGTAGCATTTGCACTGCAGAATCCAGGGCATATCAGCCCAGCACAGGAGTCCAGCAGAATCGAGCAAGTGAAAGCCATGGAGCACCAGGTAACTGCAGCAACTACTGAGAATATCAGTCCACGGATTAAATGTCTGTTGGTTACCTAAATGAACTTCCATGAGCCAACATGGCAGGCTGATCCATGAATTCCCTCTCTCCTTCCCCTTGGGGATCTTGAAAGAACCATAAAATATTTTTCCACAAAAATCCTGGAATAGTAGAATCAGCAGAAGGGGCAAAGAGTCTCACAGCACATGAGGCTAGGAAAATCAATAAGGAAGATGCCTCTTGCTGTGGTGAAAGGGAACCAGAGCAGGACCAGAGATGTCCTATAGAGAGCCCCACCTCAGAGAACCAGAAGGAGATGAGGAACCTCAGGGGTTGGGAGCACCTCAAGCACCAACACCAGATCCACAGGCTTGCCTCAGCACCCCAGGGGCAATGGGAAGACACTAGAGCATCCAAGATCATCAACTGCTGAGCTTATCTACGGTCTAACTCTGCAGAGGAGATATCCTGGGGCCAGACCACTCCTGCCCCACACTTAACAAGCTAGCTCCAAGGTAAATTCAGGGAAAAACAAAGAGACTTTGGTTTGTTTTATGATTTCTCCCATTCATTTTAATTTTTCTATGCAACATGACTAAGATGAAAATGCATTTAATAGGAATGTATGTGTAGAACCTATATAAAACTGTATTCCATCTCAGGGAGGAAGTGGGGAGGTAGTGGGGAAGGAGCGGAGGGAGGGAAAAAAAATCTAAAATATATTGAAATGATTGGAGAACATTGAAAAAAAATTAAAAATAAAATAAAATAGTTTCATTTATAAGTAAACGCTCCATTAGGCAGCTAGGTTGTACAGTGGCTAATGCCAGGCCTGAAGTTGGGAACACTGATCTTCATGAATTCAGACTGGACTGACATACTTACTACCTGTGTGATCCTTGTCAAGTCATTGAACTCTGTTGCCTCAATTTCTTCATCTACATAACGAGTTGGGGAAAGAAATGGCAAATCACTGCAGCATTTTTTCCAAGAAAACCCAAATGCAGTCATGGAGAGGATGACAAAACTGTCAAATGACATAATAACAACAAATTCTTCATATGTTAACATGACTAAAGAGAGAAATAAATAGAATCTGTATCTGGGATATAGGGAAAATTGATCAAGGATGATAAGACAAATGATATCTCAGGTTTATCCCTTAAAGAAGGTTTCACACTTGTGGGAGCCTTTGAATCTTTGAGAGTGTATCTTCAAGAATAACACCCCAGGTAGATTAGTAAATTTATCATTTCACTCTCTCAGATGAACAATTATATTTTTCTTTGCCATTTGGGCCTTTTGGCAAAGTGTTTGGCCAAGGGCCTATGGTTTTCGCATTCTTTGTGTTAGAAAGCACAATGGACTTGAAGTTCAAAGGTCTGGGTTAAATGCCTGCAGTCAGAATCTCAACTCTGAACCTTATTCAGTGAGTGATCATGAAATGTCACATTTTTTTCTGAGCCTTAGTTACCTCACTTGTAATGTAATGGGAGTAATAGTGATCATGCTACGTAACTTACAAGGTTGTTGGAAAGAAATACTTTGTAAACCTTGCAAGTCATATAGAGATATGTATATAAGTATGTTCGTATGTATTTGTATATATGTGTATATGCACCTACATACATAAGCATATTCACACGTGTGTATACACATATTATGTATACACGAAAATATGTATACTTATGTATATATATGTATACATATATATACATATATATGTATATATATGTATACATATATATACATATATATATATGTATATATATATATATATGCATGTGAATGGAGAAAGATTTTGTGAAAATTACAGTAAAGTAAAAATTCTGTTGCAATTTCGTAGCCAATGAGTTTGAGAACCTATCAATAACTTAATAAATAAATTTTGAGAATGCAGTGTTATAAATATGTGACATATTATTCGGTACAATTGGAATGATGATATAGTAGATAGAGTGCTGGACTTAAAGCCAGGAATATGTGGGGACAAACCTAATCTCTGATGATAAAATACCTGTCAGACACTGGTCAAGTCACCTTTCTTCTATGTTCATCAAACAATTCCCGAAGACCTATATATCCATAATACAGAAATGGCATCAAGTTACAAGTAGAAATAGAAAACAAAAATGATCCCAACAGCACAGATGTTCATTAAAGGGCATTTTGAGGAAGGTACATAGAAAACCAGGGGGGGATTTCACCATTTCATTGATAGTAATACCCAATTCTTTTCAAGAAACACCTATTCTAAAATTTGGGATCATAGCATGACTACAATTCCTATGCAATTACAAAGACATAGATTGAAAAAGATACATCTCAATGAATTTTATATGTATAGCATCTTAATAATGCAGTTATACTTTTGGTTTGTTACAGATAACTAATTTCCTGATAAGAATTCTGGCTTTTGGATGTTTTCACAATTAAAACCTAATCCTTAAATTATTTTTTTGTTTTTTCTCTTCTATTGAAAATGGTGAATGGGGGTGGAGCCGAGGTGGCAGAATAGAAAGAATCACATATGCTAGCTCCGAAACCACAGCCCATGGAATTCCTCTAAAAAGAACTCCCAACAAATTCTTAAACAGGGGAAGCCGCAGAGCAACACAGTGAAGGAGATTTCCGTTCCAGAGAGCCCTGAAAAACCGATCTCAATTGTTCATCGCATCCCGGACGGGAACGGAGCCCTCCCCTGCCCTGGTCCCTCAGCACTGAAAGGAGCAAGCAGATCCGAGAAGGCTTCAGGGACAGAATCTCCAGTGGCCACAAAGGTCCCTTCACCCAGAGACTCACAGGTCAGTGAGAGAGACGGGCTGAAAGGGGAGTGGGGTGTCTCCGGGATTCAGGCCGCCTCGGAAGCCAGCTGCAGAGGCAGAGGCAGCAGCAGAGGTAGCAGGAAGCCAGAGGCTCCCAGAGCAGGCAAGAGCTCAGCAGCACCTCCATTACAAAAAGTCTCTGCAAAAATCCCCTGAGGGAATTGAGCCTGGGAGGCGGCCCTGCCCCCACCTTAGCACCAGAAATTAAGTTCCCATTGAATAGCAGCCAGGCCTGCCGCCAAAAGTTCTGAGACTGGGGAGCAACATTTTAATCTCAGACCCCAAGCACTAGCTGGGCGGACCTACGCTGGGGTGGAGAGGACTCTCAGAAGTCAAGTAACTGGCTGGGCAAATGCCAAGAAAAGGGAAACAACTAAGAGCATAGAAGGTTATATTCTTGGGGAACAGATAATTGTGCTATTCCTCTCTGACAAAGAATAAAACTGCTTACCACCAGGTAAAGACATAGGAGTCAAGGCCTCTGTATCCCAAACATCTGAAATAGATAGCCAATGGGCTCAGGCCATGGAAGAGCTCAAAAAGGATTTTGAAAATCAAGTTAGAAAGATGGAGGAAAAAGTGGGAAAAGAAATGAGAGTGATGCAAGAAAAGCATGGAAAACGGATCAATACCTTAATAAAGGAGACCAAAAAAAATGCTGAAGAAAAAACACCTTGCAATATAGGCTAACTCAACTGGCAAAAGAGGTTCAAAAAGCCAATGAGGAGAGGAATGCTTTCAAAAGCAGAATTAGCCAAGGGGAAAAAGAGGTGCAAAAGCTCACTGAAGAAAAGAGTTCTCTCAAAATTAGAATGGAACATATGGAGGCTAATGACTTTCTGAGAAACCAAGAAATCACAAACCAAACCAAAAGAATGACGATATGGAAGAGAATGTGAAATATCTCATTGGATAAACAACTGACCTGGAAAATAGATCCAGGAGAGACCTGACAGCCATGAGAAAAAAAAAGTCTAGACATCATTCTTCATGAAATTATCAAGGAAAACTACCCTGATATTCTAGAATCAGGGGGCAAAATAAGTACTCAAGGAATCCAGCGATCACCGCCTGAAAGAGATCCAAAAAGAGAAACTCCTAGGAATATTGTGACCAAATTCCAGATTTTTCAGGTCAAGGAGAAAATATTGCATGCAGCTAGAAAGAAACAATTCCAGTATTGTGGAAAGACAATCAGCATAACAGAAGATCTAGCATCTTCTACATTAAGGGATCGAAGGTCAGGGAATAGGATATTCCAGAAGTCAAAGGAACTAGGTCTAAAACCAAGAATCACCTACCCAGCAAAACTGAGTATAATATTTCAGGGAAAAATACGGTCTTTCAATGAAATTGAGGACTTTCAAACATTCTTGATGAAAAGACCAGAGCCGAAAAGAAAATTTGACTTTCAAACACAAGAATGAGAAGAAGCATGAAAAGTAAACAGCAAAGAGAAGTCATAAGGGACTTACCAAAGTTGAACTGTTTTCATTCCTATATGGAAAGACAATATTTTGTAACTCCTGAAACTTTTCAGAATCTGAGTAGTTGGTGGTATTACACGCACACATACACACACACATGTACTCATGTGCGCGCATGCACACACATATACACATGAACGCACACACAGAGACAGAGAGCACAGAGTGAATTGAATAGAATGGGATCATACCATAAAAGAAATCAAGGTAAATGGTGAGAGAGAAATTTAATTGGAGAAGAGAGGGGGATATGGAATGGGGTAAATTATAATGCACACTCATTTTGGTATGAAAACCCATTTTACAATACAGGAAAGTGGGGGAAAAGGAGATAAGCAGGGTGGAGGAAATGAATGGAAGGGAGGGCAATGGGAGGAGGGAACAGTTTGAAGTCAACACTCTTATGGAGGAACAGGATCAAAAGAGAGAATACCAACAATGCAGGGCAGATAGGATGGAGGGAAATAAAAGTTTTGTTTGTTTGTATTTGGCTTACATTTTACACTCTATCATCTCCCATTTCCCAGGAACCATTTTTTTTTGATGAAAAAAACCATTCAGGAAACCAACAAATATATCAACACATCTTAAAAGTGTATCACTATACGAAATGGTTCATACTCACCTCAGAAAGGAAATAACAAAATATGATTATTATCGTAGTCATTTGCAAAACTACCCAGATATAGCCTATATTGAATTGCCTGCCTTCCCAAAGGGAATGGGTGTGGAGGGAGGTATGGGGAGAAGTTGGAACTCAAAGTTTTAGGAACAACTGTCGAGTCTTGTTCTTCCTACTAGGAAATAAGAAATACAAGTAATAGGGAATAGAAGACAAGATGGGGAAAAGAGGAGGGAAAGATGATAGAAGAGAGGGCAGATTGGTAATAGGGGAAATTAGAATGCTCTGTGTACTGGGGTGAGGAGAGGGGACAAATTGGGAGAAAATTTTGGAACCTAAAATTTTGTGAAAATATATGTTAAAAGTTAAATAAATAAATTTATATTAAAAAAATAGGGCATGGAGCCAAGATGGCGGAGTAGAAAGACTCACATTTGCTAGCTCTGAACCCACAGCTCATAGATTTACTGTAAAAAGTACTCCTGACAAATTCTGGAAGAGTGGAAGCTGCACAGCAACACAGTGAGGGAGATTTCCGTTGCAGAGAGCCCTGAAAAACCGACCTCAAAGGTACCCGGACGGGAGCGGAGCCCTGCCCTGCGGAGCCCTCCCCTTCCCTGCCCTGGCCACACCGCACTGAGAGGAGCGAGCAGACTCAAGCAGGCTTCAGGGACCAGAATCTCCGGCAGCCGCGAAGGTCCCTCCACCCACAGACGCACAGGTCAGTGAGAGAGATGGGCTGAGAGGGGAGCGGGGTATCTCCGGGACTCGGACACCTTCGGGAGGCGGTGGCTGTGGCAGAGGCAGAGGCAGCTCGGCCAGAGACTCCCAGAGCAGGCAGGAGCTCCACCGCAGCTCCATTACAAAAGATCTCTGCATAAACCCCCTGAGGGAACTAAGCCTGGGAGGCCACCCTACCCCGACAAGAGCACCAGCAGATAAGGTCCCATTGAAGATCAGTCAGGCCTGCCGTAAAAAGCCCGGAGGCTGGGCAGCAACCTTTGAATCTCAGACCCCAAACACTAGCTGGGCAGATCTAGGTGGGGCTGGAGAGGACTCTCAGAAGTCAAGAAACTGGCTGGGAGCATTTGAATCTCACACCCCAAGCACTAACTGGGTGGATCTAGGCCGTGGGGTGGAGAGGACTCTCAGAAGTCAAGTAACTGCCTGGGAAAATGCCCAGAAAAGGGAAAAAAACTAAGACCATAGAAGGTTATTTTCTTGAAAAGATGATTCCACCATTCCTCTCTGACGACGACGAAGAGATCTGCTTACCATCAGGTAAAGACATAGGAGTCAAAGACTCTGTATCCCAAATATCTGAAATCGATACCCCATGGGCTCAGGCCATGGACGAACTCAAAAAGGATTTTGAAAATCAAGTCAGACAGGTGGAGGAAAAACTGGGAAAAGAAAAGCATGAAAAACGGGTCAATACTTTAATAAAAGAGATGCAAAAAAATGCTGAAGAAAGTAGGCTAACTTAATTGGCAAAAGAGGTTCAAAAACCAATGAGGAGAAGAATGCTTTCAAAAGCAGAATTAGTCAAATGGAAAAAGAGGTGCAAAAGCTCACTGAAGAAAATAGTTCTCTCAAAATTAGAATGGAACAGATGGAGGTTAATGACTTTCTGAGATAAGAAGAAATCACAAACCAAAACCAAAAGACTGACAAAATCTAAGAGAATGTGAAATATCTCATTGGAAAAACAACTGACATGGAAAATAGTTCCAGGAGAGACAATTTAAAAAGTATGGGACTACCCGAAAGCCATGATCAAAAAAAGAGCTTAGACATCATCCTTCATGAAATGATCAAGAAAACTACCCTGATATTCTAGAACCAGAGGCCAAAATATGTATTCAAGGAGTCTATCGATCACCGCCTGAAAGAGATCCAAAAAGAGAAACTCCTAGGAACATTGTGGCCAAATTCCAGAGTTCCCTGGCCAAGGAAAAAATATTGCAAGCAGCTAGAAAGAAACAATTCCAGTATTGTGGAAAGACAATCAGCATAACATAAGATCTCGCATCTTCTACATTAAGGGATCGAAGGTCAGGGAATAGGATATTCCAGAAGTCAAAGGAACTAGGTTTAAAACCAAGAATTACCTAACCAGGAAAACTGATTATAATACTTCAGGGGAAAATATGGTCTTTCAATGAAACTGAGGACTTTCAAGAATTCTTGATGAAAAGACCAGAGCTGAAAAGAAAATTTGACTTTCCAACACAAGAATGAGAAGAAGCATGAAAAAGTAACCAGCAGAGAGAAGTCACAAGGGACTTACCAAAGTTGAACAGTTTACAGTCCTATATGGAAGGACAATGTTTGTAACTCTTGAAATTTTTCATTATCTGGGTAGTTGTTGGTATTACACACACACACATGCAGACACGTACACATACACATGTACAGAAGTGCACACACACACATTCACACATGCACACACACAGACGGAGCACAGAGTGAATTGAATAGGATGGGATCATATCTTAAAAGAAATAAAGGTAAACAGTGAGAGAGAAATGGAGTGGGAGGAGAGATGGTGAAATGGAATGTGGTAAAGTATCTCTCATAGATGAGACAGGCAGGAGTCTCCTTAATGGAGGGAAAAAGAGAGCTGGGAGAAAAAAAAAAACAAACCATGAAGTTTACTTTCATCACATTTGACTAAAGGAAGGAGCATAATCCACAATCATTTTGGCATGAAAACCTATCTTACAACACAGGAAATTGGGGGAAAAGGAGATAAGCAGGGGGGGAAGGAAATTGACGGAAGGGAGGGCAATGGAAGGAGGGAGCAATTTGAAGTCAACACTCGGGGAGGGACAGGATCAAAAGA
>CM053770.1:266111920-266125957 GCA_028658325.1 Potorous gilbertii
GAAGGGAGGGATGATAGAAGAGAGGGTAGATTGGTGATATGGGTAATTAGAATGTCCAGTGTATTGGGGAGGGGGGAGGGGACAAATGGGGAGAAAATTTTGGAACCCAAAAGCTTGTGAAGATGAATGTAAAAAGTTAAATAAATTTATTAAAAATAAATAAATAAAAATAAAAAAATAAAAAAATGGAAAACAGTTTGACAAAGCCCAGGAACAGACCAACATCTTTCACTATATGTTAAGACAAGGACAAAATACACACGTGATTTACATGCATGTACGTATGTTTTAGCACAAACAATCAAGATAAGAGTACATGTAAGAGTTTTCATATCAGACCTATGAATATAGGAGGAATTTGTGGTTATACGAGATAGGGAGCATTACAAGATGTAAAAATTTTATTTTGATTATGTTAAATGAGAAAGATTTTTCTCCAACAAATCCAAGGTATCTGTGATAGGAAGGAAAGCAGAAAGGTGGTGGAAAATTCAGGCATTTGGTAAAGTACTCATTTCTCAAATAAATTATTGGTCCCAGACATTTCCCTGCTAGACATAGACTTAGAGTTCAAAGACAAAAAGAAAGACATCATATGCGCAATACACACACACACACACACACACACACACAAACACACACAGATATGCATCTCTATATGTATATATATATATATATATATATATATATATATATATATATGTAGACAGATGATAGATAGAAAAATAAATAAATCGGTAGGTAGATAGATAGCAGTCTATCCTATTTTCCTTTATTTTTGTTTGCAAAAATATTGGATAAATGTAAAGGTCTATCTATGGGGTATGTGTAATCATATAGCGTTATATTTTTATAGTGTAATGTATTCCCAAGCTAAAGAGACATAATAAGAATCACAAACGTATAAGATCATCGAAAGATTTTTATGTAATGGTGCGAATCAAAATCAATAAAATCATGAAAACTGTGTAAAAGGAATCTTCAAAAAATAATTCAAATTTAAATTTATGAATTTGTAATAACAAGTTCGGCCCAAAAGAGAAGATATAACCTTTTTTTTCCTTTCTGAGATAAGTATGAACCATTTCATGTATTGATATACTTTTAAGATGTGTTGATATATTTGTCAGTTTTCCAGAATATTTTTTTCATCAAAAAAATGGTTCCTGAGAAATAGAAGATGATACAGTGTAAAATGTAAGCCAAATACAAAACAAACAAAAATAATCTACATTTATTACAATACTTATGTCTTCAATTTATCATCTGTCTCCATCCATGAATATATCTATATCAATATTTATATTCACATATTTTAAGTAAGCCAGCTTTTCCTTAATCTAAGTCACTGATTCCAAAACAAAGTATAGATTATATTTACCCAGGACACTACACAAGCAACCTCCTTTAAAGTTGTCATTTACCTATTATTATCTATAATTTCTATCTTTTCATTAAGCAGCGTATGAATTCACCTCACCACATTGGTGTCTAGACCCCATGCTTCTCAATCTTTTTTTAATTGGGATAAAATTGTATAATTTATATGTTATATAAAGGGATCAACTGTTTTGTCAAAACCCGGGTAAATTTTGTCAACATAATTCTTTTGATCTACCAGTTTAGTAACACTGCCAATAAAAGAAGAAATTAAATGGGCATGATTTTTTAGAAAAATTTTCTAATTAACAATCATCAGTTTTTTCTCTTTCCCATTTCTACCTTCTACACTGAACAAAGAAGAGAAACATATCCTTGTAAAAATATGCCACCAAGCTCGAACACTCACCTCTGAAAATAGATTCCTGCATCACCTGTGTCCAAAACTTTCACCAAGACTACTACCTTTCAGTCATTAAATGAGTAGCAGGAGTCCTCTTTCGTTCCTCTAAAATGGTGGCTTCACATTGTGATGGTCAGTCATGACTATCTCTTTATGAATTTGAAATTTTGGTTATGCTACTTTCTTATGTAGTCACTCACACTCATATATATATACACTGCAAAATTGAAAATTGATTTTATTTCTACTTTGCTAAGACTTAAGTTAGATTTGAAACTCTTTTTTAAAGACTCTTTCCCCTTATAAACTTCATCTACCACTCACATATCAGAGAAATTTGCCTAAAGTTTAGGTTTTGTGTTGTATTTACCTCAGTCTTTGTAACCTTATCCATCACCCAATTTCCACAGAAACGTCCTTAAACTAAACATCTTCTCTCATCACCTGAAGACTCCTCCTGTTGCCTGGGAACCTTTGTCTTGTTACAGTAAGCACATTTCTTGAATGTGGTTAAAGGGCATTCAGAAGGGGAAGGCCAAATGATGTAATCTCAATTCTATGTCAACTAGAGACTATCAGAAGAAGAAGGGGCAGAGCAAAGATGGTGGAGTAGAAAGACTCACATTTGCCAGCTCCTAACCCACAGCCCATGGATTTCCTGTAAAAAGAACTCCTGACAAATTCTGGAACAGTGGAAGCCTCGCACAAACACAGTGAAGGAGATTTTCATTGCAGAGAGCCCTGAAAAACCAACACCAAATGTCCATCGAGCCCCGGACGGGAGCAGAGACCTCCACTGCCCTGCCCCGACCACGCGGCCCTGAGAGGAGCAAGCAGAGCCAAGCAGGTTTCAGGGACCGGAATCTCCAGAGGCCATGAAGTTCCCTCCAACCACAGACGCACAGGTCAGTGAGAGAGATGGGCTGAGAGGGGAGCGGGGTAACTCCGGGACTCGGACACCCTCTGGAGGCAGCCCCTGCGGCAGAGGCAGAGGCAGCAGGTGGCCAGAGGCTCCCAGAGCAGGCAGGAGCTCGACAGCAGTTCCATTAGAAAAGGGCTCTGCATAAACCCCTTGAGGGAAATGGGCCTAGGAGGTGGCCCTGCCCTGACCTGAGCACCAGCAGATAAACTCCCATTGAAGAGGTCAGGCCTGTCACCAAAAGCCCTCAGGCTGGGGAGCAGCATTTGGATCTCAGTCCCAAAGCACTAGCTGGGCAGACCTAGGTTTGGGGTGGAGAGGACTCTCAGAAGTCAAGTAACTGGCTGGGAGTATTTGGATCTCAGACCCCAAGCACTAGCTGGGTAGATCTAGGCCAGGGGTGGAGAGGACTCTCAAAAGTCTAGTAACTGGCTGGGAAAATGCCCAGAAAAGGGAAAAAAACTAAGACCATAGAAGGTTATTTTCTTGAGAAGATAATTCCGCCATTCCTCTCTGATGAGGAAGAGATCTGCTTACCATCAGGTAAAGATATAAGAGTCAAGGCCCCTGTATCCCAAACTTCGGAAATATGTATCCCATGGACTCATGCCATAGAGGAGCTCAAAAAGGATTTTGAAAATCAAGTTAGAAAGGTGGAGGAAAAACTGGGAAGAGAAATGAGAGAGATGCAAGAAAAGCATGACAAATAGGTCAATACCTTAATAAAGGAGACCCAAAAAAATGCTGAAAAAAATAGCACCTTGAAAAATAGGCTAACTCAATTGGCAAAAGAGGTTTAAAAAGTCAATGAGGAGAAGAATGCTTTCAAAAGCAGAATTAGCCAAGTGGAAAAAGAGGTTCAAAAGCTCACTGAAGAAAATAGTTCTCTCAAAATTAGAATGGAACAGATGGAGGTTAATGACTTTCTGAGATAACAAGAAATCACAAACCAAAACCAAAAGACTGACAAAATCTAAGAGAATGTGAAATATCTCATTGGAAAAACAACTGACATGGAAAATAGATCCAGGAGAGACAATTTAAAAAGTATGGGACTACCCGAAAGCCATGATCAAAAAAAGAGCTTAGACATCATCCTTCATAAAATGATCAAGAAAACTACCCTGATATTCTAGAACCAGAGGCCAAAATAAGTATTCAAGGAGTCTATTGATCACTGCCTGAAAGAGATCCAAAAAGAGAAACTCCTGGGATCATTGTGGCCAAATTTCAGAGTTCCCTGGCCAAGGAAAAAATACTGCAAGCAGCTAGAAAGAAACAATTCCAGTATTGTGGAAATACAATCAGCATAACACAAGATCTAGCAGCTTCTACCGTAAGGGATCGAAGGGCATGGAATATGATATTCCAGAAGTCAAAGGAACTAGGTTTAAAACCAAGAATTACCTAACCAGCAAAACTGATTATAATACTTCAGGGGAAAATATGGTCTTTCAATGAAACTGAAGACTTTCAAGCATTCTTGATGAAAAGACCAGAGCTGAAAAGAAAATTTGACTTTCAAACACAAGAATGAGAAGAAGCATGAAAAATTAAACAGCAAGGAGAAGTCACATGGGACTTACCAAAGTTGAACTGTTTACAATCCTATATGGAAAGACAGCATTTGCAACTCTTGAAATTTTTCAGTATCTGCGTAGTTGGTGGTATTAAACACACACACACACACACACACACACACACACATACACACACGTGCACCCACACATGTACAGGCGTGCACACACACATATTCAGACATGCACGCACACAGAGACAGAGCACAGAGTGAATTGAATAGGATGGGATCATATCTTAAAAGAAATCAAGGTAAACCGTGAGAGATAAATGTAGTGGAAGTAGAGATGGTAAAATGGAATGGGATAAATTATCTCTCATAGATGAGGCAGGCAGGAATCTTTCTAAGGGAGGGAAAAAGAGAGCTGAGGGAAAAAAGATACATGAAGTTTACTCTCATCACATTTGACTAAAGGAAGGAATAAAATTCACAATCATTTTGGTATGAAAACCTATCGTACAACACAGAAAATTGGGGGAGAATGAGATAAGCAGGGTAGGGGGGAGGATGATGGAGGGGAGGGCAATGGAAGGAGGGAGCAATTTGAAGTCAACACTCAGGGAGGGACAGGATCAAAAGAGAGAATAGAAACAATGGGGGTGGCAGGTTAGAATGGAGGGAAATATAGTTAGTCTTACACAAGATGACTATTATGGAAGTCATTTGCAAAACTACACAGATATGGCCTATATTGAATTGCCCGCCTCCCAAAAGGGAATTGGTGGGGAGGGAAGGATGGGGAGAAGTTTGAACTTAAAGTTTTAGGACCAACTGTTGAGTATTGTTCTTGCTCCCAGGAAATAAGAAATACAAGTAATGGGGAATAGAAAGTTATCTGGCCCTACGGTACAAAAGAGAAGATGGGGTAAGGCTAGGGAGGGATGAAAGAAGATAGCGCCGATTGGTGATATGCGTAATTAGGCTGTCCGTTGTATTGGGGAGGGCTGAGGGTACAAATGGGGAGAAAATTTTGGAACCCAAAATCTTGTGAAAATGAATGTAAAAAGTTAAATAAATTTACACACAAACATGATCTGCTACATTCTGCGAATGAGTTTCATATTTCTTTCTCTGAGTGTGGAAGGCATTTTGCCTTAGAAAATCGTCATTGGGATTTGTTTTTTTTTAAAAAAAAAAAAGGAAGAAGAAAAAACACCTAGGTTGCCGGAAACTTTCTCTGTCCTCTTACTACATGTTATAAAAGACCCTGTCAGTCCCCACTCAGGGTCTTCAGTTATTAGGAAAGGTCATTTATCCAACTTTCTGGTTACTACTAGCCTAACTCTTAAATTGATCATGCTTGGAAACTTATCTCTCAGTTTCTCTTAACTTTAAAATGTATTTCTCCTAGCAAAAAAACTTTCTCAACATATTCAATTCAATCATACTATAACCACGTGTTAAGTATCATTCTACAATTGTCTTAATTCCTGCTGAAGGAATAGGAATCTCAAACTTATGTAGCATTATTGAAATATCTATTGGTCTCTGATTGCTCAGGTGCTCTCTGTCCTATTTTACTGAGACTGTGGGGCAATATTTTATCTCCCTCTTTTATTCTTATTACTGACGTTTCCTTCTGGTCAGTCTTTTGAAAGCGGTTTTCACATCTTTAATCCTCAAGTCTAGATCATGGGGTCCAAAATAGGGATCATGACGGTATAGAAAACAGGATCCCATTTACCTAGGTACAGAGAGTAGGCAGATGTTGGCCTGAGACACATGAGCATAATTGTCCCATAGAAAAGGGTGACACCAGTAAGGTCAGATCCACGGGTTGTGAAATCCTTGAGCCATTCTTCACTAGAGTTGATCCTGAGGATAGCAACAAGGATAAAGGTATAAGAAAGGAAAATGAGGAGTGTGGTACTGAACTCAATGCAGCCACACAAGCTGAAGAGTAGGATTTCACTCATGTAGGTGTCTGAGCCAGAGAGAGCCAAGAGTGGTGGGATTTCCCAGAAGAAATGATGGGAAAATATATTGGATGTTGATATTGGAACTACAGAAGTCTAGATTGGATGTGTATGAATTATGGGTTATCAAACTCTACAGTCCAGTGAGGTAAGATCCCAAGGTAAGGACCAGACAGACCTAGTTAGGTATAATTGTGCTATAGGGAAATGGGCAGCAAATGTCACAACGTGATCATATGCCATGGCAGTCAAGACATAGCACTCGGCATCCACAAATTCCACAAAGAAGCCAAATTGGGTGGCACAGCTGGAGAAGGAGATGACTTTGTGCCGGGTCAGTAAGTGTTCTAGCATTCAGTGGACAATGGCGTATTAGAAGTCACGGCCCAGGATAGAGAGGTAGCAACGGAAAAAGTACATGGGCGTGTGTAGTTGCGTTTGATACACTTAGCACTCATCCATTCAAGAATCTCAGACAATTCCAAAAAACTCACAATGGAAAATGCTATGCATATCCAGTGAAAGAAGTATGGAGTGTGAATACAGGTGGAGCACACTATTTGCTCTACTTTTCTTTTGTTCTTTTGTTTTGTTTCTTCTTCCTTTGGTTCCTCCTATTAGTTCTATTTCCTCTTTACATCATGACTAATATGAACTTATGTATAACATGAGTGTATAAGTAGAGCCTATATCAGATTGTATGCTATCTAGGAAGGGGGATGTAAAGGGAGGAAGATAAAATTTAAAACTCAGAATCTTAAGCAAATGGATGCTGAAAACTAAAAAGAAATAACATTAGTTTTATATTTTTAAAAAGTGGCATGATTCTAAGAATTTGATTTGTGCCTTGTTCTTGTCTGGTCTCAGAAATTCAATGGATCATGAGAGAGTAGTACAATCTCTGTGCTTGTTTTAGGGATTCTGAATGATTTGTCCAGCTCTTGGGTCATTTGTTATTTATATATTATCAATGTTAAGAAGAAGTTATCAGTCATCAGGTGGGAAATCCCAGACCTCACCTATCTATCGGATTTCTTAGCACACTTAATAAGGAATTGACCTGATAATATCCCTTTATTATTATCTCTTTATTGAACTCAGATCTTCCTATGACCTCACCACTTTCAACAGAAGAGAAAAAACAAGCAAATAAACAAAGGAGGGACTGGATTTTAATAGTGACAACATCCAAAAGCCACAGTTGTTTTTTTTAGCAAATTAGTTACTTGTTACTAGTGACTAACCAAAAGTATAACTGTATAGTTAAGTTGCTATACTTGTATAATTTTCTGAGGAGTATCTCTTTTCATCTCTGTCTCTGCAATTTCACAGAAACTGTAGTCATGCTTTAAACCAAGATTGTAGGATAGGAATTTCTTGAAAAGAATTCTCTATTAATACCAATGAAATGCTAAAATAACTTTTTGCTTTCTAAATTTTTTCCACCTACCCTCCCCCTCCCTAGCCTCCTCTTCCTTTCCCTTCCCTCCCCTCCCCTTCCTTTCCCTCCTCTGACTACCTTTTAAAGTGGCCTATTCCTTGAATGGGCATTGCCTCACTTTAAGTGGGTATCTGAACAGGCCTTAGCTTAAAAGTTCAAGGTCTGTCATTGCATCCTGGGCCATCTCCTGTCATCCTGAAGAATATCTGGTCACTGGATCCAAATGGCTCAGGAGAGAAAGTTAGGCTGGTGACCTTGCTGAACCCTCCCTTACTCAAAACAAAGTGAATTACAAGTCGTGTTGTCATTTATCTAATGTTATGGGCCTCTTCAAATATGAAGGATGAACAGAAATAGAGCCTATATCAGACTGCATATCAACATGGGGAGGGGGGAGGAAAGGGAAGAAGAAGGAATTTAAAAAGCAAGATCTTATGGAAATGAATGTTGAAAACAAAAATTAACCAATTTTATATATTTTTTAAAAAAGCGAGATGAACCTGAGATTCTGATTTTTACCTTGATTGTGTCTGATCTCAGAAATTCGATGGGCCTTGAGATAGAATAACCTTTGTGCTAATTTAAAGGACTCAAAGATTTGCCCAGCTCATCAGATATTTGTTTTTTTTTCTTTCATCAATATTATGCCGAAGTTGTTTGTCATCGGGTGAGAATTCCTAGACCATTCGTATTTTACTATCAGTTTCCTTAGGAGGTTGGAATTGACCTGAAAATATCCCTCATACTGTTTGCACAACTGAGTTCTTCAGATGCATTCACCATTTTCTTTTGTTTTCTTATAAATTTATTTATTTAACTTTTTACAAGCATTTTCACAAGATTTTGTGTTCCAAAATTTTCTCCCCATTTGTCCTCTCCCCCCACCCCATTACACCAAGCATTCCAATTTCCCCTATCATCAATCTGCCCTCTCTTCTTTCATCCCTCCCTTCCCTTACCCCGTCATCTCTTTTGACCTGTAGGGCCAGATAGTTTTCTATTCCCCATTACCTGTATTTCTTATTTCCTCGTAGCAAGGACAATACTCAATAGTTGTTCCTAAAACTTTGAGATCCAACTTCTCCCCAACCCTCCCTCCCCACCCATTGCCTTTGAGAAGGCAGGCAATTCAATATAGGCCATATCTGTGTAATTTTGCAAGTGACGTCCATAATAGTCGTGTTGTGTAAGACTAATTATATTTCCCTCCATCCTGTCCTGCCCCACATTGTCCTATTCTCTCTTTTGGTCCTGTCCCTCCCTGAGTGTTGATTTCAAATTGCTCCCTCCTCCAACTACCCTCCCTTCCATCATCCCGCCCCAATCTGCTTATCTCCTTCTCCCCCACTTTGCTGTATTGTAAGATAGGTTTTCATACCAAAATGACTGTGCACTTTATTCCTTCCTTTAGTCGAATGTGATGAGAGTAAACTTCATGTTTTTTTTTCTCAGCTATCCTCTTTTTCCCTCCACTAAGAAGTCTCCTGCTTGCCTCCTCTATGAGAGATAATTTACCCCATTCCATTTCACCCTCTCTCCTCCCAGTATGTTTCTCTCTCACCATTTACCTTGATGTCTTTTAAGATATGATACCATTATATTCCATTCACTTTCTGCTCTCTGTCTCTGTGTGTGCATGCATGTGTGTTTGTGCGTGCGTGCACATCTGTACATGTGTGTGTATATGTGTGTTTATGTGTGTGTGTGTGTGTGTGTGTGTGTGTGTGTGTGTAATACCACCCACTACCCAGATACTGAAAAATTTCAGGAGTTACAAATATTGTCTTTCCATATAGGAATGTAAACAGTTCAACTTTGGTAAGTCCCTTGTAACATCTCCTTGCTGTTTGCTTTTTCATGCTTCTTCTCATTCTTGCGTTTGAAAGTCAAATTTTCTTTTCAGCTCTGGTCTTTTCATCAAGAATGCTTGAAAATCCTGAATTTCATTGAAAGACCCTAATTTCCTCTGAAGTATTATACTCAGTTTTACTGGGTAGGTGATTGTTGGTTTTAGACCTAGTTCCTTTGACTTCTGGAATATGTTATTCCACGCCTTTCGATCCCTTAATGTAGAAGCTGCTAGATCTTGTGTTATCCTGATTGTATTTCCACAATACTGGAATTGTTTCTTTCTAGCTGCTTGCAATATTTTCTCCTTGACCTGGGAACTCTGGAATTTGGCCACAATGTTCCTAGGAGTTTCTCTTTTTGGGTCTGTTTCAGGCGGTGATCGCTGGATTCCTTGAATACTACTTTTGCCTTCTGGTTTTAAAATATCAGGGAAGTTTTCCTTGATAATTTCGTGGAGGATGATGTCTAGGCTCTTTTTTTGATCATGGTTTTCAGGTAGTCCCATAATTTTTAGATTGTCTCTTCTGGACCTATTTTCCAGGTCAGCTGTTTTTCCAATAAGATATTTCACATTCTCTTCCATTTTGTCATTCTTTTGGTTTTGTTTTGTGATTTCTTGTTTTCTCGAAAAATCATGAGCCTGTTTCATGTCCTTCCATCCCTTAATGTAAAAGCTGCTAGATCTTGTGTTATCCTGATTGTATTTCCACAATACTGGAATTGTTTCTTTCTAGCTCCTTGCAATATTTTCTCCTTGACCTGGGAACTCTGGAATTTGTCCACAATGTTACTAGGAGTTTCTCTTTTTGGATCTCTTTCAGGTGATGATCAGTGGATTCCTTGCATAGTTATTTTGCTCTCTGGTTCTACAATATCAGGACAGTTTTCCTTGATAATTTCATGAAGGGTGATATCTAGGCTCCTTTTTTTGATTATGACTTTCAGGCAGTCCCATAATTTTTAAGTTGTCTCTCCTGGATCTATTTTCCAAGTCAGTTGTTTTTCCAATGAGATATTTCACCTTCTATCGTCTTATTTTTCTTTCCTTTTCTGGGCATTTTCCCAGCCAGTTGCTTGACTTCTGAGAATCCTCTCCACCCCTGGTCTAGGTCTGCCCAGTTAGTGCTTGGGGTCTGAGATTCAAATGCTGCTCCCCAGCCTCAGGCTTTCAGCAGCAGGCCTGGCTGGTATTCAATGGCGGCTTAAGTTCTGGTGTTCAGGTGAGGGCAGGGCTGCCTCCCAGCCTCAGTTCCCTCAGGTGGTTTATGCAGAGACCTCCCTTAATGGAGCTGCTGCTGAGCTCCTGCCTTCTCTAGGAGCCTCTGACCACACGTTTGTTGCTGCATTCCTGAGGTGGCCCGAGTCATGGATACACTACTCTCCCTTCTCAGCCCCTCCAGATGTCTGTCTCACTCTCCTGTGTGTCTGTGGGTGGAAGGACCTTCACGGCTGCTGGAGATTCCATCCCTGAAGCCTGCTCGGATCTGTTCCTCTCCATGCTACGCAGTCAGGGCAGGGCTGTGCTCTGCTCCCGTCTGGTCCGCAATGGACCTTTAGGGTTGGTTTTTCAGGGCTCTCTGGAATGGAAATATCCTTCACCCTATTGCTGCGCAGCTTCTACTGTTCCCGAATTTGTTGGGCATTCTTTTTATAGACAATTATGGGTTGTGTGTTCATAGCTTCCATAAGTGAGTCTTTCTACTCCATCATCTTGGCTCTGCCCCCCTCTCATCTTTCTTTTAAATGATATTTTACTTTTCCCAATTACATATAGAAATATTTTTCCCCTTTATAAACTTTGAGTTCTAAATTCTCTCCCTTCCTTCAACTCAGATTCTACTTTCCTTCCTTCACCCTTCACCAAATATAATAAGCAATTTGATATGAGTTATACATGTGCCATTATGAAAATATTTTTCATAATAGTGTTATAAAAAAGACCAAGAAAAAATAATATATAATTTAAAAAATTGAATGCTTTCATCTGCATTCAGACTGTCATTTCTTTCTTTGGTGGTGGATAGCACTTTTTATCATAAATCCTTAGGAATTGTCTTGTATCACTGCAATGCTGAAAATAGCTAAGTCGTTCTTAGTTAATCACTTCACAATATTGCTACTACTGTGTACAATGTTCTCCTTCTGATTACTTCATTTTGCATCAGTTCATGTCAGATTTTCCAGATTCTCTTTTTCTTTCTGAAATCATCCTGCTCAATATTTATTATAATACAAGAGTATCAAGGGTATTCCATGAACTTTATGTATCAAAACTTCTACAAGCACTTGTGCTTGAGGGCCATCACCTCAATTTCCAGTTCCGTACTACCACAAAAATATTTTTAAAATAGGTCACTTTTCCTTTTTTAAAAAATCTCTGTTATATGTAGACCTAGTTATGGTATTTTTCGATTAAAGGCTATGCAGAGTTTATAATCTTGGTTATGGTTCCAAAGTACCCTTCAAAATAGTTGCATCCTCTCACAATATTAGCTATAATGCATTAATGTCCCAGTTTCCCAACTTCCTCTCCAACATATTTTAAAAATTTATTTTCAGGCTTCTACAGTCAGTAACACTTTGTTCCCTTCCATCCCCTTCCTCTCTCCCTACTTCCCCCCTCTCTCCCTAAGACACCATATAGTTTTATATTGGTTCTACACACACATTCCTATTAAATACATTTTCACCATGGTATTCTTGTAAGAAGAATTAAAATGAGTGGAAGAAATTATATAACAAACTAAAACGTAATACCAAATAAAATGATCTGCTACATTCTGGGATTGAAATCCACAGTTCTTTCGATGTGGAAGACATTTTGCCTTAAAAGACCATTGGGAATTTTTTAAATCTTTGCATTGCAATGAAGTTCTGAGTCTATCAGAAAAAATCCACTCGCACTATGGTTGTTGCTTTGTATAAAATTTTCCTAATTCTGCTTCATTCGCTCACCATCAGATCGTATAAGTCTTTCCAGGCCCCTCTGAAGTCTTCCTGTTCATCATTTCTTATAGCACAATAGTATTCCATTTCATTCAAATACCATAATATATTCGGCTATTCCCCAATTGATGGGAATCCCCTTGTTTTCCATATTTTGGTCACCACAAAGAATGCTGCTATAAATAGTTTGGTACATGTGGGACCCTTTCCCATTTTTATGATCTCTTGGGGATCCAGTGCTAGAATTGGTATTGCTGAGTCAAAGTGTATGCACATGTTTTTAGCCCTTTGGGCATACTTCAAAATTGCTCTCCAAAATGGATGGATCATCTCACAGCTCCACCCACAATGAAATAGTGTTTCCAGCTCTCCCACGTTTCTCCAACATTTTTCATCTTCCTGTTTTGTCATGTTTGCCAATCTGATAGGTGTAATGTAATATCTCAAAGTTGTTTTGATGTGCATCTCTCTAATCAGTAGGAATTCAGAGCATTTTTTCAAAAGTCTATAGATAGCTTTATTTTTTCCTCTGAAAGCTGCTTGTCATATTCTTTGACAATTTATCAACTGGGAAATGATTGGCATTCTTGTACTTTCGACTCAGTTCTCTAAATATTTGCGAAATGAGACCTTTAAGACAGACATTGCATATAAAAATTCTTTCCCAGTTTTCTACTTCCCTCTTAATCTTGGATGCATTGGTTTTGATTGTGCAAAAGCTTTTCAGTTTAATGTAATCAAAATTATACATTTTGCACTTCATAATGCTTCCTATCTCTTCTTTTGTCAAAAATTCTTTTCTCCTCTATAAATCTGAGAAGTAAACTATTCTTTGTTCCACTAATTCGTTTGTAATAGCAATCTTTATGCCTAGATCATGTACCCATTTAGACTTTACTCTTTTTTTTTAAATAAATTTATTTAACATTTTACATTCATTTTCACAAGATTTTGGGTTCCAAAATTTTCTCCCCATTTGTCCCCTCCTGCCCTCCCAGATACTCTGGACATTCTAATTACCCATATCACCAATCTGCCTTCTCTTCTATCATTCCTCCCTTCCCTTACCCCAACTTTTCTTTTGTCCTGTAGGGCCAGATAGCTTTCTATTCCCCATTACCTGTATTTCTTATTTCCTAGTAGCAAGAACAATACTCAACAATTGGTCCTAAAACTTTAAATTCCAGTTTCTCCCCAGCCCTCCCTCCCCACCCATTGCCTTTGGGAAGGCAGGCAACACAAGATAGGCTGTATCTGTGTAATTTTGCAAATGACTTCGATAATATTCGTGTTGTGCAAGACTACGTTTCCCTCTATACTATACTGCTCCCCATTGTTCCTAATCTCTCTTTTGATCCTGTCCATCCCTGAGAGTTGACTTCAAATTGCTCCCTCCTTCCATTGCCCCCCCTTCCATCATCCCCCCCCTGCTTATTTCCTTCTCCCCCAATTTCCTGTGTTGTAAGATAGGTTTTCATACCAAAATGATTATGGATTTTATTCCTTCCTTTAGCCAAATGTGATGAGAGTAAACTTCATGTTGTTTTTTTCTCTCAGCTCTCTTTTTCCCTCCATTAAGGAGACTCCTGCCTGCCTCATCTA
>CM053770.1:266126457-266141715 GCA_028658325.1 Potorous gilbertii
GAGAGGGCAGATTGGTGATATGGGTAATTAGAATGTCCAGTGTATTGGGGAGCGGGGAGGGGACAAATGGGGAGAAAATTTTGGAACCCAAAATCTTGTGAAAATGAATGTAAAAAGTTAAATAAATGTATTTAAAAAAAAAAAAAGGAAATGATGAAGCAACTAGGCATCTTTGGTATGGAGAAACCTGAAAGGAAGACATCATATATGATATCGATCTTCAAGTATTTGAGGGACTAATTTAAGGGAGAGTCATTAAACGTCTGCATTTGACTTTAAAAACTAGTACTAGGAGTTATTGGTGAAGTTACCAGGAAAGTGTATTCCAAGCAAACTAAGTCTGTACTGCTGCATTTTTTCTATCTGTAATCCATTCTATATTTGAATTTCTTGAATCGCAAGAGAATGCTTCTGACTAACTGGGTATCATTGATTTTGAGTTGGAAAAAATCTTAGAGAGTATCTAATTTCATTGAATTATTTTAAGGAAGAGTTAACTGAGGATCAGAGTGAGTGTTCTGAGATTATACAGCAGTTAATTAAAGAGTTGAAAGTTCAGCCCATGATCTGAAACTGTAAATTCTATATTATTTCCATTATTACAAGCTTAATTCTTTAACTTCGGAGCCCTTTGCATAAAATAAGCAAATCGAGAGTATTTGGAGGTGACTTGTCCTTTTGTCCTGGGCTGGCTTCAATTTCTCCTTCCCTTACATTCTTACTCCTTACCTGTATTAGATTCAATTTAGTAACTCAATTTAGAATAGTAAACATTTAATAGTACCCTTAGCTTGTAGAAGGTATTGTGCTAGGTACTGGCAGGAAAAAAAAGATTTGAAAAAGTAGTTATTCATCTCTTCAGCCTATTCCATCTGTATATGTCTAAGAGAGCTTAGTGGAAAATTGATTAATATAAGGTTCGTATCATTTTACCATTTATAAATTGGAGAATGACTTGTATTCTTGGACATTCGACTCAGTTCTCTATGTATTTTAGAAATGAGGCCTTTTATCACCGACACTCTTTGCAAAAATTATTTCCCAGTTTTCTGCTTCCCTCCTAATCTTGGTTGCATTGGATTTGTTTGTGCAAAATCTTTTCAGTTTAATGAAATCAAAATTATCCATTTTGCACTTGATGATGCTTTCTATCTCTTCTTTAGTCAAAAATTCTTCCCTTCTCCATAAATCTGATAAATACACTAATCCTTGCTCCACTAATTTGTTTATAGCATCAATCTTTACACGTATGTCATGTACCCATTTGTACTTTATTCTTTTGTACGGTATCAGGCATTGGTCTTTGCCTAGTTTCTGCCACACTTTTATCCAGTTTTCCCAGAATTTTTGTCAAACAGTGAGTTCTTATCCAAGAAGCTGGAGTCCATGTGTTTATCAAACAGTAGATTGCTATATTCATTGCATATTCCACTTGTCTACCCTTCCATTTCTTAGCCAGTACTAAGTGGTTTTGATAATTGTTGCTTTATAATACAATTTGAGATCTGGTAGAGCTAGGCCACTAGGCATAGAGCTAGGCATTTCTTTTCATTACTTCAGTTGCTATGCTGGACCTTTTGTTCTTCCAGATGAATCTTGATATTATTGGCTCCAGAAAATAGTTATCAGATAGTTTGATTGGTGTGGCACCAAATAAGTAAATTAATTTAGGTAGAATTGTCATTTTTATTATATTGTCTCAGCATACCCATGAGCAACTGATGTTTTCCCACTTACTTAGATGTGACTTTATTTATGTTAAAAGTGTCTTGTAATTGTGTTTATATAGTCCCTGGATTTGTTTTGGCAAGCAGACTCCCAAATATTTTATAATTTCTACCCTAGGTTTCAATGGGATTTCTCTTTCTATCTCTTGCTGTTAGGCTCTCTTAGTTATATGTAGAAATGCACGAGATTTGTGTGGGTTTATTTTGTAACCTGCAATTTGTCAAAGTTGGTTATTATTTCACGTAGTTTTTTACTTCAGTCTTTGGAATTCTCTAAGTATTTCGTCATATCATCTGCAAAGAGTGATAATTTAGTTTATTCTTTGCTTATTCTAATTCCTTCAATTCCTTTATCTTCTCTAATTGCTACAGCTAACATTTCTTATACAATATTGAATAATAGTGGTGACAATTGACATCTTTGTGTCACCCCTGATCTTATTGGAAATGCACCTAGCTTCTCCCCAATGCACATAATGCTTGCTGAGGGTTTTAGATATATATTGCTTATTATTTTATGGAAAGTTCCCTTTATTCTCATGCTCTCGAGTGTTTTTAATAGGAATGAGTGTTGTATTTCATCAAAAGCTTTCTCTGTTCTATTGAGATAATCATGTGATTTCTGTTAGATTTCTTGTTGATATGATCAATAATGCTAATATCTTTCCTAATATGGAACCAGCCCGACATTACTAGTATGAATCCTACCTGATCATAATGTATTAATTTCATGATTACTTGCTGTATTCTTTTTCCTAAAATCCTATTTAAAATATTTACATCTATATTCATTAGAAATATTGGCCTATAATTTTCTTTCTTTGTTTTGTCTCTCCTTGGTTTAGGTATCAAAAGCATATTTGTATCATAAAAATAACTTGGGAGAACTCCTTCTTCCCCAACTTTCCCAACTAGTCTATATTTAATTGGAATTGACTCTCCTTTAAATGTTTGATAGAATTCACTTGTAAATCCATCCAGCCCTAGGGATTTTTTTCTAGAGAGCTCATTGATGACTTGCTCAATTTCTTTTTCTGAGATGGGGCTGTTATACTTCTTCTTCTGTTATTCTGGCAATTTACATTTTTAAAAATAATCATCCATTTCTTTTAGATTGCCGAATTTGTGGCCATTAAGTTGGGCAAAGTAATTTCTAATTACTATTTTAATTTACTCCTTTTTGGAGGAGAGTTCATCCTTTTCATTTTGATATTGGTAATAATTTCCTTTTCTTCTTTCTTTTATTAATCAAATTCACCAAAGTTTTATGAATTTCATTTTTTTCGTAAAACCAACTCTTACTTTTATTTATTAGTTCAACAGTTTTCTTCGTTTCAATTTTATTAATCTCTTCTTTGGTTTTTAGTATTTCTCTTTTAGTATTTACCTGGGGATTTTCAATTTGTTCTTTTTCGAGCTTTGTCAGATGCATGTCCAAATTATTGATCTCCTCTTTCTCGATTTTATTCATGTAGGCATTCAAAGATCTAAAACTTCCCCTAAGAACTGCTTTTACAGTATCTCATAAGATTTCCTAGGTTGCCTCACTATTCATTCACTTAAATGAAGTTGTGGATTGTTTCTATGATTTGTTGTTTAATGCACTCCTTCTGTAGGATTAGATTATTTAGTTCACAATTAATTTCTAGTCTATGTTTCCATGACCTTTTATTACATATGATTTTATCGCATTATGATCTAAGAAGGATACATTGAGTATCTCTGCCTTTCTGCACTGGTTTGTGAGGTTTTTATGCCCTGCTACATGGTCAATTTTTGTATAAGTGCCATGAGTCACTGAAAAAACCGGTATATTCCTTTCTATCCCTATTCAGTTTTCTCCAGAAATCTATCATATCTACCTTAGCCAGAGTTTTATTCACCTCCTTAAGTTATTTCTTGTTTACTTTAGGGTTAGATTTATCAAGTTCAGAAATGAGGAGTTTTGGGTCCCCCACTAGTATAGTTTTGTTGTGTATTTCTTCCTGTACTCCCCCAACCTCTCCTCTAGGAACTTGGATGCTTTACCCCTCGGAGCATATATGTTGAGTAGTGGTATTGCTTCATTTTCTATGGTGTCTTTTAGCACGATACAGTTTCCTTCCTTATGTCTTTTGATTAGATCTATTTTTGCTTTTGCTTCATATGAGATTAAGAATGATACCCCTGTTTTTCTTACATCAAGGTAAAAACAATATATTCTGCTCCAACTTTTTACCTTTAACTGTGTGTATCCCCCCATTTCAAATGTTTGTCTTGTAGACAACGTTTTCTTGTATTATGACGTTTAATCCATTCTGCTATCCATCTCCGGTTTCTTGGAGAATTCATCCCATTCACATTCATAGTTTTGAGTACTATCTGTGTCTTTCCCTCCATTCTCTTTTCTCCCCTTTGTGTTTTTAGTTTTTCCTTATCCTTTCCCCTTCACAATAGAGTTTAATTTTCTACCACTATCTCCTGCAGTCTTCCCTTCCCTCTTTCAGGCCCCCTCCCTTTTACTGTCCTTTGCCCCTACTACTTCTTCCTTTCCCTTCAGCCTCCTCTCCCCTTTCTTTCCCCCTTTCCGTTCTATTGCCTATAGAGCTAGTTAGATTTATATACTTAATTACTTTTCTTGTTCCTTCCTAGAACTAAATCAAATTTTGAACCAAGCCCAAAGGGTTACAAAATGTACATACCTTTTGATTCAGTAATGCCCCTTTTAGGACTGTATCCCCAAGACATTATAAAAATGGGAAAGGGTCGCACTTGTACAAAAATATTTATAGCAACACTCTTTGTGGTGGCCAAAAACTGAAAATCAAGGGGATGTCTATCAACTGGGAAATGGCTGAATAAATTATGGTATATGAATATAAGGAAATACTATTGTGCCATAAGAAATGATGAACAGGAAGACTTCAGAGAGGCCTGGAAAGACTTATATGATCTGAAGATGAGTGAGAGGAGCAGAACCAGGAGAATTTTGTGCCAAGCAATGACCATAGTGTGAGAGAGATTTTTCCGGTCGACTTAGAACTTCATTGAAATGCAAGGACTTGAAAAAATTCCCAGTGATCTTTTAAGACAAATTGCCTTCCATACTCAGAGGAAGAACTTTGGAATTCAATGGCAGATTGTATCAGATCATTTTCTTTTGTTTTACGTTTTGGTTTGTTATATGATTTTTCTCATTTATTTCAGTTCTTCTACACACCATGGCTAGTGAAAATAGGAATAGTGAAAATAGGAATTTTTAATAGGAATGTATTTCAGACCTTATACAAAATGTTATGCTATCTCTGGAACGGCGGGGGTGAAGGAGGGGAATAACATAATCCAAGTTATATGGTAGCGATTTTAGAATACTGAAAATAAATTAAATTGATATAAAAAAGAAAAAAAAGTCCTTTGTCTTAGCAACCTGCTCTTTTGTCCAGTGTGATGCAGCTCCATGACAGCATCCTTGGCTCTTTACCTTGTATTTGGCAGGTAGTCTTCCAGGGAAAGGGTCAGAACAAGCCATCCAGGGTGCTCTCTGTCCCTGAAAGGAGAAACCTTCTGTCTTACAAAGGATAAATTCTAAAAGAAATAGCATCCTACTTAGTCAATAGAGTAGAATGGCGTTCATCAATATAGAATGGTTGAAGGAGATCAGCAAAGTCAGGGAAGAGAGATAAAGAATGTACCAGGGAAAAAAATGAAAGAAAGTTCATTAAAATCCACCTGGAAGATCTTATACACACACATTTATGAACATATGCTATAAATTTATATACAAATATATATTCATATATATATATATATATATATATATATTTCTTCAATACTTTAATAAATATGCAATTTTATCAAAAACAAATAAAGAATTACTGACTATGTGACCTTGGGCTGACTTCACAAGTGAATACCAATTTCCTCATCTATAAAATAAAAGGGTTGAGAATTGAATGGAGTGTCTTCTAAGTTATCTTTCAACTCTAAATGACATGCTTTTATAATTCTGTGATAATTCCCTCATTTCCTTGGTGATGAAACCTAGATGAAAGAACTCATCTGAGGTCACACAGCAGGTTATGGGCAAAGATGGAACAATAAGCTAAGTCTCTTTTTCTAACTTTTAGGCCTCACTTCTTTTTCCTAACCACTAACTGAGGTCTTAATTCTCATTACAGTTGGATAAATTTTTTGATATTATAATTAATGAACCTCTTTAACCTCTAATAGAATATATCATATAATATTTTACACCAAAGCTAAGGAAAATTAAAACAACACTGAAATTAATAATGACATGTAAAAGATTTCTGAGAAAAAAATTTCTTGATAGTAGATTTGGGTAGAATAAAGAAGGAGTGAATTGATAATTGAAAGGGAACAGGATGGAGCATACTATGTCAGCAGTAGGAAGAAATGAAAGGCAAACTGAGTCAAAAAAATAAACTTAAACAGCTTCTCAATTTAACCTTAACTATCCATATACGTTTCCACTAAAGAATTATCCACCATTCATGAAATATTCTTCATATCATTCAAACTTTTCCCGGGAAAAACTCACCAAAATCTTTAGCATAACACCATGATGACTACTGAGTTCCTGATACCATACTATTGATCTGATTTCTAGATATTTATATTGACGTAGTGTCAGAAATGGGTTTAACTGACATTTAGGGGTCAACGTATTTCTTGAGAAGGCCAGGGAAAAACCTAATGGATTGAATTTCTACATTGTGCACACCATTGATTCTTTAGGAACCCAATAAATCATTAACATATAAGTTTGCAATGTTTTTTTTTTCTTTTTGGGTGACCAGCATTTATCTGGTCAAGTGAGTTCCCTTCTCAAGATGCTTCTATATCTTCTTATATATTAATAAAAACTCCTCCCATTAGTCATTTAAAATCCCTCACAACCTAGACTGGTTTAGGAAATGAGTGTTCTGTTAAACCTCAAAAGCAGAAAATACAGAGCAATATCATTAAAACAAGCAATATCTATACAAGTCAAAGCTGCTGAACTCAAAGACAAAGTGCCAAGAAAAAGTATAAGGATCATAGGTTTCCCAGAAAAGCATAAATGCTAAGATGATGATGACAGTGACAAATACTACTGCATTACTATTGAAGGATAGTATACTTGCAGGATAGATAACGCAACACAATTGCCCAGAACTTCAGAATATAAGAAGCAACGAAGGATCAATAAGAAAAATCCACATATTGCCCCAAGAAAACAAAAACCATTTCCAAGAAACCCCAAGGCACATATGATAAGTTAAACAATTTTGAATAACAAATTCTGCAAGTAGACAGCAAACAGAGCTTTAAATATTAAAAAAAAGGCAAAATTATTCTTCAGTTACTTCAAAACATAGAAGAGGATAGAGTAGTACATATATTTTTTAAAAAATATTTTCAAACTGTCACCCAAAATGCCATACAGTGCAATCTTGGCTTTCGCTATCGGTGCAAAAAAAAGAGATTAACATTCAGCAAAAGAGCAATAGTGAGTAACAATTCAAATAGTAATGGATAATGTTAGTGAAATCACAAGGTATAAAATAAACTCATAAAAATCATCAGCGTTCCTATATATTATAAGCAAAGTCTAGCAGCAGCAAATAGAAAGAGAAATCCTATTTAAAATTGCTGTGGACAATAAAAAAAATACTTGGGTTTCTCCCTGGCAAGACAAACGAAGACTTACATGAACACAATTACCAAACGTTTTTCATGCAAATGAAAGATCAGAAAAGAAATTGGAAGAAAAAAATATTAATTTCTAAGAAGGCTAATAAAAAATGAAAAATTTACCTAAATTAACTTACTTATTCAGTGCGATGCCAATAAACTACAAAAATATTTCGTAGTACTAGAAAAAATCTTAACAAAACTTATCTGGAAGAAGAAAAGGTCAGGAATATCAGTGGTATCAATGAAAAATATGGGAAGGACACATAACCGAAACAGATCTCAAACTTTATTCTAAAGCACTAATAATCAGAAACATTTTAATACTGAGTAAGAAATACAATGGTGAATCAGTAGAAGTGATTAGGTACACAACACACAGTAGTACACAATCAGGGCAATTTAGTAGTTGATAAACTGAAAGATCCAAACTTGTGGGAAAAGAACTCCCTATTTGACCAAATGAAACCTAAACAACAACAACAACAAAACTTGCAGGAAAACAATATGACAGAAACTAGGTGTTGACCAATATCTTACACTGTATGCCAAGATAAGATAAAAATGGGTACAGGATTTAGACAAAAAGGGTGATACCGTAAGAAAATCAGAGCTGCATGGAGTAGTTTACCTGGAAGATCTATGGATAAGGAAAGAATGTTTACCCAGAGAAGAAAGAGTGTATTACCACATACAAAACTGATGTTAAATTTAAAATAAACGTTTTGCACAAACAAAATTTAAAGAATGCACCTAAGATTAGAAGGAAAGTTGAAAGTTGGAAATAATATTTTCCAGCAATTGTTTCAAATGTTTCTGATAAATGCCTCATTTCTTAACTATATGCAAAAATAAAAAATTCAAATTTATAAGCACATAAATCCATCCGCAGATGATCAGTGATCAAAGGACTGACCACGGCAAAATTCAGATGAAAAAGTTCAATACCATCTACATTTCTACAGAAATAGGTACTTCAAATCACTATTGGTTAGAGAAATAAAAATTAAAATAATTCTGAAGTACCACCTTACGTGTATTAGATTGACTACTGTGACAGAAAATAAAACTAAAAAATGTTAGAAAAGATGTAGGGAAATTGGGACACTAATGCATTATAGCTGGCACTGTGAGCTACTCCAAACATTCTGAAGAGTAATTTGGAGTTGTGACCAAGAGGCTATAAAACTCTGTATACCTTTTGATCCAACAATACCACCACTAGGTCTACATACCATAGAGATATTTTAAAAAAGGAAAAGCGATCTATTTCTACAAATATTTATAAAAGTTCTTTTTATGGTAGTACACAATTAGAAACTCAGGGGATGGCCATCAAGTGGGTAATGACTGTACAAGTTGTGGTATATAACAGGTTTTTTTAAAATTTGTTTATTGAAGTTTTAAATATTTATTTTCCCAAAATTTGGAGTTACAAATTTTCACCCATTTTCCCCCTCCCTCACCCCAAAATGCTGAGCATTCTAATTACTCCTATCACTGATCTGCTCTCCCTTCTAACATCTCTCCCTTCCCTTTTCTCCATCTTCTCTTTTATCCTGTAGGGCAAGATAAATTTCTATACTCCATTACCTGCATTTCTTATTTCCTAGTTGTATGCAAGAACAATACCTCACAGTTGTTCCTAAAAATTTGAGTGCCAACTTCTCTTCCTCCCTCCCTCCCCACCCATCCCTATTGGGAAGACAAGCAATTAAATATAGGTCATATTTGTGTTGTTTTGCAAATAACTTCCATAATTGTCGTGTTGTGTAAGAAAAACTATATTTTCCTCCATCCTATCTTGCCCCCACACACTTTTTTTATTCTCTCTTTTGACCTTGTCCCTCCCCAAGAGTATTGACTTCTAATTGCTCCCTCCTCCCATTACTCTCCCTTCCATCATATTCCCCACCCTGTTTATCCCCTTCTCCCCCACTTTCCTGTACTGTAAGATAGATTTTCATACCAAAGTGGGTGTGCATTTTATTCCTTAATTGAGTCGATTGGGATGAGAGTAAGCTTCATGTTTTCTCTCTCACCTCTCCCTTTTTTCCCTCCACTGAAAAGTCTTTCACTTGCCACTTTTATGAGAGATAATTTGCCCCATTCCATTTCTCCCTCTCTTCTCTCAATATATTACTCTCTCACCCCTTAATTTCATTTCTTTACATATGATCCCATCCTAGTCAACTCACCCTGTGCTCTCTCTCTTTAAATGTGTGTTTTTATGTGTGTGTGTGTGTGTGTGTGTGTGTGTGTGTGTGTGTGTGTAATCCCACCAACTACCCAGATACTGAAAAAAGTTCCAAGTGTTACAAATATGGTCTTTACATGTAGGAATGTAAAAAGTTCAACTTTAGTAAGTTCCTTATGATTTCTCTTTCCTGTTTACCTTTTCACACTTCTCTTCAATTTTGTGTTTGAAAGTCAAATTTTCTTTTCAGCTCTGGTCTTTTCATCAGGAATGCTTGAAAGTTCTCTATTTCATTAAAAGACAATTTTCCCCCTGAAGTGTTATACTCAGTTTTGCTGAGTAGGTGATTCTTGGTTTTAGTCCTAGTTCCTTTGAATTCTGGTGTATCATATTCCATTCCCTTTGATCCCTTAATGTAGAACGTGCTGGGATAACATAGAATAATCCTGATTGTATCTCCACAATACTCAAATTGTTTCTTTCTGACTGCTTTCAATATTTTCTCCTTGACCTGGGAACTCTGGAATTCGGCTACAATATTCCTCGGAGTTTCTCTTTTGGGGTCTCTTTCAGGAGGTGATTGGTGGATTCTTTCAACATTTATTTTTCCCCCTGGTTCTAGAGTATGAGGGCAGTTTTCCTTGATAATTTCATGAAAGATGATGTATAGGCTCGTTTGTTTTTTTATCATGGCTTTCAGATGTTCCCATAATTTTTAAATTTTATCTCCTGGATCTATTTTCCAGGTCAGTTATTTTTCCAATGAGATATTTCACATTATCTTCGATTTTTTTATTATTTTGGTTTTGTTTTGTGATTTCTTGGTTTTACATTGTCATTAGCCTCTATCTGTTTCATTCTAATTTTTAAAGAACTATTTTCTTCAGTGAGCTTTTAAGCTCCTTTTCCATTTGTCTAATTCTGCTTTTTAAAGCATTCTTCTCCTCATTGGCTTTTTGGACCTATTTTGCCAATTGAGTTAGCCTATTTTTAAAGGTAGTATTTTCTTTAGCATTTTTCAGGCTTTCCTTTAGCAAGTTGTTGACCCACATTTCATGATATTCTTGCATCTCTCTCATTTCTCTTCCCAATTTTTCCTCCACCTCTCTTATTTGATTTTCAAAATCCTTTTTGAGCTCTTCCATGACCTGAGACCATTGAATATTTATTTTGGATGTTTAGGATAGAGAAGCCTTGACTTTTATGTCTTTCCTTGATGGTAAGCATTGTTCTTCCTTATCCGAAAGGATGGGAGAAGATATCTATTCACCAAGAAAGTAACCTTCCATAGTTTTATTTTTTTCCATTTTTGGGGCATTTTCCCAACCAGTTACTTGACTTTTGGGTCCCTTGCCAAGAGTAGTGTATACTCTAGGGGTCTGTAAGATCTCAGTTCTTTAAAGATGGCACAATCAAGAGTGTACACTGGTCTGGGAAGAAAAAGAAACTTTTGTTCACGGAATCTGAGTAGTAGAGTTTCCTCTTCACAACCACCTTCCCTCTGATTCTGCCAATTCAGCACTGAGAGCTGAGATTCAGATAAGCTACAGGGGCAGGGCCCCCATTCACTGTGAAATAAATATCAGCTGCTCAAATTCCCCAGTAGTATAATGTGGGGGCAGGGTTTCTACACAGGACTGAGGTAGGAGTTAGCTTCTCAGTGCCTCCAGGGTATTTATGATGTAGCAATGGATGTCAGCTGCTGTAGGGGCTGCTGTAGAAGTTGCTACTGCCTACCTGATATGGCTTCTTTGGCCAATGCCTAATGCTGGAGCTATTGGAAGGCCCTTCTCCCTTCTTGGCCAGCTTAAACACATCCTGCCACTGACCTTTGGAGCTTATGGGTTGAGGAATCTGCTAACCACTGCTACTGCAACTGGAGATTCTGACCCTGAGGCCTGCTTGTGTCCTCCCCGCAGAACCACTACATGTGGCCAAGGATGGGATAGGTTCTGCTCTTCGTCCAGTGCAACACACGTTTCCCAAAAGCCTTTCAGGTCACCCTGGGCTGGAAATTTCCTCCACTTTTTTGTTCTGTGGTTTCTGCTGCTCTGGTGTTTGTTGAGACTCTTTCTTTACAGATATTTTATAGGCTGTGGGGGAAGAGTTAGTATGTGTGTGTCTTTCTACTCTGCCATCTTGGGTCCACCCCTCTGTCGTATATAAGTGTAATGGAATACCCTTGATACTCTTGTGGTATGAGAAATAATGAGCGGGATGATACCAGAAATTAAGAAGACCTGGAAAGTGTTACATGAACTGATGCAAAAAGAAGTAATCCAAACAAGAAGAACGTTGTACACAGTAGTAGCAATATTATAAAGTCATTAACTAAGCTATATTCTGCATTACAATGATTCAAGACAATTCCAAAGGATTTATGATCAAAAGTGCTATCCACCACCAGAGAAACAAGTGGTAGAGTATGGATGCAGATTAAATCATTCAATTTTCAAAAATTATTTAGTATTTTTTCTTGGCCTTTTTTTCTATAACACTATTATGAATAATAGAGATTTGTATAATTGCCCATGTATAACCTATATCAAATGGCTTATGATATTTGGTTAAGAGTGAAGGGAAGGAAGTAAAATGGTAGGGAAAATGGAGGGAGAGAATTTAGAATTCAAAGTTTAAATAGTGCAAAAAATATTTTTTCCATGTAATTCAGAAAAGTAAAATATCATTTAAAACAAAATTGGAAAATAGCTTGACAAAATGCAGGAATAGACCAGCATCTTACACTGTATTCTAAGACAAGGTCAAAATAGATACATGATTTCAATACATGTATGTATAGTTTTAGAATAAACAAATAAAACATGAGAGCATATAAGAGCTTTCAACGTCAGACCTATGGATGTTGGAGGAATTTATGACCAAACAAGAGATAGGAAGGATTTCAAGATATAAAATCTTGATTTTGACTATGTTAAATCAAAAAGATTTTTGACCAACAAACCCAATGCATCTATGGTAGGAAGGAAAGCAGAAAACTGGGCGAAAGTACAGGCATTTGATAAAGGACTCATTTCTCAAACAAATTATTTGTCCCAGACATTGCTCTGCTAGACATAGACTTAGTGGTCAACGACAAAATGAAAGACTTCATATGCGCAATACAGACATATACACAGCATCATATACACAGATATACCTCTGTATGTGTACATATTTGTAGATAGAAAGACAGACAGATAGGAAGATAGAGATAGATAGATAGATAGATAGATAGATAAAAAGCAGCCAACTTTATTCCGCTTTATTTTTGTTTGTAAAAAAAATGAAAAAAAATAAATGTCCATTTTAGGGGCATAATCAAATAGTGGTATATTTTTGTAACAAAATATATTATCATGTTATAAGACATAGCAAGGAGCATAAATGTATAAGGTCATGGAAATATTTATGTGAACTTGTGCAAAGTAAAATGAGTAAAATCATGAAAATAGTATAAATAAAATGTCAGCAAAATAATTCAAATTGAAAGCTATGAAACTGTAATGACAAGTTTGGCCTCAAAGTGAAGATATGTCCTTTTACTTCCTTGCTGATATGGGTATGAACCATTTTATATAGTAATAAACTTTTGAGATGTGTTGATATATTTGCTGGTTTTGCTGATCTTTTTTCCTTTCATTAAAAATTTGGTACCTAGGAGATGGGAGATGATAGAGTGGAGAATCAAGCCAAGTAGAAAACAAAGAAAAATAACCTACATTTACTACAATACTTAAATTTTCTTTTATCATCTATCTCCATCTATGAATACATACATATATATATGTATGTATGTATGTATGTATGTATGTATGTATTTTAAGTATGCCAGCTTTTCGTTAATCCAAGTTCCTGATTCAAAAACAAAGCATAGATTGTATTTCCCCAGGGCACTACATAACCAACCACATTTAAATTTGTCATTTAACCATAAATGTCTGTAATTTCCATCTGTTCATTTAGCCTATTATGAATTTACTTTTGTTTCATAGCCCAGATTTCTCAAACTTATTTTATTTTGGGATAAAATTATATATTTTATACAAATTAAATAAAATTATCAAATGTTTTGTCAAAACTCTGGGTAGTTTGGTCAACATAATTCTTTTGATCGACCAGTTTAGTAACACTTCCAGCAAAAGAAGAAATTAAACGGTCATGAGTTTTAGGAAAAATTTCCTAGTTAACAGTCATCATTTTTTTCTTTTCCATCTCTACCTTCTCCATTGAAGAAAGAAAAAAAATACCCTTGTAACAAATATGACATCAGGCTTGAACCCCCTACCCCTCAACCTGCATCAACTATGTCCAAAACTTTCACCAAGACCACAACCTTTCAGTCTGTAGGTGAGCAGCAGGAGGCCTATTTTCTTCCTCTGAAATGGTGTTTTGTCCTTGTGATGATCAATCATGACTACCTACTGATAAAATTGAATCTTTGATTATGGTACTTTCTTATGTAGACAGTCACTCACACTCATATATACATGGTGTAAAACTGAAAATTTATTTTATTTCTCTTTTGCTAAGACTTAAGTTACATTCGATATTCTTTTTCATGTTTCCTTCCCCTTATATACTTCATCTACCACTTACATCTCAGAGACATTTGCCTAAAAGTTAGGCTTTTGTATTGTAATTATACCCTTCTTTGTAATCTCATCCATCATCCACTTTCCACAGAAACTTTGTTTACCTACAGATCACCTTGCATCAATTTAAACAATTATAGCAACTCATTACCTGAAGACTCTTCCTATTGCCTGGGAACTTTTGTCTTGTTACAGTAAACATATTTCTTGGCTGTGGTTAAGGGTCGTTCAGAAGAGGAAGTCCAAATTTTGTAATCTCAATTCTGACTGTTAACTATAGGCAATAAGAAGAAGAAATACCTAGATTGCTGGAGATTTTGTTCTGTCATCTTACTACTTGTTATAAAAGACCCTGTCAGCCTGCACTCAGGGTCGCTAGTCATTAGGAGAGGCCATTTACCCCACTTTCTGGTTATTGCTAGCCTAACTATTAAATTGATCACGCTTGGAAACTTATCTCTCAGTATATCTTAATTTTAAAATGTAACAACATATTTCACCCAGGAAAAACACTTTCTTCAATCATACTGCGTCTATGAGTCAAGTCTCATTCTGCAATGGTCTTAATTCCTACTCAGAGGATAGGAAGTTCAACCTTATCATAGTATTGCTGAAAAATCTATTTGATCTCTGATTTTTCTGGAATTATTTTGTCCTATTTTGCTGAGAGTCTGGGACAATGTATGGCTCCCTCTTTTATTCTTATTACTGAAGTTGCCTGCTAGTCAGTCTTTTGAAAGAGGCTTTCACATCTTTATTACTCAAACTGTAGATCATGGAGTTCAAAAATATGGATCCTGATAGTATAGAACAAGGGAGTTCATTTATCTTGTTTCAGAGAGTAGGGAGATGTTGACCTAAGATACATAGAAGAGGGTGACACCACTAAGGTGAGATCCACAGGTTGAGAAAGCCTTGAGCCGGTGAATAAGAAATTAAGAATTCCTTATAAGAATATAAGATCATTCCAATAAAATCAGCCTAAAATATAGAGAGTTGAAAAGTTCAGTGCTTGGAGATGTCCGTTCCATGAACTTCTGAAGGTTCTTGGCATAATATCTGGGAA
>CM053770.1:266142215-266160183 GCA_028658325.1 Potorous gilbertii
TTTGCCTTTACCACATGTATATATTTCATTGCAACCGCTTATATCTATACTTAATCAATTCCTACTCCTTCAAACTATGTTGAAGTCTAATCAGCGCGCATTAAACGAACACAAGATCCAGACTCACATAGTGGCAGGAAAATTAATTGAGGCCTCACATTTAGTCACGATTGATACTAATCATCGTTGGTATGATTTTTTTTAAATCTACTAGTGCCAATACTTATTTTAATACCTTAGTTATTCCTATATTATTCCTTATAATATTCCTGTTAACCCTTTGTGTTTGTAACTGCTACATGTATAGGAAGATGAAAATCATACATTCTCATTTTACCGTATTACCGGCCTCTTATTATTCTCATGATCTTAAGGCCAAATGAATAAGAAATTAAGAATTCCTTATTAGAATATAAGATCATTCCAATAAAATCGGCCTAAAATATAGAGAGTTGAAAAGTTCAGTGCTTGGAGATGTCCGTTCCATGAACTTCTAAAGGTTCTTGGCACAATATCTGGGAACTAGCCATTCCTGGAATACGTTTGTTTAGGGAGAGGTGGCTCCCCTCCCTAAAACATACTACATTGATAAGGAGACTGTCAAGCTTCAGACCAATGGCATACATCAACAAGGACATGATCCTTAAAATTAACTTTAGCTACACCTGTTGAAACCCTTTTTTTGCCAAAAAGCTTATATAACTACAATTGGCACGAAATCTTCTTTGTTTGGATACCCTATTAAAAAAACCCCGATTTCTAGCAGCCCCTGAGCTTCATCCGTGGGAAGGGCGCTTCACCTGGAAAAATCTTTTCCCAATTCAAGTTGATTGAGGCTGCAACGGGGCTCCCAGCTGCTTGAGTTTTGATGTTCCCTTGAATTGGTGATGTATTCTCTTCCTATCTATCTTCTTATTATACTAAGAGTGATATTAATAGCTATTGTGTTGTCTTGTTTTTTTGTGTAAGTCTAAAACCTCTATCCCGTGTATCATCTAGAGAATAAAATTTACTTTTACTTTTAACTGAACTTGTTCGAGAGCGTTATTTATAGGAGCGAATCCGAACTTTTAAAAAAAATCACAAAACAGCCGGCCTTCAGCCTAACTAATCCTGAGGATGGGAACAAGGGTAAGGCACAGGAAATGAAAATAATGAGTATGGTACTCAACTCAATATAGCCACACAAGCTGGTGTAAGATTGTACTGATGTAGGTGTATGAACCAGAGACATCAAAGAGTGGTGGGATTTCCCAAAAGAAATGATTGATGATATTGGAACCAAGGAAGTCTAGACTGGATGTGTATGAATTATGGGGTATCAAACTCCCCAGTCCAGCGAGGTAAGATCCCAGGGTATGGATCAGACAGACCTGGTTAGACATAATAGTACTATAGTGGAGTGGGCAGCAGAAAGCCACAGCCTGTTCATATGACATGGCAGTGAAGACGTAGCACTCAGCATCCACAAACTCCATAGAGAAGGCAAATTAGGTGGCACAGCTAGAGAAGGAGATGACCTGGTGCTGGGTCAGTAAGTCTGCCAACATTCGAGGGGCAATGGCATATGAGTAGCCAAGTTCCACCACAGAAAGGTAGCAAAGGAACACATACATGGGCGTGTGCAGTTGTGTTTGGTAGACTTAGCACTCATCCATTCAAGGATCTCAGACAATTCCAAAAGACTCACAATGGAAAATGTTATCCTGAAGTGGACGGAGTGAGTAATGCACAGGCAAGAGTCAATTAGGAATTTCGAGAGCGACTTTATCAGCCAGGCTGGTGGCTGCCTCATGAGAAAACCCAGAGGAGACAGCCCCGAACTAAGGTGGGTGTGTGCATTTTAAGCATTTCGGAGCTTCTCGGTACAGTCTTGTGGTTTCTACAACAAACATAGTTCTGACAGGCAGGGGGGCTTGCTGCTAGGCAAGAGCCCCCAAACAGAAAGAGGTTTCCAGGAAAGGGAAATCAGAGAATAATTGTGACCCAACAAAATGTTGGTTGTCAGAGAGGGCAGTGCCCAGCAGAAGGTAGTTGCCTGGCAAAGGGGTCTAATAGGAACAGTTCTGGCAGGGGGACACAAATTGTTGCCATGCAAGGGGACTCAACAGAAAAATGGATGTTAGTAACTCAAGAGATATTTCATAACCCGGGGAGAATAATGTTTTGATAGGGGCCCAACAAAAGCCTGCTGCTAAGCAGGTTATCCAACCCTGCCCAGCTACCTAACAGATATCTTTCAACCTAGGGGCCTAGGGAGGAATGATGTCCACTTCAATCCATGTACAGAGAAAGAACTTTGGAGTGTGAATATAGATGGAAGCATAATATTTTGTTTTGTTTTTTCTCCCTTTAGTTCCTCCCATCAGTTCTATTTCCTCTTTTCCTTATGACTAATGTAAACATATGTTTAATATGAATGTATAAGTAGAACCTATATCATATTGCATGCCGTCTTAGGAAGGGGGATGAAAAGGTAGGAAGATAAAATTGAAAACTCAGAATTTTATGCTAGTGAATGCTGAAAACTAAAAAAACATAATTTATTTTTATTTTTAAAAAGCGACATGATTCTAAGACGTTGATTTTTGTCGTGGTCTTGTCTAATTTCAGAAATTCAATGGACCTTGAGAGAGTAGTACAACTTTTGTGTTTGTTTTAAGGATTCTGAAAGACTTGTCCAGCTCTTAGCATATTTGTTATTTCTTTATTATCAATATTAAGAAGAAGTTGTCTTCAGGTGAAAAATGCCAGACTTCACATATTTTACTATCGCATTCCTTAGTGAACTGACAAGGAATTGGCCTCATATTATCCCTAATTTGCTTTATTCAGCTCAGATCTTCACAAGAATTCACCACTTTCAACAGAAGAGAAAAAACAAACAAATAAACAAAGGAGGGACTAGATTTCAATACTGATAACATCCAAAAGCCAGTGTTGGTTTCTTTTTTTTTTTTTTAGCAAATTAGTGAGGGACTAACCCAGATTAGTAAGCAGCTTGATAAGCTATCAGGAGAGAGAGGAAGAAGGGATTCCATTTACCTATATGAAATTTAGTCACTGGAAGGCTGCACTTATCAACCGCTTCCTAGGATCAAAGTCTGATTCATTGCCCAGTATGGCCTTTCTGCTCATGGCTTGTGCAATTTCATTTGTCAAATTGCAGAGGAAACCTCACACTTGGATCAAAGTAGTGTCATGTCTTCAACTTCCAGAAGTCAGATGCTTGTTTGAATTTCCTTTAGTCAAATGTTGTTACACACTTATATAATAGTGATATCAGAGCTTTGAAGGACTTTTCAAGGATCTTGATTGAACTCGCAGTCTATGCCGATAAAATTTGGGATCCTTCAAGTAAATCTTTCTATGTTTTTGGTATGATTTACACTTGAGGTCATTATTGTCCAGGAAATTGCTTCCCGTTAAAAGAAATTGAAAAATGTCATTATATTTTTGTTGTATATGGAATGGAGATAATATAACTTGAGCCATTTAATTTTTCGGCAAAAAGTTTTTGCAGAAAGCATTAAATTTTAGCATTAATGTATTTTTAAGGGAATATAGAGATATTATATAACCAGCTATGATTATAGAGCTACTTCTACAAAGTACATTTTGCTTTAAAGTTTTCTTACGTCAAGACTTTATTTTATGGTTTGGAGAGTTTGGCAATGTTGGTGATGTCGATTACAACTCCTTTACAACAAGTAATGATTTTTGAAAGCTAAAAAACAATTCCTTGCTCTGAAAAGAACTTAATGTAGAATGTCTCTAAATTAGCTGAACTGGTTCTAAGAAAATCTGTTTTCATTTCATTTTATGACTTATATTGGGGTCACTTTCAACTTGGTAAAACATGTTAAAATTTGTGCTTTAAAGACGTCAGAGTTATCATTAAAGCAGTGAGGCACCAGTGGAGCACTTTAAAATTTTCTATGGGAAAAAGCAAACTAACAGGCAAGGTGCCCTAATATAATTTTAGGCAAATCTAAGTGATTATATTGACTATAGCACAGTCATGAAACCCTGGTCCATCTAGAGTAGAAATGAATATTAAGTAGGGCACGGAAAATTAATATTATATATATAATTCACTTCAGTTTCCTGCGTTGGTAAATTGATGAGTCCATTATTTGTCATTTTTATGTCATTAAACTGATTAATTAAGGTTCAGCCTTTAGAGTATGCCTGCGATAATCTTCCTGCTGGCAATCTAAATGGAGACGAGGTAAACTTGCTTCTATCTGGACAAGAGTTGGAGCCTCAGAATAGATGAGAATATATCTTGACATTTTTCAAGCAACGGAAACTTTAGAAATCATCAAGCAACATTTTTTTAATTTTTTATTGTATTTTTTTATTTATAAATTTATTTATTTAACTTTTTACATTCATTTTTACAAGATTTTGGGTTCCAATATTTTATCCCTATTTGTGCACAACTCCCTCCCCAATATTCTAATTACCCATATCACCAATCTGCCCTCTCTTCTTTCATCCCTTCCTTCCTTTACCCCATCTTCTCTTTTGTCCTGTAGGGCCAGATAACTTTCTATTCCCCATTACCTGTATTTCTTATTTCCTAGTAGCAAGAACAATATTCAATAGTTGTTTCTAAAATTTTGAGTTCCAAATTCTCCCCATCCCTCCCTCCGCATCCCTTCCCTTTGGGAAGGCAGGCAATTCAATATAGGCCACATCTGTGTAGTTTTGTAAATGTCTTCCATACTAGTCGTGTTGTATAAGACTAACTATATTTCCCTCCATCTTATCCTGCCCCCTATTGTTGCTATTCTCTCTTTTGATCCTGTACCTCACCAAAAGTGTTGACTTCTAATTGCTCCCTCCTCCCATTGCCCTCCCTTCCATCATCCCACCCCACCCTGCTTATCTCCTTCTCCCCCACTTTCCTGTATTTTAAGATAGATTTTCATACCAAAATGAGTGTGCATTTTATTCCTTCCTTTAGTGGAATGTGATGAGAGTAATCCAGGTTTATTTCTCAGCTCTTCTCTTTCTCACTCCACTAAGAAGACTCCTGCTTGCCTTTTCTATGAGAGATAAATTATCCCATTCCATTTCACCCTCTCTCCTCCCACTACATCTCTTTCTCACTGTTTACCTTGATTTCTTTTAAGATATGATCCTATCCTATTAAATTCACTCTGTGCTCTCTGTCTGTGTGTGTGCGTGCATGTGCATATTTGTGTGCATGCATGCCTGTACATGTGTGTGTTTATGTGTGTGTGTGTAATACCACCAACTACCCAGATACTGAAAAATTTCAGGAGTTACAAATATTGTCTTTCCATATAGGAATGTAAACAGTTAAACTTTGGTAAGTCCCTTGTGACTTCTCCTTGCTGTTTACTTTTTCATGCTTCTTCTCATTCTTGTGTTTGAAAGTCAAATTTTCTTTTCAGCTCTGGTCTTTTCATCAAGAATGCTTGAAAGTCCTCAGTTTCATTGAAAGACCGTATTTTCCCCTGAAGTATTGTACCCAGTTTTGCTGGGTAGATGATTCAGGGTTTTAGACCTAGTTCCTTTGACTTCTGGAATATCTTATTCCACACCCTTTCAATCCCTTAATGTAGAAGCTGCTAGACCTTGTGTTATCTTGATTGTATTTCCAAAATACTGGAATTGTTTCTTTCTAGCTACTTGCAAAATTTTTTCCTTGACCTGGGAACTCTGGAATTTGGCCACAATGTTCCTAGGAGTTTCTCTTTTTGGATCTCTTTCAAGCAGTGATCGGTGGATTCCTTGAAAACTTATTTTGCCCTCTGGTACTAGAATATCAGGGCACTTTTCCTTGATAATTTCATGAAGGATGGTGTCTAGACTCTTCTTTTTATCATGACTTTGAGGTAGTCCCATAATTTTTAAATTTTCTCTCCTGGATCTATTTTCCAGGTCAGTTGATTTTCCAATGAGATATTTCATATTCTCTTCCACTTTTTATTCTTTTGGTTTTGCTTTGTGATTTCTTGGTTTCTCAGAAAGTCATTAGCCTCCATCTGTTCCATTCTAATTTTGAGAGAACTATTTTCTTCAGTGAGCTTTTGCACCTCTTTTTCCCCTTGGCTAATTCTGCTTTTGAAAGCATTCTTCTCCTCATTGGCTTTTTGAACCTCTTTTGCCAATTGAGTTAGCCTAGTTCTAAGGTGTCATTTTCTTCAGCATTTTTTGTGGTCTCCTTTATTAAGGTATTGACCCGTTTTTCATTCTTTTCTTGCATCTCTCTCATTTCTTTTCCCAGTTTTTCCTCCACCTGTCTAACTTGATTTTCAAAATCCTTTTTGAGCTCTTCCATGTCCTGAGCCCATGGGATACCTATTTCAGATGTTTGGGATACAGAGGCTTTGACTCCTATGTCTTTATCTGGTGGTAAGCAGTTCTTTTCTTTGTCAGAGAGGAAGGTTGGAATCATTTTTCAAGAAAATAACCTTCTATGCTCTTAGATTTTTTCCCTTTTTTTGGGCATTTTCCTAGCCAGTTACTTGACTTCTGAGCGTCTACTCCACCCCTGGCCTAGGTCTGCCCAGCTAGGGCTTGAGGTCTGAGATTCAAATGCCCCTCCCCAGTCTCAGGGCTTTTGGTGGCAGGTCTAGCTGCTATTCAGGGTAAGATTAAATCAGGTTCTCAGGTGGAGGCAGGGCCGCCTCCCAGGCTCAGTTCCCTCAGGGGATTTATGCAGAGACCTTCTGTAATGGAGCTCCTGCCAAGCTCCTTCCTGCTCTGGGAGCCTCTGTCCGCATCTGCCTCCTGAGGGGGCCTGAGTCCTGGTGACACCCCGCTCCCCTCTCAGCCTGTCTCTCTCACTGACCTGTGAGTCTGTGTGTGGAAGGACCTTCGCGGCCGCTGGAGGTTCTGTCCCTGACGCCTGCTCAGATCTGCTCGCTCCTCTTGGTGCCGTGTGGCCAGGCCATGGGGGGGGAGGGCTCTGCTCCCATCCGAGGCGCAATGGACCTTTGGGATCTGTTTTTCAGGGCTCTCTGGAACGGAAATCTCCTTCACTGTGTTGCTGCGTGGCTTCCATTGTTCCAGAATTTGTTGGGAGTTCTTTTTAGAGGAAATCCATAGGCTGTGGGTTTTCAGAGCTAGAATAGGTGAGTCTTTCTATTCTGCCATCTTGGCTTCGCTCCGCCACATTTTTTTGTAGAAAGGATTGGGACATAGAATTTTACTCTTTATTTATCCATACTTTTATGCCATTCAGTTAATATTAATATAATAGTATAATATAATTATATGCCATTCAGTTTTGTTAAGAAGTTAGATCAATTCCGACAGCATTATGCATTGAAGAATAAATGAAATCATTGAAGGCTCAAACTTATATGAATGATTTACAGCTAGAATGTATGAAAAGTTCCTAATTTTTTTGAAAAGTAATTACTGGGTTCATTTTTTTTTATTTTAAAATAATTTGAAAATACATTTCAGCTAATTTTCCCCCCTAAGATCAATAAGAATTTTAATTTCATGTGATCAGAATAAGGACTGGAAGTTTAATTAACTATTTTAGAGAACTCCTTCTTGAAGATATTTCCTAGATATTTTTTGTCCTTTGTTCTCGAAGAAGTCCATGACGTGAAGAAGGTGATGTCATGACTTGCAATTAAATTGCATTTGAGTGAAGGAGGGTTGTGCAAAGTCACCAGTCCCAGTTCTTCCTCCAGAGCCGTCTGGATCCATTGACCAGATATAGCTATACCTATATTGACCAGATACTTATAGATCAGCACATCTGGCTATGATACAGGTTGCCATGAAAGGTCTTGGACTTTTTATTCCTCTACGACTGCAGAAACCCTTCCCCCTACCAATTTATAATTTTACAGAGTTTCCAAGAGTATTTAGAGGTTAAGTCACTTATCGTGATTACATTGTCAGAAAGATTTTATCTTCACGTGCATAAATGAGTGCAATCTACCAATACACACTGTTGCCTTGGCTAGTATGGAGTTCTAGGTGCTCACAGATTTATGAGCATGTGTAAAAAAAGAAAACATCAAGAAGAGGAGCTTCACAAACACTACCTTAGATCTAAACTTCATTATAACTTTAATAAATAATTGTTGAATTGAACTTAATTTTAATATTACGTTTTGGAACATATCGGAACTTCAGAAGTTTTTTCAACACCCCCTTCATAGATAAGGACACTGAGGTTAATAAAGCTTTGTTCCTTCTCCTAGATTACCCCGGGAGCTGATGGGAGTTTACAGAGTAGAGCTCTATCTTCTAAAGAATGATTCTTTACTTGAAGTATTGCTGCCTCTTTACCTTTTCCAACCATTTCCTAAATTAATATAATGAATTGTCACATTTGAACTAATTTCAACAAGAATAAATGGAGAAAACACATGACTCATTTGCCCACTAGTTTTAGGATGGTGATAAAAATATTGAATATAAGTGAAAATCATCTTGGCATTTTGATGCTCTCAATTGCTTTCCTGAAGGCTTGCTTCACATCCTTGTTCCTGAAGCTATAGATTATGGGATTGAGTAAGGGATTCACAACTGTGTAGAAAAGGGCAGCCAACTTGTCCTTCTCCAGGGAATAGGTGGAGCTGGGTCTTGAATACATGAAGAGTAGAGATCCATAGAAGAGCATGACAGAGATCATGTGAGAGGCACAGGTGGAGAAAGCCTTCCGCCTCCCTGAGGCTGAGCGGATCCGAAGGATGGCGAGGAGAATATTGAAGTAGGATATCAGGATTGCTAGTATGCTAGACAAAACTGTGAAACCGACCATTCCAAGGAGAACCTTCTCATAGACCTTGGTGTCAGTACAGGACATTTTTACAAGTGGTGGTACATCACAGAAGAAGTGGTCAATGATATTTTCTCCACAAAATTTCAGGCGAAATGTATTAGCAGTGTGGGCTATGGCATTTAAGAACCCACCTATATAAGACCCAGCAACCAGCCCAACACAAAGAGACCTAGACATGGCAGCTGAATAGAGAAGGGGGTTGCATATTGCTACATAACGGTCATAGGCCATAGCAGCAAGGAGGTAACACTCAGTGTAAGCCATAGCACAGGAAAAGAAAAATTGGGCACCACAACCTGCTAAGGATATACGCTTGTCCTCTGATATACAAGTGACCAGGATTTTGGGGGTGTACACAGATACATACCAGAAATCTAAGAATGACAGACTCCCAATGAAAAAATACATTGGGTTATGCAAACGGGAGTCAATCCTGATTAAGATAATTAGAGTCATGTTCCCTACCAGTGTTAGCAAATAAAGAACCAAAAAAGCTCCGAAGTAAACCATTTGCATCTGGGGGTCAGTTGAGAAGCCAATTAAGATGAATTCAGTCAGAGTGGTCTGATTCCCCACTTCTACAGACATAGTGCTGGCATCCCGAGAGAATCCAAGAAGCATGAAAGATGTGGAATTTAATAGCTCATGCGATTTAGATCTGGAGTCACCCTAGTGGGCAGATAGGGCACACAGAGGATACAGATTTTTACCAGGAGCCACAAACAACTGAGTTCACATTCTGCCTTATATGTTTATTATCTGTGTGACTCTGGGCACTTCACTTACCCTCTGTGTCCTTCAGCTTCTTCATCTGTAAAAAATGTATCATAATACCTCCCATCTACCAGGATTGTGTCGCTCAGATGAGATAATGTATGTAGAGTGCTCTGTAAAACTTAAAGCACTATGTAAATGCTATGGAACCACTATCTAGGTTTTCCAATCATTTCACAGAGGAAGAATCTGGTCATCCTGGTCAGATCTTGAGGAGACCTTGAATATAGAACATAGACTATTAGGTCTAGGTTTAGAATATAGAGTGCCTGAATTGAAAAGGGGCTTTAGAGTGTAACACAGAAAATCCAAGTGATGTAGGAGCTTGGGGATCATTTACTCAAGTTTTCTCATTTTATACATCATAGGATTATGGTTGAAGAGCTGGAAAGGCCCTTAAAAGTGTTTTCATTTCTTTTCTTTTTTTTTTTTGTAATTTTGAAACTCTTAAATACAAAATAAGAAAAGAAAAAACTTAGATACTAAAACAACACAAAAGAAGAAAAGCAGGCATTAAGCAGAATGTGAGAGACAGTTCATAATATATAGAAATAAGTTTGCATTTGAAGAAAGTCTATATATTAAATAATACACCTTGTGTTGAAATCTGTCTCTCTTTGCTTCCTTGTAAGTTTTTCTTTCTTTTTTGTCTTTGAACTTTTTACTTTCTTCTCTTCTCTCCCTTCCTCAATCCTCCCCTGAAAGGCACAATTAAGTGTGAGGATACAGACACACACACATACACACACACACACACACACACACACACACACACTTATGTACTCACAAAGATATACATACCTATACATATACATACATGTCTATATGTATAGTACGAATGCATGTGCGCATATATTTTCATATATATGTACATATGCATATATACACATGCATACACACATGCACTCAAAGATATATACACGGGTATATGTCCATACATACACACATGTACTTACACACATATACTTCATATATATATACACATATATATATATATACACATACATACATATACACATATATATTCATATGCATCTATGTAAGACCAAATTATATTTATTTAGCATCTAATTTCTGAGTGTAGATAATGTCTACCTTCATAATTCCAAGTCTCATTTTTCCAAGTCTACCAAACCATCATTTCCTACATGACAGCATTATTCCCACCTTATGTTGTTTAAAATACTCCAAAATAACGTTGATAAATATGGCCAAAACATATCGTAGTTTCCCTGTTTTTCTCTTTTGGTTAAATCTATTTTAACCGTAACTTCATCTAAGATAATGATTATCACTCTGCTCCTTTTTCCCTAATGAATTGTGTTTTATTTTGTGTGTGTTCATACCTCTTATTTTATGTTTGTGCATACCTCTTATTTTCTATCCTTCCTGACCTCTTTTCTTTTATCCACTATCTTGCTCTCCCATTACTTAATCTAACCTCCAAAGATCTCTCCTTATTCTCTCATTTCCATTAATCTAAACAGCCTTCTATATTATCGTTTAACCTCTTCCCTCATCTTCCCCTCTAAAAATCCATCAATTTTCCTTACTCCTCCCTATGCAGATAATTTTATTTTTTTCTGAATTTAGAAGACTTTTGTACTCATGTATAAGTGTGTGTATGTGTGTGTGTGTGTGTGTGTGTGTGTATGCGTTGTTCCCTCTTAAGCCCATTCCCAATGAGTCAATTTCTGGAACTACCAACCTTTCTTCTCCACTTATTCCTCTGCATTGGTTGTTTCTCTCACACCTCATTCGTTTAAGCACTCATTTTAGCTGTTTCTAAATATTTTGCTTTTTAAAATCATACCGTACTCAAATCTACCCCATTTTCCTCTTCTTGATCTGTTGTGCAGATAAGTTGTTTTTCCTATAAGGTACTTCACATCGTCTTCTTTGTATAATTCTTTATATTTTGTTTTATTTTTTTCGTAATCTGTTATAACTTCATTGGCTTCTCCTTGTCCAATTCTGATTTTCAAGAAGTCATTGATTCCTTGTGATTCTGAATATCTTTTTCATATTGGTTGACTGTCTTCATACTTTTCTTGTTTTTCTTGGATTGATCTTTTTTTTCATTCAATTTCTCCTCAACCTCTCTTATTTGAGTTTTAAATTCTTTTTAAGGGATATCTGCATTTATAACTACTTTTTCATCGATGAGATAACTAAAGCCCAGAAAACTGAAGTGACTTTTTGTGGTCATAGAGGTTAGTACCAATAAGTACCAATGATGAGATATGATGTCAAATTCTGTGAATTGGGAGTGTTTCTGTTCCACTCTGGCATACTGAATTTACTGAAGATATAAGGAGGGCGAATGGCTGCCTTAATGTCAATCAGTCAGTCAATTAGTCAATCAATTAATCAGCAAGCATTTTCAATTGCTTATTACATGTCAGATGCTGTCCTAGATGCTACAGCTACAGAGTATAAGCAAAATTAAAACAAATTTATTATTTACCCTACATTACTTACATTGATAATGGAAGAAACAGCAAACATAAAAATTTATCCACAAAAAATTAATACGTAGTGGATGAGAAGTAGTCTTAGAAGATCTTTTTAATGTTTGTCGTTGGTTTTCGAATAAGACCATACCATTAGAGAAAAGATAACATGACTTGCACTTGATTTTGTTTTGAGTGATGGAGGACTGTGTAAGGTCACCAGTCTTACTTTCTCCTCTAGAGCCATCTGGATCCAGTGACCAGATATTCATCTGGATGACTGGAGATGGCTCAGGATACAATGGGATACCTTTGTCTTTTTTGGCTAAGTCCTATTCAGGTACTCACTTAGATTGAGGTGATGCTCATTCAGCGAATAAGCTTCTTTAAGAAATAATCAGGGAATGGTACTTTTAATGAGCAAAAGGAAAAAAAAGTAAATCAAGCCTGGAGGGAAGGAGCAAGAGTTAATATTGATAATTACTCTTAAACCAGGAAGGTCCAGAAAAACAGTCATTTAAATGGAGTTTAAGAAGGAACCTATTGATGCACAATCTAGGGGCTTCAGAATTAACTTGGATCAAGGTTTTGAGAAAGATGAGAGAGACAGAGAGAGAGAGAGAAAGAGAGAGACAGAGAGAGAGAGAGAAAGAGAGAGACAGACAGAGAGAGAGAGAAAGAAAGAAAGAAAGAAAGAAAGAAAGAAAGAAAGAAAGAAAGAAAGAAAGGAAAGAAGGAAGGAAGGAAGGAAGGAAGAAAGGAAGGAAGAAAGAAATTTAGCTGGCAAACCCCAAGTTAACTGGGCATCCTCTGACCACCTAAATTTATCGTTCTTTGGAGAGGAGAAAGAAGGGGGATAGAAGGGAGAGGATGAGATGAGTTACCCAGCTAGCCAGGTCCCCATTCAGGCAGCTCAGTCTACTTACAGGTTTGTGTTCGTACTTCATTTTCAAAGACGACGTCAGAGAAATGATGATATGACTTGCACTTGACTTTGTTTTGAGTGAGGACGGTCTGTGCAAGGACTTCTCCTGAGTCATCTGGATACACTAATCAGTAGCCTTAGAAGACAAGTCAGTAGTAATTGAAGGTACTGAGAAAGCTAATTCAGGAGGGAGTATTTGAGCTAAGTCTTAAAGGAAGCTTTTTTTTTTTTTTCTTGAGAGCTGGAAGACAGTTGGGAAAATATACTGCAGAAGTGGAGGACCAAAAATGAAAAAACATAAAAGTGGAAAAAGAGCAGAATTTATCATACATGAGGAGTAACAAGTTGGGTAATATGGCTAGACTTTAAATTATGGGGGATCAATGTGTTAGGAGACTGGAAACATAATACCATGTTTCTAAATGCTTTAAAATTCATGTAGAAGATTTAAATTTGATCCTAGAAGAAATAAAGGGTCTTTCCAGTTTGTCGAATAAGGTATAGACATAATCAGACCTGACCTTTAGCACAATCACTTTGGCAACAGTGTGGATGATGGGTCTGAGTGGGTGGGAATTGAGAGACAAGAAGAAGAATGACAGGGGAGGTAACTGTTTTAGCAGTTCTGGTGAAAAATGCAAAGGAGTTGAACTAGAGTGATCTGTGTATGGAGAGAAGGTGAATGTGAAAAATGTTGTGACGGTAACACTACCTTTCTTTGGCAACTGATGGCGATGTGGAATAATTAATTAATGAGGAATTAAGGATGACACCAACCAACACTGTGAAACTGGATAACTGAGAGAAAGATGGTATCTGTTGTGGTAACAGTGGAATTCAGAAATGAGGAGGCTTCGGAGGGAAAGAAAAATAATTCTGTTTGTGTGTGTTCAGTTTGGGGATGACTATAAGAAATTAAGCCGGAAATGCCAAGTAATTGGAAATTGGCAACATGAAATTCAAGTTCGAGAAGGAGAGGAAGGTTTGAAAAGAGATATTTGAGTAATCTGTTGTAAACTGGAAATTCTCATGTGTACCATTTGAAGACGGGTACTGTATATTTTTTAAATTTGTAGTTCCAATAGGAAACAAGGTGCCCCGGTTCAACCAAATATTAAAACTTACAGGGGAAATTTTAGGACCCTTTCATAATCTATATCCTCAGGCTTTCAATAAAGAATATTTTCTTCAACAAGCATAATAAAAATGGTATGTAATTGTTTATTAGAGCATTCAAGTTGAGAGGACCCTGAGATTCTAGGTAATTAGAGATATTTGACAATAGATATCATTGAACCCACACCTTTGATTTTACAGGGACTAGAATGTACATGTGACTTTCTCATGGTCATGCAGTTATTTAATGGCAGAGCCAGGATTAGAAAATAACTTTCCGCTTTCCTGATCCAGTGATTTTTCAGTAATAAAATACAAGTTTAAAGAAAACAGAGAAAGCCTTCCTTGAAGCATGGAAGTAATGAATTACTAAATAAAAATAAAAGCGTAATCACTACTTTAGTAAATTATTGCATTCAGAAAGTCCCTATCCTTCTCTAGAACATTACTTCGTGTGTCAAATGACATGATTAGCCAAATCATGTCTAAGTCTTATGATGTTATGATGCGTAAGGAGGAAAAGATTCACATGCTGGGAAATGTAGACTCTGGCGGTTTGAATACACACTACAGGTCAGCTTGGTCACAGGGAATAACTGCATCTCTAAAGTATTCATGCCTTCCCAAATGAGGAGTAAACCTTCAGACCTAATGTTGTTCTCATCAGCCTTTCTCCTGATTTCTGAGGGAAAACACATAACTAATTCGGTGATGAGAAAGAATAGGGAATGCCAAACTCTTAATAAGTGATGAGATGAGAACACTTACAGAATCACATAAGGATGTCCAGTTTGATTTTCTTAATAGTGTAGAATCCTGACAAAGTAAAAACTAAAGACTTCAAAGGAAATTGCATCTAAAGGAAGAAAGGAGACACAAAGTTATGTGTAATGAGTGAAGGCACGTTGTTAATTTCAGGACTATGTTAAGAAAAAAAAACATGGTGGGAAATTTGTTCACATGTCCTGAATCTAAAGACAACGAAGTATGTGGTGGAAATGACACTGGACTTTAAGCCACAATGAACCTAGATCAAATCCTACCCAGTTCAATTCATTACAACACTATATCATGCATTTTACTCCTGTGAACCTTCATCTAGTCACCTGATAAATGAGAATAACTACACCAATATTACTATAAACGAAAAAATATATATTAAATGATTAAAATAATCATAAATAACAAAGATTCACAAAACACTTTTCTTCATAATCTTGTCAAAACAGGTAGGACTAAAATTATTATTCCCATTTTAAAAAAGGAGAAGCTTAAAATGTTAGTTGTCCTCTTTCTGTAATACAGGAGCAATTTATTATTGTTAAAACGCAGTTTGTATAGTAAGAGTGCTTGATGTGAAAGGATGAGACAAGGTTTCAATCCTGATTCTGCTACTGCCAAGTTGAGTTGGAATATGTTCTTTAGCCTCTTTGGCACTCTTTCTTTAACTGTAAAATGAGGAGGTTAGACTGAGCAATCAATCTTTAAGTTCCTTTCCATTAATAAATTGTTCATCTTTTTATACTGTGAACATGATTCTGAATTTACTACTCATATGGTTTGGAGAAAATTCTTTCCTAATCTCTCTGACATTCAATTTCGTCATGTCTAAAGTAAAAAGTAAGACAATATTACCTCAAGTTATTCTTTCCTGCTCAGAAATTTTGATAAATTAGACACCGCTCATTTGGTGCCTATATACTAGTCACTTACTTTCAATCAGGCAGGGGACAGCTTGTGGAACAAGACAGGCTGTTTCTTACTCTTCAGTTCTGACATAACTTCTGTTGGACCCAAATATATAGCCTATCGCTTCCTTGGGGACCTCTGCTACATAGTCTCTCCGAAATCTACAATTCATTCTCCAAAGAATCAATTAGAGTTGTTCCAGAGTTTGGGAAAGACACGTTAATTGGGAACTAAGAAAATATGTCATAGTTTCCTCAAAGTAGGCTTTTCCTTTGTGAATTATTCTTGTTTATCTTAATGTTGAGAAGAATGTTTTCCCTGAAGTTACTCCTTGTTCTCCATTATTTGATTCAGTGGCAAGTTCCCCATGGTATAGTCGATGAGGGAGAGGCAGGAGAAGTCCTGAATTTTATGACAAGTGACCTAAGCTCAAATCGTAAGCCTAGACTTTCTAAGCACTAGCTATGTGACCTTGGACAAAGAATTTAACCATTTCGATCCTGTTTCCTCATGTGTAAGTTGATGAGATTGCTCTAGCTGACCTGGCGGTCCCATAGTCTAGGAAATTATAAAAGCAACATCTGAATTTTTTTCCTTTTTACATTAAAAGACCTCTTTCAGACTAGTACACACATAATTCAGTCAATGTCATTTATTTGGTACACATGCCTTTCTAAGGTACCTTTCTAAAGCTAACTTTCATTGTGGTCATTCTGGACTCTAGTCAAACCGGATAATTAATGTGGCACCATTTTGTATATTTTCTGGACACTTTTCCTGATTTATGTCAATTCTAATTATGTTTTCTTTTCCTGTATTACACCCCCATTGCTCCCTACCCCTCTTTAACCTTACCCTTCTACTTCCTCTCTATGTCTGTCAAAACTGAATGTATCTATCAAGAATTGACTCATGTTCATTCATCCAGGAAGGCTTTATTGTTCTCCTTAACTTGAAATTAAGGACATTGCTTTGGCTTTTCTTCTAGCTCTTAGCATGTTCTGCCTTGTGTTCTGAGGTTCACATAATTTTGATTCGTACCTTCTTTGATTGCTAATCTTTCCTTTTGCTCTCATGGTAGTTTTACTCCCCGTCCCCCGTCTTTAAATCATATGCAGGTTATTCTGATGCCTTGAAAGAATGCAAGAGTCATAAAATCATGGTTGTAGAACTATAAGGGAAATTTGAGATCACCAAGTCCAACCCCCTCATTTTTGTGTAAGGAAATTGAGGCACTGCTAGATGAGGGACTTGCTTAGAGTTGATATCATCAGTTTTGAATCCCTATTCAAGCATTAATTTTATGACTTTTGGAAATTTACTTAATCTCTCAGTATCTATTTTTAATCTGTAAAATGGAAGTGATATCTTCATGTCCTGCCACAGAAGGTTGTTTTTGTATAATGAAAATGTCGTAAAAAGTAAAAAGTTTCCATTTTCTACAATCACCTCAGTATAGCTTAGATTTTCCTCCTTCTTCCTCTCTTCCCCTCCTTCCCTCCTTCCATGAGATCACATGCAATCTTATACAGGTTCTGAACGTTCATTCTTATTAAATACATTTTCACCTTAGTCACGTTGATAATAAGAATGAAAATGAATGGGAGAAACCATGAAAAAAAGATAACCCAAAAGAAAATGGTCTGCTTCACTCCGTGATCAAATGCCATAGTTCTTTCTGTGGATGTGGAAGGTATTTTGACTCAAGACTCTACTGGGAAGTTTTTAGGTTAATAAAAAAATAAATATATAAATAAACAAAAAGAGGCATGTACCAAAAGGATTGATAGGTATTAAAATGAAATAGTGTACGCTGAAAAAAATAAAAAAATTCAAAATACAAAATGTATGCAAGATATTATCATTGCTACATTGTAGTTCTAAAATTATGTATTGAAGGAAAATAATTTCAGATTTTCAAGTAAAAAAAAAAGGACTGGTATGAGGTAGATACTGTCCAGTTTTCCTGAAGTTAGGTGTGGTGACATACTGTGTTTCTGTCATCTGAATATTTGTGTGCCAATGTTTAGAGAGACCTCAGTTGATTCACCATGGATCTTCCATTATCATTATTATGGCAACAATTTTTGAAGACTACTTATACCATAGACTGCATGCAATCATCACCTATTCCTTTTAATTATTATTTTTTAAATAAATTTATTTAACTTTTTACATTCATTTTCACAAGATTTTGGGATCCAAAATTTTCTCCCCATTTGT
>CM053770.1:266170338-266193201 GCA_028658325.1 Potorous gilbertii
GAACAGATGGAGGCTAATGACTTTATGAGAAACCCAGTAATCACAAAACAAAACCAAAAGAATGAAAACATGGAAGAGAATGTGAAATATCTCATTGGAAAAACAACTGACCTGAAAAATTGATCCAGGAGAGACAACTTAAAAATTTTGGGACTACCTGAAAACCATGATCAAAAACAGAGCCTAGACATCATCTTTCATGAAATTATCAAGGAAAACTGCCCTGATATTCTAGAACTAGAGGGCAATATAAATATTCAAGGAATCCACTGATCACCGCCTGAAAGAGATCCAAAAAGAGAAACTCCTAGGAATATTGTGGTCATATTCTAGAGTTCCCAGGTCAACAAGAAAGTATTGCAAGCAGCTAGAAAGAAGCAATTCCAGTATTGTGGAAATACAATCAGGATAACACAAGATTTAGCAGCTTCTACCTTAAGGGATGGAAGGGCGTGGAATAGGATATAACAGAAGGCAAAGGAACTAGGAATAAAACCAAGAATCATCTACCCAGCAAAACTGAGTATAATACTTCAGGGTAAAAAATGGGCTTTCAATGAAATAGATGACTTTGAAGCATTCTTGATGAAAAGACTAGAGCTGAAAAGAAAATTTGACTTTCAAACACAAGAATGAGAAGAAGCATGAAAAGGTAAACAACAAAGAGAAGCCATAAGGGAGTTACTAAAGTTGAATTGTTTACATTCCTTCATGGAAAGACAGTATTTGTAACTCTTGAAACTTTTTAGTATCTGGGTAGTTGGTGTGATTACACACACACACATACACACACACACACACACACATATATTCACAGAGATAGAGAGCACAGAGTGAATTGAATAGGATGGGATCATATCTTTAAAAAAAGAAGGTAAACGGTGAGAGAAAAATGTATTGGGAGTAGAGAGGGAGAAATGGAATGGGCCAAATTATCTCTCATAGAAGAGGCACGTAGGAGACTTTTTGGTGGAGGGAAAAGGCAGGGAGCTGAGAACAAAACTTGCAGTTTACTCTCATCCCATCCGAGTAAAGGAAGGAATAAAATGCACACTCATTTTGGTATGAAAACCTATCTTACAATACAAGAAAGTAGAAGACAAGGGGATAAGCAGCGTAGGGGGTTGATGGAAGGGAGAGCAATGGGAGGAGGGATCAATTTGAAATCAACACTCTTGGGGAGGGACAGGATAATAAAAGAGAATAGAGGCATTGGGGGCAGGATAGGATGGAGGGAAATATAATCAGTCTTACACAACACGACTATTATGGAAGTAATTTGCAAAACTACACAGATATGGCCTATATTGAAATGCCTGCCTTCTCAAAGGGAATGGGTGGGGAGGGAGGTATGAGGAAAAATTTGAGCTCAAAGCTTTAGGGACAACTGTTTAGTATTGTTCTTGGTACTAGGAAATATGAAATACAGCTAATGGGAAATAGAAAGTTATCTGGCCCTACAGGATAAAAGAGAAGATATGGACAAGGGAAGGGAAGGATGATAGAAGAGAAAGCAGATTGGTGATAGGGGAAATTAGAATGTTCGGTGTATTGGGGTGGCAGAGGGTACAAATGGGGAGAAAATTTGGAATCCAAAATTTTGTGAAAATGAATGTAGAAAGTTAAATAAATAAATTTAACTTAAAAAAAAACCAGCTCTGAGGTACCACATCACACTTATCAGATTAGCAAACATGACAGAAGAGGAAAATAATAAATGTTGGAGACTATCTCGTAGAGTTGGGGCACTATTCCATTGTTGGTGGAGCTTTAAGTTCATCCAACCATTCTGGAGATCAATTTGGAGGTATGTCCAAAGGGCTACAAAAATGTGCATACTCTCTGACTCAACAATATTGCTTCTAGGACTATATCCCCCAGAGATTATAAAAATTGGAAAGGGTCCCACACGTACAAAAACATCTGTAGCAGTACTCTTTGTAATGGCCAAGAAATGGAAATCAAGGGGATGCCCATCAATTGGGGAATCGCTGAATAAATTATGGTATATAAATATAATGGAATAGTATTGCACTATAAGAAATGGTGAATAAGAAGACTTTAGAGAGGCCTGGAAAGATTTATATGATCTGATGTTGAGTGAGCAGAGCAGAACCAGGAGAACTTTGTGCACAGCAACAACCTCAGTGTGCAAGAGTTTTTTCTGGTAGACTTAGATCTTCATAGCAATACAAGGACTTAAAAAAAAAAAAAGAATTCCAATGATTTTCTAAGACAACATGTCTTCTGCATCCAGGTAAAGAAGTATGGAATTCAATGGCAGAAGGTAGTAGAACATTTTTTTGTGTGTGTAATTAATTGTTTGGTTTGTTATATGATTTCTCTGATTTATTTTAGTTCTTTTACACCGCATGACTGTAGTGAAAATGTATTCAATATTAATCCTATACAGAATTGTATGCCATCTCAGGGACAGAGGGAGATGAGGGGTAGGTAGTGGGGAAAATCTAAGCTTTATAGTAGTAATTGTAGAACACCGAAAATAAAGTTAATATTTTTAAAAATGTGATTGCTGTCCCCTTGAAGGTTGCTTTCCTTTTATAAATGCAGACCTAAGAACCTGTGATAGCAGGACCTCCTGTGTATGTCGGGTTGTGTGCTTTTACACCATTATGCTATAAGAAATAATGAACAAGATGATTTCAACAAAAAAGAAACCTGGAACATGTTAAATACTCTATTGCACACAGTAGCAGCAATATTGTAACATGATCAACTAAGAATGACTTAACTATTTTCAGCATTATAATGACACAAGACAGTTCCAAAGAATTTATGATAAAAAGTGTTGTCCACCTCCACAGAAAGAAATGATAGAACCTAATGCAGATGGAAGCATTCAATATTGAAAAATTCTTTCTCATTTTTCTTGGTCTCTTTTTATAACATGACTAATATGAAAACAGATTTGCATAATTTCACATGTATAACCTATGTTAAATCACTCAAGGTATTTGGTGTGGGGTGATGGAAAGGAAGAAGAATGGAGGGGAAAGGAAAGGAGAAAAATGTAGAAATCCAAGTTTAAACGATTGCAAAAAATATTTTACATGCAATTGGGAAAATCCGATATCATTAAACAAGAAAACTTGAAAGCAACTTGACAGAAATTAGGTATAGATCTACTTCTTACAATGTTTTCTAAGATAAGGTCAAAATGGATATATGATTTAGATGTCCGTCTGTAAGTATGTATGCATTTATGTGTTGTTTTACCATAAACAAACTAAATAGGACAGCATGAAATAGTTTTCTTTTCAGACCTATGGGTATGTGAGAAATTTAGACTAAACAAGAGAGAGGAAACATTACAAGATGTAAAAAGAAAAAGTGATTTTGGTTATATTAAATCAAAGAGATTTTTTCACCAACAAAACCAATACACCCATGATTGGAAGGAAAGTAGAAATCTGGGGGGAAATACTGCACTTTGCTAAAGGCCTCATTTCTCAGATAAGTTATTTGTCCCAGACATTTCCCTCCTAGGCATACATTGAGAGGTCAAGGATAAGAAAGAAGACCTCATACACTCAATGTGTGTGTGTGTGTGTGCGTGTGTGTGTAAATAGACAGACAGACAGACAGGTAGATATAGATAGATAGATGATAGATAGATAGATAGACAGATAGATAACAGCCAATTCTATTGCCCTCTTTATTTTTGGTAGCAAAAAAAAAAAAAGTAAATATCCACCTATGGAATGTCTAACCAAATAGTAGTATATTTTTGTAATGTAATTTGTTCCCATGCTATAAGATTTAATAAGGTTAATAAACATATAAGATCATGAAAATATTTATGTGAACTGGTGCAAAGTAAAATCAGTAAAATCGTGAAATAGTATAAATGGAATCTTCAACAAAGTAATTCAAATTGAAACTATGAAATTGTAATGACAAGTTTTCCCTCAAAGAGAAGACAGATACTTTCATTTCTTTGCTGAGATGGGTATCCACCATTTTATATAGTGATAGACTTTTGAGATATATTCATGTGTTTGTTAATTTTGTTGAACTTTTTTTCTTTCCTTAGAAAATGGTCCCTGGAAGTGGGAGATGATACAGTGGAAAATGCAAGCCCGGTGAAAATCAAAAAAAAAAATTGACATTTACTAAAATACTTGTATCTTCATTTTCTCTATCATCTATCTTAATGGATATGTTTATATAATCTTTATCAATATTTATATTCATATATTTTTAAGCAGGCAAGCTTTCCCTTAATCCAAGACACTGGCTAAAAAGAAAAGTGTAGATTTCATATGCCTGGGGTGCTCCACAAGTAACTTCCTTTAAAGTTATTATTAACTATTAATAACTATAATTTATATATATTCACTCAGTCAATTGTGACTCCACCTTACCACATTGTTGTCTAGCCCAACAATCTCAATCTTTTGTCTTTATTAGGATAAAATTAGATATTTGTATAAATTATATAAAATTATCAAATATTTTTAAAACCTATATAAATTGTGTCAACAGCATTCTTTTGACCTACCAGTTTAGTAAAATTGCCAATAAAAGGAAAAGAAATTAAATGAGCATGAGATTTTAGAAAAATTTCCTAAGTAATAACAATCTGTTTTTTCTCTTTCCCATTTCTACCTCCTCCATTGAAAAAAGAAAAAAATAATACCCCTGTACCCAATATGCCATCAAGCTCCACTCCCACCCCCCCAAAAAAGATTCCTGCATCAGCTATGTCCACATCTTTCACCAAGATTACTACTTTTCAATCTAATATATGATTACCATGAGGCCTCTTTGGTTCCTCTGAAATGGTGGCTTTTAAATGTGATATCATTGTGTCATGACTAGCTCTTGATGAAATTGACTCTTTGATTGTACTACTTTCTTATGTAGACAGTCACACTTATATGTACATACTGTATCATTCAAAAATTTATTTTAATTCTGCTTAGCTAAAACTTAAGCTAGATTTAATATTCTCTTTCATGGTTCCTTTCCCTTATAAACTTAATCTATCACATCCCAAACAACTCTAAAGGTTAGGCTTTTACATTGTAATTACCTCCGTCTTTATGACCTCATACATCACCCACTTTCCAGTGAAACTTGATTAACCTGAAAGTCAACTCTCATTAATTTAAACCATTAAAGCAACTCTTATCACCTGAGAACTCCTCCCATTGCCTGGCAACCTTTGTCTTGTTACAGTAAGCATATTTGCTGACTGTGGTCAAGGGGCTTTCAGAAGGGGAAGGCCAAATGATGTAATCTCAGTTCTGACTATGTCAACCATAGACAATCAGAAGAAGAAACACCATGAAAAAACAGATTGCTGAAGATTTTGTTCTGTCATCTTACTACTTTGTTATAAAAGACCTTGTCAGCCCCTGCTAATAGTCTTTGGTCATTGCAAGGGGCTATTTATCCATTTTTTTGGTTACTCCTAGCCTAACTATTAAATTGATCATACTTGGAACTTTATCTCTCAGTTTATTATATTTTTCAATTGTAATAACCTATTTCTTCCAGCAAAAACACTTTACTCAACATATTGCACTCAATCGTACTTCATTCATGCATCGAGTCTCATTCAGCAATTGTCTTAATTCGTACTGGAAGGATATGAAGCTCAACCTTACTGTAAAATTATTGAAAAATCTACTTGGTTTCTGATTACTCTGGTTTTATTACCTATTGTTTTGGGAGCCTGAGACAATACTTTTTCTCCCACTTTTATTCTTATTCCTGGGGTTTTCTGCTGGTCAGTCTTTTGAAAGCAGCTTTCACATCTTTATTCCTCAAACTGTAGATCATGGGGTTCAACATAGGGATAATGACAGTATAGAACACAGAAGCCCATTTGTCTTGGTCCAGAGAGTAGGCAGACGTTGGCCTAAGATACATGAACATGACTGTCCCATAGAAGAGGGTGACACCAGTAAGGTGAGATCCACAGGTTGAGAAAGCCTTGAGCCGGCCTTCAGCTGAGCTGATCCTGAGGATGGCAACAAGGATAAAGGCATAAGAAATGAAAATGATGAGGATGGTACTGAACTCAATGAAGCCACATAAGCTGAAGAGTAAGATTTCACTGATGTAGATGTCTGAGCAAGAGAGAGCCAAGAGTGGTGGAATTTCACAGAAGAAATGATTGATGATATTGGAACCACAGTAATCTAGACTGAATGTGAGTGAAGTATGTGCTATCAGACTCACCAGTCCAGCAAGGTAGGATCCCAGAGTAAGGACCAGACAAACCCGGTTAGACATAATAGTGCTGTAGTGAAGTGGGCGGCAAATGGCCACAAACCGGTCGTATGCCATGGCAGCCAAGACATAGCACTCAGCATCCACAAACCCCACAAAGAAGGCAAATTGGGTGGCACAGCTGGAGAAGGAGATGACCCTGTGCTGGGTCAGTAAGTCTGCCAACATTCGGGGGGCAATGGCAGATGAGTAGCCAAGATCCACGAGAGAGAGATTGCAAAGGAAGAAGTACATGGGCGTGTGCAGTTGTGCATCCATCACAATGAGTACAATCATACCAATATTCCCTACCACATTGATTAGGTAGACAGCGAGAAACACCACAAAAAAGATAATCTGCAGCAGTGGGTCTTGGGTGATGCCCATTAAAATAAACTCTGTCACAACTGAGTGGTTTCTTTTATCCATCTTTTGAACTGTTAGGCCCACTTAGTTTTGGATTGAGGATAACTAATGTTAACTTTAAATCACTGGAAGTGCTTAAGCAGAGGTGGGATATTATCTCTATCAAAGAAGTGTTCCTTCATTGGATGGAACAAGAATGATCTCAAAAGTCTTTGACAACATTAATACTCTATGATTATAATCTGTGTGATTGAGATGATATGGTTGCTAGAGTTCCAATAGAAATACTCAACTGTTAAGTCAAGGTGGAAGAAGATAAGTATTCCTTAGAGATGGCAGGTGTAGCTTCTTTATTGGAATTAGTTTTGTGAAGTCAATGAAGCAATGTCTGATTACATGACATCTAGTACTTTGTCTTGATTGAGCAGCTGACCTCACTGAATATTAAGTGATTGTTGTTTGTAGTTACTAAAACTATTCTGAAAAGGAAAATAAATCATGGTACTACATAAATACAGAGAATTTCATTGTTAATGCTAATAAAAAGAGAACCCTAACCATAGGATATATCAAAATTTCTAGAGAACAAATGAAACGACCCTTTAAAAGATACCATAAGATGTTCTGAACACTCCTTTTATGCCTTTATGAGATGAGGTTTGCATTCTTTTCTTTCTGTAGCATTATCTCACTTCTCAACGTAGACTTTATATAAGGATGAAAAAGTAATATACATTTCTTCTTTGGGGCATCATTTTAGTTGTAATATTTTAAACAGATTTTCATTATTTTTACAATTCCAATCTATCACTCCCACTATTATGTTTTTTATACATTTTTAAAAGGAAGAAAAGCAAAGCCATCAGTTAATATCATAATAGTTCACCAAAGCAAATGTTTACATTAGATATATTCAAAGATTTATGTCTCTTTTAGGATTTTATGGTCATCACATCTCTTTCAGGAGAAACAGAGAAGTGATCTATCTATTTGCAAAAAAAAACCCAATCAATAAGTTGTTTTTTTTTAATGAATTGAAGAAAAATTTAAAAATTCAGAATGAGGCATAATTATGTCATTCCTGTTAGTAGTTTATTAAATTATCTGTGTATATATGTATATTTATGCAGACATATATTTTATATACATATATATGTGTGTGTTTGTATATATGTGTGCATATATATATATATAATATATATATATATATATACACATATATACGTATATACATAAATTCAGTTGATAAGTAAAAATTCATTAATCACTTACTATGTTCCAGGCACCACTGGGCTAAGCGATAGGAACACAAAGAAAGACAAAGGACAGTCCCTCCCTTTTAGGAAGGCAGATAAATTTATGTACAAAAATTTTCTCTCTCTCTCTCTCTCTCTCTCTCTCTCTCTCTCTCTCTCTCTCCCTCTCTTTCTTTTTATATGTGTTATATTTAACTGTTTGCTTCGGATCCTCACCTCTAAAATGGAATGGAGAAGGAAATGGAAAATCAGTTGCCAAGAAAATCCCAAAAATGATCACAAAGATTCGAACAGAAATGTAACAACTCAGCAATAAAATTGTCAGAAAGGGATGTGATTAGCCTCACCTGAATATCAGCCTACATTTCTTGGTACAGCCCCGATCATGATGTTCCGTGACTAATACCATCCCTTCTTTCTTGTGTGTCAATAAGGAGGATGCCCTCATTATTGTGGTTGCTGATTTTACCAAGGCTGCCAGTCTGACTAGTTATATGCATCCCTGTTAATAAACTGATTTTATTTGGAGTCTTTGTATAATACCTTTATTAAATTTACTCGAGAAACTACCAAAGTGATGCTCCTAAAGGACAGCTCTAAATATATCACTACTCCACTCAGTCAGGTGCAATGGCTCCCTATAACCTTTACTTTCAAATGAAACCCTCTCTTTTTGAGATTTAGAGTCCTTAACAATCTCGTCCCAATCTTCCTTTCTAGTCTTATTCATCTTACACAGTTTCACACACTCTTCAGTATAGTCCAGGGGTGCCCTCTAGGTCCTCAAGTGTAGTCCTTTGAGTGAATTCAAACTTTATAGAACAAATTCCCTTAATAAAAGGATTTGTTTTTTATAAAACTTGGATTCAGTCAAAAGGTCATGCCCAAAGACCTAGAATGCCACATGTGACCTTGAGGCTGCAGGTTCCCCACTCTGGTCTAGCCAATCTGAACTTATTTTTATTCCTCACAAAAGCCAATCTGAACTTATTTTTGTTCCTCACAAAAGATGACCAATCTCCCTTTCCCAGACCTTTCCAAAGGGTCCCTAATTCCTGGAATTGATAGAATGATTTTAGAACAACAAGCATCCTTCAAAGCTCAAATATCTTCATCTTCTCAGATGTTAGGGCTCCCCTTCCAAATCTGTACTAACTCAGAACATATTTTGTATCTACTGTTTGAGCAACGACTATTTATTTCAATAGGACTCTAAGTTTCTTGAGGGCAAGGATGATATCAATTTGTTCTTTGTGTCCTTACAACCTAGCACAGTGTCTTTCATATGAAATGCTAATTTATGAATGGATTGATTCCCACTCATTCTCCATAAAATGTAAATTCCTTGAGAGCAGGGATCAAGTGATTTTTGTTATTTAATCATTGTATCCCTGGCTTCAGGCAAAGTGTTTTGGTCATGCTGTAGGCATCACTTCATATTTTCATTGAATAGGATTATTGAAACTCCTTTGCAATCCACATACAGGTTTGTATTCCTAGTTCCCAGTGCAGTGTTTGGTAATCATGAGCCCTCAAAAAATGATCTGATATTTCTGTAGTTTAAGTCTTAAAATAGACTTTACCATAATCATCCCTTTTGGTTCTCATCACAACTCTCTAACTTACGTACTGGAAGTGTTATTTTTCTCTGTTTTACCGATGAGAATATTTAGACTGAGAGAAGTTAAACAATTTGCCCGTGTTTACAGAACTAGTACAGGGAAGAGGCAAATATCAAACCCATATCTTTCCTGACTTCATCTGGTGCCGTCATAATGTGCCACACTGGGGGATAATGGTAAAAATTGACAATATCGTTGAGAAGACACTTCATATTCATGATTTCATTGGATTCTCACGACAATCTTTTGAGGGAGGTAGCCCAAGTTTTGGTCTCCTCACTTTACAGATGTAGAAACTAAGACTTCAAGGCAGTGATTTGTCCAGGTTCACATAGCCACTAAGTACCAGAGTCAAGATGTAAACCCAGGACTCTACTCCATATTTGATTCTCTTCCTACTACAACAAAGCAATTTGCCACGTGTTTCATCTTTTAATTACTGAACTAAACATGGGAGTAGGTGCTTATCATGTAGTAAGTCCTCAATAATTACTGGATAGAGTTAAATAAATTTGATAGCCAACTGTATTTTACTCCAAGGTGATGAGGAATAATAGGAATAAAAAAATAAGTATTAACTGTAGAGAATAGCGAATCCATTATTTATAGCAATATTCAAGGTGTCAGTTTCATGGACAGTTGAGTAGAGCAGTGGGTCTAGAGTCAGGAGGATCTGAATTAAAATATGACCTGAGACACCTACTAGCTATGTAAACTTAGGCAACTACTAAACTTGTTTGCCTCAGTTTTCTCATCTGTACAATGAGGACGGTAACACCTACCACTCACGATTATTGTGAGGATGGAATGAGATAAGAGTTGTAAAATTCTTAGTAGAGTGTTTGGAACATAGTAAGCACCATATGAAGGTTATTATTAATAACAATAATTCAAAGATACCCATTTAAAATACTCCTTAAATATTCTGATATGTTCCAAATTGTCTTGGCTACTTTTTCATATATGTATCTCAACAAATAATCTATAATAGGTCTACTTTCATTTCCCTGTTCTCTTCTTCCAAATTTCTCAGGTTTTTGTTCTAAGAATGGAATAATCAGTTTATAGACTATTATCAAGGACAGTTTATAGTTTTATATCTGACTCATATCTTGCATAGAATAGACTCACAAATGTTTATTGAATTGAATGTAAAGTTGGGCTAAAGTGGAGATCCAGATAAGTTTCCCAGCTTTATTGGAGAAAAGAAAACATTTTTCAGGAGAGTTTTTAGCATTTCCTAATGATATCAAGTTAAAACGTCATATTTTCATGGTACAGTTGAGCTGGATCCGGTTAGGACAGGTCTTAGTTCCAGGATATAGAATCACTTCTCTTCATTCTGTCAGTCACCTTTTAAAACTCATGCCTGAATGTCTAAGAAATATATGTTTGTATGTTTGCCTGCAGTAGTAGAAGTAAGAGTTGTTGTTCAGTCTTGCCTGACTCTTTGTGACCCCTTTTCATCACATTCTTGACAAAGATACTGGAGTTGTTTGCCATTACTTTCCTCAGTTCATTTTAGAAGAGCAACTGAGGCAAATAGGATAAAGTGACTTTGAATTCACGAAGATGAGTCTTCCTGATTCTAAGCCCAGTGTTCTACCCACTACACAACCTAGGTGATTAGATAGATAGGTAGATAGATGGATAAATAGATAGATGGATGGATGGATGAATGGATAGGTGATCGATAGAGATAGATCATCTTTTTATATTTATCTATCTATATTTCTACTTCTGTCGTGGTTCTACCTGTGAATCCAATCTAAATTCTTCTTCGGTTTTCTTGGAAATCAAACTAGATATTTTCTATTTGGCGTTTTAGGTCTTGCCTTTCACTTAGGTGCAAGACCCATCCTGGTATCCGAGCAGTGTGTTTGTTAGGTGCCTTAGTCTAGCACCTATGTAGCATGGTGCCTATAGAGCACTAAACTCGGTGTCGGGAAGTTCATGTCCTGGCTCAGACTCTTGAGTGTTTTTTGAACCTAGGCAAGTAATTTAACCTTTGTCCTTCAGTCTCCTCATATGTAGTATGAGCATATTGGACATGATGAGCTCTAGTATCCTTTACAGTTTCAAATCTATGGTTTATGATCCTAGATTTATATATTTCCTTTTTCTCCTATCATTTCAAACTTTTCCTTAACCCTCCTTCTCTGTTTTAATCCTGTTATGTTTTTAATATGTAAATATCATTATCTCCATTTTACAGGTGAGAAAACTGCTCCCTGAAAAAACCCTTCTTTAAACACCACTGGGCAGAAGCACTTCTTTAGGGTTCCCTTGGTAAGTCTAATCCAGAAGGTTCAAGCAAAAATCTTTCTATCCTCTGACCTGGAAGCACTACATTTGTGGTGCTATTCTCTTTTCTAGGTGCTACATATTACATTGAGACACTGATAAACTGGAATTTGTCAGAGAGGCAACTTAAATAGTGATAGATTTGGAAGACATGCTATTTGAGAACTAATTGAAAGAACAAATGGTGGATCTGGAGCCACAGAAATTGTATCCAAATCTCATTGATTCCTGTTTTTCTGTGATCTTGGATACCTCATTTATTTCCTCTGAAACGTGTGTCTCCATGTATAAGATGAGGGGATTGGACTAGATGAATTCTAAAGTCTCTTGAGAATCTAAATATGATTTAGCTTCTCTCTAGAGAAGAGGTTTTGTTGGGACATGATCACTGTCTTCAAACATATGAAAGGCTGTCCCTCAGGGGAAAACGGCATTGGAATCATAGGTCATATACCCCAAATGAGACTTATTCTATGTGGTCCCAAAGAGAAGTATTAGGAACAAAACAGAGGATAGATAGTGGGGAGAAATGAAACAAGAGACTGAGGATTCAGCCCTGCTTCTCATTCTTACTAGATGTGTAACTTTGGAAAGTGACTTTCTTCTTCTGGGCCTCAGATTTCAAGTCAATCAATCAATGAATGATCAGGCACTTCTTAGGTATTTATTGTTTGCCAGTCATTGTGCTAGGCACTGAGTTATGAATCCAAAAACTATATAGTCCCTTTCCTCAAAAAACTGACCTTTTTAAATGTTTATTTATTGCATTTTTTAATTTATGGAACAAAACAAGAATTTGCATAACATAGTGAAATAAATACATGATTGTACGTGAAACTGCCAATCTGTTATGCACAATATTCTATTTCTTTTACATATGTAATAGTTATCAGGCATGTTTCCTTTTTCTCTTCTGTCTCCCTTTCTGTGCTAGAGATAGACATCATGAGATACGAATAGGTATAGCAAATGTAGAATTATTCTACACATACGTAGATTTATAAGTTGTTTTACCTCTGGATGAAGATATCATAGTTTAACTTGCATATTTATAATAGTCAAAATGACCTGTTTGCTCAATCATTCTTAAAACTTACATAAAGAGCTGACATTCTGCTGGGGAGGTTAAAAACCTCCACAAATAAATAAATAGAATACATATACAAAATAAATGCAAAGCTCTTTCACTTAAAGAGGGAGAGCAGTGACAACTGGGGAATTAGAATAATGCCTCTTGGAAGAGGTGACTACATTTTTGACCGGAAAATTTCTTAAGTATCTTCCAATTCTAAGCCCTAGCAAGACAAGGAAGGGAGGCTGCAGTTCTGCAAAAGAAACCTTTTTGTAAAACTAGATTAGTTCAGAAAGAGAGCAGAGCATCCAAAAGTGCCAAGACTGCTACAGAAATTCTAAATAAAATTGAAAATTTGAAAATGTTACTGATTACTTAGTCTAATATGTATGTTTTCCTGAGGAAGAAACTGTAGACATAAACAGAGAATTTACTTGACCAAGATACCCCAGTCAGTTAATGAAAAAACGACTACATACATATATTTGGTATCTTTCTGTGAGCCTTATCTCAATTACATCGTTGAACCTTATGAGAATAAGATAAAGATTGTGGACATTTTAATGTATAGGGAAAGTTTGGAGCCAGGTGTACTGCTACTGGATGGCATGTCAACGTTGTGGGAGGGGTGAGGTGCCCTGAACAATCGGGGAATGGCAGAAAGATTTAGTGTCTAGGGCTCTGGTTTTAGAAAAGGGCATGGCAAGAACTCATGACAAAAGAAGGATGAAGGTTTTCCATCTTGGTTCCTCCATTAGTTTTGTAACTAGGGATGGATAAGTGAGCATAACTCTTTGCCTCTTTAAAAAGGATTAACTCAGTCCTGGTGTCTGAAATGCTCCTTACAACTCTAATATTCTATGTTCTATGGTCTAGGGACTTCTCAAGTGTGATAGTCTATGTTCTATGGCTCTAAAGAGGGATCTTGAGAATAAACGTCCCCTACTTCTCATGTGTCAGAAAATGTAGCAAAGTTAATGGAGAATAGAATTGTTCAATAAACTCATAATGAAATAGATAACTTTAACTGGGAGAGAAGGAAAGACTGTCAAACTTCTGAAAATGGTTGGTTAGAAGTATGAGGCCAAGTGATTTCCTCTACCACATAGTGGCTAAGTGTTGGAGGTGGAATTTGAACCCAGTTTCTCTGACTCCAGACCTAATGCTAACTCTATTGTTGTACCTTCTAATTTTGCATTCCACTGTTGCAGGTGATGAAATATATAGTTGTTATTGTTGGGTCATTTCAGACTCTGTGACCTCATATGGGATTTTCTTAGCATATATATTGGAGCAGTTTGTTATTTTCTTCCCCAACTCATGTTACAGAGGAGGAACTGAGGTAAATACGGTGAAGTGACTTGCCTAGGGTCACACAGTTATTGTCTGAGACCGAATTTGTTTTCATGAAGATGAGTCTTCCTGACCTTAGGCCGAATACTCAATCCACTAAGCCACATATCTGTCCCACTTAAATATATTAGGCAAGTGCTTTTTTTTTATTATTATTATCAAAGCGTACTATCTGTCATTGTCCTTGTACCCAACACTCATGACTGTCAACTTCTGAGCCTCAGTTTCCTCATCTATAAAATAGATGAGGATGGTGCTCATATTACATACTTTTGTGAAACTCACATTAGGTGGTAAGTGTAATACATGAAAACGGCTCTTGGTAAACATAGGGGACAGCTCGGCTTGACAAAGTTCCAAGTGGCACAATTCTTGCATCAAAAGCTTTGAGAGAAAGAAAAAGAAATACATAGAAAATTTGATTTAAAAAAATAAAAAGGAGACTCAGAATGGTCTAGCAATCACATTTCCCTTTGCTTACCTGCTCCTAGTCCTGAATTCTTGATTGGAATAATTTTGCATCTAAAGATGAGAATATTCTTTTTCTGGGCTACAGGTGGGCATGCCAATGTAGGGTTCTTAGAGAAAGGAGGAGTAGCAGCTCAGAAGCTTATTCTCAATTCTTTTTAACTTTGAGCCTCTGCCAGTCAGTCAGAGGTGTAGAATGTGTTATAAGACAGAACCACAAAGACGCCCCAAGAGGAAGATGATGAAATGATTTTCTTCCTCCCAGGTGATGGGGGAGGCAAACAGCAACTTCAGTCCTTGGGAACTCTGTTTCTCTGTTCATTAAGATTACCAGATGAAGGAGATGCTCAGGACCTGTACGCAAATGTTTCCTCAGAGAATAATTTGGTTCTAAGTCAGAAAGTCTTTGAAAGCGACTTTGAGAAAAGCTAGTCCCATATGTTCCTTGCACAGAGAAAGAAATTAAAGCCAAAGGAAGGTAGTGAGTTGTCACACAGACAGGAATTTGAACCCTGATCCTTTGTTTAAATTTTGTCACTACCTCTCTTTGCTAAGGGATGACAGATCTAGCTACTCTCGGTACTCTGTTTCCAAATAGAGTACTGGTTTTACTATATCATGTTAACTAGTTAGATGATGCAGTGGATAGACTGCTTAGCCTAGAGTTAGAGAGACCTGAGTTCAAATACTGACTCAGACACTTACTGTGATAACTTCTGCCAGCCTCATTTTCCTTGACTGTAAATTGGTTAGAGTCAGAATCTAAATAATAGCCCCTCTCTCCTAGGGTTACTGTGAAGATTAAATGAAATAATAGTTATAAAGCATTTAGCACATTGCCTGGCACATCTTAGATCATATATATATATATATGCATACGTATTTTTGCCCATATATATGTATATACACAATTGTATGCATTTATACAATAGAAATATATTATGAAATGTAGATAATATGTGAATATTTTATAACAATATAAATTTATTTTATAAAATATATAATGTGCATTGTATATTTTATAAAGTATTCACACATGTATATGTATACACACACATTTTTTGAATGACTTGGAAGATCACTCAAAGTTATCTGTCTGCTACCTAGCTCCTGGATTCTGATAGCAGGGAGAATCCTTAGAGAAAGGCACCCATATCTAACACCATAACCATGGCTGCAATAGGGGACATGGGGAAATGCTCTATATGTCTGTTTTCAAAGTAAACACAAGTTTAATTTCAAAGGAACAATCAGTAGATTTGGTCATCTATTGATTATTTTGTTTAGGCCACAGCAACTCATGAAAATCATTCTAAGTCTGACTGGGATGAGAGATAGACAGGAGGCTACAATTACTATCAATGATATTAATACCTACACCAAAACAGTAATAAATCCTATCTTATAGAGCTGACAAAAAGAAGGGTCCAATGAGATAAGGTATGTAATCGTATTAGGTATACAAGCCTCAATAACTGCAGTATTTTATGTACATGATAAGGGAATCATGTTGCTTAAGGACCAAGTATAAGACTTGAAAGTATTTCTCTTTTTATTTTGAATTGATTTTCAATGAGCTTTATGTTTGTTCAAAGGGCTCCCTATTACTACTCTAGCTTCAGGGCTCAACTAGTTTTTGGTCCAGATGGTGGCCTGTGTTGGAATATCTGGCCCACTATTGCTGTTTCAAGCCCTGATGCAGAGATGAGGAAGGAGAAACAAGAGAAGAAAAATAGATATTAATAAAGGGAAAATTGAAAAGAGTAAGGAATAAGAGAAATAAGGAAAGTAGCAGAAGGCTATGTGGTACAGTGGGAAGAACATTGAATGAGCAAAACCAAGAGAACAGTGTATATATTAACAACAATATTGTTTTAAGAACGACTTTGAAAGAATAAGTTATTTTGTCTGTTATAAATACCTAAATTATCTATAAAGGACATATGAACATGTTTTCTACATCCAGAGAAAGAACTGACAAAAGTATGTATAGAATAATCACATACATACATAATACATTATATACATATATACACATACATATGTGTATATGCATGTATATACATAGATGAATGGGGGGAGGAAATATATATATATATATATATATATGTATATATATATATATATATATACATATATATATATATATACACACACACATGATAACTTCAATGTATATTTGAAATCAATAGTAAGTTCTGCAGAGTAGATTAGCCATTTCATGTACGATCATCTTTTTTATTGTACTTTGTTATGAAAGTGCTCATTTTATTACATAAATTAAAAATATTTTTTAAAAAGAAAGAGCAATGCTGCAGACATTTGAAAACTTTGGATAGAGATCTAACTCTGCCACCAACTCCCTCTGTGACCTTGGACAAATCTCTTCCTCGGGATTCTCTTTTCTCGAGGAATAAGACAATTGCACTAAGTAATTACTTATGCTCTCTTACACACATGACATGGTGGACAGTGTTGTGAAATCCTTTCTCATTCTTATATTCCATTTCCTAAGAACCCTTCCAACACCGCTATTCTATGTTCTCTGTCCTCAGGACCTTGCCAAGTCTGAAATTCTATGTCCTAAGAACCCTCTCACATCTGGCATTCTGTGTTCTAAAGTTCCTCGCGCCTCTACCATTCTATATCCCTAGATCCTTATCAACTCTGAAAATGTGTGATACTATGAGGGGAAAAAAAGCAGGAGAGAAAAAGAAAATAGAGATGGTATGACAAAGATAATGATAATGGGGCCTCAGTATAGCTACAGATGGCCTGATTTCATACTCGTTGAACCATATCTTGTTCTTGAAAAATTGCCAATTTTCTCAGGACTTATTGGAAATGAGGATAATGATTGTTGTTCAAAGTAAAGCCCATTGAGCATTGTTAGGTTGAAGAAACACTTATTCTCGTGATTTTTGGTTCCCCATGGAGTTTTCTCTCCTCTTAGGGATTCAGCATTAAGGCACTTCAGGATGTGGTTTTGAGAGTTTTTGTGTGTATAATGGGGTAGGAGAGAGGGAATAATATTGATGAGATGTGAAACTATTAAATGTGATAGTAAAATCACCACTATGGTTAAATAATAAAACGGCAGCCTTTGCATAGTTCTCAAAGCTTTGGTGAGTGTTCTATGTAATCACATTTGATCTCTCAGACAACTCAATGAATACAGTTTTACTAAGCACACATGCATAAGCGCATAAATAAGATGGGCAGGCATTAGGACTGGTTGATGAAACACTGTCCTTAAGTCATAAAGTGAAGCTTTCTCTGTTAACAGAGGAAGAAATTTAAGCCCAGAGAAGGAAAATGAGTTTCCTAACGACTCATAGCTAGTGACAAGCAAGGTCAACATTCAGTTAATTCTAGGTTTTCTGACCTAGACACTTTCTAGTGTTGTAAGTGGACTCAAAGTAGAGTCAGCAACTTGCTCTCATGTTAAGGAAACCATGAAGCATCTGCAGACTCTGGGAAGCATAAACAGGAATTTACTATGGGGAAACGATGCTCCTGGCCCTCCTTTCTTAGGCAGTATAGTTTTAAGGTGTCCTAATCCCACAAGCTTGGACTTGGTATGCTGGTGGTGTTGGCCATCTTATAAATGCATAAATCCCTACACAACTGTGTTTCACAGGAAAGAGATTCATGGGATGATAGGGATATAGAATCAAAGGATCCAAACTTGAAGGTTGCAAGGGGCATTAAAGGTAATCAAGTCAAGTTCCCTCATTTCATAAATAGGGAAATTGCCTAGTGGAAATGACTCCCCCAAAATCACGTGGGGATTTAAACCAGGTCCTCTAACTTGAAAATTTGTACCTTCTCACTCTCAGCCCCTCCATTGCCTTTCAAAAAGTGGCATAATTGCTGCATTACTCCTGCATGGTAAATGATGGCAGAAGTTCCTAAATTCAAACTAGACAATAAATCAGAGAAGGGAAACAGTGATGAATGTCGACAAAATAAGCCAGAAATACTCATTCTTCTCTGAAGCTAAATATAATAATAACAATGGTGATGACAAAAATAACAGTTCATATCTACATAATTCCTATGAAGTAAACAAGATTACTGCATGATAGTTCTGTGAAATGAGCAGTGTGAGGAAAAGGACCTGGGATTTGAAATGAGAGGATTTGGAATGCTGTATTTTATCATTTATTATGCAGTCAGCTAAGTGGCACAGTGAATAGAATACAGGATCTGGAGTTAAAAAAACCTGAGTTCAGATGCAGACTCAGACACTTAATAGCTGTGTAAGCTCAAGCAATTCACTTACTTTCTGCCTCAGTTTCCCCCTCTGTAAAATGAGAATAACAAAAGCATCCATCTCCTAAGGTTGTTGTGAGGCTCAAATCATATAATACTTATTAAATGCTTTGGATACCCTAAAATGTTTTTTAAATGCTGGCCATCCTTTATTTATTTATTTACTTACATATCTATTTATTCATTTGTTTGTGCATTTGGTTATTTATTTATTTGTTTGCTTGTTTATTTATTTATTCTGGTTACCTCTGTATCATATGTCCCGAATTGTCATATTGTGCTAATTATATATATTTCCTGATGTTTGTACTTCCCCTACAACGTCTATATCATTTTCATATAGTGATGTACTCATTGATGACTTATTAAATTCAAGTGACATAGGAATAGAAACAGATGACACTGGCCTGCTAATGCGGCAGTAGAAATGTTACTTAGATAAAATGCATTAAGTCTCTTTTAAAGATAATAGTCCATGGCTTCTGCTTTGTTTTTATCCATCTAAGAATCAGATACTCCTACAAAACCTTCTAACTCCAAAGATAAAAGAAGGAAGGAAGGAAGGAAGGTAAAAGAAAGGAAGGAAGGAAGAAAGAAAGAAAGAGAAGAGGAGAACTAGAAAACCTAAGTTCTGATTTTAACCCTCTAACTTACTACTAATATGAGCTAAGACAAATTAATTCTCCTCGCTGGGAGGACTGAAGGGAATTGAAACAGGGGACTCAAGACGATATTTAGAAGGACCTTCATTTTTATTTTCTCTGATCTGAAGTTATTTGTTTCTCAGACTCCTATCACTGCCATTTTAACCATGACTACAGTCTTGTTCATTCAAGATTTGCAAGGTATGAAGAAGTACAATCAAGTGGAGAGAGTAACATGAAAAGAAACAAAAACAGAGCAAAACATCTACTGGACTATTATTTCAATTCCATGAGCACAGATACTAGTCTCCATGTAATGTTAATAGTAATGTCTTAATTTCATTTATTTAAACGTTTTAAAAATAAATTAGTAGGTAATGAGGGAGATACAACGATGGGAAGCGATGTAGTATAATGGATCAGTTCCTGACCTTTGAACTAGGAAGATCTGGGTTCAACGCCTACCTCAGACAACCTACTAACTAGATGACTCTTGACAAGTAGCTCAATCTTTCTGTCTTAGTTTCCTCAATGGTAAAAATAGACATTGGAATCAATGACTTCTAAGGAACTTTTAAGCACCAAAATGGATGATTTTATTAAGTAGTCTGCTGTGACTGCCTTCATGAAGGAGAATAGGTCAGATTCTTAGAACTGGAAGGGCCTTCGGAGTTCATTTATGTAATCCAATCCATAACTGCAGAGAAATGCCATCTCTGATATCACTGCCAATCCATTCTCTGCTTGAAGGCCTTCAGGGAAGGGAGACACCCTTTCTGACAAAGTTGTCCCCATCATTTTTGGGTATCTATATAATTCCATAATGCCTTAATATTACTATGAAATTTTCACTAGTTGGGACTAAGGAGATAAAGCCTAATCCCCCTTCAACATAAATTCTTGGAGTACTTGACAGCAACCATGATTCACCCTAGTCTTTTTCTATCTGAGATAGAAAATAAAAATCATAATAGTCTTCTTAGATGGGGGTTGCCCTAGTCCCAGGGTGGAGAATCTGTGACCTCTTAAGGCCACATGGGACCTTCTAGGTCCTTACTCTAAAAAGGCCTTTTCTCTAAATCTAAGGCCACACTTAATGACTTGGAAGGTGACAGACAGCCTTAAAGCCATAGGTTCCCCATCCATGCAGCCTGGTCCTTTCAAAATCATGATTTCTTCTCTCTGGACAAACTTTAGTTGCTAATATACTGGCTTAATTGTGAATGAACTGAACACAATACAAGTATGGTGTGATGTGGGTGGAACAACAAAGTCTATCTATACCTCTATTATGCAAACTACCACATGTTCTTTTTGTTTATCTCATCATGCCATTATATGCATAAAGTCATTGAAAGCACTACTTATCATACTCTAAATAATGGACATTCTTTACTCATTTGTCATTTTCCTGTGTGACCTACTAGGTGAATCTGTTTAGAGTCCCTAAGGATAAATGCATTATGTATGTGATATTGAACAAGTCACTTAACCACTTTCAGCATCAGTTTTCTCATCTGAAAAATTAGAAATAACAGCACTTAAATAAAAGGATTGTAGTGGGTGATCAAATGAGACAAGGCGGGGCAGGGCTGGATTTATGCTTTTATTAGTATATGGGCCTCTTTGACGAGGAAAGCTCTGCCAGTGGAAATCACTTCCTTCTCTCCAACTTTTATTCTAAGAGACTTTCCTAGAGCATTGAAAAGTTAGGTGGCTTGGGAAAGGTCATAATGTCAGAGGCAGGGCTGGAATTCAGGTCTCCGTGGCACCAAGGCCAGCTCTCTTTTCATTTTGCAAGGCTTTGGAAACCTTCAAATGAGATCTATATGAGAAATGTTTTCCTTCTTGAAGTACTTGACAGCAATCCTTGTCCTTCTTGTTGTCCTTGTTGATACTTAAAGACTTTGAAATACCTGAGAGTTTAATACACTCAATGCAATGTTATCTGCAAATAGAACATCCATAAAAATCCCTCCTCCGTTGGAAATCTTTTCTTCACTGGACATCTTCCATGATAGTGTCAAACATCTCTGGCAAGTACATGTTGTCTTGCTTTCTTCCTCACTAGCTTCTTCCTAAATCAAAAGCTCAATCTTTAAAGGGAAATATTATGGAAATTCTGATGGCAGAGAGTGACACATACTTCCCCCCTACTTCCTACTGCAAGCTCCTGGAGCCATTATTTCGAAAATTAAATTTGACTGCTGCTTCTATGAAGGCTAATGTTGCAGTTACTGAAAATTCAGAAAATAAAGTTCACTACACAAAAATCTTCTGCATTTTTAAATTGTTTAATATCAGAATTAAATATCGCCATCAGAAGAAATAACACTCACAAAGGTCCATTGTCATGTGCTTTACTTCCAGTCCCTTGGAACATGGGGCCTTTCTATCTGTACATGGAAATGCTTATAGGCATTACCACACCCATTGGAATGTGGACTCCTTAAGACTGTCTTACTTTACTATTTGAGTTTCCAGAACTTAATAGTTGACTGCCTCCAGGGCTGTCCTATGTCCATTAACAAAGATTTTTCGGTGGGTGGAGCCAAGATGGCGGAGTAGAAAGACTCACCTATGCTAGGTCCGAACCCACAGCCCATAATTTCCTGTAAAAAGAACTCCTGACAAATTCTGGAACAGTGGAAGCCACGCAGAAACACAGTGATGGAGATTTCCGTTGCAGAGAGCCCTGAAAAACCGACTGCAAAGTTACCCCGGACCTGAGCTGAGTCCTGCCCTGCCGAGCGCCCCCCTCTCCCACCCCGGCCACGCGGCACTGAGAGGAGCGAGCAGAGCCCAGCACGCATCAGGGACCTGAATCTCCAGCAGCTGCGAAGGTCCCTCCACCCACGGACGTACAGGTCAGTGAGGGAGACGAGCTGAGAGGGGAGCGGGGTATCTCCGGGACTTGGACCCCCTCAGGAGGCAGCGGCACAGGGGAGGCAGAGGCAGCTCCGCCAGAGACTCCCAGGGCGGGCAGGGGCTCCTCGGCGTCTCCATTGCAAGAGGTCTCTGCATAAAACCCCTGAGGGAACTGAGCCTGAGAGGCGGCCCTGCCCCCACCTGAGAACCAGCAGATAAGCCACCATTGAAGAGCAATCAAGCCTGCCGCCAAAAGCCCTGAGGCTGGGGAGCAGCATTTGAATCTCAGACCCAAAGCACTAGTTCGGGCAGACATAGGCTGGGGTGGAGAGGACTCTCCTAAGTCAAGTAACTGGCTGGGAAAATGCCCAGAAAAGGGAAAAAAAACTAAGACC
>CM053770.1:266201963-266235012 GCA_028658325.1 Potorous gilbertii
CTCCCTCCTTTCATTGCCCTCCCTTCCATCATCCCCCCCCACCCTGCTTATCCCCTTCTCCCCCACTTTCCTGTATTGTAAGATAGGTTTTCATACCAAAATGTGTGTGCATTTTATTCCTTCCTTTAGTCGAATGTGATGAGAGTAAACTTCATGTTTTTCTCTCAGCTCCCCTCTTTTCCTCTCCGCTAAAAAGTCTCCGCCATGTCTCTTCTATGAGAGATAATTTGCCCCATTCCATTTCACACTCTTTCCTCCCAATACATGTCTCTCACCATTTACCTTCATTTTTTAAAATATATAACCTAATCTTATTTAATTCACTCTGTGCTCTCTGTTTCTGTGTGTGCGTGCATGTGTGTACGTGTGTGGGCATGCACGTGTGCATATCTGTGTGTGTGTATGTGTGTGTGTAATCCCACCAACTACCCAGATACTGAAAAGTGTCAAGAGATACAAATATTGTCTTCCCATGTAGGAATGTAAGCAGTTCAACTTTAATAAGTCCCTTTTGAGTTCTCTTTGCTGTTTAGCTTTACATGTTTCTCTTCATTTTTGTGTTTGAAGGTCAAATTTTCTTTTCAGCTCTTGTCTTTTCATCAAGAATGCTTGAAAGTCCTCGATTTCAATGAAACACCATTTTTTTTCTCCTGAAGTATTATACTCAGTTTTACTGGGTAGGTGATTCTTGGTTTTAGTCCTAGTTCCTTTGACTTCTGGAATATACTATTCCATGACCTTCGATCCCTTAATGTGGAAGCTGCTAGATCTTGTGTTATCCTGATTGTATTTCCACAATACTGGAATTGCTTCTTCCTAGCTGCTGGCAATACTTTCTCGTTGACCTGAAAACTCTGGAATATGTCCATACTGTTCCTAGGAGTTTCCCTTTTTGTATCTCTTTCAGGTGGTGATCAGTGGATTCTTTCAATATTTATTTTGCCTTCTGGTTCTAAACTATCAGGGAAGTTTTCCCTGATAATTTCATGAAAGATGATGCCTGGACTCTTTTTTTGATCATGGCTTTCAAATACTCCCATAATTTTTAAATTGTCTCTCCTAGATTTATTTTCCAGGTCAGTTTTTCCAATGAGATATTTCACATTATCTTCCATTTTTTTCATCCTTTTGGTTTTGCTTTGTGATTTCTTGGTTTCTCATAAAGTCATTAGACTCCATTTTTCCATTCTAAGTTTTAAAGAAGTATTTTCTTCAATGAGTTTTTGGACTTCCTTTTGCATTTGGCTAATTTTGCTTTTGAAAGCATTCTTCTTCTCATTTGGTTTTTGAACCTCTTTTGCCAATTGAGTTAGCCTATTTTTCAAGGTGTTATTTTCTTCAGCATTTTTTGTGTGTCTCCTATAGCAAAGTGTTGACCCACTTTTCATGTTTTTCTTGCATCTCTCTCATTTCTCTTTCCATTTTTTCCTCCACCTCTCTTACCTGATTTTCAAAATCCTTTTTGAGCTCTTCCATGGCCTGAGCCCATTGGAATACAGAAATCTTGACATTTATGTTTTTCCCTGATGGTAAGCATTGTTCTTCCTTATCTGAAAGGATGAGAGGAGATTTCTGTTCATCAAGAAAGTAACCTTCTATGGTTTTATTTTTTTTTCCCTTTTTTGGGCATTTTCTTGATTTTTGTGTGCTTTGTCAAGAGTAGGTTATACTCTGAAAATCTGTGAGATATCAGTTCCTCCCATTTGGTAGAATCAGGTGTGTACTAGTCTGGGTGCAGAGAGGGATTTTTGTGCCCATAATCTTAGCAGATACATCTCCACAGCCACTTGGCCTCCAGTTCTGATGAAGTCAGCACTGGGAACTGATTTTCACATAATCTTGATGGTCAGGGCCACCATTCACTTTGAGACAAAGAGGAGCTTGGCCAGGGCCTCCACAGAGTTGAGGTAATACTCAGCTCTTCAATGCCCCTAGGGGCTTTTACGCTTCAACAATGAAGCTTCCATATGGGCTCCTGTGCTGTCTCTGAGGCAGCTGGTGGTGCTGGAGCTATGGGAAGGCATTTCTCCCTTCCTGGCCCCCTGATACAACCCTGTCACTGACCTTTTTCTCCTGTGGGTTGAAGGATCTGAGGCCCTGCTGATTCTACTGGAGATTCCACTCCTCCTCCCAGAGTGTCACCTTGCCATGCTGCACCGCACTGCACTGCCAAGGCTGGCCTGGGCTCCATGCTTGGCTCCTGCTTTCAGCACAATCGATGTTTCCATGGGCCTTTCAGGTCACCTTGGGCTGTAAATCTCCTCCACTCTCTTCTCTACTTCTGCTGCTCCATAATTTCTTGAGAGTCCCTCTCTAAGGGTATTTTATGGGCTGTTGGGAGGACCCTGCGGTAAGTGTGTCTTTCTAGTCTGCCATCTTGGCTCTGCCCCCCGACTGTTGGTTTTAATCCTTGGTCCTTTGACTTCTGGAATATCATATTTGAAGCCCTTCGATACCTTAATGTAGAAGCTACTAGATATTGTGTTATCCTGATTGTATGTCCACAATGCTGGAATTGTTTCTTTCTAGGTTCTTGTAATATTTTCCTTGACTGGGAACTCGGGAATTCAGCCACAATGTTCTTCGAATTTTCTCTTTTCAGATCTCTTTCAGGAGTTGTTCATTGCATTCTTTCCATATTTATTTTGTGCTCTGGTTCTAGAATATCAGAGCAATTTTCCTTGATAACTTCATGTGAGTTGATATCTAGGCTCTTTTTTGATCATGGCTTTCAGCTAGTCCCATAATTTTTAAATTTTCCCCCCTTGGATCTATTTTCCAAGTCAGTCGTTTTTCCATTGACATATTTCACATTGTCTTCTATTGTTTCATTCTTTTGGCTTTGATTTGCAATTTCTTGGTTTCTCATAAAGTCATTCTCATTCATTGCTTTATTCCAATTTTTAAAGAACTATTTTCTTCAGTAACCTTTTGAATCTCCTTTTCCATTTCGCTAATTCTGTTTTTTTAAGCATTCTTCTCCTCATTGGCTCTTTGAATCTCTGTTATCAATTGAGTTAGCCTATTTTTAAAGGTGTTGTTTTCTTCAGCATTTCCTTTTAGTCTCCTTTAGCAAACTGTTGACTCGCTTTTCATGATTTTCTTGCATTGCTTGCATTTCTCTTCCCAATTTTTCCTCTACCTCTCTTATCTGATTTTCAAAATCCTTTTTGAGTTCTTCCATGGCCTGAGACTGTTGCGTATGTATTTCGGACGTTCTGGATGTGGAAGTCTTGACTTTTAGGTCTTAATAATGATAAGCATATTTCTTCCTCATCTGAAAAGAATGGAAGAAAATACCTCTTTGCCAAGAAAGTAGCCTCATATAGACTTGTAAAATGCCTTTTGGGCATTTTACCAACAGTTACTTGACTTTTGAGTCTTTTGCGAAGAGGAGGGTGTACTCTGGGGACCTGTAAGTTCTCACTTCCTCCAAGGTGGCACAATCAAAGGATAGGAGTTTACTCCTCTACTGACCTGCACTCTGGTCTGCTAGATACCGTATGCTTTGCTGCTGAGGATTTTTGAAGCTGTCTTTGGTTTGTGGGTTGAATAATCTATGAAGCACAGGTGCTGCCGCTGCCAGGTTTTCTGTCCCTGAGGTCTGCTCATACCACGTCATGTCCAAGGCTGTGCTACACTCTGCTCCAAGACCAGGGCAATAGAGATTTTCTGCCCAGAATCTGAGAGTGGGGTTCTGTCTACACAACAGCTTTCAGCTCCACTTTGCCAGTGTCCTCCTCCTCCTCACCCCAGGGCCAGCAATCAGGGCTGAGATCCAGATCAGCCACCTGATTCCCCCAGGGGCTTTAGAGAGAAGGTTCCTAAAATGGATGCTGTACTGCAGCTCCTGCTACTGTATTGGGGCCACTGAGGCCAGATTAATTTCTGTTCTCTAGGGATTCTGTCCCTGAAGTCTGCTTGAGCTGTGTGGCCAAGGCTTCGCTGCGTTCAGAGAGTTACTCTTTCACTCTGTCATTCTGTGGTTTCTGATGCTCTAGAATTTGTTTAGGGTCATTTTGTAGCAAAAGAGACACAAAAAGCCAGTGGGGAGAAGAATACCTTATAAGCCAGAATGTGCCAAATAGGAAATGAAGTCCGCAATATCACTGAGGAAAATAATTCTTGAAAAATTAAAATTGAAGAAATGGAAGGTAATGATTTTATAAAAAAATCAAGAAATTACAAACAACCCCCCCAAAAAAGGAAAACAATATTAAGTATCTCATTGGAAAAAACAAGTGACCTGGAAAATGGTTCCAGGGCAGATAGTTTAAAAATGATTGGACCACCTGAAATCCACAAGCAAAAAGAGATTAGACATCATCCTTCAAGAAATTATCAAGGAAAACTTTTGTGATATTCTAGAATTATTAGAAGAGAAATGGAAGGAATCCATCAATCGCCTCCTGAAAGAGATCCTAAAAGAGAAACTCCTAGCAACATTGTAGTCAAACTCTAGGGTTCCCAGGTCAAGGAGAAAATATTACAAGCAGTCAACAAGAAACAATTCAAGTATTTTGGAAATACGTTCAGCACAGCACAGAATTTAACAGCTTCTACTCTAAGGGACAGAAGGGCTTGGAATATGATATTCCAGATGTCAAAGGAGATAGCGTGAAAACTAAGAATCACCTACCCAGCAAAACTGAGTGTAATACTTCAGGGGAGGAAATGGAACTTCAATGAAATAGAGGACTTACAAGCATTCTTATCAAAAAGACCCGAACTGAAAAGAAAATTTGACTTTCACATACACGAATCAAGAGAAACATGAAAAGGTAAACAGGAAAGAAAAAACATAATGAACTGATTAAAATTGAACTCTTTGCATTCCTACACGGAAAGATGATATCTGTAACTCATTAGATTTTTCTCAGTATTAGGATAGTTTGAGGGAATTTATGTGTATGTATATATGCATGTGTGTATTTGTGTTTGTATGTGTGTAGAGAGAGAGACAGACAGGCAGAGACAGAGAGACAGAGGGTACAGGATGAGCTGAATATAAAGGGATGATATTTTAAAAAGAAAATTAAATGTTGAGATGAATACACTGGGAGAAAGAGAAAGATAAAGGGAGAGGCAGAATGTAGTAAATCATCTCACGCTAAACAGGCAAGACAGAGCTTTTTCAATGAAGGAGAAAGTGAGAGTGAATTAGTGAGCCTTCCTGTCTTCGAATTTGGCATCAGGAGGGAATAACATACATACTCAATTGGTTATGCAAGTTTATCTTACCCTACAGGAAAGTAAGGGGGAAGGGAATAAGAGAGGAGGATAATACATATCTTGGCAGATTGGGGGAAGGAGTACCTGGAAGCAAACACTTTGGTAGAAGGACAAACCAAAGGAGAGGATAGAATAAATGGAATGTGGGACAGGATTTAGGGAAATACAGATGTGTGACTACACATGTATAACCAATATAGAACTGCTTGCATTCTCAATGTGGGTGGGTGGGAAGGGGTGAAAGGAGAGAATGTGGAACTCAAAGTTTTAATAATGAATGTTAAAATTGTTTTCATAGTCAACTAGGAAGTATGATGTGGCAATGGGTTATCTATCTTGCCCTACAGGAAAATATAAGGAAGGGAATAAGGAGGTGGAATGTTTGATAGAAGGGAGGGCAGACTGGAAGAAAGGATATATTCTGATTGTCTTTGGGTGGAGGGTGGAGATGGGGAGAAAATTGGAAATTCATTATTTTATTTTATGTGAATATTAAAAACTGAAAACAAATAATTTTTTTTAATTTTTATTTTATTATTTATAAATGTTCTACAATCACTTCCTTCAAATTAAGAGTTTATACCCCCACACCTTACCCCCCTACCCCCCTCCCTCCCCATGACAGCATACAATTCTGTATAGGTTCGACATATACTTTCCTATTGAGCATATTTTCACTATATTGATGTTATGTAGTCACACTGACATAAATGGAAGAAATCATATAACAAATCAAAACATAATACACTAAAACCCACACACACAAAAAAAAAGTAGAAAAAAATAACCCTGGAAGCTAGGTTGAGAAAACTGAGCAGGTAGAAGTTAAATGATTTTCTCAAGACTACACAGCAATGCTCTCTTCAGTGCACCATCTAGCTGCCTTTTGATTCAGCAAGTGAATCTCTGGAGATTCAGTCCCAAATGGGAAATATACCAATGATGTGCTGGAGATATTTGCATGATCAAAACATGGGACAGCTTCACTCTGGAAAACATTGCTGAATAAAATAGTAATTGCAAAAAAGTAATGCTTTATGTTTATAACTGTTCTAATTCTTTAGGGACTTATTGCAGTGACTGAAAAAATACAAATCTAGAAATCAGACAGGCAGAAGAAATCCTTAGAACTGACAATAATGCTCTGTTATTCAAATTACATTTTTGCTATTTGCCACTTCTACTAACTTAAATAATAATCATTGACATTTGAGCAGTACCTCAATAACAATGAAGATATTTTCACATATATGAAATATATAATATAGTATATTAGAATATATTATGTTATATAAGTATTGCTTGCCCCAGATCTGCAAAGTAGAGAAATATGAAGAAACATCAAGCTAGCTTCCAAAGCTCAAATGAATTAGAAAGAACTTCAAAACATAAACCTTTAGAACAAAGAACATAGAGTGTTAGAGGTGAAAGAGACCTTAGGTCATAGGTCAAATATCAGATATCAAATATTTGATATCAATTTCTTTGATGTGAAAATTGATTTGAATATCAAAGTGGAAATAAAGGATGGCAGAAGTGAATGGAAGCTTAGAGGTCATCTTCTCTCATTAAATCTCTCCCATTTCCCTGTCCCTCCAATCGCCACCACCACAACAGAAAACTTTGACGTAGACTTTACTTTTCCTCATCTTACAGCCCCTTAATAAAATCCTCCATTCTCTCTACTTCTACGTCTGATGAAGAAATAGACTTGGTGTTGACAAACATAGACACACACACACACATACACACATACACACACACACACACACACACACTTAATGATCATCATTAAAACAAAGCAAAAAATCGTCACTAGACACTACCATCTCAGTGGCTATCATGTCTATGTCTCCTCTTTTTTTTTTTCAGTCCAACTCCTCGAAGAAATTGGCCACACTTTCTTGCCTCCTACTTTGTTTTACACCCACTAAATTCAGACTTTTCGCTTTTTCATTCAACTGAAATTTCTCTTTTTAAAGACCTGATGAGTTTTTTTCCATCCTAACCTTCACAACCTCTTTGCAGGAATGTACACTGCTGACCACTCTCTTCTACTTGATTCTCCTTGAATCCTCATTCTCTCATACTCTACACAGCTACTCACTTACAAAATCCTTATAATTCTTCCTCTAAAATTTATTTCCCTTGATTTTTCAATAAGAGTAAAAGAAAATGGAGGAAGGGAGAGAATATGGAACTCAAGGCTTTAGTAATGAATCTTAATTTTTTTTTGGATGCAACTAAGAAATAAGATGTACAGGCAATGGGGTAAGGAAGCCTATTTTGCTGCACAGGAAAAAAGAGGGGAGGGGGTTGAGAGAAGGAGGGGTAATAAAAAGGAAGATTGACAGGAGGAATGGGGTCGGTGGAGTGCATGCTCTTCTGGGATGGGTGTGGGGAGAAAATTTTGAATTCAAATTCTTGTGGAAGTGAATATTGAAAACTGAAAAGTAAATGAGTTGTATATATTTAAAAAAATTCTTTCCTAGGTACGCCTTTGTCTCTATTCACAAAAACACTACCTTAGTTCAGGCCTTCATAACTTTTCACTTGGACTGTTATAATTTTTGTTTTGTCGTTTTACATATTGAAAGTCTCTCCCCTTTACAATTCATTTTTTTTTAGAGATGCCAAGCTGATTTTCCTGAAACACACTATTATTTGTCATTTCTCTACTCAAAACAAACTTCAGTAACCCTCTGTTACTATTGAAGGATGTTTTTCATTTAAAGTCCTTCATAGTCTGGTTCCACTCTCCTTTTCCAGTCATATTGCTCATTACACCCCCCTGCCCCGTACTCTTCAATTCATCCAAACTGGCGTTCTCTCTTTTGTACAACGCTTCTTCTAGCATCCCCATATATTAGCACTAGCTAACCTTTCATCTTTCCTCATGAATGGAATGTACTTTTCCTTCATCTTCCTTTCTCAAAATTTCTAGTTTCCAATAAGACCCAGTTCTGATGTTCCTTCAGCATGACACGTTGCCTAAATTTTATCCCTGTCTAGCTATTAAGGTTTTCATCCCAACACGTATTAACTTTGAGTTGAGCTCTCACTCTATCTTTCTCTGTCTCTCTTTCTCTTGTCTCTTCCTTCTTTCTCTCTCTCTTCTCCTTTCTTGCTTTCTTCTCCCTTTCTTTCTCTCTTTTTCACTCTTTACTGCACCCTATTCCCTTCTCCCATACATCATCTAATAATATACATGCATATATTCTAATTTCTACTAATAGTGATATAGGCAAATAAATTAATATCTCTGAGTCTCTAATATACCTTCCCTTAAAGCATAGCCTGTCTCACTTTTGTCTTCTTATACTCAGTGCACAGCACAGTACTTGGCACTTAACTGATTGGTATGGAAACAGGTTTTCCTTATACTAAACCTAGTCCATTATTCCCTAAGGTAGACCTCAATGATGGACTAGACTTAAAAGCCAGTTCTCTATCCTCAATACATACCACTAGCCAAAAATAACCAAAAAAATAAGTCAGAGAATATAAATTGAAGTAGTTAATTGGTGATATGTGGATCAATTAGATTTTTGGATAAAGGATGTGTATCAGTAAGTACCCCAACATACGCAAAGCACCTCAATATGCCCAACAAGCCAGACATAGAGCAGAGCCCAGCCTGGCTTCAGGGAGCAGGACCAGAGCAGGCCTCTGGGATGGGGTCCCCAGCAGTGGAGGTTCTTGGATCCCTCAACCCATAGGCACCAAAGGGAGCTTTGGAGATAACTGAGAGGGCTTTTTCTAAAGGCTAGAGGGAAGTAGGGTTCCCCCCCTGAACCCAATTCCAGGTGGTAGTGGCGGTGGTGGCAGTGGAGCAGCAGCAGCAGCAGTGGGAACAGCAGTAGCAGTAGTGGTGGTGGTAGCATCCCTTTATGGAACTCTCACCCTAAAGGCCCTGAATGAATTGAGCAGCTGATTTGAATCTTACCCTTGCGCTAACCAGTGACCAAACTCCTCACCCTTGATTGTGCCAACCTGGAGGAAGTGAGAACTTCAAGGCCCCCAGAGTATACGCTCCTCTTGACAAAGGACTTAAAAGTCAAGTAACTAGCTGGGAAAATGCCCACAAAAGGGACAAAAGGACTATATGAGGTTACTTTCGAGGTGAACAGGTACTTCTTTATATCCTTTTGGAGAAGACAGAAAAAAACTTACCATCAGAGGCCTCTATAATAAATATGCAATGGTCTCATGCCATGGAAGAACTCAAAAAATATTTTGAAAATGAAGTAAGAGAGTTTGATGAAAAATTGGGAAGACAAATATAAGACATTTTAAAAAAAACCATGAAAAGCGACTCAACAGCTTGCTGAAGGAGACCCAAAAAATGCTAAAGAAAATAACACCTTTAAAAATAGTCTAATTCAACTGGCAAAAGAGGGCCAAAAAAACCAATCAGGAAAATTCTTTCAAAAGCAGAAATAGTCAAATGGAAAAGGAGGTTCAAAACCTCACGGAAGAAAATAGTTCCTTAAAAATTAGAACGGAACCGATGGAAGCTAATGACTTTATGAGAAACCAGAAGTTGACCAAACAAAATCAAAGAATGAAAAAATGGAAAACAATGTGAAATATCTCAATGAAAAAACAACTGACCTGGAAAATAGATCCGGGAGAGAAAATTTAAAAATTGTGGGACTACCTGAAAGCTATGTTTCAAAAAAAAGAGCTAGACATCATCTTTCATGAAATTATCAAGGAAACCTTCCCTGATATTCTAGAACCAGAGGGCAAAATATGTACGGAAAAATCCACCGAGCAGCGCCTGAAAGAGATCCAAAAAGAGAAACTCCTACGCATATTTTAGCCAAATTCCAGAGGTCCCAGGTCAAGGAGAAAATATTGCATGCAGATTGAAACAATTCGAAATATTGTGGAAATATAATCAGGACAACACAGGATCTGGAAGCTTTACATTACGGAAATAAGGGGCTTGGAATATGATATTCCAGAAGTTAAAGGAACTGGGATTAAAACCAAGAATCATCTACCCAGGAAAACTGAGTACAGTACTTCAGGAGAAAACAGTCATTCAATAGTATAGAGGACTTTCAAGCATTTTGATGAAAAGCTCGGAACTTAATAGAAAATTTGACTTTCAAACACAAGAATCAAGAGATGCATGAAAAAGTAAACTGGAAAGAGAAATCATAAAGGACTTTCTACAGTTGAACTCTTTATACTCCCACATGGAAAGAAAATATTTGTAATCCTTGAGACTATTCTTAGTATTTGAATGGCTGGAGGGAATCACACACACACACACACACACACACACATATCAGTAGATAGTTAGTCAGATAGATACATACATGGATACATAGAGAGAGAGAGAACAGGGTGAATTGAATAGGAAGGGATCATATCTAAAAAATAAAACTAAGGGATGAGAGAGGAATACGTTGGGAGGAGAAAGGGAGAAATGGAATGGGGCAAATTTTCCCTCATAAAAGAGGCAAAAAGAAGTTTTTTTCAATAGAGGAGGAAACGGAGGAGGTGAGAGGGAAAAAGTGAAGCTTACCCTCATCACATTTGGGTCAAAGAAGGACTAACATGCAAACTCAGTTTGGTATGAAAACCCATCATACACTACAGGAAAGTAGGGGAGAAGGGGATAAGCAGAGTGGGGGAAACGATGGAAGGGAGGGTAAAAGGGAGGAGGGTCCAATTAGAAGTAAACACTCTCGGAGAGGGACAAGGTCAAAAAAAGAGAATAGAAGAAATGGGGGCAGGATAGGATGGAGGGAAATATAGTTAATCTTACACAACATGACTATTATGAGAGTCATTTGCAAAACTACACATATATACCCTATATTCAATTGCTGGACTTTTCAGTGGGGAATGGGTGGGGGAGGAAGGAAGAGAAGTTGGAAGTCAAAGTTTTTGGGAAAATGTTGAGAATCGTTTTGCGTATAACTGGAAAATAAGAAATTCAGGTAATGTGGAACAGAAATCTATCTTGCCTTACAAGACAAGAGAGAAGATGGGGAAAAGGGAAGGGAGGGGTTCTAGAATGGAGGATAGATTTAGGGAAGGGTTAATAAGAATACACGGTATCTTGAGGTGTGGAAAGGGAGAGTTGGGGAGAAAATTTAGAACACAAAACCTTGTGAAAATGAATGTTGAAAACTAAAAATTAAGAAATTAATTTTATTTATTTTAATGCTCTACAATCACTACCATAAAACTTAAACTTTTTTTCCACCTACCTGTCCCCCACCACTCCCTTCCCTCCCCATGACGCTATAAAATTCTATATAGTATCTACACATACGTTCCTATTGAATACATTTTCATTATAGTCATGCTGTGTAGAAGAACTGAAATAAATGGGGGAAATCGTTTAACCAAAATATAATGCGTGTGCATGCACATACACATACACACACACAAATCGTCTGCTACATTCTGTGATTGAACTCCATAGTTCTTTCTCTGAATGTGGAAGGCATTTTGCCTTAGAAGATCATTGGGAATTTCTTTTTTATAATGTCCTTACAAAAACTCTCGCAAACTATGGTTGTGCTTTGCACAGATTTCTCCTGGTTTTGCACCTTTCGCTCTTCAACAGATCACATAAGTTTTTCCAGCCTCTCTGAAGTCTTGTTCATCATTTCTTATGGGACCGTAGTATTCCATTACATTCATATACCATATCTTATTCAGCCATTCACGAATTTATGGGCATCCCCTTGATTTCCAGTTTTTGGCCACTATAAAAAGTGCTGCTATAAATATTTTTGTATATATGGGACCCTTTCCCATCTTTACGATCTCTTGTCCTAGAGGCAATATTGATGGGTCAAAGGGTATGCATATTTTTGTAGCCCTTTGGGCATATTTCAAAATCGTTCTCCAGAATGGTTGGATGAGCTCACAGCTCCACCAAAAATGAATTAGTGTTCCAACTCTCCCACATCCTCTCCAACATTTATCATCCTCCTGTTCTGTCATGTTTGCAATCTTATAGGTGTGATGTGGCACCTCAGAGTGGTTTGGATTTGCATCTCTCTAATCAAAAATGATTTGGAATATTTTTTCATATGATTATAGATATCTTTAATTTCTTCCTCTGAAAATTACCTGTTCATATCCTTTGAGCATTTACCAATTGGAGAATGACTTGTATCGTTGTACATTTGACTCAGTTCTCTATATATTCTAGAAAGGAGGTTTTTATCCCTGCGATTAGCTGTAAAATTTTTTTTCCCCAATATACTACATCCCTCCCAATTTTGGTTGCATTGGTTTTGGCTGTAAAAAAAACTTTTCAGTTTAAAGTAATCAAAAGTATCCATCTCGCACTTCATAATGTTTTCTATCTCTTCTTTAGTAAAAAATTCTTCCCTTCTACATAAATATGATAAATACACTATCACTTGCTCCTCCAGTTTGTCCATAATATCAATCTTTATACCTAAATCGTGTACCCATTTGGACTTTATTCTTGTGTAGGGTGTCAGGCATGGGTCTATGTCTAGCTTCTGCAACATTGTTATCCAGTTTTTTCCAGCGATTTTTGTCGAACAGTGAGTTCTTATCCCAAAATTTGAGGTGCTTGGGTTTATCAAAGAGGAGATTGCTATATTTATTGCCTACTGTTTCTTGAGTACCTAACATATTCCACTTGTCCACCCTGCTGTTGCTTAGCCATGATCAGGTGGTTTTGATAAGTGATGCTTTTAATACAGTTTGAGATCTGGTAGCACTAGGCCACATTCCCTAGCATTTCTTTTCATTAGTCCCTTTGGTATTCTGGACCTTTTGCTCTTCCAGATGAATTTTAATATTATTTTATCCAGATCTAGAAAATCTGATGGTTTAACTGATATGACACTAAATAAGTAAATTAATTTAGGTAGAATTGTCATTTTTATTATGTTGGCTCGGCCTACCCATGGGCAACTGATATTTTTCCACTTACTTAGACCTGATATTACTTGTGCAAAATGTGTCTTGTAGTTGTGTACATATAGTGCTTGAGTTTGTTTTGGCAGGTAAACTCTCTAATATTTTATAGTGTCTACCCTACCATTAAATTAGATTTTTTGACTTTGTTATTAATATATAGAAATGCAGAAGATTTGTGTGGGTTTATTTTGTAACCTACAACCTTTCCAAAATTGTTTATTATTTCAAGTAGCTTTTTACTTGAATCTCTGGAATTCTCTAAGTATAACATTATGTCATCTGCAAAAAGTGATAACTTAGTTTCTTCTTTGTCTATTCTTATTCCTTCAACTTCTTTGTCTTTTCGAGTTGCTACAGGTAACAGTTTTAGTTCCATATTGAATAATAATGGTGATAATGGACATCCTTGTTTCACCTCGATCTTATTGGAAATGTGTCTATCTTATTGTCATTGCATGTAATGCTTGGCGATGGTTTTAGGTAGATACTGCTTATTATTTCATGGAAAGTTCCCTTTATTCCTATCTTCTCTGTTGTTTTTAATAGGAATGGGAGTTGCATTTTTTCGAAAGATTTTTCTGCATCTATTGAGATAATCATGTGTTTTTTGTTAGTTTTGTTGTTGTTGTGATCAATAATGCTAATAGTTTTCCTAATTCTGAAGCAGCACTACATTCCTGGTATGAATCCTACCCTATCATAATGTATCATTCTCGTGATAAGATGCTGTATTCCTTTAACAAAAATCTTATTTAAAATTTTTGCATCTATGTTCATTAAGGGAATTGGTCTATAATTTTCTTCCTCTGTATTGTCTTTTCCTGTTTTGGGTATCAAAACCATATTTTTATCGTAAAAAAGAATTTGGGATGATTCCTTCCCCAGTTTTCAAAAATAGTGTATATAGTATTAAAATTAACTGTTCTTTAAATGTTTGATGGAATTCACTTGTAAATCCATCTGGCCCTGCTCAAAAGTTCAGTGTTGACTTGTTCAATTTCTTTTTTTCTGAGACGGAGTTTTTTAAATATTCAATTTCCTCTTCTGTTTATCTGGGTAATACTTATTTTTTAAAATATTCATGCATCTCATTTAGATTGTAGAATTTGTGGGTGTAAAGTTGGGCAAAAAAATTTCTAATTATTGTTTTAACTTCGTAAATTGGCTTTCTCCTTTCTCTCTTTTTTAATCAAATTCACCAAAGGTTTGTCAATTTTATTAGTTTTTTCGTAAAATCAGCTGTTGGTTTTATTTATTAATTCAATAGTTTTCTTAATTTCAATTTTATTAATCTTCCTTTGGTTTTCAGTATTTTTAATTTGGTACTTACTTGGAGATTTTCAACTTGTTCTTTTTCTAGCTTTTTCATCTGCATACCTAGGTCATGGATCTCCTCTTTCTCTCTTTGATTTATGTAGGCGTTCAAAGATATAAAGCTTCTTCTAAGAACTGCTTTTACAGTATCCCATAAGATTTTGTAGGTTGTCTTATTTTTGTCATTTTCTTGAATGAGGCTCTTAATTGTTTCTTTGATTTCTTCTTTAACTCAGTTCTTCTTCAGAATTAGATTATTAAGTTTCCAATTGATTTTTGGTTTATCTTTTCAAGGCCTTTTATTACCAATAATTTTTATTGCATTATGATACGAGAAGGATGCATTGATTATGTCTGCCTTTCTGCAGTGGATTGTGAGGTTTTTATGTCCTAGTACACAGTCAATTTTCGTATATGTGCCATGTACCGCTCAGAAAAAGGTGTATCCCTTTCTATTGCCATTCAATTTTCTCCAGAGATCTACCACATCTACTTTTTCCAGAGTTTTATTTACCTTCTTAACCTCTTTCTTGTTTATGTTGAGGTTAGATTTATCAAGTTCAGAGAGGGGGAGTTTGAGGTCCCCCACCAGTATAGTTTTGCTGTCATTTTCTGCCTTCAACTCCCCCAAATTCTCCTCTAAGGATTTGAATTTTATACCACTTGGAGCATACATGTTTAGTAATGGTATTGCTTCATTGTGTATGGTGCCTTTTAGCAAGATATAGTTTCCTTCTTTATCTCTTTTGATCAGATCTATTTCTGCTTTTACTTTGTCTGATATTAGGATCGCTACTCCTGCTTTTCTTACATCAGCTGAAGCATAATATATTCTGCTCCATGATTTGTCTTTTACCCTCATTTATATCCTCCCATTTCAAATGTATTTCTTGCAAACAATATGTTGGTGGATTATGGCTTTTAATCCACTGTGCTATCCATCCCCCTTTTATGAGAGAGTTCATTCCATTCACATTCAAAGTTATTATTAGAATCTGTGTATTTCCTTCCATCCTCTTTCCTACCATTTCTGCTTTTAGCTCTCCCTTCTCCCTTCCCCTCCTCAATAGTTTTCACTTTTCACCACCACCTCCTATAGCCTACCCTTCCTTCTTTTAGCCCCCCTCTCTTTTACTCCCCTTTATTTTTACTGCTTCTTCCCTCCTTTTCAGTTTCCCCTCCCCTTTCTTCCCCTTTCCCCTCCTACTGCCTATAGAGCTAGTATTGTTCCCTCCTTGAACCAAATCAGATGAGAATACCTCTCAAATAATGCTCATCACTCTCCCCTCTTTCCCTCTACTAAAATTTTCTACTTCTTCTTGTGATGTAATTTACCATTTTCTGCTTCCTCCTTTTCACACCTCCTCTTACAATTCCTTCTCATGCTCACATGATATTTTTAACATGACATCATTTATTTTATACCTGTTCCCTCTATGTACATACCTTTAGCATTTCATAATACATGTTCAGTTCTCAAGATTGATAGGTATTATCTTCCCTTATAGTGAGGTAAACAGTTTGCCCAAATTGAGTAACAACATTATCCCCACCCCTACCCCATTTACTTTTTTATGCTTCTCTTGAGACCTGCATTTGAAGATCGAGTTTTCTATTAAGTTTTGTCATTTTTGTCAGGAAGGTCTGGAAATCTCTTACTTCGTTGAATGACTATCTCCTTGTTTGAAATGTTATGCTGAACCTTGCTAGGTGGTTGATCCTTGGTTGTAGTCCCAGCTCCTTTGTCTTACAGAATATTAGTTTCTAATTCCTTCAATCTTTTGACTTAGAAGCTGCAAGGTCCTCTGTGATCCTGACTGTAGCTCCTCGATATTTGAATAGTTTCTTTCTGGCTGCCTGTAGTATTTTCTCCTTCACTTGATGGTTCTGGAATTTGGGAATGATATTTCTTGGGGTTTTGAGTTTGGGATCCCTTTCGGTAGGTGAACAGTGGATTCTTTCGATGACGATTTTGCCCTCTGGATCTAGCACTTCTGGAGAGTTTTCCTTGATGATTTCCTGGAAGGTATTGTCCGGACTCTTTGCTCATCTTGGCTTTCTGGTAGGTCAATTATTATTAAATTTTCTCTCCCGGATCTATTTTCCAGGTCAGTTGTTTTTCCAATTAAATATTTTATATTTTTCTTCTATCTTTTCATTCTTTTGATTTTGTTTGACTGATTCTTGCTGTCTCATTCAGTCATTAGTTTCTACTTGCCCAATTCTAATCCTTATCAAATTATTTTCTTCAGCTAACTTTTGCATCTCCTTTTCCATCTGTCTAATTTTTCCTTTTAAGGAGTTATTTTCTCCCGTTAATTTTTGTACTTCCTTTTCCATTTGTTCAATTTTTCTTTTTAAAGAGATGTTCTCATCCGTGAACTTTTTTTTTATACTTTTACAATCATTGGCCCATTTTTCTTCTATTTCCTTCTTCAGCTGTTCCAGGAGAAATGTTTGTGCATGCGAGGAGTTCCTAGTCCCTTCTGAAGTTTCAGATAGAAGTACAGTCTCACTACTGACCTCTTTGGTATTTGAGTTTTTGTCCTTGCCGCCATAGAAAGCTTCTATGGTCTTTTATCGCTTGTTTTGCTTTTTCTTCTTCATGATGGTGATTGTGTGTGGTGGCTTCTGGTTCTTTCAGTTAGAATCTCCAGAACTTGGTGTTGAGCTGACTTGTGTGAAAAAGCTAAGAACAAGTGCCTTTTTATCTTTTTGTTTTGTTTCCATGATCTGCCCTGGGGTTAGCTTGTTAAGTGTGGGGGAGGTGTGGTCTGGTCAGGGGAGATTTCCTCAGCTCAACTGAGGCAACGGCAAGCTCGGAGACGCTGATCCCAACGGCCCTATTTTCTTTCCGTTTCCCCTGGAGTGCTGAGGCATGCCTAGATTCTAGTGTGAGTTTCCAACCCTCCTTGCACTTATCTCCTGGCTCTGAGGCTTGCCTGTGTCCTAGTGCGAGTTTCCACCTCTCTGGGACCCCTCTCCTTCCAGTAAGTAAGGAATCCTCCTTAGCTATTTTCCTAGCGTCAGGTGTTATGAGACTATTTGATCTCTCTGTTGTTTCCACTGATCCAGTATTTTTCTAGGGAAATATTTTATAGTTCTTTCAAGGTCATCAAGGGGGGAGAAGAGCGGACTTACTGATCACTCCGTCATCCCGGCTCCCAGAAGTTCAAGTAGGTGACTTGAAGGCATTTAGTCTGTGGGCTGAAAGTCTCAGTTGCTACTGGGGCTGATATCTGGTGCTCAGAGGTTGTCACTCACTTGGCTCTGCTGGTCTCTCACCCCAGGCTGCCATTCCTCTGGTTCCATGTGCTGCTGTCTCAAGTTTCCCCGGGCCCTCTAGTGCTTCTGCACTGGACAAACTGCCCTGTGCTCAGTGGGCTCACCCCAGTGGAACACATCCTTTCTGTGCAACTTCCAGTCTGTCTTGGGCTTTGAATCTGCCAAAGTCTGTCTCCTTTAGGATTCTGGTCTTCCAAAATTTGGTCAGATTCTCTTTTAGAGGTATGTGAAGGAGTTTGTCTAGGAGCTTAGGTGAGTAGTTGCTCTCACTCCGCCATTTGACTCTGCCCCCAAGAAATTAATTTAAAAAAAAGAAAAACTATATCATACACACAGAAGCTATCCTAAAGACTCCAGCAAAAGTATTCCTGGATGCTATAAGATGTATTTTTCTATATATTGTTTCTAATCTTAGGTCCATTTTAGTGTTCACTCTATTTATAGTCATTGTAGACTCTGTCATCATCTTCAAGAAATAATAACTAATAAATAATTATTTTGAAAACTTATTGAGTTTGATGGCCATGTGATATCAAGTGGTAATCACAGGGGGAAATTGATGGGGGATCATGAACTGTAATTCCATAAGCAACACCCTGTCTATAACCCTTCAGGCCTATGTTTATCTGTAACTATGAAGGGATAAGTAGCTTACTTGTTGGAGAGCCAATTTGACCATTAATGGTGGTTGTGAGAATATCTCCAGGGTCTACATGACTATTACGTATTCAGATACAACACTTTTAAAAACAAGTGGTTGCCATGGAACATGTTTTTATATTCTATTTGTAGTTCATAATCTTTAATTTTGATACAAGTACAATCACAAATTTGAATTCCACAAGTTTTCACAATTTGTATTTCACAATTAAGTCATCAAAGGAGTTTTAAGAAAGAGTGAGCAAATTAATACAATTATTTTCTAAGTATCCATTGATTCAAAACTATGTTCAATATCCTTTGTCAAAATCTTTAAACATTGGGATTTATCTTTTACTTTTTCCTATCATTTTCTTCTGTGATGGTTTACCAAGAGTATCTCAAATAACGGGGACCTGTCATTAACCTGTTGTCATTTAAATTTACATGATGCAATGAAAACAAATCTGGATTCTTCAGAAAAGCTGGACTCAAATCCATGTTCTGTTCTTTACTCTCAGTGTGACCTTAAGGAAGTCACTTCATTTGTATGGGCCTTGGTTTCCACATGTTTAAAATAAGAGAAACTGTGTCATTTTCTAAGATTCTTTGAGTTCTAAATCTGTAGTGTTACTATAGACAATCTTTTAGCAAGTTTTGATCTGTCTGCCTGAAATGGAAGTCTAAGTCACGGAAGATCCTGGAGTTTATTTATATTTTAGAAAGGGAGGAAGCCACACTGGATCAGAATTGAAAGGCGTGAATTTCTTCCTGTAATAGAAGTTTTAAGGATCTATGAAAAGAGGAAAGAGAACACTTAGAGACGAGGGAGGCTATGTTTTTCTCCCTACCTTCCAGCTAAAGATGGTGGTCAGTGCAGAAACATTTGCATGTTCCTTCCTCAAACCCAAATCACCAAGGAAGACCAAAAATTGAAAACAAATGAAGTGATTGGCAAGATATTACTGTTTTTGGTTTGTTCTCTTCATCACAAGTGTTCAGTAAGGTGGCTGAAGGGTTTAGGATAAAAAGAGATGATGAATAACTGTCAGTCCTTACCATGACCCCAGGTTAACTTTTGTCAGAAAAAGTCAATATCAAGTCCAATATCACCTATTAACTGTCACTCCCTTTGAACAACCCTAGTAATGTCAAATTCTAGTAATTTTCTTGCATTACAACTCCTAAAGGCATTCACTCTGCTATATTGAGCTAAGTACCTACCCTGGGACCTTCCTGTAAACAGAGGAAGCTTGAAGCAGATCAGATCCAAAGTGTTTGCGTCCCTCATTGGGATTTATGGCAAGTCATAACATGGCTAAAAAAACAGAATGAAGGGAGCTTCTTTGTCTGGATTGCTTCAGGGTAGTTGGAATATCGTGACCAGCAATGATTTAAATGGATAAAAAATCCATAACAATAGAAATGAAGGGAAAACTGCTTCATTATGAAAGCCAAGCTTGGTCCTGGAGAAGAACTAAGCAAAAGCATCAGAATCTTTCATTGTATAATTGTATAACCGAGTAGGGAACTTTGTGTGTATGTTCGGACTTAGTAGATATTTTGTATACTTTTGATGAACTGCATGTGACTGAGGAATATGAAACTTAAAACCTCCCCCTTGCATTGCCACAACACAACCCCTTTTGAGTTGCCATATCAGCATAATACAATCCCCCTTGTGTTGCCACATTAACATCTACATCAACATAATATCTACTGGTTATTCCACTGCTACCTTGTCACCTATTCACAGGGTAGACTGTCGAGTTTAGATTGTGAGCCTGCCTGCCAGTCAACGGGAGTAAAAGACCAAAAGCGGGGTGGGATCTGTGTTAGAGTTATATAATCACTATTTTTGCCTTCTGTAATTTCCTCACTCTTCTGATTATTTATCAGAGAAGACAAGCCCCTTTCTCTGGATATTGTAATAAAATCTTGCTTTTTTGCTTTTACCTTGAGAAGTCTCTGATTTTTATTTGCGTTGGTGGTCTCTGACCCACACAGGATGGAAACAAAAGAAAATACATTAAGTTAAATTTAAAATGTTTGAAAATGTTAACTTAAATCATTTTCTTTTTAATTTAAAATAAAAATTGTTGATTGACATTCAAATCTCTAATTGTTTAAAGACATGTTTAAAATGAGTTTACAGATTTCCAGTTCTTGCAGCCAAGATGGCAGAGTGGTCAGTAATTGCTATCTCCCTCTCTTTATTGACTTTGATTTGCCCAGAGAATATCTTTCCAGGAAAATCCTGGAAAAGTTGGAGCAACAGAAGGGTTAAACAGACTCTCAGCCCGTGAGACTTGAAAGATTACTAAGGAGAATTCCTCTTGCTATGGTCAACGGCCAACAGAGCAGGATCAGAACTGTCCCAGACAGCCCAGCCTTCACAAATCAGGAGAAGATCCTGAACCCCAGGGGTTTGAAACCAGCAGCTGCCAACACCAGGACCCCAGGTGTGTTTCAGCACCCCAGTGGAATCTGGAAGACACTAGCTCAGACAGCTAAGCTTACTATACACTAGCTTAGCAGGGGAGCTTCCAGCACCGAAAACACCCCTCCCCCACACTTAACAAGCTAGCTCCATGGTAAGTGTGGGGAAAATCCCAAAGGACCTCCCCTGATCTTTGCTTTCAAACACCAGTCAGCTCAGCACCAGGTAAGAAATAGCATATTAGATTCTAGCTGAAAGAACCAAAGACCACAATCCACAAAACCTGAAGTTTTAGGCACAAGGGTTGTGGCACAGAGCACCCTGTGCCAAAGACGCAAAGATCTACTTTAAAATCCAGAAAAAGGATTATTATCATGAGTAAGAAGTAAAGCAGAAAAGAAAAAAAAACAGAATTTTTCTGTCGAGACAAGGACCAAAACACAAATACCAAAGAGGTCAGCATTGAGATTGTAATTCCATTTGAAATTTAGGAAGGGAATATGAACTGATCTGAAGCACAAAGAGCCTTCTTGGAAGAGCACTGGAAGGATTTTAAAACCCAAATTAGAGGAACAGAAGAAAAACTGGCCAATGATTTTAAAAATAAGAAAAAAGAATTCATTGAAAAGAACAGCTCCTTAAAAGGAAAGTTGGACAAATGGCAAAGGAAGTACAAAACAAAACTGGTGAAAATAACTCTTTAAAAGGAAAATAATGGACAGATGGAAAAGGAGATGCAAAAATTGACTAAAGAGTCGGGCAAGGAGAAGCTAATGAATGTATGGGACATCAAGAATAAGTCAAATAGAATGAAAAGATAGAAGAAAATGTAAAATATCTAATTGGATAGACAAATGATATGGAAAATAGGTCCAGGAGAGAAAAATCTAAGGATTATTGGTCTCCCAGAAAGCCATGATGAAGAAAAAGGAACTTGGACAATATCATCCAAGAAAATATCAAGAAAAATTGATAGAAATCCTAGAGCCATCAAAAGAATCCACAGTTCACCTGTCAAAAGGCACCCCAAACTAAAATCCCCAAGGAATATCACTGCCAAATTCCAGAACTCTGAAGTGAAGGAGAAAATACGACAGGCAGCCAGAAAGAAACGATATAAATATCGAGGAGCTACAGTCAGGATCACACAGGACCTTGCAGTTTCTACATTAAAAGACAAAAGGAGTTGGAACACAATTTTCCGTAAGGCAAAGAAGCTTGGTCTACAACCAAGGATTAATCACCAAGCAAAGCTAATTATAATATTTCAGTCAAGATGCTGAACATTCAATGAAATAAGGGATTTTCAGAACTTTCTGATGAAAAAGTCAGAACTCAATAGAAAATTTGATCTTCAAACGTAGGTCTCAAGAGAGGAATAAAAAGGTAAACAGGGGAAACCAACTTATTACACAATATGGGCAAACTGTTTATATCCCTATCAGTGAAGATGATACTTATTAATCTTGAGAATTGTATATTTGTCATGAAATGTAAAAGGTATATACATAGATAGAGGAAGTTGGCTTAAATTAAATGATGTGATGATAACAAATGTGATTTAAGAGTGGGAAGGTATTGTAATGGAAGATGTGAAAAGAAGGAGGCAGAAAAAAATAAATTCCATCACAGTAGAGGGAAACAGAGGAGGGAGATGAGCATTGTTTGAGAGGTACTCTCACCTGATTGGATTCAAGGAGGTTACAAAAACCTCGGTAAAGTATAGAAATACAATTAAATCTATAGGCACTAGAAGGGGAATGGGGAAAGAAAAGGGAAGGGAATTTAAAAGGGCGGGAAGAAGTAGTAAGAGACAAAAGGATTAAAAGGGAGGGAGCTGAAAGAAGGGAGGGAAGGCTGAGGGAGTCAGTGCTCAAAAAATTAAGACTTTAATCTGGAGCGGAAAGGAGAAGGGAGAACTAAAGAAAAAACAAGAGGAAAGGGGATCGAAGGAAAAACACTGATAGTAATCATAACTGTGAATGTGAGTAGGATGGACTCTCCTCTAAAACGGAGACAGAAAGCAGAATGGATTAAAAATTCCAACAATATATTGTTTACAAGATCCACATGTGAAACAGGGAGATTATACATAAGGTAAAGGGAAAACGTTAGAGCATAAGGTAAAGGAAAAATTTTGGAGCTGAATACATTGTTCTTCACCTGATGCGAAATAAGCAAGAGTAATAATCCTAATCTCAGACAAAGAGAAAACAGAAATAAATCTAATCACAAGACATACGGAAGGAAACTATATCGTCCTAAAAAGCACCATAGAACACGAAGCAATTTCATTACCAATACATATATTTCAAGTGGTATAACAACCAAATTCTTATACGAGAAGTTAAGGGAGTTACAGGAACAAATAGACAGCAAAACTATACTAATGGGGGACCTCAACCTATGCCTCTCTGAATTTGATAAAGCTAACTTCAAAATAAACAAAGAAGTTAAGGAGTTGAATAGAACTCTAGATAGGTAGATATGATAGATCTCTGAAGAAAATTGAATGGGGATAGAGAGCAACATATCTTTTTCTTAGTGATATATGGCAAAATATAAAAATTGACCGTCTACGAGGCCATAAAAATCTCATAACCCAGTGAAGAAAGGTAGAGGTAGTGAACGCATTGTTCTCAGATCAAAATGAAATAGAACGTATTTGTAATCAAAGGCCATGGAGACGTAAAGCAAAAGTCATTTGGAAACTAAACAATCTAATCCTAAAAAATGAATGGGTTAAATAACAAATTATGGACACAATCAATGACTTCATTCAAGAGAACGACAATAACGAGACCAAATTTTATGGGATACTACAAAAGCAGTTCTTAGGGGAAGTTTGATATTGTTAAGTGACTACATGCATAAAATAGAGAAAGAGGAGATCAATGAATTGGGCATGCAGCTGAAAAAGCTTGAAAAAAGAACAAATTAGAAATCCCCAAGTAAATACCAATTTAGAAATACTGACACCCAAAGGAGAGATTAATAAAATTGAAATTTAGAAAACTGTTGAAGGATTAAATATTGGTTATATGAAAAGAAAAAGAATAAAATTGATAAACCTTTGGTTCATTTGATTTTAAGAAGAAAGAAAACCAAATTACCAGTATCAAAAATAAAAAGTGTGAACTCACCTCCAATGAGAAATTAAAACAATAAGAAGAAATTACTTTGCCAACTGTATGCCTATAAATTCGACAATCTCAATGAGATGGATAATTGTTTAAAAAGATATAAATTGTCCAGATTAACAGAAGAGGAAGTTGAATAATTAAATAATCCCATCTCAGAAAAACAAACTGAACAACCATCAGTGAACTCCCCAGGAAAAATTCTCCAGGGTCAGAGGGATTTAAAAGTGAATTCTATCAAAATTTAAAGAAGAGTTAATTCCAGTACTATATAGGTTATTTGGGAAAATTTTGGAAGAAAGGGTCTTCCCTAATTATTTCTATGGTACAAATATGGTTTTGATATCTAAACCAGGAGGAGCCAAAACAGAGAAAGAAAATTATAGATCAATATCTCTTATGAATATATATGCAAAAATTTTAAATAACATTTTAGCAAAAAATACAGGAAATTATCAAGAGAATAATGTATTATAATCAGGTAGGATTTATACCAAGAATGAGGGGCTGGTTAAATATTAGGAAAACCGTTAACATTATTGATCATACCAACAACAAAACTAACAGAAACCATGTGATTACCTCAAGAGGTGCAGACAAAGCTTTTGACAAAATATAACACTCATTCCTATCGAAAACACTGGAGAACATAGGAATAAATGAAACTTTCCATTAAATAATAATAAGAGTCTACCTAAAACCTTAAGCAAGCATTATATGCAATTGGGATAACCTAGATGTATTTCCAATAAGATCAAGGATGGAACAAGGGTATTCATTGTCACCTCTATTATTCAATATGATACAAAAATTCTAGCTGTAGTGATAAGAGAAGAAAAATAAATTGAATGAATTAAAATAGGAAAAGAAGAAACTAAATTATCACTCTTTAAAGATGATATGATGACATACTTAGAGAATCGCAGAGACTCAAGTGAAAAACTTCTTGAAATAATAAACTACTTTGGCAAAGCTACTGGTTACAAAATAAACCCACACATATCTTGTACATTTCTATATATTACCAAAAAAGCCCAACATCAAGAGATAGAAAGAGAAATCCCCTTTAAAGCTAGAGTAGATATTGTAAAATATTTGGGAGTCTACTTGCCAAAACAAACCCAGGGACTATGTGAACACAATTAAAAAACAGTTTTCAGATGAATAAAGTCAGATCTAAGTAAGTGGAAAAACATTACTTGCTCCTGGATGGGCCAAATCAATATAATAAAAATGACAATTCTACTTAAATTAATTTACTTATTCAGTGACATACCAATCAAACCATCAGATAATTATTTTGTGGAGCTATAAAAAATATCAAAATTAATCTGGAAGAGCAAAAGGTCCAGAATATCAAGGGTACTAATGAAGAGAAATGCTACGGTAGGTGACCTAGCTCTACCAGATCTCAAATTTTATTGTAAAACAGCAGTTATAAAAACCAGTTGATACTGGCTAATAAACAGAAGGGTAGACCAGTGGAGTATGTTAGGTACCCAAGATACGGTAGTCAATGAATACAGCAAACTACTGTTTTATAAACCCATGGACCTCAGCTTCTGGAATAAGAACTGTCTTTTCAACAAAAATTACTGGGAAAACTGAATAACTGTGGCAGAAACTTGGCATAGACCAATGCCTGACATCATACACAAGCATGAAGTCCAAATGGGCACATGATCTAGGTATAAAGATTGATACCCAACAAATTAGTGGAGAAAGTAAGAGTGTATTTTTCAGATTTATGGAGAAGGGACGAATTTTTCGTCAGATAGAAAACGTTATGAAATCCGTAATGGATAATTTTGATTACATTAAATTTAAAAGTTTTAGCACAAACTCAGTGCAATCAAGAGTAGGAAGGAAGCAGAAAACTGGGAGAGAATTTTTACAAAGAGGGTCTGTAATAAAGACCGGATTTCTAAAATATATAGGAAGCTGAGTCAAATGTAAAAGAACACAAGTCATTCCCTAACTGATAAATTGTCCAAGTATAGGAACAGGCAGTTTTCAAAGGAAGAAATCAAAGCTTTCTATATTCATATAAAAAATGTTCTAGATCACTATTGATTAGAGAGTTGCAAGTCAAAACAACTCTAAGATACCTCCTCACACCTATCACATTGGCTAACATGGCAAAACAGGATAATGATAAATGTTGGAGAAGATGTGGGAAAGTTGGGACATTAATTCGTTGTTGGTGGAGTTTTGAGCTGATCCAACCATTCTGGAGAGCGACTTGGAACTATGCTCAAAAATGTGCATACCCTTTGACCTAGCAATACCGTTTCTAGGACTATATCCACAAGAGATCATAAAAATGGAAGTGGTCTTACATGTACAAAAATATTTATATCAGTACTCTTTGTGGTGGCCAAAAACTGGAAATCAAGGGGATGCCCACCAGTTGGGGAATAACTGAATACACTGTGGTATTTGAATATAATGAAATACTACTTTGTTTAAGAAATGCTGAACAGGAAGACTTCAGAGAGGCCTGGAAATACTTATATGAACGGATGCTCAGCAAAAGGAGCAGAACCAGGTGAAGTGTTTACATGCTGACAACCACAGGATGTGAGGGTTCTTTATAGGAGACTTAGAATTTCATTGCAATGACTAGTTGACTTAAAAAATTCCCAATGGTCTCTGAAGGTAAAATGCCTTCCACATCCAGAGAAAGAACTATAGAATTCAATCGCATAATGTAGCAGATAATTTTCTTTTGTATTACGTTTTGGTTTCTGTTATGATTTCTCCCATTCATTTTAATTCTTCTATGCAACATAACAAAGGTGAAAATGTATTTAATAGGAATGGATGTGTAGGACCTATATAAAATTGTATGCTGTCTCAGGGAAGGAGGGTGGAGGGAAAGAAGGAAGGAGGGGAAGGGGGGGAAAAATTTCAAGTTATGAGGAAGTGATTGTAGAACACTGAAAACAAAAAGTAACAAAATAAAATAAATAAATAAGAACTTACTGTCATATGGTAAAACATATAAAAATGAGTTTATAAAATTAAAAATAAATAAAATATTTGCTTTCTGGATAGAGAGGAAATGTGATATAAAAAGAATGGAAATTGATAAAAATAATTTGAATGTAAAACAAAATATATATTTATATGTCTTCAGCAAGACTAGGTCCAGCTACCTCAGTGAATCAATAAATAATGATTTATTTCTTGCTATGTAACTGGCACCATGCCATTCACTGAAATTACAAAGAAAGGTCAAGGCTAGCAATAGGACTCAGGATTAAAGAGAATAAAAAAAATTAGATACGCTTGTGGTGTTACATGATTTAAGGATTTAATTCCCAAAGGATGCACATGAAGCATACTTCAGGGAATACACACAAGAAAGCCACAATGATATAAATGTCTCTTCATCTTCACGAGAGGATCCTGGAACCTTGGCTCTGAAAGGGTCCTCACAATGTTGTATATATTTCAGTGCAATATAGTTAAACCTTCTAAAATCGTTGACGGTTGTTCTTTCAGCCTCTGCCTTTAGTCTGACATGAACCATGGGAAGTTCCTTATACAGAAACTGTACTACTTTCAAAGGTAAGAAATTCTCTCCTTGCTAAGATGCTAACACTAAAACACTCACTTTAGAGTTTTTGGGGGTATTTACACATTGCATCACACTGAGGAAAAAGTATGGATGTTGACAAATTTGTGAGTGATTAAAAAAATACATTTATTAAATACCTACTATATTTCAAAAAGTTCACTAGTGAGTAAGACTGACTAGTGGAACAACTTTACACCTAGGGCCACAGCTTCGTTTAGATTCTATAAAATTCATTTATAACATTTAATATTACCTTTTCATACCCTTGAAATTCTGTTCATCTATATTCGCCACTATCGCTCTAAATTGCAATTAAATGAAAGTACCCTAGTCTAACCCAGGACTCTGACCAGCTGAAGATTCCATTCCATATTTCCCAAACCATGTAGCCCGGTTTTAATAACCGTATCGATTTAACTCAAAGGAACACAACTAGGGAAACGTAGAGTTAGAAAAATCCTTAAGATAAACAATATCACTATTAGGGAAAAAAAAACCATGAAAAATAATTACAATGTGTTAGAGAGGTAAGGAACATTTGAATGCAAAATATTAAAGTTAGAAATGAGTTCTTAAGCCATCCAGTCCGTCAGCATCATTTCAAGGAAGGCATGAAACAACAAAGTCACTCAATGGTACAGAAGGAAAGAGGATAACTTCTTTATTCTGCATTAAAAAAAATGGAGTTCAATAAAGACAGCACTTATCCAGAAAAGTGTTTTGAGAAACCTGCGTTATAAACTTTGATTTAAAATATAATATTTATTTGCATTCCTTTAAAAAAATCTACACAAAGAAGAAAACCAGAGGGAAATAAGGAAGAAAGAAAAATAGTTAAAGGAGGGAAGGAGAAAAGGAGAAAAAAAAAGAAATACAGATGGACAGACAAACAGGGAAAGAAGGAAGCTATATAGTTATCCACTAACATTGGTGGTAATAGTTAAAGGATCCTAAAATGATATAAGTATTAGCTTTCATATTTATTAAGTCCATTCTCATATGTCTGCTAATGGTGCATCTCTCAGTTGACAGGACATGAGAAAATGCGTACCACAAACCACACCGAAGTTACAGAATTCATCCTCCTGGGACTAACTGAGGATCCAGAATTGCAGAAGATCCTTTTTATGGTATTCCTAGTGATCTATATCATTACTCTGATGGGCAATCTGGGCATGATCATGCTGATCCATAACAGTCCTCGACTTCACACTCCCATGTACTTTTTCCTCAGCCATCTCTCCTTTGTCGATTTATGTTACTCGTCCAACATCACGCCTCAGATGCTAGTTCATTTCCTTTCGGAAAGAAAAGTCATCTCCTATGGAGGATGTTTCACCCAGTGTCTTTCCTTCATTGCCTTGGTGATTACTGAGTTTTATATCCTTGCCTCAATGGCTATTGATCGCTATGTGGCCATCAGCAGCCCTCTTCATTACAGTAGCAAAATGAACCATAATGTCCGCCTCTGCCTGGTCATTGTCCCCTATGCCTATGGCTTCCTGAATGGCCTTTCCCAATCCCTGCTGACCTTTCACTTATCCTTCTGTGGATCTAATGAAATTAACCACTTCTACTGTGCTGACCCTCCTCTCCTGTTATTGGCCTGCTCTGATGTCTATGTCAAAAAACTGGCCATGTTCAAAGTAGCTGGCTTAACTCTTTCAAGCTCTCTTTTTACAATTCTCTGTTCTTATATTTTTATCTTTGCTGCCATTTTGAATATCCAATCAGCTGAAGGCAGACGTAAGACCTTCTCCACTTGTGCGTCTCATTTAATAGCAGTCATTCTGTTTTACGGGACTCTCTTTTGCATGTACTTACGACCCCCTTCTGAACAATCTGTAGAAGAATCCAAAATAATTGCTGTCTTTTATACTTTTGTGAGTCCCATGCTAAATCCCTTGATCTACAGCCTCAGAAACAAGGATGTCATTGAGTCTATGAACAAAATGTTCCAGAGAAACCACTTCCTGAAAATGGCAGGATGTATTACATAGACATTTTGGATCGTAGAATCATGAATTGTCATTAAGTTTAAACCAACAAACAACTCTAGTCTTATCGTTCCATTTAATAAATTAGGAAATTTTGATTCAAATTCTGAAAGTCCCCTCCCTATGGCTACAAAATAAGTATCAGTAGTAAGTTCCGGAGCCAACTTTCTTATCCAATTCCAGTGAATCCATAGTAAGTATTCCTTTTGTTGCATTGTGACTTCCATCTTGTCCTTACAATTCAGATACAGGCAACAACAAGAAGCCTGTCCTACTCGCTGACACATCATACAATACCAAAGAACACAATATATTCTCAGAAAAATAAGTCTGTTGGTAGTACTGACAGTGATGTCAGTTATTATGATAATGTGCTCATGTTGAAAATGCTAATGCAGCTGCCGCTATTTCTTTTGGTAATTCTCTTCACAAGAAGCTCCGTAACAGTTGACAGAGTGCTGTCTTGGACATGGGAATGGTTGACTTCAAGTTCTATATCTGAAATATACTGATTGTGTCATTTTAAATGTTGCATTTAACATATTAATGATCTTTGCATCTCTCTGATCTTATAATCAACAGACCGTATTTTGGTAAAAGAAGCTCCCTTGAACGAGAGTTCCTTATATTAATGCAATCACAGGTCTGATCCCTATCACTATCCCCTACATATCTTTATACATTTCGTTAAAAATTCCTACTTGTTCATAATTTGGTGATGGGATTTCAAAGCAATAAAAAAAGGAATCATATGCACTTATTCGCTTTCTAACAATAACACTGAGGTGTAGGTATTTTATTATTTGCAATTTACATATGAGAAAACAGACAAGCAAAGATTAAGTAATTTATCAGGGGTCACATAGGTGGTAAGCGTCTGCAAAGGGGTGTGAACTTTTGGAGGTTTTCCGGAAACCAAGTCTATCACTCTAGCCACTGTGCTACCTACTTGTAGCTTTGTGTGTGTGTGTGTGTGTGTGTGTGTGTGTGTGTGTGCGTGCAGATGTATAAACAGATTAGATCTCATATTCCTTGACATTTAAAAATGTCTTATTTTCTCAGTTTCTTCATCTGTATAATGGAGATACTAATAGAAATGTTATGTTATTAAATGTTTAACAACTAGCTTTTCCGAAACAAAAGTGTACACAATAGACTTTTAAGTTTAATATGCATTAATAACATTTTTCTCCAGCACTTTCTTAAGTTCAGACAATCACAGATTACAACATATCAAGCCCTTATTTAGCATTTGATGATTTCCTAGGGGTAGATTCACACACTGAAAATACTACAGTCAGCTCTTTTGAATTCTTCATTACAACTGGATCCGGTACACATCTATACACCACCCACCTGACAGGACTAGGATGAAAATTAAATGAGATAGTAAGTCAAATGCTTTACACTTAAAGCTAAAATCATTACATGCATGTACCTTGAGATTCGAAATATCATTATAAATACATGGGAGAAGGAGAGTGGTATTTTCATTCTCTGTGTCTATATTGGAATAGTATCAATGTCAACTCTTAAATCCATTTATCACTCAACCAAATTCTATCTGGTAATTTCATGGTATTTCTATTGTGGAAAAAAATTATTCAAAGGTACTTGCATCACCATTGCCTTATGCTTGCCTGTGGGGCGGAAAAGCTGGGAATTCACATTCTTGCATGACTGACTAATAAACTAACGTGTATCCTTTGTGTGCTTCTTGGTGTGGTACCCACGATCTCGCAAAAAAAATGAACAAAGGAGGGAGGACGTGGTTTACCCCAGGTTATACAAGGAGTGAGTGTCATGGCAGAATTCAAAACCAAGTCAGCTGATTTCAAATCCACCTGAACCACGTGTTTACTCTGTCATTCTCCTATTCTTTTTTTAATTTTTAAAACTATTTTATTTAAATATAAATTTATTTATTTAACTTTTTACATTCATTTTCACGAAACTCTGGGTTTCAAATTTTCTCCCCATTTGTCCCTTCCCTCCACCCCAATACACGCAGCATTCTAATTTCCCCTATCACCAAACTGCCCTCCCTTCTATTATCCCTCCCTTCTCTTGTCCCCATCTTCTCCTTTGTCCTGTAGGACCAGATAACTCTCTATTCCCCATTACCTGTATTGCTTATTTCCTATTAGCAAGAACAATACTTAACAGTTGTTTCTAAAACTTTGAGTTCCAACTGCTATCCATCCCTCCCTCCCCACCGATTCCCTTTGGGAAGGAAGGCAATTCAATAAAGGCCATATCTGTGTAGTTTTGCAAATGACTTCCATAACACTCGTGTTGTGTAGGAATGACTATATTTCCCTCCATCCTATCACGCCACCCATTTTTTCTATTCTCTCTTTTGATCCAGTCCCTCCCCAAGAGTGCTGATTTCAAATTACTCTCTCCTCCCGTTGCCCTCCCTTCCATCATCCCGCCCACCCTGCTTATCCGCTCTCCCCCACTTTCCTGTATTGTAAGATATGTTTTCATACCAAAACGCGTGTGCATTTTATTCCTTCCGTTAGTCGAATGTGTTGAGAGTAAACTCCATGTTTTTTTTTCCCTCAGCTCTCTTTTTCCCTCCACTAAAAAAGTCTCCTGCTTGCCTCTGCTATGAGAGATATTTTGCCCCATTCCATTTCATCCTCTCCCCTCCCACTACATTTCTCTCTCACCGTTTACCTTGATTTCTTTTAAGATATGATCCCGTCCGATTCAATTCACTCTGTGCTCTCTGTCTCTGTGTGTGTGTGTGCATGTGTGTATGTGTCTCTGCATGCGTGTACATTTGTGTGCACGTATGTGTGTGTGTAATCCCACCAACTACCCACATACTGAAAAGTTTCAGGAGTTACAAATATTGTCTTTCCATATAGGAATGTAAACTGTTCAACTTTGGTAAGTGCCTTATGACTTCTCTTTGCTGTTTACTTTTTCATGCTTCTTCTCATTCTTGTGTTTGAAAGTCAAATTTTCTTTTCAGCTCTGGTCTTTTCATCAAGAATGCTTGACAGTCCTTTATTTCATTGAAAGACCATATTTTCCCCTGAAGTATTATACTCAGTTTTGCTGGGTAGGTGATTCTTGGTTTTAATCCTAGTTCCTTTTACTTCTGGAATATGCTGTTCCCTGCCCTTCAATCCCTTAATGTAGAAGCTGCTAGATCTTGTGTTATCCTGACTGTATTTCCACAATACTGGAATTGTTTCTTTCTAGCTGCTTGCAATATTTTCTCCTTGACCTGGAAGTACTGGAATTTGGCCACATTGTTCCAAGGAGTTTCTCTTTTTGGATCTCTTTCAGGCGGTGATTGGTGGATTCCTTGAATACTTATTTTGCCCTCTGGTTCTAGAATATCAGGGCAGTTTTCCTTGATAATTTCATGAAAGATGATGTCTAGGCTCTTTTTTTGATCCCGGCTTTCAGGTAGTCCCATAATTTTTAAATTGTCTCTCCTGGATCTATTTTCCAGGTCAGTTGTTTTTCC
>CM053770.1:266235512-266260470 GCA_028658325.1 Potorous gilbertii
CATTGGCTTTTTGAACCCCTTTTGCCAATTGAGTTAGCCTATTTTTCAAGGTATTATTTTCTTCAGCATTTTTTTGGGTCTCCTTTTGCAAATTATTGACCCGTTTTCATGCTTTTCTTGCATCTCTCTCATTTCTTTTCCCAGTTTTTCCTCCACCTGTTAACTTGATTTTGAAAATCCTTTTTGAGCTCTTCCATGTCCTGAGCCCATTGGATATCTATTTCAGATGTTTGGGATACAGAGGCCTTGACTCCTATTTCTTTCCCTGATGGTAAGCATTGTTCTTCTTCATCAGAAAGAAAGGGAGGAATCATCTGGTCACCAAGAAAGTAGCCTTCTCTTGTCTTATCTTTTTTCCCTTTTCTGGGCATTTTCCCAGCCAGTTACTTGACTTCTGAGATTCCTCTCCACCCCAGCCCAGATCTTCCCAGCTTGTGCTTAGGGTCTGAGATTCAATGCTGCTCCCCAGCCTCAGGGCTTTCAGCAGCAGGGCCTGGCTGCTATTCAGAGTAAGACTAAATCAGGCTCATTTCCCTCAGTGGTTTATGCAGAGACCTTCCGTAATGGTGCTCCTACCGAGCTCCTGCCTCCTCCAGGAGCCTCTGACCCCCGCTGCCTGTGCTGCTGCCTCCCGAGGGGCCTTAGTTATGGAGATACACTGCTTCCCTCTCTGCCCGTCCAGATGTCTCTCTCACTGACCCTTGTATCTGTGGGTGAGGCGACCTTCGCGGACGCTGGAGATTCTGTCCCTGAAGCCTGCTCGAATCTGTTCCTCTCCTTCCCGGGCGGGCAGGGCAGGGCTGGCCTCTGCTCCCATCCGGTGTATGATGGACCTTTGTGGTCGGTTTTTCAGGGCTCTCTGGAACGGAAATCTCCTTCACTCTGTTTCTGTGAGGCTTCCACTTCTTCAGAATTTGTTGGGAGTCCTTTTTTACAGGAGATCTATGGGCTGTGGGTTCGAAGCTAGCATATGTGAATCTTTCTACTCTGCCATCTTGGCTCTTTCCCGCCCATTCTTCTATTCTTGATTAATAAGTTCATCACTACCCATGATCCCGGCTATCATTTCTCCCTTTTGTTCTTGATGCTAGAGTTAATGAGTTTACGTTTACATTGACTTCTTAAATCCCTTGTTCTCTTTTCTTTTAGCTATTCATACTTTGTCCATTGTCAACCTGGTTTGCATCTGTCCCATTTGCCTTTTCTTATATAGCTCACATACTTATGAATGCTTTGGGAGGAAGTCAGATAACAATACAGACTAGACCCCATACTGACTTATTTTCAACAAGTCAAAACTCTAGCTTCTGCTTGAAGACTCCTAAGGAACAGGAACCCACCACCTCTCATTTTTGTGCATTCCACTTTTCATCAACTATCATTTAAAGAAGAAATCACTTTCCCTCCCTTCCCTCCATCTGAAACCTAAATTGTATTTTCCATAGCTTTTATTATTACTCCTGGTTTGGTCCTTTGGGACCAAATAGAACACACCTGAACTTCCTCCTTCATGATAGTCCATAAAAACCATTGAAGAGAGTTGGCGTGTTCACTATTTGTTCTTCCCCTCTTCTCTTCTCCAAGCTAAAAAACTCAAGCCCCTTTAACTGACCATCAAAAGATGTGGATTCAAGGCCCTTCTATATTCTGATTGTACTTCTTTAGACACCCTCCCCAGTTTATCAGCATTCGTCTTAAGAAACTTCCTTACAATTAGAGCATTTCAAAATTCAAATAGAAAGGCTAAATGATACAGTAGAAGAAGAGGAGGATTTGGATGTAACAAGATTTTTTTTGTTCACTTGTTTTGGGCTTGTCCAAGTGTTCATGATTCCGTTTGAAGTTTTCTTGTTGAAGATGTTGGATTTTTATTTCAGCTCATTTCACAGATGAGGAAATTGAGACGAACAGAGATAAGTGACTTTTCCAGGGTCACAGAACTAGTAAATATCTGAGGCCATATTTGAACTCAGGTCTTCTTGACTCTAGGCCTGCTGCTCCATCCACTACTCCACCTTAGTGAACTTCGATTAGTTATGTAAATACTAGCTCTTGCATTATTATTGTTATTGCTGTTAACATTTTTACTACTACTACTACTACTACTACTACTGCTACTGCTACTATTACTACTACTACTAATAGTAGGTAGCAAGAGTCGGAAGAGATACAGTGGGAGGAGGAGGTACAAGGATGAATGGATTCCCTTTCACTGGAGGTCTTCCCAGGAAGACTTGATGAACACTTGGTAGGCTTTAAGATACTGGAGGACAGGTGTGGTTTTCATTTTATCTTTCTTTTCCCAGCACCTCATATCATATCACAGCATCCTGCATAGAGTAGGCCTTGGATAACTTTTTTGGGGGGGATTATTTTACAACATTATATTAAGGAAATGATTTTGCAGGCACTGGATGCAATAGGAAACTTCAGGCACCTCCTTTTAACTTAAACATTCTTGGTTCTATGATTCTCTGTCATTGTAAGAGGGTCATTGGACCTTTGAATTGAAGGAACTTCAAGAGATCATCTGATTCCTCCTTAACTAGACAGGTGCCGCTCATAAACAATCACATTCTCTGTTTCTATGTAGGCTTGAAAACAAATTTACCATAATGAAATATAGAAAAGTATGGCAAGTATAGACTCTGAATACACACACATAAATATATTGTCCTGTATGTGGCAAGTCAGGTGTATGTGTGTGTGTGTATGTGTGTGTGTGTGTGTGTGTGTGTGTGTGTGTGTGAGAGAGAGAGAGAGAGAGAGAGAGAGACAGGAAGAGACAGAGACAGGCAGAGACAGACAGAGATAGAGAAAGAGAGACAGAGAGAGGCTGATAGAGACTGAGAGACAATAAAACGAGGAGACAGAGAGACAAAGGGAAAGGCAGAGAAAGGGAGATGGAGAAGGAGAGAGGAAGAAGGAGAGACAGAGAGAGAAAAGGACTAACAAAGTTAGTCCAATAAAATTCATGAAGCAGTCCTATTGTCCTACTCATTTTACAGCTGGGGAATCTGAGGCATAAAGACGATAAGTGACTTACTTGCCCAGGATCACAAATTGGTAAGTATCTGAGACCGTTTTTGAAATCAGATCTTCCAGATTACAGGCCCAGCACCCTGTCCATTATGCCGCTTAATTGCTTCAAATGATATAGTACAATTCAAATGCAACTTCCCTAATTCCAAATTGGTACTATTTCCTTTACACCATGATTGACAAGAATATATATATATATATATATATATATATATATATATATATATATATATATACACACATACACACACACACACACACACACACACACACACACACATATATATATACCTAGCAAGTAGAATGACAATGAGATCATGAATCCAGGGGCTACCAACATGTGAAACACACACCCTCAATAAAATATTTTTTCATTATTGCTATTGATAATTATTATAATATACTAATCATGACAGAGCCAATTGCTTCACACCTTAAAGAAAGATATCAAAGGGCATATATACCTTGGAGAAACTTTTTGGAGCATTCTGTCTATAGGACTGTATCCACTGACATCCACAGTCTTTGAATTCAGCTTGGTCAAAACTTAATCCATTTAGCTAGAATGGAAGAATGAGCCATAATTTTTGATGTGGCCAATGTGGAATTGACTTAGCTTGATAATGCACATTTTTTACAAATGTTTTTTATCTTTCTTTTCCCCCCGAGTGAGTGGGAGAAAAAATAATAAATGCTTGATATCTGAAAAACAGTAATAAAAATAAAATAAAGTAAAAGGAAGCTGGTAATTTTCCTGAAACTTTTTTACATTTATAAGCTTACATTCGTGAAGTGAATATTTAATTACTTTTATAATTTCATTAAATTCTTTCAGAATTTTAAAAACAAAACAAAATTGAAATCTTATATTAAGTCCTACAACAGTATTTTTACATTTGATTTTTTTCATGGTTTCATGAAAAGAATATTTTACTTGGAGAAATTTAAATGTTAAAAAAAAAATTGGTGATGAGGAGTTGGAGGGGAGAGGCATGCTTACTGACTTCAAATATCTGAATTGTTTGCTTGTGATCCAGGAATTAGAAATCTTCTCTTTGGTATTAGGTGACAGAAGTAGGTGCAATACAGAAAGAGGGAAAATTAGACTTGTAAGGGGTGGGGGAAAACAAATAGCTGGAGTTGTCCCCAAGTAGAAAGGACTGCTTTAGAAGGTAGTGGGACACCCACACTTGGGGCTGGTCAAGTGAAGAATAGATGGCCATTTACTGGCCATATTGCAGAGAAGATCCTTATTGACTAATAAAATTAGTAGTTACTATTAACACAGAGTTTTAAATTTTACAGTGGCTATGTGTGTATCATTTCATTTAATTCTCATCAATAACCTTAGAAAATAGGTGATATTATTATCCCTATTTTACAGATCAGGAAACTGAACTTGTGAGAAGTCTGGTGATTTCTTTAAAGTCATACAGCTGATAAACCTTTGAACAAAGACGCAAACTCGGGTCTTTCTGATTCCAAGTCCAGTGCTTTCTGTGGCTGCCCCCCTAAAGACCCAGAGAACCCTGATGTTCTCTAAGTATGATAATTGTAGTATTCAGAGTATAGGCATCTCAGCAAAGGAAGAAGAGCTACTCACCTTTCAGATATAACTCTGTCTTATTTATGAAATCTTGTTGCCTATGTCAATATTCAGGTGTGAGGGGATAAGTAATCTTTAGGAATATGAAACAATGCGAAGTAGAGTGTGCTCTTGAAGGCAGAGAAAGTAGAGAGAAAAAATCTTAAAGTCGGTGCTTGGTACTTTGCTTAGATTCCTGGTCATGGGCAGCACAGCTCTGCAGGGTGTGCAGTCAGTGACTTTCACTTCATATATTTTTAAAATTGAACATTTAAAATTACTGAACATGAAGGACATTGATTTCATTTATGAGCCAAAAGTAAGGATTTTAAAAGTTTTTTAATTCATATTCAGCTTAAATAAAAAATAAAGAAGAAGAAAAATTTGCCCTGTACACAATAGATCATGAACAAATTCAATTTAAACAAAAAATTTCCATTTCAAGAAAACCCATCTAATAAGTATTACACATTGTTTTCAAAGCTGTCCAGTTTTTCTTTTCTGCCTTGTAGGTTTTCTTTTGTTTTCTCTTGGGCGATTTTTGTTATTTTTTTCCCCTTCCTCCTCACTTCAAAAAAGGCCGCAATTAAGTGTAAGGGTGTGTTGATGAGTGTATATATGTACACACATACATATATACACAGACACATACATGTACAGTACAGATATGTATATCTTTCTATGTTTTTCTAAACCAACAAACTCATTTCCTATACCACAATAATATTTCCACATCCCATCTGAGAGGTTGTCTATGAAAGATTTTCCCCCCATTTTTGCATTTCTTCTGTTCTTGACTACATAGATTTTATGTATATAAGAAAATTTTAATTGAAAATAGTCAAAATTATCTATTTTACACTTCATCAATGCTCTCAACTTGTAAAATGTTTTGTAGTCTGAAACTATCAAATCTGATTCCTTCACATCGTCCCGCCCCCATCCTGGATTCCTTAAAATCCCTGAGCCTTTTACTTTTCTAAATGGACTTTGTTGTTATTTTTTCTCACTCAGTAAGATAAGTTTTAGTAATTTAAGTGGGATATCACTACATGAAAAGATTGGGTAAAATTCTCACTTTTATTACATTGGCTTTACCTACTCGTGAACAATAAATATTACTTCAAATATTTAAATCTAATTTTATTTGTACATATTTTAAATTAATAACTAATATTTCACTCCAAAATTTAAGCTTTGCAAAGGACTCCTTTTAATTCACTTCCCTTAATCTTAAAATATGGGATAAATTCTTTAGCTTTATATTCTCGGTTAAAAGAAAGGAAAAATAAATACCTTTTTCTTTTCTAACCAGATAATAACTTTGTCATGAAAGCCAAGATGAAGTTGTTTCACTTGTGACCAGTGGCACATCCTTTTAAAAGTTCAACTTTCATTTTTGTCTCAGCATCCCTGTGCCTGACAAATGGTAAGACTTTGAAATTGCTTGTTGATTGTTGAGTGACACTCAGTTACTGTAAAACCAGGACTCGAAACTAGATTTTTTGAATCTCAGTTTATTATTTCCACTTAACCATCATAATACCGACTATCTGAAAGTCATTAGACTCGAGAGATGTTTTAGCTATAAGTCAATTTAGAAGGTTGATGATGTCATTTGTAACCTCATTTGTTCATAGAAATCCCTTTAAAATCATGGGATGTAATGAGATTTAGTTATGTAAACATGTTCCTCACTTCATAGACTATTAATGTACTGGATTTTTCCTGCGGAAACTGGTCAAAGGATGTATTGTGGAGGATATTTGACTCATTTTCCATCTTCTGTTATCAGGTACGTGATCCTGGAGAAATTATTTAATTTCTGTGAAATTCAGTTTCTCAATCTGTAACATGGGGTATCAAGATTTGTGTTTCCTTTCCAAAGGTGTTACTGTGAAGAAAGTTACTTGAAATCATACATTAATAGATGCAACACAATTATTAAGGTTACCATGTGTTAAAATGAGAAAGGAATTAGAGAAGAAAAAAGGAAAAAATAAATTCTACCGATGAATATTTAGTCCCAAGCTTTACACTCAATGAAAAAACTTTTAATTTTTCCATCTGGGCATATTTGGAGGGGGACAGCCCCATAAGTCACAATTTAATGAGACAATTTTCCTCTTGATTATTTCTTTATTACAATAGATTTACCTCTGTCTGAAGAACTGGGAAAGACAATGACATGCAGGTTTTATAAATCCCCAGGAAGGATCTTGGTATATCTCACTATTTTCCCATGTAGATATGCTTGAAGAAATGGTTAGTGAATCCTTATTTTCTGGGAAAAGATATTTGGTTTTGTTGGATAGCAATATACACAGGTGAAGCTTATGATCTCTGTGTTTCTTATTTAATATTATGTGAAAATTGATGATAGAATACTGAAGAAAAATGGGATCCTAGGAAATGGAATACTGATTGTAGAAAGGCCTAATAACTGAGAATGTCAGAGCTGAGAGGAACACGAGAACATCAATTTTGGAAATAGAAGAGATCGTAGAACATATATTTTGCTTAATCAGGAGAGACCTTACAACTGAATTCAATATAATTAGCCAAATATTTTAATAAGAGTCTATCAAGGCCATGCCATCTATAAAAGCTTCAGTAACAATACATAAATGTGCCTGTTTTCCCACAGGCCCAAACCTACTTCTTTCCACTGAACTACTGATTTTTTTCTATTTTATTTTTTAGGTTATTTACTACTTTATTAGATTTTTCCAGCCTATTTTCTTATTGATCAATTTTTCATTGCTTAAAATTTCTACCTTAAATTTTGATTTTACCCCTCATAATTTTATTGTATTATTTTTATTAGTTTACCCTCTTACCCTTTCTTGCCTGGACCATCACAGTAGCATCCTACTTGACTGACAAGCTCCAGGTGTCCTCTCTAATTTATCTCCCACAGATTAAAAAAAGTTGATATTTTGTGTGTATGTAATTACTTTTGTCATTACCTGAAGTATCCCCCAAAACATTTCTATACACACAGCAAAACACAAGATTATTCTATACAAAAATGAATATTTTATATTACTTGCCTTTTTAATGGTCTATATATTACTTACAAATCTTTCCTGCTTGACTGTGTTTTCTTCTAAACGTTTTTCGGTTCTTTTCTACACATTTAAAAATATCCTTAATTTTTTTTTGCATTCAGCTTCCTCCTAACATCCCTCTCCCACTAAAAATTTAGAGATGAAAAACAATCTTATCACAAGTAAGCATATTCAAGAAAAACAAATATACAAGGTAATCATGTTCAAAAATGTATGCCTTTGCACCTTGATTACACCAACCGTTCATCAGGAGGTAGGTAATGTTCTTCATCCCAGGTCTTCAGAAGATGTGGTTGATCATTACATCAGTATTTCAAAGTCTTTTTGCTTCATAATGTCATCCTTCTACAAATTTTCATATATAAATTTTATATATAAATTTTTCTCTTTGTTCTGCTCACTTAGCTGCAGCAATTCATAATACCCAGCATTCCTTGAAATCATCTCTTTGGGCATTTCTTACATTTACACTTTTGTTTACTTCTATACCAAGCAATGTATACACACTTGTGTGTTTAAATTATCTTCGTTCATATCAAATAAGAGAGAGGCTCAAATGATATTCTGTCTCTCCATCCCATCTTTTATGTTTGTCTACCCTTCTTATGTACTCTCATTAGGACAAATAAAAAGTTCCAGGCCTCTAGTTTTCATTCATACCCCCAAATGATTCCTCTTACCATCCTTTCTCTTTCCTTTGTGCAAACTCTCTTGAGAGAACCAATCCACTCCCAGAACGACGATTTTTTTTTCTTATTTACACCTTTAGTATCATTTGTAGACATAATTCCAAAGAATTATTTGTTGCTTCTTCCCTTATTAGGAAGTTAGCTATAAATCACCATTCAACACCATTCCTTATCCAATTACCCCAATAAGTATATTTTCCTAGTTTTCTCCAAACTCTGTATTTTAAATTAACTACACAGCATTTATCTTTTCAAGATACGTTTGACAATGTACATTTTTCCCCAAAGAAATATATTTAGCTTTGCAGGGCAAGTTATTCTTGGCTATAACCTCATAACATTTGCCTCCTGAAATATTATCATACAAAATCTCTCATTTCTAATAAAAAGTCCAAGGTTTCATGGTTTTCTGAGTATAAATCTTTGGTAATTGAATAGCTTCTTTTTGGATGCTTATGGTGTCCTATCTTTGATGTGGAAAATAATTATGATTATGACAACAATAGCAACGCCTAACATTCATATGGCATTTACCGTATTGTAGTTACTGTGTTAAACACTTCACAAATATTATCTCATTCTATTGCTACAACAACCCTGGGCGATTGTTGCTATTAACATCCTTATTTTGCAGACAACGAATCTGAGGCAGACTGAGGTGAAGTAAATTGCTCTACATTACACAGTTAGTAAGTGTTAAAAGCTAAATCCGAACTTAGATCTTTCTGACTTCAAGACCAATTCTCTATCCACTATTCCAATTGACTCTGCATTTTAAATATGACTTTCTTATTTGTTTTTTCCCCTGGATGTTAAGAGTGTGTATCTGTCTGTCTATCTGTCTATCTATCTATCTATCTATCTATCTATCTATCTATCTATCTACCTATCTATCTATCTGTCTGTCTGTCTGTCTGTCCGTCTGTCCGTCTATCTATCTACCTATCTATATAATTGCCTTATAGTTTTAATAAGTATGGGCAATTTTCATCTGTTTGTTTGAGATTTTATGGGAAGTCCATGGGGTCAAAATCACCTGCATTCAATTCTACTCTCAAAGCTTTATGTGACACTTCCTCAGGAGGGACGATAGAGAGAACAAGAATGTTTGAGGTCTGTACATACATCTGAGATTTGGTGTTTACTTCTTATCCCCCAAGGAAGGAACATGTTTTGGGGTTTTGGGGAGTGCAGTAACTCCAGAAGAACCTCCTGAATAAAAGAAAAAAGAGAATATATCAGGGGGAATAGCAAGGCAACACTATGACCGGCAGCATCATAGGTGTTAGAATTAAGTTTTTCCTTCTCAAAATCCCCCCTCAGGGAGACGAGATGAGTGAAATCTAAATGAATAAATATCAATGCATAAGATTGTGCGTTTGTTATTGGTTGGTTTTCTGTTGCAAGCACAATTAGGTGACTTGAATGCTAAGGTGAAAAAAATCAAATGCAAGAATAATAGGGAGAAACTGGCCATCCATAAACCTTATTTTAGCTGTGTTCAATTGGTACCTGTTTCAAACGTGTTTTTTTGCTCTGTTAAAGATAGCATCTGACTGATCTAAATATATTTCTCATAAATGTAATTGGTTCATGTTGTGCTTTGCATTTCTTTGTATCCCTTTGAGGCATGAGAGTGTGTGATGCCTCTGGGTGCCACACAAAAGACTGATCTTTCTTAGCATTAATCAAGGCTCTAAACCTTCAAGTTCATTGTTAGAGACATAAAGGAGTTACCCCTCTCTTCCTTGAGGCATAATCGGAAACCACTTGCATGCTCAATAACCACTCTCCCAACAGCAGAATTGACATGACCCTGGACGTCTTCCATCAGACCAAAGACTTACCCTATTGTGTCACCTAATGTTACAAACATAAGCACACCTATCCATACATACATATACATATTAGTGTCACAGTCCATAAACATTTATTAGTCACCAACCATTTATTAGGAACTGGGCTAAATTCTGGGGATACACAGAAAGTCAAAAGATCGTCCTTGAACTCAAGGAGCTCCCAGTGTAAAGGGAAAAGATAACAAACTTTTTAAAAAACTGAAAATGTTAGTGAATTTAATCTAATAAAGGGAATGTGGTGAAATCCTACAGCCAGGAAGGACAACAATCTGCATAGGTGGGAATTACTGAGTTGGTTTTATGTTCCAGAATGATGAGTTTCTGGATATCATTCAATCCAGAAGATCACCTAGAGTGTGTGAAGGATGAGGTGAATTCCCTATGTGCCCTTCTCAAATCAAGGGTTTGGGAAGACCTCCTAGATGTCTTTTCCCATTCTCTGCTATCAGAGGAATGGAGGGACCATAAGAGAAGGACGTAGAATTTTTGGAATTATTTTTTTTTCTTGCAGAATGATGAATTTCCGGAGCTCATACAATTCAAGAAGTCAGCCAGGTGATAGAGGAGGAGATGAATGATCAGGTAAGGGGTAAATACGTGAGCACACGCACGTGCACACATACACACACACACACACACAAACACAGAATTAATATTTCATCCAAACTCTAGCCTTTGTATTACCAATTTTTCCTCAACGTCTTCCTTTTCTTCTTTAATAATATGTTTCTCCCAATTAATGTAAAGACAATTATTCACATTCATTTTTTCAAAGTTTTAAGTTCCAAATTTTCACCACCTTCTCCCCCTGCTTTACCCTTCCCAACACAGTAAGCAATTTTGTATAGGTCATATATGTAAAGCTTATTTCCATATAAGTCATATTGTGAAAGAAGAAACAGACCAGAAGGAAAAAAATGTACATACGCACACAGAAAAGTAAAAACTAGTATGCCTTTGCTCTACATTCAAATTCCATAAGTTCCTTCTTTGAAGATTGATAACATTTTTCATCATGAGTCCTTCAGAATTGTCTTGGATGACTGTATTACTGAGAATGGCTAAGTCATTCACTTTTGATCAACATGTAATATTGCTATTATTATGTACATAATTAGCCTGATTCCGGTCACTTCACTTTGCATCAGTTCATGTAAGTCTTTTCAAATTTTTCTGAAATCAGCCTACTCGGCATTTTTTATCGCACAATAGTGTTCCCTTGCAATCAGAAAACCAAAACTTGTTTAGCCATTTTCCAATTTATGGGCATCTCTTCAATTTCCAGTTCTTTGCTATCACAAGAGTGGCAATAAGTATTTTCATATAAATAGGGCTTTTCCCCCTTTTATGATCTTTATGGGATACAAACCTAGTAATAGTATTGTTGGATCAATAGGCATGCACAGTTTTATAGCCTTTGGATATAGTTCCAAATTACTCTCCAAAATGTTTGGATAACTTCCCAACTCCTGAACAATGTATCTGTTTACTGATTTTCTCACACCTCATATTTGCCAGTCTAAGATGTGTGAAGTGGTATCTCAGATTAGTTTTAATTTGTGTTTCTCTCAATAGTATTTTAGATCCTTTTTATATAACTATACTTTTGATTCCATCTGAAAATTGTGCTGTTGTATCTTTTGACCATTTACCAACTAAGAAATAATTTACATTCTCATAAATTTGACTCAGTTCTCTACATACTTGAGATACGAGGATTTCGCTAGAGGCATTTACTGAAAAAGAAATGTTTCCCAGCTTTCTGCTTTCCTTCTAATCTTGGTTGCAGTTGGGTTTTTTCAAAACATTTTTAGTTAAATAAAATCAAAATTATCCATTTTGCATATCACAATGTTCTCTTTTTTTGTTTAGTCATCAATGATTAACATTTCAGACAACTGAACCCAAGGTCTTCAGAAACCACTTCATCTCAAAGGACTAATAGCTTCCTTATTAAGGTCCTTTCACTATAGTAGAGCCAGTAAGAGTGCATTCTATTCTTCAATCAATTCAGTGACTAGATTTAAACCACAACCTCTTATTCATACATTCAAGGTGGGATCTCCTGAACAGAAGATTCAGGGGCTGCTTTAAGAGACCAATGGGTATATCCATTAAAGTACAGATTTAAAAGTATTGCAAATCCCATTAGACTCAGTGGATCCTTTGTATAGACATACCAGGTAAAGACAAATATCCTTTGATTACAATGCTACCAGAGCAATAAACTCTCCACAGGGACTGGGGACAACTATCTTGTCCTAGATGCTCAAAGTACATATGTGAAGAAACATTTAGCTAGTTTTGTAACCGCAAATGAATTAGGCATAATTTTAGTGCATAGATTAATAGAATTGGAAGGGACCTTAAAGCATAGAACATACTGAAGAATGTTAGAGCTGGAACCTTTAGAACACAGAACATAGAATATTAGGACATAAGTCATAGAATATCAAAGTGGGAGAACCTAGAATAAAGGATGGCAAAGCTGGATGGAAGCTTAGAGGTTGTCTTCTTCAATTAAGCCTCCCCAGTTACATTGTCCCTCCAACCTCCACCACCATAGTTGAAGACTGACTTAGACTTTACTTTTCTTCATCTCACATCCCCTTGACATAATGTTCCATTCTCTTCTCCTCTACTTTTATAAATGATTAAGAGATAGTCTTGGTGCTTGTCTGTACTCTTATAGCATCTCTTCTCATCTTTTTAAGCAGAAGGTGTAACTATAATCTCTTCAACTTTTTACTCACCCAACTCTCATTACCTGGTTATTTTTCTTCTTCCTACAAGCACACACACACACACACACACACACACACACACACACACACATATCTTCACCATCATGAAAACAAAACAAAATCCTCACTAGACCATACCATCCCAATGCCTATCATCTCTAGGTCTCCTCTTTTTTTTCAATGCAATTTCTTGAAGAAGCTGTCTATATTTGGAGAATTCACATTCTCTCCTCCCACTTTCTTTTAAATGCCTATAATATGGTTTTTGGCTTTTCCATTCAACAGAAAGTGTATTTCTAAAGACAAATCTGCTGGATTTTGGCAACCCTTATCCTTTTCAACATCTTTTAGCAGTATATGCTGCTGATTGCTCTCTCCTCAAAGTCCTCTATTCCCTAGGGTTTTGCAATACTAGTTTCCCTTACTTCTTCTCCTATGCATCTGATAGACTTCCAGTTTTCTTTGATGGTTTCTAATCCATAACGTATCCCCTAATTGTTGTCAGATCCCATGACTGTCTTGGTTTTCAATTTTTGCCTTCCCTGGCTCTTTCACTACCATCATATCACATGGGTTTATCATTTTTATGTTCATGATACTTACCTCTATAAATCCAACTCTGTTCTCTCTCCTAAGATCTAGTTCCTCTTTATTCAAAATTTGTTGCGAATTTTGAACCAGGTCTCTTACAGATGCCTCAAATTCAATATCTCTAAAATATACCTTAACATCCCCTTCCTCCTAAATCAACCTTTCCCCTAACTTCTTATGTCAAGGATACTACTATTCTTCTAGTAACATAGGTTCCAAAACTTGGTGTCACCATTGACTCCTCATTCTTCCTCACACTACACAGGTATTGGTTGCCAAATCCTTCTAATTTTACCTCTAATGTATATTTCCTAGGTACGCCCTTGTCTCCATTCACAAAATCAGGCCTTCATAAATTTTCACTTGAACTATTATAATTTTCTTTTAGTTTTTCTACATGCTACAAATCTCTCCTCCTTACAATTCATCTTTGGCAGAGATGCTAAGTGATTTTGGTAAAACACAATTTTATAAGTCACTCCCCTACTCAACAAACTTCAATGACTCCCTGTTACTTGAAAGATGTTTGTCATTTAAAGTCCTTCACAATCTGATTACAATCTCCCTTTCCAGTCATGCTGCACATTATTTCCATCATGTACTCTGAAGTTCACTCAATCTGACCTTGCTGTTGTTCTAGACAATATTTTTCTCTCATTTCCGTGCATTTCCACTAGCTAGTCCTTCTCCTTGCTTCGTGAATGGGAAATATTTCCTCTTTATCTCCATCTCTCAAAATTTCTATTTTCCATCATGGACTAACACAAAAATTATACAGGTCATGGTCTCAGAGAATGCATATTACAAGTTTATAAATGTTAAACTATTTGCCCATTATATCATTGTTAGTAAATTTCACAAGGAAGAATAAGAATATATATATATATATACATATATATACTATATATGTATATATATATATATATATATGTGTGTGTGTGTGTGTGTGTATAATTATATGATATATGAGAGAGAGGCAAAGAGCAAGAAAGGAAAGGAAAGAGAGTGAAAGAAAGAGAGAAGAGAGAGAAAGACAAAGAAAAAAGTGAGAAAGAAAAGAATCCAAGAAAGAAGACAGACAAGGAATGTATTGTATCCCCAGCTCACAGGATAGTATGTGACACTTAAGTGATTGATGTGGAAACAAGATTTTATTCTACATCTAGTCCATTATTCTCCAAGATACATCTTATTTATAGCTGTGAACAAGGCCTTGAATCCTGGTATCATAACTCAAAGGCCAGTTCTTTGTCAGTCTACACCACCACGCCAAAAATAACCAGTCAAACCAATGAGCAAGAGGAAAGAAATTGACTTGATTAATTGGTGCTGTGTGGATCAAATAGCTTTTTGAATGAAGTGTGATCTTTTTGTTTTTTGCTCCTCAATTTTCAACTGGACATTAAAGGTATAGACTGTATATGAAAGGAAATATAAATCAGAGAAGATGATGAAAAATATATAAAGTTGAAAGGTAGAAGTCACATCTACACTGGTAACGTTAAAGGACATGATTGGCTGTATCTTATTTGATAAGGAGAAACCACACACAGACACATATATACATATACGTGTATGTATACATACATATATATGTATATATATATATACATATATGTGTATATATATATATATATATGCATACGTATAATAGTGTCAACCACTGGACTTCACTATCAAATTATATTTCCTCTTTTGAGATTAGAATAAATAGATGGTAATCTTATTCATCCGGGATGACTTAGATGATGTTGAGAAGGGATAAGAATGGATAGACTAGTTAACCTATGGGTTGCAGGATTTAAACTGAGAAGAGCCATTTGAGCTATCTGGACGTATATCATACGAGTTATCTGGCATATGAGTTATCATAGGAGTTATTTACATTTTACAGAGAAAAAGGCTAGTGCCCCCAGAGCAGAAAGAATTTGCCCTAACATTGTACCAACAGACAATGATACAACCAGGATTCAAACTCAGGTCCTCAAACTGCCAGTTCAATACTCTTTGTAAATCTCCATGCTGTTAACCCTCTCCCCATTCCTCTTTTTCTTATTGAGTTATTTTCTGTGTTTTATTCCTTATTTATTTGGGAGACATCCTTCTTCTGAGTCAAAGGTTTGTAGTAATCACAGCAGAGTAACCCATTTCATTCTCCTGGGATTCACTGACCAATCAGAGCCGCAACTCATTCTCGTTGGGGTCTTCTTATGAATCTATACGATCAATGGGCAACCTGGGGATGATCCTGTTGATTGGACTTGATTCACAATTACATACCAAAATATACATTTTTTCTGGGCAATTTGTCCTTTGTTGACTTCTGCTACTTCTCCACCATTACACTCAAAGTGCTCATCAACTTTTGGTTGGAGAACCCAATCATTTCCTGGAATGTTTGGCCACTCAATTTTTCTTTGTTTTTTTTTTTCTTGTTCCTTTGCAAGCATTGAGGGTTTTCTGCCAGCCATGATGGGATATGATCGCTATGTGACAATCTGCATTCCACTTTTGCATACCCCCATCATGTCCCAGAGGTTTAACATCATACTGGTACAAACAATTTTAACATTTAAGCTGTCCTTCCATAGCTCTAATATCATTAACCACTTTTTGTGTGACATTTTAGCCCTCTTGAAACTCTCCTGCTCAGATACCTATGTGAATGAGCTACTCCTTTTTGCTTTTGCCAGTTTTAATGAAATTAGCTGCCTCTTGGCTATCTTTGTTTCTTACCTATATGTCGTTGTTGTCATTCTGAGAATACGTTCAGCTGAGGAAAGATAGAAAGTCTTCTCCACTTGTGCCTCCCATCTGGTGGCTGTTACCATCTTCTTTGAGACAATTCTCTTCATGTACCTGCACTCCACCTCTAGCAATTCAATGGTCCAAGATAAAGTTGTGTCTGTATTTTACACAGTGGTGATCCCCATGCTGAACTCCCTGATCAATAGTCTGAAGAGCAACGATATGAAAGCCACCTTTAGGAAAGTGACCAGAAAAATATCTTCATCTTCTTTTTAATGTGGTTTTAGAATAATTTCATTTTAGAGATGAAAATGATGAGATAGTGCTACGTAAAACTGGAACTTCGAATGGCAGAGGAAATGAGCATATAGAATGCCAGATTGGGGGGTGTGGTTCCATATTGGACTGAGTGTTGTACTTGGAGTCAGAAAGTTCTTCATCCAAATCTTGCCTCACTTTCTCCCAAGCTGTGTAATGTAGGCATGTAACATACCCTCTGTCAGGCTCAATTTCAAAATGGAGATAATTATTATTGTTATTACTCACATCACAGACTTGTAATGCGGATTAAATGAAATACCATATAGAAAGTGCTCTGTAAATCTTAAAGCACTATAAAAATGGCAGGTTTTTTTAAATTGTAGAGCTAGAAAGCAATTGAGAATGTAGAACATAGAATTCCAGATCTTAAAGAAACTGGGGTAAAAGTTATTTGTATTGGAGGAAATTTTAGATCAAAAAAGAAAAAAAAAATTTGAGTTAAGGACTGAGCCATAGAACCTGTATAGCAGAACAATGAGGCATGGTTGAATTGGACTTATGGGAGGAGATGTTTACAATAGAAATCTACCATTTTACTGGCTATAATATTTTAGTTTTCTGGTAATCTAGAACACAAGTGTTTCAAAAACATTGATGATACAATGAAAAAAAACACAGGACTAAAGCCTATGAGAAACTTGAGCTCTAATCGATATTCCAACTAGGCAATACTGGGCCAGTCATTTTCTTTTCTGTATGAATTTCCAGAAAGCCATCATCACAATTGAAATTTTGTTTCTTCTGTCTTTTGTCAATTCTAATTTTATATATCTCATTATGTGATTCCCTTCAATATTGCATGAATCCATGAATAAATCATTGTGTATTCTTTGTAGGCAAAACAGAAATAACCACGTTTCAGGTTAGAAAAGAGTCTTCAAGAATTCCTCTAGTTAAAAACTTCATTTCCCATAGAAGGAAAAAATATACATCTGTAAAAATAATAGCTAGTATTTAAATATTATCTCAAGAAATATTTACAAGAATTCTGAAGGAAGGCAATATTAATGCCCCCATTTTAGAGAAGAAGAAAAAGAAACCAAGAAAAGGTAAGTGACATGCATAGCTTGTAAATGTTTGAGACCAGATTTTAATTTAGGTCTTCCCAACTCGGATTCCATTACTGTAGAACTGGAACCATGATCTGTCCTTCCCCTACACTGTTTTTTATTCTCTAGGCTAAGCAACTTAAACTCCTTTAGTTCACCATCAAAAGATAACGCTTCAAGGCCCTCCACCATCCTAATTGTCTTTCTTTAGACACTTCCCCAGTTTATCAGTATCCTTCTTAAAATGTGGAGCCACAAACTGGACACAGTGTTATCAAAGTCAGAATACACTGGAACTGTGTACTTATTCCTGGGAATTCTCTCTCTCTTTTAATGTATTCAACAATTGATTTCTTACCTTTGTTTTTTTTTTATTTTTTTACCAACACATCTTACTGCTGACTCCTCAAATACTAATAGGCCATGAAAACCACCAGATCTTACACACACACACACGTACACACACATACACACATGCACACACACATGCTCATTTACATATGTGGTATACATATATATTTTTCTTCATTTCTATTGATAATGATTATAAAGTTTTACTCATTGTGACCAAGCAGATCTCTTCACACTGTTCCAAAGGTTGCATGAACTTTATAGAAAACTTTTTGAGCATTCTATCTGGTTGTAATCATTGACATCCACAGTCTTTGACTTTAGTTTTCTCAAAACCTCATCAATCACAGTTTTTGATGTGTCCAATGTGGAAATTTGTTTTACACCATAGGGCACATCTCTTACAAAGGTCTTGTTTGTCTTTCTTTAATTTATCAATGAGTGGGAGAAAGAATAATAAATTCTTGATATTTGCAACAAAATAATGAAACAATAAAATAAAAGGAGGCTGACAATTTGTCTGATTCTTTATTTACTTATAACCTTAACCTTAATGAAGTATAAACTTTATAATCTCATTAAATTTTTTCAGAATTTTAAAAGCAAAATCAAATTGAATCCTCTACTAATTTATATTAAATCATATGATACTATATTATATTTGATTAGATATTTAGTGGGTTTATGTGTGTAACGGTAGTTTGAATGTGAAGATCTTTCCCATTCATTAATAGGCCCATGTGACCTGCCCGAGATGTATGGAAATCTGAGTCACATGGAGCCTGTGGTCAGAGGAGTTTTTTGAATGAGTTGAACAGGAAGGGTGGAATAGGAAGAGGTAGAATTTCAGCAGAATTGAGAGGGAGTTAGAGAGCAGTCAGAACCAGGAAGGAGGCAGGCAAGCTGGTTACCATGTATGAGAGAGCTTGTTTGTAATTTTTTTTAGGGGAGCCTGCCTGTTATTTACTAATGGAACTACTTTGTGGGAAGCCTAGCAGAGGGAGGGCTTGGGGTTGATGTTGTCCTCTGAAATGCTATTGAGTATAGATTTTTGTTGCTACGATGGATTTAGCTTCCCAGTGTCTGAATAGATGTTTTGGTTCTCTCTTTCATGTGGAGAGTTTGTTTTATTATTTTACAATTCAAAATTGGACCAAGATATTCATGGATACTGGAAGCACTGTGAATATCACATTGGCGCTACAACATGAACAGTATTTCAATTGAAGGAAGTATGAGTGTTTAATGTGCATAAGAGAAATTTTTTTGATGGGAATTTGAAGAGAAGAGATCATTGGCTTCAAATATATGATTTTTTGTTTGTGATCCAGTAATAAGATGTCATCTGTTTGGTACCAGGAAACAGAAGTAGGAATAACAGATAAAGAAGAAAATTTAGGGTTATTGTCATGGGTATGTAACCCAATCGTAACTGGAGTTCTCCCAAAGTGGAAAGGACTGCCTTTGAGATAGTGGATGTCTTCTAGGAAAGACTGGATGGCTATTTGCTGGTCATATTTTATTTTATTTTATTTTTAATGCATTAGTGTTTTTATTTCTTTTCATGACAGAACTAAGTAAAGAATGCAGATATGTAAAAGTCACGTAGGAAGGTATTTTGCTAAATAGAAATGAAAACCCTAGGGTTAATCATAACACTAAACACACTCATGTCCTTTGGTATCTCTGTAAAGGAAATAGGTTTAATCTAGAAAAGATTTTCATTTGGCTATGAGTTGGACTAGTAACAATAACGGGTATTATTTATTTAAAACTTTAAATTCTACAATGTGTTATTTGTATCCCATGTCGTTTTATTCTCACCCATTACATTAGGAAGTGGGAGATATCATTATCCCTATATTACAGATCAAGAAACTGAGGCTGTGAGGTTATATTCTTCAGATCATGTAACTGGTAAGTATTTGAAAAAAAGAATAAAACTCAAGCCTTCCTGATTCCACCTGCAGTGCTCTCTCCAGCTCTCTCTGGCTGCTTCCCTAAAGACCCAGGCAAACCTGATGTTCTCTAAGTCTAGTAATTCTAGTATTCTGAGTGTGGCCATCTCAGCCAAGGAAAAATGTCTACTCACCTTTTAAAGACAGATCTATGATCTGTTTAAGAAATCTTGGATGGTACTGCCAATGTGAGTAGTAGAGGTGTAATGGGGTATGTGTGTGTATGTATATATACATGTATATTTTATCTGTAAGACCATATTATACTTATTTCTACTTGTCATCCCTTTTTCTGGACAGCATTTTCCTTGATATATATATATATATATATATATATATATATATATATATATATCGCTCTCTTTATATCTCTCTCTATATAAATATCTATACCTATATTTATATATCTATATCTATATATATAGATATAGATATAGATATGCCTCCAGGGAAGAATTCTCAGCAGGGAGAATCTCAGATAGCTCAACCCACAAGAGCCAAAGAAAACTTCAAAGGTGAGTGTGGGAGGGATTTCCCAGCTGGGGGAGAGGGAAGCAGGGTCACTTCAGCACTGACTCAAGGTGGTAACAGAGGTGGCTGCAGTAGCAGCAGCAGCGGAAGCTAGTGGACAGCTACAGTGGCTGCAGAAGCAGCCTGGTTCCATTTTTCTAGTTGCTTAACTTAAAACCTCTGGGGGATTGAGCATCTGATCTGAATCTCAACCCTGAGTATGATCCTGGCGGTGGGGGAGGAGGATCACTAGGACCCTCCTCTTGACAAAGAATTCAGAAGTCAAGTAAATGGCTGAGAAAATGTCAAGAAAAAGGGGAATAAGACCATGGAAAATTACTTTCTTGATGAACAGGTATCTCCTTCCACCCTTTCAGATGAGGAAGAACAATGCATACTATCAGGGGAAGTCAAGGCTTCTGCCTCCAGTAACTTCAAAATGAATATGAAGTGGGTTCAGACCATAGAAGAGCTTGAAAATGGAGTCAGCAGATTGCTAAAGGAGAATGAAAAAATGCTGAGGAAAATAACACCCTTAAAAATAAGCCAACTCAATTAAAAAAAGAGGTCCAAAAAGCCAATGAGGAGAAGAAGGCTTTAAAAAGTAGAATTATCCAAATGGAAAAGGAGGTTCAAAAACTCACTGAATAAAATAGTTCTTTAAAAGTGAGAGCGGTGTCCATGGACGCTAATGCCTATTAGATAAACCAAGAAATTAGAAAACAAACAAAAGACTGAAAAAACGTAAGATAATGAGAAACATCTCATTGGAAAAACAACTGACCTGGAAAATAGATCCAGGAAAGACAATTTAAAAATTATGGGCCTACTTGAAAGCCATGATCTAAAAAAGAGCCTAGACATTATCTTTCATGAAATTATCAAGGAAAACTGCCCTGATATTCAAGAATCAGAGGGCAAAAGAAATATTGAAAGAATCCATCAACCATCTCCTGAAAGAGACACGAAAAGATAAACTCCTAGGAATATTGTAGCCAAATTTCAGAGTTCCCAGATCAAGGAGAAAATAATGCAAACAGCTAGGAAGAAACAATTCCGGTATTATGGAAATACAATCAGGATAACACAGTAACTGGAAGAATCTACATTAAAGGATTGAAGGGTTTCTAATAGAATATTCCAGAAGTCAAAGGATTAAAATCAAGAATCAGCTACCGAATATAAGACTTCAAGGGAAAAAAGGGTCATCAAATGATATGAAAAGACCAGAACTGCATAGAAAATTTGACTTTCAGATGGAAAAATCAAGAGAAGCATGAAAAAGTAAACAGGAAAGATAAATCATAAAGAACTTTCTAAAGGTGAACTGTTTACATTCCTACACGGAAACATAATATTTTCAACTCCTGAGACTTTTTCTCTGTATTTGGGTAGTTGGAGGGATGACACACACACACACACACACACACACACACAGAAAGAGAGAGAGAGAGAGAGAGAGAGAGAGAGAGAGAAAGCACAAGTTCAGTTGAGTGAGAAGGGACATATCAATAAAAAATAAAATTAACAGTTAAGAGAGGAATATATTGGGAGGAGAATGGGAGAAATGGAATGGGGCAGAGTGTTACTCATGAAAGAGATAAGAAAAATATTTTTCAATGAGGAAAAAAGGGACGAGGTGAGAAGGGAAAACTGAAGCTTACTCTCTTCACATAGGACTTAAAGAAGGAATAACATGCTCGCTCAATCTGGTAGGAAAATCTGTCTTATCCTATAGGAAATTAGGGGACAAGGGAATAAGTGGGGAGAGGAGTATGATAAAAGGGAGGGCACATGGAAGGAAGGGGTAATCAGAATGGAAGGTGTTATGGGGTAAGGGGAGGATAAAGATGGGGATAAAAATTGGAACTCAAAATTTTGTAGAAATGACTGTGGAAATCTAAAAATAAATAAATAAAATTTAAAAAATAAATTGTTTGTGGATTGATTGATTGATACTCAGCTACTTCATAACCAGGACTTGGAACCAGACTCTTTGGATATCAGTGTATTGTTTCCATTAAATCATCACTGTGCAAAGAAGCTGAAAGTCATGAGGCTGCAGAGATATTTTAGGTAGAAAAATACAATGAAGTCAGTTCAAAAAGATGATGGGAGATTGAATACCATGTGAAAACTAGTGTGCTCCTATCAAACCATTCAAAAATTAGCTGATAGAGGAGAAGCCAAGATGGCGCAGTAGAAAGAGACACTTATGCCAGCTCCGAAACCACAGTCTATAAAATATCTGTAAAGAAGAACTCCTAACAAATTCTGGACCGGTGGAAGCCACAGAACAACAGAGTGGAGGAGATTTCTGTTACAGAAAGACCTGAAAAACCCTCCACCAAGGTCCATCGCACATGGGACCAGAGCGGAGCCCAGCGCTACCTTGGCCGTGCAGCCCTGGGAGGAACAGATGCGAGCAAGCTTCAGGGATGGAATCTCCAGTGGCCGTGGGGGTCCCTCCACCCACAGGCGATACAGGTCAGTGAGAGAGACCTCTGGGCTGTCTGAGAGGGGAACAGCATGTCTCCACAATTTAGGCCCCCTCTGGAGGCAGTGGCAGAGGCAGTAGGTGGCCAGAGTCTCCCTGAGCAGGCAGGAGCTCTGCAGGAGCTCCATTACTGAAGGTCTCTGCATAAAACCCCTGAGGGAACTGAGACTGGGAAATGGCTCTGCCCACACCTGAGAACCTGATTTAATCTTACCCTGAATAGCAGCCTGGCCCGCTGCTGAAAGCCCTGAGGATGAGGAGCAGCATTTGAATCTCAGACCCCAAGTACAGGTTGGGTGGATCTAGGCAGGGTTGGAGAAGAATCTCAGAAGTTAGATAACTGGCTGGGAAAATGCCCAGAAAAGGGAAAAAACCAAGATCATAGAAAGTTACTTTCTTGGTGACCAGATGTTAGCTCCTTTCCTTTCTGATGAGGAGGCACAATGCTTACCATCACATGAAGACATAGGAGTCAGGGCCTCTGTATCCCAAACATCTGAAATAGATATGAAATGGGCTCAGGCCATGGAAGAGCTCAAAAAGGATTTTGAAAATCAAGTTAGACAGCTGGAGGAAAAACTGGGAAGAGAAATGAGAGAGATGCAAGAAAAGAATGTAAAACGGGTCAATACCTTGCAAAAGGAGACACAAAAAACTGCTGAACAAAATGAAACCTTGAAAAATGGGCTAACTGAATTGGCAAAAGAGGTTCAAAAAGCCAATGAAGAGAAGAATGCTTTCAAAAGCAGAATTAGGGGGCGGAGCCAAGATGGCGGAGTAGAAAGGCTCACATTTGCTAGCTCTGAACCCAAAGCCCATAGATTTCCTGTAAAAAGAACTCCTGACAATTTCTGGAATAGTGGAAGTCACGGAGCAACACAGTGAAGGAGATTTCCGTTGCAGAGAGCCCTGAAAAACCGACTGCAAAGGTACCCCGGACGGGAGCGGGACCCTGCCCTCCGGAGCCCTGCCCTGTGGAGCACTCCCCTCCCCCGTCCCAGCCACGCAGCACTGAAAGGAGCGAGCAGAGTCCAGCAGGCGTCAGCGACCTGAATCTCTGGCGGCCACGAAGGTCCCTCCACCCACAGACACACAGGTCAGTGACAGAGACAGCCTAAGAGGGGAGCGGGGCATCTCCAGGACTCGGACCCCCTCGAGAGGCTGCGAACGCCGCGGAGGCAGAGGTTGCTCCACAAGAGTCCCGCAGAGCAGGCAGGAGCTCCACCCCAGCTCCATTACAAAAATCTATGCATAAAGCCCCTGAGGGAACTGAGCCTGAGAGGCAGCCCTGCCCCCGCCTGAGAACCAGCAGATAAGCTCCCAGTGAAGAGCAGTCAGGCCTGCCGCCAAAAGCCCTGAGGCTGGGGAGCAGCATTTGAATCTCAGACCCCAAGCACTAGTTCGGGCAGACCTAGGCTGGGGTGGAGAGGACTCTCATAAGTCAAGTAACTGGCTGGGAAAATGCCGAGAAAAGGGAAAAAAACTAAGAATATAGATGGTTATTTTCTTGAGAGGATGATTCCTCCATTCCTCTCTGACGATGACGAAGAGATATGCTTACCATCAGGTAAAGAAAAGGAGTCAAAGCCTCTGTATCCCAAATATCTGAAATAGATACCCCATGGGCTCAGGCCATGGAGGAGCTCAAAAAGGATTTTGAAAATCAAGTCAGACAGGTGGAGGAAAAACTGGGAAAAGAAATGAGAGAGATGCAAAAAAGCATGAAAAACGGGTCAACACCGTAATAAAGGAGGCCCAAAAAAGTGCTGAAGAAAATAGCACCTTGAAAAATAGGCTAACTCAATTGGCAAAAGAGGTTCAAAAAGCCAATGAGGAGAAGAATGCTTTCAAAAGCAGAATTAGCCAAGTGGAAAAAGAGGTGCAAAAGCTCACTGAAGAAAATAGTTCTCAAAATTAGAATGGAAGAGATGGAGGACAGTGAC
>CM053770.1:266260970-266285153 GCA_028658325.1 Potorous gilbertii
GGAAATACAATCAGGATAACACAAGATCTAGCAGCTCCTACATTAAGGAATCGAAGGGCATGGAATAGGATATTCCAGAAGTCAAAGGAACTAGGACTAAAACCAAGAATCACCTACCCAGCAAAACTGAGTATAATACTTCAGGGGAAAAACTGGTCTTTAAATGACATAGAGGTGTTTCAAGCATTCTTGATGAAAAGACCAGAGCTGAAAAGAGAATTTGACTTTCTAACACAAGAATAAGAAGCATGAAAAAGTAAACAGCAAAGAGAAGTCATAAGGCACTTCGCAAAGTTGCACTGTTTACATTCCTACATGGAAAGACAATATTTGTAACCCTTGAAACTTTTCAGTATCTGGGTAGTTGGTGGGATTACACACACACACACATACACATACACACACACACGCATTTGTGCATGCCCCCACACACAAATACACACATGCACCCACAGAGAGGCAGAGAGCACAGAGTGAATTGAATAGGATGGGATCGTATCTTAAAAGAAATCGAGGTAAACAGTGAGAAAGAAATGTATTGGGAAGAGAGAGGGTGAAATGGAATGGTACAAATTATTTCTCATAGAAGAGGCAGGAAGGAGAGTTTTAGTGGACGGAAAAAGAGGGGAGCTGAGAGAAAAACATGAAGTTTACTCTCATCACATTCGACTAATGGAAGGAATAAAATACACACTCATTTTGGTATGAAAACCTATCTTACAATACAGGAAAGTGGGGGAGAGATGGGGATACGGAGGGTGGGGGAGATGATGCAAGGGAGGGCAATGCAAGGAGGGAGCAATTTAAAGTCAACATTCGGGAAGGGACAGGATCAAAAGAGAGAATAGAAGCAATGGGGTGGCAGGACAGATTGGAGGGAAATATAGTTCGTCTTACACAGTGCAACTACTATCGAAATCATTTGCAAAACTACACAGATATGGCCTATATTGAATTGCCTGCCTTCCCAAAGGGAATGGGTGGGGAGGGAGGGGTGGGGAGAAGTTGGAACTCAAAGTTTAGGAATAGCTCTTGAGTATTGTTCTTGCTACTAGGAAATACGAAATACAGGTAATGGGGAATAAAAAGTTATCGGGACCTACAGGACAAAAGAGAAGATGCAGTGAGGGAAGGGAGGGATGATAGAAGAGAGGGCAGATTAATGTTAGGGGAAATAAGAATCCTCAATGTACTGGCGTGGGGGAGGGGCAAATGGGGAGAAAATTTTGGAACCAAAAATTTTGGGAAAATTAATGTAAAAATTTAAATAAATAAATTTATATTAAAAAATTAATTCTCTCAAAATTAGAATGGAACAGATGGAGGATAATGACTTTCTGAGAAACCAAGAAATCACAAAACAAAAGCTGAGAAATGAAAAAATGGAAGCCAATGTGAAATATCTCAGATGTTGGAGAGTTGGAACACTAATGCATTGTTGGTGGAGCTGTGAGATCATTCAACCATTCTGAAAATGGTTTGGAACTATGCCCAAAGGGCTATGAAAATGTGCATACCCTTTGACCCAGCAATATCACCACTAGTACTGTATCCCAAAGAGATTACAAAAATGCGAAAGGGACCCACATGTACAAAAATATTTATAGCAGCACTCTTTGTGGTAGCCAAGAACTGGAAATCAAGGAGATGCCCATCAATTGGGGAATGGCCTAATAAATTATGGTATATGAATGTAATGGAGTATTATTGTGCCATAAGAAATGATGAACAAGAAGACTTCAGGGAGGCCTGGAAGGACTTATATGATCTGATGCTGAGCGAAAGGAGCAGAACCAGGAAAACTGTGCACAGCAGTGACCATAGTGTGCGAGAGTTTTTTCTGGTAGGCTTGGAACTTTGTAATAACACAAGAACTTACCGAGAAAAAAAAAATCCCAATGACGATTTTCTAAGGCAAAATACCTTCCACACTCAGAGAAAGAAATATGGAAGTCATTCGCAGAATGCAGCAGATCACGTTTGCGTGTGTGTGGGCTTTGGTGTAGTTTTGATTTGTTATATGATTGCTTCCAGTTATGTCAGTGCGACTACATAGCATCACTATAGTGAAAATATGCTCAATAGGAAAGTATATGGAGAACCTATACAGAATTATATGCTGTCATGGGGAGGGAGTGGCGTAGTGGGGGGAAGGTGTGGGGGTGATAAAATCTTAATTTCAAGGAAGTGATTGTAGAACATTTAGAAATAAATAAAATAAAATAAATTTTTTTAAAAAAAAGAAAAAGAAAACGAAGGACAGACACAGCAATTCTAACCACAAATATTTTGGGTACCTTAAGGTACTATAGTGGTCGTTTAAATGTGAAGATCTTTCCTATATATTAATAGGCCCATGTGGCCTGCTTAAATCACATAGTAGTCTAAGTCACACGTATTGGGAGGAATTTGCTGAAAAATGGAACAGGAACGTTAGAGCAGAATTGGGAGGAAGTTGGTGAGAGCAGTTAAGGTGGAAGATAGGATGCATGTAGATAGGCACAGCTGTTTGCTTGTGGGAAGACCTTGGTGGATGGGATGGGGTGAGGGGTGGGAGGTTGGGAATGACTATGTGCTCTGTAGTGCTATTATGTATTGATTTTTGGTTACCACTACCTGATTTGGCTTTCTAGTGTCTGAATAAATGGTTTTCTTCTGCCTTCTATGTGGAGAATCTGTTTTACTTTGCAATTCAGAAGTATGCTGGCATATTCATAATCATCCTTGGTCCTGTGAATACTGCCTTAGATGTACAGGAACATAGTCATAATTTATATATCCATGTGGATTATCATGATTACACAAGTGTCTGTCCTTGTAGACCCCACAGTACATTCACATTATTCCCTGTGATGCTGAGAAAGTCAGATATCACATTGAAAACATTTCAATGTTATTTGCATATAAATATGATGCAATTGAATCACTGTTAGTAGGGAGTTCCAGTTATTCTCACAGTCCATTGTCTCCTTGTTTTAATTCACATTCTCCCCTATGCCTGGAATGGATTATCCTTTCTACCTCCTGTTTCAACTCTCTCCTTCTGACTTCATAAACAATTTCACACAATTTCAATACCAGGTAGAGTCTGGTCTACAGGATCAGTGACTCTATCACCAGGACTTATTCCACACAGCTTTGCAACTCTTCCTCTGGCTGCAATGATATCCTGATTGATGAGTACATGAAGACAATTCACAATGCCACCTATTGCTAACCAGCCCTGATCAGTTTTGCTATTCTTCATGAGTCAGTGTATAGCCATTTCTCCTGCTAGTATTTATTTCTCTGTTTCCATCTCTTATAACCATAATCAAAACAGACACCTCAGCTTAGAGAAACAGACAAATAAGGCCTATTTATATCCTATTAAAAACTAAGCAACATAATACTTTTCTGTTGTTTCTTTGTATCCCTAAGCTTAGGAAATAATATGGGAAAAATGAGTGTTTAATGAATATTTGTTGATTAATCATTTGACAAATTGATTTCTCAAGTTCAGTACCTGGCTCACTGTTTTTCTCTCCTCCTCAACTCCTGTCATTATGCTAGGGAACTTTAATAGTCCTACTGATGTTCCTTCAAATATATTAATCCCCAGGTTCTTTAGTGTTCTCATATCCCACTCTATTCCAATTCAGAGATACCAAAGGATAGTTACACTCTGTTTTCCAACATAGCGTCCCATCATTCTATTTCTCCAATGCCTCAACCTTTTTAGGTCTGTTCTATGCCATTTCTCAACCTCCAATCAGTTTACCCTTCACTACTTTGTCCAATCTGACTTCATTTCCCTTCCTTCCCAGTATAATTGCTATATGTAATCAATACAGCAACATATTATTCCTTCTTTTCACCTAAGAACAAACAAAGTCATTGATATGGTGCTAATTATGATCCAAACACTATGTTAAACGTCTTATACATATTATCTCATTGTATTCTCAAAACAACCCTAGAAGCTAGTTGTTAAAATTATTCCCATTTTTTAGACACTTTGTTGTATCACCCATAGAAAGGTTGACTCATTTGTGGGCCACTGGTTGATAGGTAAAACAGAAAAACCGACAGACAAAAAACATGATCACGGACTCATTGAATTTCCATTCATTGGGGAAATCAATTGATTCCTCTTGTGCATATTAAGAACTAAGCAATATCTCTGCTATGTTTATATGGGGTGGGTGGGGGAGAGGCTAATTGAACTCCAGAGATTCAGTCCCAAAGTGACAGGATCTCATAAACATCATTCACTTGCCATCATATTTCTATTTTCATGGAGAAATATTTCTCCTTTCACAGGTAGAGTTGTAAATTTTTTGTGCTCTGGAATTCAGAGTAAATCTTATACAGATTTGCTTTCATAATTAATTTGGTCTTGTTTCAGGTAGGAATTGTGGAATAGGAAGTGATGAGAAAAATCTTGGTGATGTGAATTATAATGGCTAGGAAAAACAATCAGTGTGTAATTGAAAGTGTCTTTCAGAAAGCCTTGGATTTCAATCTCCATCTATCTCATACTAGTTGTTTGTCCTTGGGAAAGGTATTTGATGTGTGAAATTTCACTTGTAAAATGGTGACTCTAATAGTCCTTCACTCAATAGTTATAAAGAAATCATTATAATCTTATAAAAAGTTATAAAAATGTAAATGACTTCTCTTCTGTAGAAAGAAGAAAAAAGTATATCACTGCAGCCTAGAATAAAGGGGCAAGGGAGAGTTTTAGGCTTTGCCTAGAAGATAATTTCTAACACTTCTGTCATTAATTAGGCATAGGACCCGGGGCAAATTATTTCAGATCTGTGCACCTTTTTCTCTATGCAACATGAAGGGGTCAAACTAAAGGTTATCAATGATTAAGAAAAATCAATTCAACAAGGATTTACTGAATTAGTGACATTTTTAAGACTCTGCATTAAGACAGAAATTGAACAATCCCAATCCTCAAGGAACATATATATTCTATTAAAGGAAATCTACATACATATGTATAAGTATATACAAAACATAGGGAAAGGGAATCAAAGTAGTGTTGAGCAGAGTGGGAGCAATTAGAAGTAAGGAGATCAGGAAGGACCTCCTGGAGCAAGAAGGGGCAGGAGATCTGTATTCTGAAGGCATCCCAGGTGGAGAGATAATTTCAGACTAAGTCATGGAAATGGTAGATGGAAGGGTACTTAAGAATACAATAAACAATGAACCACGCAATTACTCCACGATAGCAAATGTGCTAAATACTGAGGAAACAAAAACAAAACAAAGGCGGTACCTGCTCAAGGAGTTGTCAGAAGTTCTCAAGAAGTTATAATGAGGGAGACAACTATGGATGAACAAGTTAAATGCAAGTTAATTGAAGATAAAAAAGAGGTAAATAATTACCTTTAAGTGTTAGTGACTTGGGAATTCGGAGGGCTTCCTATAGAAACAGAGATTTTTAATTGAATTTGAAGGAAACCAGTGTAGCCAGGAGGTAGAGATGAGGATGGTGAGCACTGTAAATCTGAAGGACAGAGAGTGAAAATGTGTAGAGTCAAGATCGCATATCTTCATTTAAGAAGAGCAGAAAGACCAGTGCAACTGCAATGCAAAGTACGTGTGGATAGATAAGGTGTAAGAAGACTGGAAAAGTAAGAAGGTGATAGGTTACAAAGACTTGAAATGCCAATCAGAGGATTTTGTATTTGATCTTGAAGCTAAAGGAACCACTATAATTTGCTGAATGGGTTGGGAGGAGTGACAAGGTTAGACCTGGACTTTAAGAAGCTTCACTGGACATTTGATTGGAGAATAGACTATAATAAAAAGTGACCTGAGGGAAGACTAACCAGAAGGCTATTGAGCTAGTCCATGCATGGGGTAATGAAGGCTTATACCAGGAGGTGCCAGTGTCAGAATAGAAAAGGGAACAAATATGAGATGTTACCGAGTTTAAATTTAGAGGACTTAGCAACAGGTCACAACCTGGATTGTAAGCCTGGTTGACTGTGGGAATGGCGGTACCTTCAATCATATTAAGGAACTTTGAGACAGGAGAGGTTTTGGAAAAAAGATAATCAGTTAAGTTTTGGACATATTGAGTTTACAATGCCCAATGTGAGATATGCAATACTCAGAAATGCAAGACTAAAGGTCAGAAGACAATTTTGGACTGGATAGATTTGAAAATCATAAACATAACGACAATAGCATCATAGGAGCTGATGAAGTCACCAAATCAAAAATAGTTTGAGAAGAGGAATCAGAACAGATCCCTGGAGAATACCCAAAATTGGCCGACGTAGCATGGGCAAAGATGTACCACAGAGAACTTACTCAGATAAGGAGGAGGACCAAAAAAGAGTGGTGACACACTAATCTCAAAAAAATGGCTGCAAAGAAGTCAAAAAAGAGGAAGACTGAAAAAGGCCTGTTAGATCTACCAACTAAGCAATCATTGTCAAATTTGGCGAGAACAATTTTGGTTGAATGATGAGGTTGCAAACCAGAATGTAGGCAGTTAAGGGAGCGAAAGGAGAAGTAGAGGCAATGACTGTAGACAACCTTCTCAAAGAATTTTGCTCTAAAAGAGAGGAGAAATATGAGATGGTAGTCCTAACAGACCTATAGCATATTAGCCTATGTTTATTTTCTACAATTTAGAGAAGAATAAATTCTTCAAGAAATACTTTCTAAAGTTGATTTTTTTGTGGAGGGGGGGAGAATTTCATTCCCTCAGATAGCATGTACCTACCTGGATAATTTCAGCGAAAAATGGTGACCATAAAGAGATTATAAATTAAATTTCGGTACTAATGGTGGTGAATGAAGGAGAAGGTAAGTAGTGACAGCAGTGACATATTTCTAAGTTTTCTGCGGGTCTGAATTTTTATTTCTGCTTTTCACAGATTCTTGTTAGACTTACTGTCTAGCTCTAAATATAATAGAATGACACAAGGCTATCAAGGAAATTCAAGTGTAACCACACCAGATAAATTGTGCTCTGTGTGTCTATGTGCATGCTGTGTAGGCATAGATGTCTCATCACATTTGCAGATGACATAAAATTTGAAGGAATAGCAAAAACATTAAACGACAAAGTCAGCGTAGAAAGAGATTCTGACTGGAGAGATGGATCAATGAAGGTAATTTTATTATATGTTCCCTTTGGGATGAATGTGGGTTCCTAAAGTTGGATTCGAAAAGTAAAATCCACAAGTGCAGTATGAAGGAGGCATGAGTGCACAGCAGCTGTTTGGGTAAAGATCTCAAGATGTGACCAGTCTGGAAGATCAATGAGAGTCAGGAGGGGAATGTGGCAGGCCAAAAATATTGAAGTCTCAAGACGTTTCACTTTGTGCTTTGTCTAGTGAAAAACTGCTCATTCAAATGGTCAAAATTGACATTTACATTGTGTTTTAATGTTTGCAAATCAATTTGAATTCATTATCTCCATTGTTCTTCAGTATATCCCTACATGATAGGTGATACTAATTCTTTGTAATTTTACCATGGGAAAACAAATCCAGAAAATGTAATTGTTTTACACAGTTTTATGAAGATTTTTTGTCTAAACCAGAATACGATCTCTGAGGTCCATGACTCCAAGTCTATCCAAGTCTATCCAAGACTCTATCCCATAGCCTTAAAAATCTAATACTGTGATTTTATTGGTGTAAATAATGAGTAGTGATTTTGCATTTCATTGAGAGTTGAACAAGTTGTGATATATGGTGTATGATTGTGATGGAATAGTACTGTGCTACAAAGAAGGAAATAATGAATAGAGAAATGAGCAGAACCAAGAGCAAATTGTATACAATAACAAAAATATTGTCTAAAGAATTATTTTGAGCAAATAAGTTATTTTGACTTTTAAAAATACCCAAGATAACTAAAAAGGATGCATAAAGAAAGACACTATCTGTATTCAGAGAAAGAAATGATAAATAGGAGCATATAATAATTTTACACACACACATATATACAGACATATATAATATATTTGTATATATGTGTGAGGTGTATGTATGTGTATGTATACACACACACACACACACACACACACACACACACACACACACACATATATATATATACATACATACACACAGGCACCTATTTGTATTTAATGGTAGCCATATCTACGGTGGAGGTGGGAAGAAAAATATATTTCAATGATAATTTTATTGTATATTTGAAAGGAATAGAAAAGTATGCATAGATTTGCAGTTTCACTTACAATCATCATTTTTATTGTACTATGTTAGGAAAGTGCTTGTTTTATGGGAAAGAAATAGAGAAGGGGGCAGAGGTGTGACTTCTGTAAGTGAAGGTGAACAGGTGGCGATTTAAAATGACTGGAGAATTTTAAGGAATTTTTGGTAAAGAACCTATCACTAGGAGAAAAGGAATGATAAGAAAGGAAGATGGGCCAATTAGGTAAGGACAATGAATGACAAGTAAAAGTTTGTAATGCCCCACTGACATTTTCACAAGGTAAAGAAAAAGTGAAACAGGCCTCCAACAGATTCAGAAGACCCTCTGTAACAAAATCATGTGCAAATTCACTTTTTGGCATTTAAAGAACTTCAGATTCTTATGCCTTCTTACATTTCCAGTGTTACTCTGCTTAACGTCTAGGCACTGTCTTTTCCAGTGATAGACTGGCCTCTGAGGTACCTCTCGAAAGACAATCCATGTCTGGATTATGAATTTTTATCGGTCATCCCTCATGCCTGAAAGTCTCTCCATCCTCATATCTGTCTGACTTCTTTGGCTTAAAGTCCCAGTTAACAAGCCCATCTTTTAAAACAAGCCTTGCCTCATTCCCCTTAATGCTTATGCCTTCACTCTATCTATTATTTCCGTTTGAGTCTATTTATGCAACTTAAGAATAATATCCACCTTTTTAGCTCCTGTGACCACGTGTTCATTCGTTATGAATTTCAAGATCATTAAAACTTTGAGTTCTAGAATAAATCAAGTGCTTCCAAATAGCCAGGGTATGCTTGCTATTCCAGCTCTCTATGGGCCTTGAGTAGGAGAGAACAGAGGAAGAAAAAGTCATGAAAGATGTGTGAAGGTAAGTATGATACCTAACAGGAAACATTCACGTTTATCTTCCCTTTTCGTTCTTCTTAGGTATTAACTGAACGAAATGCCAAAGATAAACTATACCATGGTTACTGAGTTCGTTCTCTTGGGACTAACTGACCATCCAGAATTGCAACCTGCCCTCTTTGTAATATTTTTAGTGATCTACCTCATCACTGTAGTGGGGAATGTGGGAATGATTGCACTGATCAAGAGTGAACCCAAACTTCACACTCCCATGTATTTTTTCCTCAGTCACTTGTCATTTGTGGATCTTTGTTATTCCACCAATGTCACACCTCAGATGCTGTTCAATTTTTTATCTCAAAGGAAAACCATTTCCTTTGTTGGTTGCTTCATACAATTTCATTTTTTCATTGCCTTTGTGATCACAGATTATTACATGCTCACGGTAATGGCCTATGACCGCTATGTGGCTATCTGTAATCCGCTACTCTACAGTAGCAAAATGTCCAAGAAAATCTGCATCTCTTTGGTCACAGCACCCTATGTCTATGGCTTTGTCAATGGCCTGATACAAACCATCCTGATGCTCCGTTTATCCTTCTGTGGACCTAATGAGATCAACCACTTCTACTGTGCTGACCCACCTCTTATCGTTCTCTCCTGCTCAGACACTTACATCAAAGAAACTGCTATGTTTATAGTTGCTGGCTCCAACCTCACCTGCTCTCTCACAATCATTCTTATCTCTTACATATTCATCTTCATAGCCATTCTACGAATCCGTTCAACTGAGAGTCGACATAAAGCTTTCTCTACTTGTGGCTCCCACCTGACAGCTGTCACTCTCTTTTATGGTACTCTTTTTTGTATGTATCTAAGACCTCCTTCAGAGTCGTCTGTAGAACAAGGGAAAATTGTAGCAGTTTTCTACATTTTTGTGAGTCCTATGTTAAATCCCTTTATCTATAGCCTGAAAAACAAAGATGTAAAGGATGCTGTGAAGAGAATTTTCAAAAATAAATTACAGACTAAATAAGACTAGAATTTCCATCATATCTGTGCTTCTCCAAGCTTACATATGGATGACCCCCAATAAATGTTTGCAGATTAATTGATAATAGCACAAATATCCAAAGAGGCAGAATGTTAATGTCCAAGAGACAGGTGATAGCAAGGAAGTTTTTATCCTTGTTAGCCATATATTAGCTTTCCTAGCCTGGTTGGAGTGTATACATAAACATATCTCTATCTGTAGTGTATTATGAACATATACTCCATATTGAAACCGTATATTTCCTACACCCTTTAAAATAACACCCTTTTTTGTATGCCATTAATTTCTTGATATGTAATCGAAAAGCATGAATTACAGTATTTCGCTTACAAAAAATAAATCAAGAAAAACTGACACAGTAATCATGTATTTGAGTGTATTCATCATTCATTTAACTATAATGTTCTCTTTGTCTGTCTGGAGAGAGGAAATATGTGTCATCACTTGTGCTCTGGGACCATGATTAGACGTTAAAATTAAACTGAGTTCAGAAAATAACTGTGCTGCTTTCATTGACGTTACTATAGTCATGTTTATTGTTATCCTGGCTTTATTTTCTTTATTCTGCATTTTTTGACATTTATTTACATTGTCTTGAATTCACATGTTTCATATGTTACTATACTATTATTGTACTACAATTGTATTCTACAATTTGTTCATCCACCTTCCCCCCACCCTGCTAAGTGATCAAACCCACTGTGTTTCCAGTTTTTTTCTCCTACCACACAATGTCCTGATATCAGTATTTAGGGTATTTCTTTATTTTACACCCTTGAGGTATAAGATATAGCAAGTCATGGAATCAAAAGGTCAGAGGCTGTGAGTTGCTCAATACTATTTATTACATAATTCTGAATTGTTTTATAAAATGATCAGTCCAATTCACAGCTCCTCCAACCTCTGTGTCTGTATCTGTCTGTCTGTCTACTATGTGTATATGTGTGTGTATGTATGTATGCATGTAGACACCTGCCTTCTCAGGTTCTTAGTTCCATTTTTTAATCTTTGTAAATTTAACGCATATTGCTAATTAGTACAATTTATTCTTCCTATTAGATGCTCTAGTTACATTTTATAATGGAGGATGGGTAATTGAAATGATGATATTGACATAATATAAAGACTTTCATTTCAGACAACTAGTTAAAAACAATATAAACATTAAAATTAGGACTGAAATATGTGAGAAAAAATATGATCAAGTTTGCAGTAACTGACCATAAATGTATCATCATAAAGGATTATAAATGTATTCTCCATACCTAAGACAGGTATAGGCAACAAAAATAAATGATTAAACCACATTAATTCTACTAACAAAGAATATCCTACTGTTTATTGAGCATTGTCACATGACCTACTCCACCAATTTGCTGGAGGTAAGGGGAGATATTTACTTCTTTTGAGCAGTCCTTTACGAACTGATTCTATAAGCCCTAAAGTATTCAATCAAATTTTTCCTTACACAGAAGGATCTTCGCAAAATGTAATAAATCTAGAATACCTCAGGTTATATATTTCATATTTTCTGTATGAAAATGAGCTTTCAATCCATTATTAGCTTTGAGAGGTAGCCCAGGCCTTGTATGATGTGAATCAGTTTATTCAAGCTAGTGAACTTTGTACCAGGGCAATCATTTTCTTTTCTTTTTTTCTTTTATTCGTCGGGAATTTAAATACAAAAAGGCAACAAAAGAGAACATTTCCATGTACACAACTCAACATAAAAAGAGCATTCAACAGAATGAATTTCCATTTCATACTGTTGACTTTTTTGGAAATCTGTGTAATTGATACCACATGTCATTTTCAAAGCTACCATGCTTTTCCTGCTTCTGTGCTATGTGTTTTTATTTTCTTCCTCTCTACTTCTGTACTCCATTCTAGAGAAAGCTTCCATTAGACACATACAAAAATTTATATATGTGCAAACCATATACATATTTGTGTATATGGATATGCATGCATGCATGTATGCATATATGTATGTGTGTATGTATATACGTAGAACCGATCAGTTCTTTCTCTGAATGTGGATAGCATTTTCCTTCGTTGGTCCTTTTGTATTTGATTAATCAAGATTACATTCCAACATAGTTGGATTAGCTCCCAGGGAATCACTTTAAGAAGTCGTTCAAACCTATGACTCTCCATGGTCTCCCTGTTAGATTGTATTTGATAACCCCATTTAACAACATTTATTATGCCTCATCAAAAGACACTTTCTCATGAAGAGTTTATAAGTTTACATAATGGGTAATGGAGCCAAGATGGTGGAGTAGAAGCAGGAACCTGTTATAGTATTCCCCTCAAAGTCCTAAAAAAGCCTGTAAAAAGTGACACTAAACAAATTATAAGCAACAGAAGCCAGAAAATGATAGACTAAAGTAAATTTCCAGCCCAAGACAATATGGAACATTGACACGAAGGGTCTGTCACACCTGGTTAGTTCAATGTGGGCTGTGTGCTGGTGCAGACAGAGCATGACAGGAGCAGGCCTTAGTGGACTGAATCACTGACAGCTGCTGTGGATTCCTGACTTCTCAACCCACAAACACTAAAGACAGCTTCAAATGTCAGTGAGAAGAGTCTTTCACCTGGATGAGAGGAGAGCTTGGAGTTAGAGAAGCTGAATTCAAATCCTGGCTCTATTATCTTCCAGTTTTATTACCTTGGAAAATTCCCTTATTCTCTTTGGGCTTTAGTTATGTTGCTTGTAAATTGAAGGAGGTTGGACACGGTGATCTCAGGGGTTTCTTCTTCCTCTGAATCTATAATCTAATGAAAAAAATTCGTCTTCCTTTTGTTGAAGTCATTTAAATTGTATTCACCTTTTCTTGACATCATTTGGGGTTTTCTTGGCAAAGACACTAGAGTGATTTGTCATTTCTTTCTGCAACACATTTTACAGAAGAGGGACTGAGGCAGAAGGGTTAAGTGACTTGCCCAGCGTTACACAGCTAGTAAGTATCTAAAGCCAGATTTGAACTCGGACCATGTATAATGTTATTTAGCTATGCAGTACAAGAGTGGAATTTTGGCCTCACAAATGCATTAGCCAGACTGCTGACTGCTCCCTTTGAAGCCCTCTAGTGAGGCTGGACTCAGGACCCAACCATTCCAGGAAGGTGCAACTTTTGAGTGATCGGATCGTACTTTCCACAATCTGCCTCTCTGAAAATTCCTTTCGCTGCTCCATTTTCTGTCCTGAAAGAGGACAGAAACCACTTCATGAAAATTAGAAATCTTCAAACAGATCAAATGTAATCGCTCCATCTGGGAAGTCTCTTGTACTATGCCAAGTAAATTCTAATGAGCCCTCAGATCTTCCTTTCTCTGGCCTAATGATGTCAGAAGGAAAGTGTTTAATTCAACTCAGAACAGGGGCGGGGGGGAAGTCAAGAACAGTCTTCTGTAAAATCAATCAATGAATCAATAACGACTATTAAGTATATAGAATTTTTAGAAAAATGAGAGAGGAATTGGATACCTTGACACAAAAGAATTAGTCGAGAAAGGATGTCTGTCCCGTCTACAACAACCCTTGGTTCCTGGCTGGCCCTAAAACTGAGTAGAAGCAAGGCTCTTCTGTAACATAGTCACAAAATCTACTGTTAAAACAATGAGAGGGCTGTAAGGAAAGAAACTATCATTTGATTGTGCAAGGGCACTATTCTCAAAACAAGCATCTGGGTCAAGTCTGACTCCAATGCCAACAATTCCCAAATCACAGATAATTGAGGAGAAATATACACGTCCCTGACTTCTGCTTCTGTGAGCATCTCCAGGGATAATGCAGCATGCAATCAGTTCCCTGTGATTTCTTGATTCTTTTGAGATGCGTGTTCTTCAGGGAGAAAATCCGATTTCTCAGACATAGATATGAATGCTTTTCCATTTATGCAGTCTGGGGAGATTCAAAGAGTTCTCTTTTCCTTTGCAGGGAGGTGTGGACCTTCAATGTCTTCAGAAACCCAAGGATTTTTACTTCATTCCTATCCTGATCTTGATGCCAAACACATTATGTGACTGGTAAAAGACAACGTTTGCTTTGACATGAAGTACAATGAGTAGAGTGACAACTGCCATCTTTCATGCCCTATCAATACTCTGGATAAAATTTTAAAAGTTCTCGCTTATCTTGGGAAAAACTATTTCTAATGACTTAAACAAAAATAAATCTAAAAGACTGAAAATATTCTTTGAAGATGCCTTCAGGGTCATCAGCAGAATAATTGTCTGAAATGATTGGATATTATAATAAAAGTAGGGATAAAAAAGTCAGAAGTGTTGACTCCTGGAAAAGGAGATGATGGGTGACGTAACTGAAATCACTAAAATTTTGATTTGATATAATGTAATATATTGATATATCTAAGTGACAGAGACAAAGAAGGGGATATGGGGAGAAGAGGAGGAGGAGGAAGAAGGAAAGAGAGAGAGAAGAGAGGAAAAGAGAAGAAGAAAAAAGAAGAGAGGAGAAGAGAAGAAAGGAGAGAAGAGATGAGAAGAGAGAGAGAGAAAGATAGGGAGAGAAGTAGAGAAAGAAAGAAAGAGAGGGTCATCTCATAGGCACTTATTAAATTCTTGCTGATTGATCTTCTGTCAATGTTGGTAAAGGAATCGAAGGGATAACTGGAGTTGATTATCAATGTTTTATCTTAAATTTTATCTAGAACTGAGGAAGGAGTGACCAAAATGTGAGTTACTAGGTTGGTAATGACAGGAATATTTGAAAATATTCCATAAAAGGAAAAGAAACTGCTTATGTTGGGAGATAAGCCTAGAACTCAAGCAGTTCCTCTCTCTTCCCTTTCTCTCATCAAATGTAATGTATTCAGACAAATCCATCTAGTGCAGAGAACACAAAATTTGGGGACATTGAATTTGGTCTTGAATTCTGACTCTGCGAAAATTTGTAACCTTAAAGAAACCACTTAAGCTGTCTGGTATTTAGTTTCTTCATCTGTAGTATGAGTGGCTTAGATGGTTGATCTCAAAGGTTTATTGAACATCTGTCTAAAAATTGGGATGAAATATTTGGAATCATTAATGTGACATCAATACGTCACATCTCAGTGGTTAATAATCAGGGGTGATACTGAGAAAATGCTTTAGAGTTATTGAATATATTCCTATTTAGGATTCCATTTCATCACAGGACTATCAGATTTAGACATCAGAAATATTTGAATCTAACTTACTTTATTTTAAAGATGAGGAAATAGGCTTGGAGAATGTAAATGATTTGCTGAAGGACATACAGCTAGCTAGTAAGATTCAAAGCCAGATCTTCTTACTGCACATCCAATGCTCTTTCAATTGTTCCCAGTTGCCTTTATGGGTAGAGTGAGACATAGCTAAAAGTGTAAGACAGAGGTAAGTGTAACCCTTTCACAAAGAGGAGAAAGGGGTTCCCAGAGCCAAAGTATTTTACTGAATGTCTGTCAATGAACTGGGTTTAGAAATGAGACAATTTGACTTTAAATCTCGAGGTCATTTCTCTCCATTACAATGGTAAATTTTGGTATTGAGGCTACTTATGAAAATGTGCCATTAACTGAAGTCTTGCCTCTACATTGAACTGAAGGGAAAGATGTGGGGACACTTTCCTGCTAAGGAAAGATTGGGGATTACAGGGAGATATTCCTCCAAAATGCTCCCTCACTTGTGACTTTCTGGGGGTGGAGGAATAATGTAGAAGAAACCTAGTTTACATGCCTTACCTGCTGCAAGGATTTGGTTAAGTGCTCAAGGGTATCAGAGTTGGAGAGTCAACTATCTATTTGTCTCCTGAGGATACAGAATTTTTTCTTCCCTTAGGCAAATTCATCCTTCTCCTGTTCTTATGAGGCTAAAGCTATAATTCCTCCCTTCTTCATAGTCTAACAACCTCATCAGAAAATCACTCAAACCATGGTAGAGGACCTTCTTTTACTGCTGTTGCATATTCTTGTAAGGATAAATTACTATACTTTAGCATAGTCCAGCATATGCGTAGTCCAAATTTAGGGGCTAGTACCACAAGGACTACTTCATCCCTTACTCTAAGTATCCTAAAAGACTGTGGTTTTTAAAATTCACTTCACTAATATAGAAGGAATATAAAAGAAATGGAAGAAGAACATTAGAATTAGTAACAAGTTCTTTCCACATATTAGTCTTTCAAGTAATTGAATACAATCATCATGCCCCAAATTTTTCTCGTCTCCAGTTAAATATTCTTTGAGTTGATGTTTATATGAGTAATTTAGAATTCTAGCTGTATTCCCCTTCAAAAAATACTGTTCATAGAAATGAACAAAATATTCCAGATTTTTCATGAACACGTACAATTTCCTTCTCAGTTTAGGACACTATAGGTGTATTTCCATACATAAAGCCACTTATATTAAATACCTTGCCTGCCACACAGTAATGTACATATACATACATACGTGTACATTCATTGTACATACATAATGTACAATGAACATATAATACCTTCTTAGTGTCAAATCCTGAAATCAAAACTCTTAAAGACATTCAATATTTTGTTGCTTAAGAACAAGATATTAGGATTTTCGGTTTTTTATGTGTGCTTATGTGTAGGTATATGCGTGTGTATGTGTGTGGGTGTGTGTTTAGAAGAGTAAGCCTATAGTAATATAGAATGACAATAAGAAGCACAAGAGAACTTTGCAAATTTCTTAAAAAAGAAATGAAGTGTCCGTTAGTTGTTTAATGCTATAATTGGTGACAAAAATATTACACATAATTTCAGATGCTTTCACATTACAATATTGGACAGGTCTCTTATTTCTCACAGGTCTATTACCTCACTGAAATCATGGCAACAGCCTCCACTCTCTATGCTGCCTAGGGTGGCTTTGAAGACAATATTTTGTGAAATGCAAAGAGCCATATCCCGTGATCTTTGATTCATTTCTCCTTTGTCTCCTTTGAAGCCAGAATACCACAGGGAACCATAGACATGTCAAGTCAAAATGACAGCAGTAGAGTAACCGAATTTATTCTCCTCGGACTTACAGATTGTCCTGAACTACAGTATATTTTGTTTGTGGTTTTCCTTGGAATCTACATTGTCACCTTGTTAGGAAATTTTGGAATGATTGTGCTGATCAAACTTGAGTCTCGCCTTCATACCCCTATGTACTTTTTCCTCACTAACTTGGCTATGGTTGACTTGTGCTATTCCTCCAATGCCACCCCCCAGATGCTAGCTAATTTATTATCTGAAAGAAAGACAATTTCCTTTTCTGGTTGCTTTGCGCAATGTTACATTTTCATTGCTTTCCTGCTCATTGAGCTTTACATGTTGGCTGCCATGGCCTATGACCGCTATGTTGCCATCTGCAGCCCACTACATTATAGTGTGAAAATGTCCAGGAGAGTCTGCATCTGCCTGGCCACCTTTCCTTATGTTTATGGCTTCTCTGATGGCCTGCTCCAATCCATCCTGACATTTCGCTTGTCCTTCTGTGGATCCAACATCATTAACCACTTCTACTGTGCTGATCCCCCTCTCATCAAGCTGTCCTGCTCTGATACGTATGTCAAAGAACATGTCATGCTCATCTCAGCTGGGTTCAACCTCTCCAACTCACTTACCATCATTCTCATTTCTTACACATTCATCCTGGCAGCCATTCTCCGTATTCGCTCTGCTGAGGGAAGGAGGAAGGCCTTCTCCACCTGTGGTTCTCACATGATGGCTGTTATTTTGTTTTATGGGACTCTCTTCTGCATGTATGTGAGACCACCCACTGACAAAAGTGTTGAAGAATCCAAAGTCATAGCTGTATTCTACACATTCGTTAGTCCTTTGCTGAACCCACTCATCTATAGTCTGAGAAACAGAGATGTCAAAGCAGCTTTGAGGAATGTTCTCAGGAAGAGTTAACTGAAGAGCATGGTTTCAAATTGGTCATAGACTATATTTATTGGAACCAAGTGACCCTGTACTTGGACACATTCGATGAGTGATATGTCTAGGGTGCCAAAGTCTTAGTTTCTACATGAAGGACAAGAATGGGATAAAAAATAAAATTATGTAAACATTGAAGATTTGTTGTACATTATAACTTTGTTTCATATCAGCTTTTTTGTTAGCAGTAAAGAAGTTGCCATAAAAATACCATCCTCAGTGGAGATTCTAGCAGAAAAAAATCCAAATGAATATAGTGTCACCATATTTCCTAGTGCATTAAGAATATTCCCCAAATCTGGGTCTGATCACAACACGCCACTCCTCTATGAAGTTCTGTGGCTCCTCATTCAGTCACGATTGAAATCTGAGCCTTTCACTTTGCAAACAAGTTGACACCAATTTGGCTTTCCAGCCTTATTATTATTGTTTATAATTTATATTATATTTACTTTATTACATTCCCTTTGCAGACTCAATGGTCCAGCCAAAGTATTTTTCTGGCTTTTCCTTTTATGCTCTGTTTCATCTCCTCTCTCCTTTTTTAAAATAGTTTTTAAAAACATTAATGTATTTTAAATTTATGTCATAAAGCAAGAATTTCTGTAACAGTATAATAAAAAAATTATTGTATAGGAAACTGCAAATCTACTTTGTACAAATCTATGCACAACTTGCTATTCCTTTTAAATACACAATAAAGTCATCAAGCAAAATTTCTTCTTCCCTCTTTCCCCCCTGTTGTAGAGATGGAGACCATAGACAACATTAGGCACAGATAGGAGGGGTGTGTGTGTGTGTGTTTGTATGTGTGCATGCTTCTATCATACCTGGGAAGTAATCTGTGATTCTCTCAAATACAATTTTCCTTTCCTTCAAAGGCATTTGATAGCTTTGAAACTTTTTATCTATTTTGCATGCTTAGTGAGTCAGTCAAATAAATCAGTTCACTAAGATTTAATAAGTTCTATATGAAGCTCTGAGAATACACATATTTGTGTGCGTTCTCATTCTTTTTTCCCCAAAATAGAATATAAGCTCCTAAAAGGGAGGGAAACGTTCATTTATATCTTCTTAGCACTTAATTAAGTGCCTAACAAATATCAATTTTGACTGAATTAACTAGAATATTGAAAGTCTTTTCTGCATTGTTTTGTGTATTTCAAGACTCGTTCTAAGTTAATGATGTGTTTGTTTTAAAGGATGATCCATTTTGCAACTTAAAGTAGTTATTTCCAAACCTGATGATGCCAACTGAAGCACAAGCATAATATACCAAATAGACATACTTGAAACTAAATAAATGAATTAATACTACATAAACAAAATTCATAATATTTCAAATCAAATTCAACGTTTCTAGTAAAGATTATTCCACCAATTATTATTTCTCTCTGGAGATATTTGCCTAAGTGACTCTTTATTCTTTGGAATGGGCTAAAAAATGTTTCAAGGAGAAAAGGGTCAAGTACGGTCAGACAATGAAACTCACCAAGCATTCTCTTGGTATCTCAGACTAGATATTACCCTTGCTCAAAAGTAGGTCTCTCCATTGTGCAGTTTTCCTTCTCAATGACATGTTTTTATACCATTTGGAAATAGCACTATGTTAATGGGGGATGTCTGAATGGAAGCTGAGAGGCTGTGCTCAAGGAAATCAGTGAGATTTGTAGTATCTCCAGGAAAAACTTATAAACATTAAATAAATTTTTGAAATTCTAGATTGGGAGAATTCTCTTCTCAACTTTTGAACACATTTCGCAACACTCACATAGCTGTTGTGGCAACAAAGAAAAGCTTTGGGAAACTTCAAGCATTATGAAAATGGCAGCATTTCTTACACAACAGAAAATAAATCCTTATATTACTTTACATTATCTTGGATCTATTGTTCAGTCATTTTTCAATCATGTCTGGCTCTTCACGATCCTGTTTGAGGTTTGCTTGGCAAAGATACCGGAATAATTTGCTATTTCCTTCTCCAGATAATTTTGCAGATGAGGAGGTGGAGATAAACAGTGGGAATTAACTTGCACAAGGTTATACAACTAGTAAGAGTCTGAGATCAGCTGTTGGTTTTGTTTTTGTTTTTAACACAGGAAGACGAGCCTTCTTTACTTCTTGGTCCAGTATTCTATTCACTGCCACTTAGCTGCCCAATGTACCTCAGAAAATTGAGAACAACGATTAACATTGGTCTATTTCACCTTTGAATTCAGGTTCAGCTGATTTAACTTAATGTCAAAAAGTTGGAAACAAATTATAAGTTCTTTTAATAATAAAAGGTGAATCAGTTAATTAAACTTACTGTTATCTCATTTATTTAACTTATGTGAAGAGTGTATCATACAAATGGAAGGCTGGATGAACCAAAAGCTTGAATTAAACTTAAATTCTCCTTGCCAGGAGAAATATCAAGAGTCTCAGATATGCAGATAATAGTACTCTGAGAGAAGAAAGTGAGGAGGAATTAAAAAATACATTGATGAGGGTGAATAGAAAGTTATCTGACTCTACTGGACAAAGAGAAAATGGGGACAAGGGAAGGGAGGGATGATAGAATGCTCGGTGTATTGGGGTGGGGGTAGGTGACAAATGGGGAGAATATTTGGAACCCAAAATTTTGTGAAAATGAATGTAAAAAGTTAAATAAATAAATTTATATAAAAAGAGTAAAAAGCAAATGGAATAACATCACCCAACCCAAACTCAAGTTCACAGTTAATATGATTTTGCCAATTAAGACTTTTCTCTGGAGACATTTACCCATCTGACTCTTGCTTCTTTGAAAGGGATTAGAGAAATGCTTCAGTGAGAAAGGTCTCAATTTGCCAGAAATGTATAATTCATCCACCCAAACTCACCCAGAATACCTCAGGTATCTCTAAGAAGAGTTTACCCTTGCTCAGGTAGGTTGAGTCACTTTGAGCCTCATGTACTTCCCATCTGAGACACAACTTTTCAGTCATCTGGCCTGATTTCATTCTATTGAAGCGTAATGGGGGAGAGTGAGGCCTAAAGAGAATCTTGAAGACTGTGCCAATGGGATTGAATGCCTGTGAGTGACATCTATAATCTCTTAATAAGAAAAGTGTACAAACACTGCAAAGTTAAAATTGTCCTGCATGACCTAATAGGTAATCTGTGGTCTACTGGCCTCAGGAATAAATAATCTTTGTGACCTTGGAAAAATCACTTAACACTTTTTCCTCAGGTATGTTGTTCAGAGCAGAGATTAGTATGAAATTGTCACCATGGGAGCAGCTAACTTGTATAGTGGTTAAAATGCCAGGAGTCAGGAAGACTCATCCTCCTGGGTTCAAATCTGGCCTCAGACACTTACTCTATGACCCTGGGAAAACCTCTGCACCCTATTTGCCTCTGCTTCTTCATCTGTAAAATGAACTGGAGAAGGAAATGGAGGATCCTTCCGTTGTATTTACTTGGAAAACCACAAACAGGGTCACAAAGTATTAATGAAATAAATGATATAAATAATAAATGAACAACAAAAGTCCTCTGAGTCTATATCTTTGGAAGAGAGCAAATTAAACATCAACCCGAGAGATGTACTTGGTCTAGATGCTGATAGGTCCTTGGAGCAAGGGGGGAAGTTGGTGATTAGCATTTGGATACTAATCACTACAAGATGCTTCTAGTTTCTACCATCTGATTGAGTTAAAGTGTATGAAACTCAAAGAAATGAGGACTTAGAGTGCTGCTTGTAAACATTAAGTGACATGCTCAAAGCCAAAATGTGATCTTTTCATGAAAATAGGACATAAAGTAGAAAGACACACGTACTCGAACTCTTCCTCCACAGCTAATAATATACTTGTAAAAATGCCTCTCAACAAATTCTAGAACAGCAGAAGCCACAGAACTACAGAGTAAAAGAGATTTCCAACCCAAGATAGCCTAGAAGGCCAATAGGAAAGATCTGTCCCTCAGGGCATGGAGCAGAGCAGAATTAGCTGCGTGGCTGCGAGGAACAAAAATTGAACAGGACTTGTGGGAGGATTCCCCAGAAAGAGCAGAGGTTATCATATCCCTCAACTCACAAACTCCAAAGGTAGCTTCAAATGTCAGTGAGAAAGGTTTCTCGCCTTGGTGACAAGGGAGCAGGTCCTCACTATTCCCAGTCAAAGGCAGTGGTAGCATTGGTGGTGGCAGCAGCAGCAGTCACGGTAGGAGCAGTGAGGGCAGCACTGTCAGCAGCACTAATATCCATTCCTGGAGCCCTTCATCTAAAGTCACTGAGGGAACTGTGCCGTTGATCTTGGTCTCATCCCTAAGTGGCTGCCCTGCCTTCTAAGTAAAGTACCTGGAGGAAATGAGCAGCTGATCTGAATCTCAGCCATGAGCCATGCCCAGGATTGAGGGAGAGTGCTGACCTGGCAGAGCTGGAGGTGGTTGTAGAGAGGAAATATTATCACTTGAAGATTTTGGTCAGGAAAGCTTTAGTTGTTCCCAGAGCAGAGCACAGGCCAGGAGAGGAGCAAACTCCTCTCCCTTGATTGTGCCTCCATGGAGGAACTGAAAACTCTCAGGTTCCAAAGAGTATGCACTCCTCTTGACAAAGGATTCAAATGTCAAGCTACTGACTGGAAAAATGCCCTGCAAAGGGAAAAACATAAGACTATAAAAGGTTAACTTCTTGGTGAACAGGTATTTTCTTTCACCCTTTCAGATGAAGAAGAAAGTCAAGACTTCTGCATCGCTACCTCCAAAAGAAATATGCAATTGTCTCAGGTCATGGAAGAACTTGAAAAGCGAGTCAACAGTCTGCTAAAGGAGACCCCAAAAATACTGAAGAAAATAACACCTTTAAACATAGGCTAACAATGGCAAAAGAGATCCAAAAATTCAATGAGGAGAAGAAGACTTTATAAAGGAGAATTAGTCAAATGGAAAAGGAAGTTCAAAAGGTCACTGAAGAAAACAGTTCTTTAAAAATTATAATGGAGCACATGGAAGCTAATGACTTTATGATAAACCAAGAAACTAGAACACAAAACCAAAAGAATGAAAAAAATGGAAGAAAATGTGAAATATCTCATTGGAAAAACAAGTGACCTCGAAAATAGAGACAGAAGAGACAATTTAAAAATTATAGGACTACACGAAAGCCGTGGTCAAAAAACTGGCCTAGACATCATCTTTCACGAAATTATCAAGGAAAACTGACCTGACATTCTAGAACCAGAGGGGAAAATATATATGGAAAGAATCCACCAATCAGCTACTGAAAGAGATCAAAAAAAGAAACCCCTAGGAATATCGTAGTAAAATTCCAGAGTTTCCAGGTCAAGGAAAAATATTGCAAGCAGCTAGAAAGAAATTATTTGAATACTGTGAAAATACAATAGAGATAATGGAAGTTCTAACATTAAGGGACCGAAGGGCATGGAATATGATATTCCAGAATTCAAAGGAACTAGGATTAAAGTCAAAAATCCCCTACCCAGCAAAACTGAGTATAATACTTCAGGGGGAAAATGGTCATTCAATGAAATAGAGGACATTCAAGCATTGTTGGTGAAAAGACCAGAGCGAAAATAAAATTTGACTTTTAAACACAAGAATCCAGAGAAGCTTGAAAAGGTAAACAGGAAAGACAAATCATAAAGAACGTTCTAAAGATGAACTATTTACATTCCTACATGGAAAGATAATATTTGTAATTCTTGAAGCTTTTCTCAGTATTGTGTTAGTGGGAGGGATTATACACACATATACATGCATACATGTGTATATATATATATATATATATATATATGCATATATATACATGTATATAAACATATATAATATATGTGCATATATATATATATATATATATATATATATATGAGGAGAGAGAGAGAGAGAAAGAGAGAGAGAGAGAGAGAGGGCACAGAGTGAGTTGAATAGGAAGGGATGATATTCAAAAAAATAAAATTAAGGGGTGAGAGAAGAATATATTGGGAGGAGAAAGGGACAAACAGAATGGGACAAATTGTCTCTCATAAGAGAGGCAAGAAAAATATTTTTCTTTTTTTTTCCTTTTTTAATTTTTATTTATTTATAAATGTTCTACAATCACTTCCTTAAAATTAAGATTTTATAGCCCCACACCTTCCCCCCATTCCCCTCCCTCCCCATGACAGCATACAATTCT
>CM053770.1:266285253-266296423 GCA_028658325.1 Potorous gilbertii
CATATTTTCACTATAGTGATGTTATGTAGTAACACTGACATAAGTGGAAGAAATCATATAACAAATCAAAACATAATACACTAAAACCCACAGACACACAAACATGATCTGCTACATTCTGTGAATGACTTCCATATTTCTTTCTCTGAGTGTGGAAGGCATTTTGCCTTAGAAAATTGACATTGGGATTTTTTTTTTCGGTAAGTTCTTGTGTTACTACAAAGTTCCAAGTCTACCAGAAAAAACTCTCGCACACTGTGGTCGTTGCTCTGCACAAAGTATTCCTGGTTCTGCTCCTTTCGCTCAGCATCAGATCATATAAGTCTTTCCAGGCCTCCCTGAAGTCTTCTTGTTCATCATTTCTTATAATAGTACTCCATTACATTCATATACCATAATTTATTAAGCCATTCCCCAATTGATGAGCATCTCCTTGATTTCCAGTTCTTCAGAATATTTTTCAATAGAGAAGAAAAGGGGGGAGGTGAAAGGGAAAAGTCAGAGCTTATTCTCATCACATTTGACTCAAGGAAGAGTAACATGTACACTCAACTTGGTATGAAAACATATCTTACACTACAGGAAAGTAGGGGAGGAGGAGATAAGCAGAGTGGCATGAGATGATGGAAGGGAGGGCAAATGGGAGGAGGGAGCAATTAGAAGTAAACACTCTTAGGGAGGAACAAGGTCAAAAGGGAGAATAGAAGAAATGAGGAACAGGATAGGATGGAAGGAAATATAGTTAGTTTTACACAACATGCAAAACTACACATAACATATATAGCCCATGATGAAGTGCTTGCCTTCTCAGTGGGGATGGGTGGGATGAAGGAAGGAAGAGAAGTTAGAACCCAAAGTTTTAGGAACAAATGTTGAGAATTGTTTTTACATACAGCTGGGAAATGAGGAATACAGGGAATGAGATTAGGAAATTTAACTTGCCCTTCAAGAAAAGAGAGAAAATGGGGATAAGGGAAAGGAAGGGTTTTAGAAGGGAGAGCACATTGGTGGAAGGGGTAATCAGAATGCTCGGTGTTTGGGGGTGGGGTGAGGGGAGAGATGGGTAGAAAATTTGGAACTCAAAATTTTGTGGAAATTGATGCTGAAAACTTAAATAAATAAAGATTAAAAAAATTAAAAAAAAAGAAAATAGGAGATAAAATCATTGGGCAAGACAGAAGGGAGCAGGCTGGAGTTAGGTCCTTGAGAAGAGAATATCCTTACATTAGCTGTTTGAAGTATTTCAGTAATTGAAAATGAAATAAAGTTTATTAGTAAAAGTGCAAGCGTCAAATATTTCAATGGAAAACTTGAACTGAACCCTGGATCATCCTGGTTGTATGCCTTCTTTGTTCTGTTTCTGTGGAATACCTGATCTGTCATGAGTTTGGCAAAGTGACAAATGATACTCCTTTGTCCAAGTAAGTACCAAAACTCTTCTTAGCTAATTTCCAAACTTTGAAGTGGATAGTGAATTGACATTGACTCAGGACTATTGTTAGTATGTTATAGATTTAAGTGTCTTCGGTTTAAGGTATTAGAGGAATTGGAAGCCATTTTCTACGAGCACTAGCATATCATGATTAGTCATTGATCCTGGCAGCCTAATTTAATTTTATTTCCTAAAGGTGTAATTCAGCTATCATACAGAGAATGGAATTACTACAGGTATGTTGTTTTCTCGATATTAGCAGAGCATGTGATAAATTCACTTGTCTGTCTTTGTAGAGAAGACAGAGAGTTTACAGCTGAACAAAAGGATGGTTAGGCAGATTTAGAACTGATTGAATGATCTGGAGGCCAAGTAGCCATTTGCTGTTCAAAGTCAGTTTTGGAGTACATCTGCAATAAAATAGTTCAGACATCAGTGCTTGGTTCTCTGCTGTTTACCATTTTTATTGGAGGTTTAAATAAAAAAATGAAATATGTATCCTATTTGCCAATGGAACACAGTTGGGAGGAATAACATATGATGGATAAATTATCACACATGTAAAATATAAAATCTAAGCAGGATTAGGTGCTATGAGAAATTTAAGAGGATGAAATTTAATTGAGATAAGTTTAATTTCACAGTTGGGCTGAAAATACCCGTTTTCGAAACACAAGATAAAGTTTATTTGTGATCTAGATTGGAAGAGAGTTCAGGAAGGTACCACAATTTAACCTTTGATCCCCTTCTGTTCCTCCTGCACTGCCTGATGTCCTTGCCTTGCCATAAATTGTCTAGAATTTGTACCAGCTCCTCCTTTGTTGTATAGAATACAGGCATGTGTTGCTGGGGGTCTGATGGAAAGACTTGATTCCTGCATCCTGACTTCTCAGGATTTTAGTGGTTTTATTTGTGCTTTATGGCATGTACTTACAGAACTGCTTCAGTCTAGTGTAATGGAAAGAACACTGTTAGATCCAGAAGAAATCAATCCAAAACCTAGTTGTACCACTTACTAAAAATAGGATATCAGGGTTCAGCCTGTAGAATCAGAGGAACTGGATTCAAATGCCTACCTCTGATGCTAACTGGCAGTTTGACCTTGGTATGTCACTTCAATACCCAGTTTTCTCATATGTGCAATGAAGATTTTGAAGTGGCCTGCCCCCTCCTTTCCAGATCTGAATGCATGACCTATTATCTACTACTTTCTGGGCTTCATTTTCTATTAAAAAAATAGAGTTAAGTGATGTCTAAGGCAGTTTTATAATCAGGTGGAATGTTATTAGGAAGAATTAAAGCACAATATAATGGCCTCAGAGGTAGGCCAAGTTCACAGATAATTGTTAAGCCCCCATTATTTTCCAATCATTACGGTAAGTGCTGGGGTTATAAAAGTGGGCATAAAACCAACAATCAAACAGTAACATCATCCCTTTTCTCAAGAAACTCCCAGTCTAATGGCAGTGGCACATATAAAGGATAGTATATAGGAGATATAGAAGAGAAAGTCACAGCCAGAGGCTTCTCAGATGAGGGAGGTGCAGGAATGGCTTCATGTACAACCTAGGATTTTGTGTGAGACTTGAAGGAAGACTGGCAGAACAGAAAGCAGAGCTGTGCATGGAGAGAGCTTGGATTGCACCCAGAGTAAGGAGGCGGAAGTAGATGGAGGAACATAACACATCTCTCTCCTTCCAGCTCATAGGCATTTTCCCTTGTAAGGTCGCTATGCTCACAGATTGACAATGACAAGAATTTAAACAGAATCTTACAATAATTTTGAGCTGAAATGAATATTATAACTGCGAAAATTGATCAAATAATTTCTTTCCCATAGCAAGGAAAAGGATTTCATGAGTTTTAAATTAATGGCCCAAAATTACCCTCTAATTAATGACAGTACTGACATTGCAACTTAAACTATCTAATTTCAAACAAGCCTAATGATATATAAAGTATACAATAGTTTTATGTTTTGGACACTATTTCACATAAACACAGAAATTCAGTGTTTGAAAGGAAATTACAGTACATTCAGTCCAAATTATGACTGAACACAAATAGACGCTAATATTAATGATGAGTAATCATTCAACTTTTGCTTGAAGACCTGTAGAGAGGTAGAAGCTGTCAGTGAATCAGATCATTTGGCTTGTGAATATCTCTAACTTTTGAGGGTTAATATTGACTTTTCTCTCCAGTAATGCAGATTGCAACTGATCCATACTTGTCTATCCTATGGGACTTGTCTATCCTGTGGGGTTCTCATTCATCTTTTCTAATGGAGGACATGAAGGTTTTAGGAGCTTAAAGGAACTATACTAAGATAGTTGAAGCTCTCATCACTTCATCCTAACAAATATGAAAAGTATATTTGTTAGTGAACCATTCTGACTATCTATTCACTTTCTCAGATCCAGGTAGAAATTTTTCCTTATTTAACTGACCAGGGATATTCGCGGATAATAATTTCCTTTTCAAGTAGCTCTAGATGTTCAATGTCTACAGGAATTTGAAGATATTCATCCTTTACTTTTGACCTGATCTGGATAAGAAGAATATTCCCTGACTGTTGGAGGACAAGGTTTATGTGGGAATGAAGTATAGTTACTAAAATGACAGCTGCTATCTTCCAAGGACTTTAAATTACTCTTATGGAAGGTATCTCTTATCTCTGGAATGCCTATTTCTGAAGACTAAAATGAAAAGAACCCTAAAAGTTCGAAAAAAAACTCTTGGAGATGCTACCAGGGTCATCAGTAAAATGACTATATAGAACAATTGGATAAAATATAAAGGATATATGAAAAAATCAGGTATTCCCTCCTGAAAAAAAAGAAGTGATGGGTTGATACACAACTGAGAGCATTAAAATTTTTCTCACTACATTTAGATACAGTAATGCAGTTTATCTATCTGTCTAAATGAAATAAACAAAGCAGAAGGAGGGGTAGGGGAGAAAGACACAGATAAAAAGAAATAAACAGAAAAAGACAGAGGGGGAGATAGAGAGACAGAGAGAGGTGAAATGAACATTAATATGCGAGGAAATTGATGCTTTCAGACATTAACTGATTTCATTTAGGTTACACAGAGTGCTAATGGGAACATTGACACTCCGATGACCTGTGCCCTCGTTTCCAGATCAGAATGCATGACCTATTTTCTACTACTTTCTGGACTTCACTTTTTCTTTTTGTATAACAGTTAAATGATGTCTAAGGGAGTTATAAAATCATATGGAACTTACTCAGGAACAATTAAAGTGCCTCAGAGGTAGGCTAAGTGCAGAAAATTGTTAAAAGTGCTCTTTTTCACTGATTATAAATTACTCTGAATAAAAATGTGAAAATGTGTCTCTTTACCCTTGGAATGCCTATTTCTAATGACAAAATATGAAAATAAACCTAAAAAACTGAAAAAAAGCTTCTTTATTTTAATTTCAGATTTTATCTATGTCTGTCTGTCAATTAATTAGTTCATTGGTTGATACATTTATTTTTAGTTTTCAACATTTATTTCCACAAGAGTTTTCATTACAAATATACTCGCCATCTTTCCGCTCCCTCTTCCCAATACACCCTGCATTTAAAATTTATTTATTTAACTTTTCAACATTCATTTCCACAAAATTTTGAGTTCCAACTTTTCTCCCCATTTCTCTCCTCCTCCCACACCAAAAAGCCAAGCATTCTAACTGCCCCTATCACCAATTTTCCCTCTCTTCTAACATCCCTCCCTTCCCTTATCCCCATCTTCTCTTTTGTCCTGTAGGGCAAGATAATTTTCAATACCCCATTACCTGTATTTCCATTTTCTAGTTGCAAGAACAATACACAACAGTTATTCCTAAAACTTTGAGTTCCAACTTCTCCCCATCCCTCCCTCCCCACCCATTCCCTTTGGGAAGGCAAGAAATTCAATATAGGTCATATCTGGGTAGTTTTGCAAAAGCCTTCCATAGTAGTCGTGTTGTGTATGGCTAACTATAATTCCCTCCATCCTATGCTACCTGCCATAGCTTGTATTCTCTTTTGATCCTGTATTTCCCCAAGAGTGTTGACTTCAAATTGCTCCCTTCTCCCACTGCCATCCCTTTTCTCAACCCCCTACCCTTCTGATCCCCGTCTCCCCCACTTTCGTATATTGTAAGATAGGTTTTCATACCAAAATGAGTGTGCATTTTATTCCTTCCTTTAATCGAACGTGATGAGAGTAAGCTTCATATTTTTTTTTCACCTCCCCTCTTTTTCCCTCCGCTGAAGTCTTTTATTTGCCTCTTTTATGAGAGATCACCTGACCCATTCCATTTCTCCCTTTCCTCTCCTAATATACTTCTGTCTCACCGCTTAATTCCATTTTTTTAAGGTATGATCCCATCCTATTCAATTCACCCTGTGCTCTCTGTCTCTGTCTCTCTCCGTCTCTCTCTCTCTCTCTGTGTGTGTGTGTGTGTGTGTGTGTGTGTGTGTGTGTGTGTGTGTGTAATCCTACCAATTATCCAGATACTGAAAAAAGTTTCAAGAGTTACAAATATTGTCTTTCCATGTAGGAATGTAAGCAGTTCAACTTTAGTAAGTCCCTGATGATTTCTCTTTGCTGTTTACCCTTTCATGTTTCTCTTGATTCTTGTGTTTGAAGGTCACATTTTCTTTTCAGCTCTGGTCTTTTCATCAAGAATGCTGGAAAGTCCTCTATTTCATTGAAAGACCATATTTTCCCCTGAAGTATTATTCCCAGTTTTACTGGGTAGGTGATTCTTGGTTTTTGTCCTAGTTCCTTTGACTTCTGGAATATCCTACTACATGCCTTTCGATCCCTTAATGTAGAAGCTGTTAGATCTTGTGTTATCCTAATTGTATTTCCACAGTACTTGAATTGTTTCTTTCTAGTTGCTTGCAATACTTTCTCCTTGACCGGGGAACTCTAGAATTTGACCACAATGTTCCTAGGAGTTTCTCTTTTTGTATCTCTTTCAGGAGGTGATTGGTAGATTCTTTCAGTACTTATTTTGGCCTCTGGTTCTAGAATATCAGGGCACTTTTCCTTGATAATTTCATGAAAGATGATATCAAGGCTCTGTTTTTGATCATAGCTTTCAGGTAGTCCCATAATTTTTAAATGATCTCTCCTGGATATATATCCAAGTCAGTTGTTTTTCCAGTGAGATATTTCACATTCCTTTTTTTCATTCTTTTGGTTTTGTTTTGTGATTTCTTGGCTTCTCATAAAGTCATTAGAATCCATCTCTTCCATTCTAATTTTTAAAGAACTATTTTCTTCAGTGAACTTTTGAACCTCCTTTTGCATTTGGCTAATTCTGCTTTTTAAAGCATTCTTCTCCTCACTGGCCTTTTAAACCTCTTTTGCCAATTGAGTTAGCCTGTTTTTCAAGGTGTTATTTTCTTCAGCATTTTTTGGGTCTCCTTTAGCAAGGTGTTGACCCATTTTTCATGCTTTTCTTGCATCTCTCTCATTTCTCTTCCGAGTTTTTCCTCCACCTCTCTAACTTGATTTTCAAAATCCTTTTTGAGCTATTCCATGGCCTGAGCCTATTGAATATTTATTTTGGATGTTTGGGTTAGAGAAGCCATGACTTTTATGTCTTTCCTTCATGGTAAGCATTGTTCTTCCTCATCTGAAAGGATGGGAGGAGATATGTGTTCACCATGTTAGTAACTTTCTATAGTCTTATTTTTTTCCTCTTTTTTGGTCAATTTCCCAACCAGTTACTTGAATTTTGGGTACTTTGTCAAGAGTAGGGCATACTCTGGATATCTGTAAAATATCAGTTCCTCCGAGGTAGGATACTCAAGTGTATACTGCTCTGGGTGCATAAAAGGATTTTTGTGCCTAGAATCTTAGCAACATTTCCTCTCCACAGGCACCTGACCTCCAGTTCCACCAAACCAGCCCTGGGGGTGGTGGGATTCAGTCAAGCTGAAGAGGCAGGGCCTCCATTCAGTGCAAGGCAAAGACCACCTGCCTCAGGGAGTCCACGTAGGGCTGAGGTAAGACTCAGCTGCTCAGTGCCCCCAGGGATTTTTACTATCCAGCTATGGTCTCAGGCTGCTTTAGGGATTGCCCTGAGAACTCCTGCGGCCTGCCTGATATGAAGGCCCTTCTCCCTTCCTGGTCAGCTGACCTTAGGCGCCTGTGGGTTGAGGGATCGGCGGATACTCTGATACTGGGACTGGGGATTCCACGACTGGAGATTCAGCCCCGGAGGGCGGTTCACAAGCTGTGGGCACACTCCGGGCTCTGACCTCCACTCCTCATCCGGTGTAACTGACCTTTCCTGTTGATCTTTCAGGTCACCCTGGCCTGGAAATCTCCTCCACTTTCTCGTTCTCCATTTTTGCTGCTCCAAAATTTATTGAAAGTTCCTCTGTACAGGTGTTTTATGGGCTGTGTGGGGACAGCCTCCGCATGTGTGTTTTTCTACTCTACCATCTTGACTCTACCTACCCCTACACAGTGCATTCTTGATTAATCCTTCTCCCTATCTTCCTTCCCTTCTATCAAACGCCTCCCTTCAGTTATCTTCATTGCCCATCTTTTCTTCCAGGGCAAGACAGAATTCTATACCTGCTTATGTTTATATCTTATTTCCCAGTTGCATGTAAAAACAATTTTAACATTCACTTTTAAAACTTTGAATTAAAACTTCACCACTTTCCTCCTTCCCACTGATATCCACTTAGATGGGGAGCAATTCAATATAGATTATACATGTATAATTATGCAAAAAACTTCCATAAAAGTCATGTTGTGAAAGACTAATTATATTTCACTCCATCATATCCCGGCCCCCATGTAATCTATTCCCTGTTTTGACCTTGTCCCTCCAGAAAAAAGCTTGCTTCTATTTATCCAATCCTCCCATTTACCCTCCCTTCCATCATCCCCCCACCCTACTTATCATTTTCACCCCTTCTTTCCTGTAGTATAAGATAAATTTTCATACCAAATTGAGCATTCATATTATTCACTCCTTAAACCAAATGTGATGAGTGTAAGCTTCACTTTTTCTGTCTCACTTCTCACCTTTTCCTCTCCATTGACAAAACTTTTTATTGCCACTTTTTTGAGAGATAGTTTGCCCCATTCCTTTTATCCCTTTCTCCTCCCAATATATTCCTCTCACCTCTTAATTTTACTGCTTTAGATGTCATTCCTTCCTATTCAATTCACCCTTTGGCTATATGTATATTCTTCCTCCAACTACCGAAATTCAATGAAAAGTCTCAAGAGTTACCAATATAGTATTTCCAAGTAGGAATGTAAAGAGTTCAACTTTAGTAATTCCATTATGATTTCGAATTCCTGTTTACCTTCTCATGCTTTTCTTGATTCTTGTTTTTGAAAGTCAGATTTTCTATTCAGCTCTGATCCTTTCATCCAGAATACTTGAAAGTCCTCTATTTTATTGAATGACTATTTTTCCCTGAAGTATTGTACTTAGTTTTGCTGAGTAAGTGATTGTTGATTTTATCCTACTTCCTTTGAATTCTGCAATATCATAGTCCATGTCCTTTGCTGCTAGATCATGTGTTATGCTGACTGTATTTCCAAAATAATCAAATTCTTTCTTTCCAACTGCTTACAATGTTGTCTCTTTGACATACGAAATCTGGAATTTGGGTCCAATATTGCCAGGAGCTTTTTATTTTGTATCTATTTCAGGAGGTGATCAGTGGATTCTTTCAATATTTGTTTTACTCTCTGGTTCTAGAATATTGGGCAGTTGTTGTTTTTTTTTTTATTTTATAATTTCGTGTAGGTTAATGCCTAGGCTCTTTTTCTGAACATGGCTTTCAGGTAGTCCCAAAATTATTAAATTATATCTCCTGGATCTTTTTTCTTGGTCAGTTGTTTTTCCAATGAGATATTTCACATTATCTGCTTTTTGTCATTCTTTTGGCTTTCTTTTGGAATTTCTTGATTTTTCATAAAGCCATTAACTTTTTTCTGCTTCATTTTAATGTTTAAAGAATTACTTTCTTCAGTCTGCTTTTGAATTTCCTCTTCCATCTAGCCAGTTCCACTTTTTAGGGTATTTTTCTCCTCATTGACTTTTTGGATCTCTTTTGCCACTTAGTCTCTTTTCAAAGGTGTTATTTTCTTCAGCATTTTTCGGATCTCCTTTAGCAAGCAGTTGACTCATTTTACATGATTTTCTTGCATCACTCTCATCTTGTCACAATTTTTGCTGTTTATCTTACTTGATTTTCAAAATCTTTTTGGAGGTGTTCCATGACTGGAGACCAATCATATTTTTCTTGGAAGTTGTGGATAGAAGAGCTTTGACTTTGATTTCTACTATTTGCATGCTTTGGTCTTCCTTAGCCCCAAAGTAAGATTCTATAATCTGATACTTTCTCCTATTTTTACTAATTTTTCCAGGCATTTACTTGACATTTGAGCTCTTAGTCAAGGTAATTGTCTGCTTCCAGTGGGGGTTGGGGCTGTACTGTCAACTGCTTGATGTCCCCTCTTTCCTTCAATCTGAAGGCTTAGAGTTCCAGATAGAGTGTCTGGAAGTGCCCCTGCTGCTGCTGTGGCTGTAGGTGATTCATCTGCCTGCTTCCCCTTCTACTGCCCTGGGGCTGGAGATGGATCACTTCACACTCCTAAACTGGTCCCACTGGGTTTTTCCACTGACGTTCCAATTTATTCTCAGCATTTGGGAGTTGTGAAGTCTGCAAAGTGCCACAGACGTGAGAGATTCAGTTTCGCCAAGGCTTTCTCAGGTTCCCTCTTTGCAATCTTGGCTCACACTGGACTCGTCTGTGCACCCAGTGTGGTGCAATAGATACTTCCCAGTGATCTTCAAGGCTGTCTTGAGCTGGAGATTTGATTCACTCTGTCATTCTGTGCATTCTGTGTCTCCAGAATTTAGAGTAATTTTTTTGTTACTGGTATTTGGCTGGGTTTAGTGCCAGTACTCCAGAAAGTGCGTACTATTACTCCTCCAACTTGGATTCGCCCTCTGAAAAGAATTCTTGAAGATTCCTTCAGCGTCATCAGTAAAATGATTATATAGAACAATTACACAGAACATCAAGGGTAAGAACATAGTGTAGTGACTTCTGAAAAAAAAAGGAGTAATGGGTTGATACACAACTAAGGTCATTAAAAATGTTTGTCACTATATTTAAATATAGTATTACAGTAGTCTGTCTGTCTAAATCAAATAAACAAAAAAGTAGAGATGGGAGGGATAGGGGAGACAGAGATAAAGAGATACAGACAGAAAAAGGCTTACAGAGAGAAGAGTGAAAAGAGCAATACTATCACAGGAAAATTATGCTTTTAGACTTTAATTGATTCCATTTAAGTAACACAGAGTCCTAATGGGAACATTGAGACTCATGAGAAGATGGCCTGACTCTAAATTCAAGGCTCTTTTCACCATATCTTATTTTCTCTAAATATAAATATAAACAAAGTATTGAAAACATCATGTAGTATAAGTCAAGAGACCTGTGGTCTAAGCCTCCCTTTACAATTAGTTAACCAATTATGTAACCTCTAAAGTCACTTCTCTCTGGAACTCAATTCTGTTTTATGAGATGACTAGAAGCCCACTTCCAGTTAATTTTTGTACTTCCTTTTCCATTTGCCCTTTTAGGAAGTTATTTTCTCCAGTTAATTTTTGAACTTCCTTTTCCATTTGTTCAATTTTCCTTTTCAAAGAGATGTTCTCATCAGTGAATTCTTTCTTAATAATTT
>CM053770.1:266296923-266343628 GCA_028658325.1 Potorous gilbertii
TCTTTTTCCAGTTTTTCCTCCACCTGTCTGACTTGATTTTCAAAATCCTTTTTGAGCTCCTCCATGGCCTAAGCTCATAGGGTATCTATTTCAGATATTTGGGATACAGAGGCTTCGACTCCCTTGTCTTTACCTGATGGTAAGCAGACCTCCTCGTCGTCAGAGACAAATGGAGGAATGATCTTCTCAAGAAAATAGCCATCTATGGTCTTAGTTTTTTTCCCTTTTCTGGGCATTTTCCCAGCCAATTACTTGATTTCTGAGAGTCCTCTCTACCTGGCCTGGATCTGCCTGCTAGTGCTTGGGGTCTGAGATTCAAATGTTGCTCCCCAGCCTCAGGGCTTGTGGTGGCAGACCTGACTGCTCTTCAATGGGAGTTTATCTGCTGGTTCTCAGGTGGGGGCAGGGTCGCCTCTCAGACTCAGTTCCCTCAGGAGGTTTATACAGAAATCCTTTGTAGTGGAGCTGAGGTGGAGCTCCTGCCCTCTCTGGAAGTCTCTGGCTGAGCTGCCTTAGCCTCTGCCACAGCGGCCATTTCTTAGGGGGTCCGAGTCCCGGAGATACCCCGCTCCCCTCTTAGGCCGTCCCTCTCACTGACCTGTGTGTCTGTGGGTGGAGGGTCCTTCGTGGCCCCCGAAGATTCAAGTCCCTGACTCCCGCTGGGGTCTGCTCGCTCCTCTTAGTGCCGCATGGCCGGGGCGGGGGAGGGGAGGACAGGACTCCCCAGGGCAGGACTCTGCTCCCGTCCGGGGTACCTTTGCGGTCGGTTTTTCAGGGCTCTCTGCAACGGAAATCTCCTTCCCTGTGTTTCTGCGTGGCTTCCACTCTTCCAGAATTTGTCAGGAGTTCTTTTTACAGGAAATCTATGGGCTGTGGGTTCGGACCTAGCATAGGTGAGTCTTTCTACTCTGCCATCTTGGCTCCGCCCCGATAATATTAATTTCTTAGAGTTTTTAGTACCCAATTCCATTTCACTTAATTCAGTGGAAGGCATATTTATTAGCTAAAAATTAGGTACCATGCTTGGCTAGGGATGGAAAAATCAAAGCAAATTTTCCCTACTCTCAAATATCCTATATTCTATTGAGGTAGGGATGAATCATAAGCAAGGATAAGTAACAAGAAGGTAATTTGAGGACGGAGACCCTATTAACCCGACAGATTTTTACCAAGTCTTCATGGATCATCTAAGTTGAACCATCAAGGAAAATAAAGATACTTAGGGGTTCGAGATAATTGATTAATAATGAATGATAATGGAGCAGAGCCAAGATAACAGAGTAGAAAGATGCTCATATTCTAGCTCTTCTCTCACAGCCTATGAAATGCCTGTAAAAAAAGACTCTCAATATACTCCAGAGCAGCATATGCCAACGGAAGAACGGAGTGGGAATTTCTCGCCCAGGATGACCTGGAAGACCAATGGGAAAGGTCTGTCACACTGGACGTGTAGAGTAACATAGTCCACCCTTGGTTGTGCAGCACCAGGAGGAGCAGGGCCAGATTAGGCCACAGGTGTGCGATCTATAGCAGCAGCAGAAGTTCTCAGATCCCTCAACCCATAGGTGAAAAAGATGCCTCAAAGGTCAGTGAGAGAGATTTTTATACCTGAGAAAGAAGGGAGTGGGGTCCTCCACTAGCCCTGGTTCCAGGTGGTGGGAAGGCAGGGAAAGCAGCAACAGTGGATGGCGTTGGATGTGATAACGAGAGCCACAACAGGAAGCAGCCAGTGTCCATTGTTGGAGTCCTCAACTTAAAGCCCTTGTGGAATTGAGCAGTTGATCTGAACCTCAGCCCTGAGCATGTTCCTGGGTCAAGGAACAACATTGGCCTGGCAGAGCTGGAGGCCATTGAGGAGTAAACTCCTTGCCCTTGATTGTGGCAAATTAGAGGAACTGAGATCTACAGGTCCCCAGAGTGTACCCTAATTTTGACAAAGGACCCAAAAGTCAAGTAACTGGTTGGGAAAATGCTCAAAAATATGGAAAAAAAGAAGACTATAGAAAGTTACTTTCTTGTTTCTCCCACCCTTTTGGATGTGGAAGAACAATACTTACCATCAGAGTAAGACATAAAAGTCAAGTCCCAAACAACAAATATAAAAACGCAATGGTCTCAGATCATGGAAGAGCTCAAAAAGGGTTTTGAATATTAAGTAAGAGAGGCGGATGAAAATTGGAAAGAAAAATGAAAGAGGTGCAAGAAAATCATGAAAAAGAATCCCCAGTTTTGTAAAGGAGATTCAAAAAAATACTGAAGAAAGTAACATCTTTAACAATACGCTAATTCAATTGCAAAAAGGGTCCAAAAAACCAATGAGGAGAAGAATTCTTTAAAAAGCATAATTAACCAAATGAAAAAGGAGGTTCAAAAGCTCACTGAAGAAAATCGTTCTTCAAAAATTAGATGAGAATAGATGGAGGCTAATGACTTTATGAAAAACCAAGAAACCAAGAAAAGAAAAATCAAAAGAATGAACAAGTGGAAGAAAATGTGAAATATCTCATTGGAAAAACAACTGACCTGGAAAATTGATGTGGGAGAGGCAATTTTAAAATTACGAGAATACATACCTGAAAGTCATGCTAAAAAAACAGCCCTGACATCATCTTTCATGAAATTATCAAGGAAAACTGCCCGGATATTCTAGAACTAGAAGGTAAAATAAATATTGAAAGAATCCACCGATCACCTCCTTAAAGAGATACAAAAAAGAGAAATTCCCAGGTATATTGTAGCCAAATTCCAGAGTTACCAGGTCAAGGAGAAAATATTGCAAGCAACTAGAGAGAAACAATTAGAGTATTTTCAAAATCCTTTTTGAGCTACTCCATGGCCTGAGCCCATGGGGTATCTATTTCAGATAATTGAGACACAGAGGCTTTGACTCCTATATCTTTACCTGATGGTAAGCAGATCTCTTCGTCGTCAGAGAGGAATGGCGCAATCATCTGGTCACCAAGAAAATAACCTTCTATGGTCTTAGTTTTTTCCCTTTTCTGGGCATTTTCCCAGCCAGTTACTTGACTTCTGAGGGTCCTCTCCACCCCCTGGCCTAGATCCGCTCAGCTAATGCTTGGGGTCTGAGATTCAAATGCTCCCAGTCAGTTACTTGACTTCTGAGAATCCTCTCCACCCCCAACCTAGGTCCGCCCAGCTAGTGCTTGGGATCTGGGATTCAAGTGCTGCTTCCCAGCCTCAGGGCTTTTGGCGGCAGGCCTGACTTCTCTTCAATGGGAGCTTATCTGCTGGTTCTCAGGTGGGGGCAGGGCCGCCTCTCAGGCTGAGTTCCCTCAGGGGTTTATGCGGAGACCTTTTGTAATGGAGCTGTTGTGGAGATCCTACCTGCCTCTGGCCGAGCTGCCTCAGCCTCTGCTGCAGCGGCGGCCTCCCGAGGGGGTCCGAGTCCCGGAGATACCCTGCTCCCCTCTCAGCCCGTCTCTCTCACTGACCTCTGCCTCTGTGGGTGGAGGGACCTTCGCGGCCCCAGGATATTACGGTCCCTGAAGCCTACTTGGGTCTGCTCGCTCCTCTCAGTGTAGTACGGCCAGGGCAGGGAGAGGGGAGGGTTCCGCTCCCGTCTGGGGCTCGATGGACCCCTGGGGTCGGTTTTCCAGGGCTCTCTGCAACGGAAATCTCCTTCACTGTGTTTCTGCGCAGCTTCCACTGTTTCAGAATTTGTCAGGAGTTCTTTTTACAGGAAATCCATGGGCTGTGGGTTCGGAGCTAGCAAATGTGAGTCTTTCTACTCCGCCATCTTGGCTCTGCCCCCCAATTAGAGTATTTTGAAAATAAAATCAGGATAACACAAGATCTGGCATCTTCTATATTAAGGGATTAAAGGGCCTGGAATATGATATTCTCGAAGTCAAGGGAACTAGAATTAAAACCCAGAATCATCCACTCAGAAAAACTGAGTAAAATACTTCAGGAGAAACATTTGTCATTCAATAAAATAAAGGACGTTCAAGTATTCTTGATGAGAAGACCAGAACTAAATAGAAATTTTAACTTTTAAACGCAAAAACAAAGAGAAGCATGAAAAAGCAAACAGGAAATAGAAATCATAAAGGACTTTCTACAGTTGAACTGTTTACATTCCTACATAGAAAGACAATATTTATAACAACACATTTCTCAGTATTTTGGGTAGTCAGAAAGATTATACACAAGCGCACACACACACACCCATATACGCATAGAGCACATGGTGTGTTGAATAAGAAGGGATGATACTTCAATAAATAAAGTTGACGGCTGAGAGAGGAATGGTATTGGCAGGACAAAGGGAGAAATGGAATGGGGCAAATTATCACTCATAAAGGAGGCAAGAAAAAGCTTTTCCATGGAAAAGAAAAGGCAGGAGGTGAAAGGGAAAAAAGGAAGTTTATTCTCTTCACATTCGACTTAAGGAGGGAATGACATGCTCACTTACTTTATTATGAAAGTATATATTGCCCCACAGAAGGGTAAGAGAGAAGAGGAAAAGTATGGTGAGGGTGATGATAGAAAGGAGGACAAATGGGAGAGGAACTAATCAGAAGCAAACACTTTTTGGGGAGGGATAAGGACAACAAAGAGAATAGAATAAATGAGGGACATGATAGGAAGGAGGGAAACATAGTTAGTCTTACACTCCATGACTCTTATGGAAGTCTTTTGCAAGAGTACACATATACAGCCTATGTCAAATTGCTTTCCTCAGTGGGGATGGGTTGGGAGGAAAGAAGTGAGAGAAGTGGGAATTCAAAGTATTTTGAATGAATGTTGAGAATTCTTTTTGCATACAACTGGAAAATAAAAAAATACAGATAATGAAATATGGAATCTATCTTGCCTTACAACAAAAGAGAGAAGAAAGGGATAAGGGAAGGGAATGATGTGACAGAAGAGAGGGTATATTGAAGGAAGGGGTAATCAGAATGCAAGGCATTATGGGGTGGGGGTAGGGGAGAGTTGGGGAGACAATGTGAAACTAAAAATTTTGTGGAAATGAATGTGGGAAAGCAAAAATAAATGAATGGATGAATCAAAGAATAAATGAATATATAAATAAATAAAGAAGATAAATCACAAGACTTACTAAAGTTGAACTCTTTTCAATACGACGTGAAAAGAATATTCGTAACTCTAGAAACTTTTCTCAGGATCTGGGTAGTTGGAAAAATTATACACAGACACACACACATATGTATTTATGTATGTATATATAAATGCATTATATATATATATATATATATATATGGAGAAAGAGAGAGGGAGGGAGGGAGAGATAGAGACAGAGAAAAAAGAGCACAGGGTGAGTTGAACAGGAAGGTATCATATTTTAAAAAAATAACATTATGGGGTGAGAGAGGAACATATTGGGAGAAGAAGGAGAGAAGTGGAATGGGGCAAATTATCTCTCATGAAAGAAGCAAGAAAAAGCTTTTTCAATGAGGGAGAAGTGAGAGTGAAAAAATGAAACTTACTCTCATCACATTTGGCTCAAGGATGGAATAACATGCATACTCAATTTGGTATGAAAATCTATCTTGCACTACAGGAAAGAAGGGGATAAGAGGATAAGCAGAGTGCGGGACATAATGGAAGGGAGGGTAAACGAGAGGAGGGAACGATTAGAAGTAAAAACTCTTGGAGAGGGACTAGGTCAAAAGAGAGAATACAATAAATAGGGAGCAGGATAGGATGGAAGGAAATATAGTTAGCCTTACACAATATGACTATTATGGAAGTCTTTTGCAAGAGTAGACATATACGGCCTATATGGAATTGCTTGCCTTCTCAGTGGGGATGGGTGGAGAGGAAGGAAAAGAGAGGAGTGGGAATTCAAAGTATTTTGAATGAATGTTGAGAATTCCTTTTGCATACAATTGGGAAATGAAAAATACAGGTAATGGGGTATAGAAATATATCTTGCCCTACAAAAAAAGAGGGAATATGGGGATAAGGGAAAAGAGGGGTGTTAGAAGAGAAGGAAGAATGGTGGAATGGGTAATCAGAACGCTCGGTGTTTTGGGGTGAGGGGAGGGATGGGGGAAAATTTGGAACTCAAAATTTTGTGGAAATGAATGTTGAAAACTTAAAGTAGGTAAACAAACAAAAAATGAATAATAATAATAATAACACATACATAGCACTTTAATGTTTCCAAATAATTCAAATATTATTTCCTTTGATACTTACAATAACACTCTTAGGTATGGTAAAAAACAATTTCCGTCATTTTGCAAATGTGAAAACTGAGGCCCACAAATGATGAGAAAGGAGATGACGAAGGAATTCACAAAGACAAGCAAGAGTAGCCAGAAGAAAAAAAACTAGAGATTGGTGTTATAGATAGGGGGAAGTGTCAATTTCCAAGAGGAAACATTGAAGAGATTTTCAGAAACTGAAGACAGGACTAAGAATGAGTTCTCAGTTTCAGAAATGAGGAGACCATGCCATGACTTCGGGGAAAGAAGTGAAATCCACAGGACATCAATCATATGAGGATAGATTTTCATTTAGTAGACTACTGGGTTTGTAGAAAGCAAGTAAAGCTTCCATTAGATGCAGCCAAACAGATAAATGATGCAGTGAATAGATTGTCTGAGACTGGGATGTGAACACAGGCAATTCATAAGTGCATATCGCACTATTAAGAGCATTTTATCAATCCGCCATTGTTTCATAATTTCCATATTGAAACTGCCCAGGGCAAATTTCTCTTTTTCTCTTAATTTTACGTGCATTATCACAGAGGTTTATCTATTAACTGTATTTTGAAATCATATAAAAAATGTTGAGATATGTGCTCATGTTCTGTTGGCTAATTGTAAACGTCTTTGCAACAAACCCAGTAATAAGACAGAAAGTAGGCATGATACATATCTCTTCTTGCTGACTCCAAATCTGCCTTTTGGGATATTCTATAATTTTGTTGTCAAGGGGAAAACAGAAAAAGCCCAAGACATCTTTTATACGAAAACCTTTATATACCTGAAGGCAATGAATCATGACTACATTCTTCTTCAGGCTAAACATCTACATTTCTTTCACCCGATCCCCTTTTATAAGCATTCCAAGAAATCAATGCCATATACTTATTTTGAACAGCCTCTTGTTCTGTACTCTGTAGAAAAGGTAGTACTTTTTACATTACTTTGATTTAGAAATAAAGTGTTTTCGCACAATTTTGGGCATGGCAATTTTCTCAAGTGTAACATGTGAAAATCCAGAGTGTAGACAGAGGCAAGATGGTGGACCAGGGGCAGCCACTCAGCTGAGCTCTCCCAATGCAACTCTCCAAACATCTTTAAAATAATGTCAAATCCAATTTTGGAGCAACAAAAACAACAAAAGATCAGAGTGAATTATTTTTCTTTGTTAAGGTAGGCAGGAGAACTCTGTGGTACTGTGGTGGAGAATTTTCCAATGTCTACATGTGGCAGTGGCAAAACCTGGGGCAGCAGTAGTTTGGGTAGCTCACAGCCCAGACATGATAAAAGAGTCAGGCAACTGATCAAAAATAAATTGCAGAAATTATTTGTTGGTACTTCGAATACCTGGAACAAATTGGTAATTATATTGCCCAGGCGTAGTTTTGTGTCACATCTCCTGGGTACAGAAGAAGTCTTGTGATTGGTCACAGGGGAGGAGAGTCTCTGGTCACAATATCAAAGCAATGAGGAGGGATAGTACTGACCAGTACAGGGGGGAAGGCAATCAGAAAGACACAATTAAAACATTGTGGAATCACAATCAAGATCTCACAAGATTTAGTGGTTTCCATGTTAAAGGATCAGAAGGCTTGAAATACATCTCAAGGCAAACAAGTTAGCATTAAAACCAAGCAAAACTTACCCATCAAAGTTGATTGAAATTCTTGAGGGGGAAAAAGTGAATTTTTAATGAGAAGACTGTCAAGCACTCTTTATGAATAGGCTAATGTCGAATAGAAAATTTGACATTCAAATACAATACTCAAGAGAAGCAAAATAAGGTAAACATTAGAAAATAATCATAAAGTATTCAATAAAGTTAAGCTGTTTACATTTGTATATGTGATACATGTAACGCCTAAGAATGTTATTTTAACTAGGCAATTAAAAAGGAGTTTACCTAAACAGAGGTGCAAGTCAAATATATTGTAATTATTTCAAAAAAATGAAGAGATGAGAAATATGAATTCTGTGGGAGAAAGGAGAGGTAGAATGAGGATAATGTCCTCACATAAAAGAAGAATTCAAAGACAAGCTTTTGTAATGGTGCAGGGAATGAGGGAGTGATGGCCAGTGTTTGAACATCATTCATATTGAAACAAAAATTTAATGTTGTTTACAAGAGATATATTTGAAATAGAAAAATACATAAAGAGTTAAAATAAAAGACTGGAGTAGGATTGTTTATGCTACATCTGAAGTAAAAAAGTCAGGTGAAGTAATCATGATCTGGACAAAGCAAAAGCAAAAACATGTAATTAAAAGTTATGATCACCGAAATTACATTATGCTAAAACGTACTATAAACAATGAAATAATATAAAAAATTTATAGTGCTATCTCTGATAAAATCCTCCTTTCTTAAATACTTAGTAAGTTAAGAACTGATTCAAATTTATAAATATGAGTCATTCCCACATTGACAAACAGTTAAATGACATAACAAACTGTTTTCAAAAGAAGAAATCCAAAATATAAACAGGAAAAAAATGTTGTAAATCACTATGGATTAGTGAAATGCAAGTTAAAATAACTCTGAGGAATTACCTGACATCTATCAGGAATAACAAATATTGGAGAGAATGATAGAAAATATACATATTGATGAATTTTTAGTGGAGCAGTGAACTGGTCAAACCATTCTGGAAAACAATCTGAACCTAAATCCAAAGAGCTATAAAGTTTTCCATATATTTTGAACATAGGAATACCCCTACTAGGTCTGTATCCCAAGGAGACCAAAGAGAAAGGGAAAAGGACCTTTACGGACAAAAAATATTTACCATAATTATTTTTGTGGAAATTGGGACACTCATAAATTAGTAAATGACTAAACAAGTTGTGACATGTAATTATGATGTAGTACTATTGTGCTATAAGAAATAATGAGACATTGGTTTCAGGGAGAAAAACAAAAGAGTGCAAGACCTATAAGAACGAATGCAAAGAAAAATGAGAAGTAACAACACTACTGTAAAGATGGTAAACGGTGACAGACTTTGCTATTCTGATCAGTATACTGATCCAAGACAATTCCAAAGGACTCGTGAGTGAAAAATGCTACATATCTCCAGTGAGAGAACCAATGGACTCTGAATAAAAATAAAGTATAATGTTCTCATTTTTTAATTTTTCTTCTTTTTATTTGAAATGTGGCTAATACAAAAATATGTTTTGAACAATTTCACATGTATAATTGATACCATGTTGCATGGTTTCTTATTTTGTGGGGAAAGGTTTGAAAGGAAGGGACAGGATTTGGAAATCAAAATTTAAATTCCAAAGAATACTAAAAATAAATAAATAATGAATATAAAGTTTCCAAAAAGGAGGGGGAGACCTAAATTCTGAAAATGCTTAAGTATCAATTTGGGCCAGCAGGAGATAAGGGGAGCCATGAGTGTCTCTAACGGTAGTTACATCACGCTAATAGATATTATTTTAAGTTTTTGTGTCAGTGTATGCTGGTGAGAGTATTGTGTTTAGCACTCCTTTTGTGTGTAGTAATGACAAGCTGTCCTACACTTGAAAAAAAAAAACAACCAAAGGGAGGTGGAGCCAAGACGGGGAGTAGAAAGCCGCATATATTATAGCTCTTCCCCCACAGCCCATAAAATACTTGTAAAGAAAGACATTCAAAAAATTCTAGAACAACAGAAGTCACAAAACTCTAGAATGGAGGAGATTTCCAGCCCAACGTGACCTAGACGGAAAAGAGAAAAATCTCTTACGCTGGAGGATAAGCAGAGCCTAGCCCAGCTGTGGTCACATGGCGCTGGGAGGAGCACTAGAGCAGCAGATGCCTCAACTCACAGGCGACAAAGCCAGCTTCAAAAGTCAGTGAAAGGACTTTGCCACTGTGTGATAAGGGAGCAAGGCCTTACCCTAGCCCTGGCCCCAAACAGATGGGCAGTGGTGGTGGCAGCACCAGCAGCACCAGCACAGGGCAGAGTCAGCTACAGGGCCAGGTAGGCAGCAGTTAGCATCCATTGTTGCATATAGACCATAAGAGAATTGATCAGTTGAACTGAATTTCAGCCCCAAACCTGGGCAGGGAGTAAACTTTAAACTCCTTTCCCTTGGTTGTGCCACCTTGGAGGAACCGAGAACTTAAAAGTTCCCAGAGTATACCTTACTCTTTTTTTTCTTTTTGGATTCCTATAAATTTACTTATTTAACTTTTACAATCATTTTCACAAGATTTTGGGTTCCAAAATTTCCTCCCCATTTGTCCCCTCCCCCCTCCCCAGTACACTGAGCATTCTAATTACCCATATCACCAATCGGCCCTCTCTTCTTTCATCCCTCCCTTCCCTTGTCCCCATCTTCTCTTTTCTCCTGTAGGGCCAGATAACATTCAAATCCCCATTACCTGTATTTCTTATATATTAGTAGCAAGAAAAATACTTAACAGGTGTTCCTAAAACTTTGAGTTCCAACTTCTCCGCATCCCTCCCTCCTCACCTTTGGGAAGGTAGGCAATTCAATATAGGCCAAATCTGTGTAGTTTTGCAAGTGATTATTACTATAATAGTTGTGTTGTGTAAGACTAACTATATTTCCCTCCATCCTATCTTGCCCCCCATTGTTGCTATTCTCTCTTTTGATCCTGTCCCTCCCCAAGAGTGTTGACTTCAAATTGCCCCCTCCTCCCATTACCCTCCCTTTCATCATTCCCCACACACTGCTTATCTCCTTCTCCCCACTTTCCTGTATTGTAAGATAGGTTTTCATACCAAAATGAGTGGGCATTTTATTCCTTCTTTTAGTCGAATATGATGAGAGTAAGCTTCATGTTTTTTTTTTTCTCAGATCTCTTTTTCCCTCTACTAAGAAGTCTCCTGCTTGGCTCTTCTATGAGAGATAATGTACCCCATTCCATTTCACCCTCTCTCCTCCCACTATAATTCCCTCTCACCGTTTACCTTGATTTCTTTTAAGATATGATCCCATCCTATTCAATTCACTCGGTGCTCTCTGCCTCCGTGTATGCGTGCATGTGTGTATGTGTGCACGTGCACGTGTGTACATGTGTGTGCGTGTATGTGTGTGTAGGTGTGTGTGTAATCCCACCAAGTACCGAGATACTGAAAAATTTCAGGAGCTAAAAATATTGTCTCTCCATATAGGAATGCAAACAGTTCAACTTTGGTAAATCCCCTATGACTTCTCCTTGCTGTTTACTTTCTTATTCTTCTTCTCATTCTTGTGTTGGAAAGTCAAATTTTCATTTCAGCTCTGGTTTTTTCATCAAGAATGCTTGAAAGTCCTCAATTTCATTGAAAGACCATATTTTCCCCTCAAGTATTACACTCAGTTTTGCTGGGTAGGTGACTCTTGGTTTTATACGTAGTTCCTTTGACTTCTGGAATATCCTATTCCCCGCCCTTCGATCCCTTAATGAGAAGCTGCTAGATCTTGTGTTATCCTGTTTGTATTTCCACAATACTGGAATTGTTTCTTTCTAGCTCCTTGCAATATTTTCTCCTTAACCTGGGAACTCTGGAATTTGGCCACAATGTTCCTAGGAGTTTCTGTTTTTGGATCTTTTTCAGGTGGTGATTGGTGGATTCCTTGAATACTTCTTTTGCCCTCTGCTTCTAGAACATCAGGGCAGTTTTCCTTGATAATTTCATGAAAGATGATGTCTATGCTCTTTTTTTGGTCATGGTTTTCAGGTAGTCCCATAATTTTTAAATTGTCTCTCCTGGATCTATTTTCCAGGTCACTTGTTTTTCCAATGAGATATTTCATATTCTCTTCCATTTTTTCATTCTTTTGGTTTTGTTTTGTGATTTCCTGGTTTCTCAGAAAGTCATTAGCCTCTATCTCTTCCATTCTAATTTTGAGAGAACCATTTTCTTCAGTGAGCTTTTGCACCTCTTTTTCCATTTGGCTAATTCTGCTTTTGAAAGCATTCTTCTCCTCATTGGCTTTTTGAACCTCTTTTGCCAATTGAATTAGCCTATTTTTCAAGGTGTCATATTCTTCAGCATTTTTTGGGTCTCCTTTACCAAGGTATTGATCTGTTTGTCATGCTTTTCTTGCATCTCTCTCATTTTTCTTCCCAGTTTTTCCTCCACCTGTCTAACTTGATTTTCAAAATCCTTTTTGAGCTTCTCCATGGCCTGAGCCCCGGGGGTATCTATTTCGGATATTTGGGATGCAGAGGCCTTGACTCCCATGCCTTTACCTGATGGTAAGCATTGGTCTTCTTTATCAGAGAGGAATGGTCAAATTATCTGTTCAAGAAAATAACCTTCTATGGTCTTATTTTTTTTCCCTTTTCTGGGCATTTTTCCAGCCAGTTACTTGACTTCTGAGAGTCCTCTCCACCCCTGGCCTTGGGCTGCCCAGCTAGTGCTTGGGGTCTGAGATTCCAATGCTGCTCCCCAGCCTCAGGGCTTCTGGCGGCAGGCCTGGCTACTATTCAGGGAAAATTAAATCAGGTTCTCAGGTGGGTGCAGGGCCGCCTCCCAGGCTCAGTTCCCTCAGGGGCTTTATGCAGAGACCTTTTGTAATGGAACTGCTGCTGACCTCCTGCCTGCTCTGGGAGCCTCTGGCTGCCTGCTGCCTGTGCCTTTGGCTCTGGTGACGCCCTGCTCCCCTCTCAGCCAGTCTCTCTCAGTGACCTGCATGTCCGTGGGTGGAGGGACCTTCACGGCTGCTGTACATTCCGTCCCCGAAGAATGCTCGGATCTGCTCTCTCCTCTCAGTGCCACACGGCCAGGGCAGGGGCAGGCTCCACAGGACAGGACTCCGCTCCCATCCAGTGCGCGATGGACCTTGGAGATCGCTTTTTCAGGGCTCTCTGGAACGGAAATCTCCTTCACTGTGTTGCTGTGTGGCTTCCACTGTTCCAGAATTTGTTGGAAGTTGTTTTTAGAGGAAATCCATGGGCTGTGGGTTCGGAGCTAACATATGTGAGTCTTTCTACTCCGCCATCTTGACTCCCCCCACCCCTTATACTTTACTCTTGACAAAGGACCCCAAAGTCAAGTAAATGGTCGGAAAAATGGCTAAAAAGGGGAAAAAAAGATTATGGAAGGTTACATCTGTGGTGAACAGGTATTTTCATCCAAATTTTGGGATAAGGAAGAACAATGCATACCATCAGAGGAAGACATAAAAGTCAAGCATTCTGCATCAAAAACCTCCAAAATAAATATGCAATTGTCCCAGGCCATGGAACAGCTCAAAAAGGGTTTTGAAAATCAGATAAGAGAGGTGCAGGAAAAAATGGGAGAAGATATGAGAGTGATGAAAAAAAATCATGAAAAGTTAGTCCACAGCTTGCCTAAGAAGACCCCAGGCAAAAAACAAACTGAATAAAATAATGCCTTTAGAAATGGACTAAATCCATTGGCAAAAGAGGTCCAAAAAGTCATTGAGGAGAAGAATGTTTTAAAAAACAGAATTAACCTATTGGAAAAAGAGATTCAAAAGTTCAGTGAAGAAAATAGTTCTTTTTTAAAAATATAAATTTATTTATTTAACTTTTCACATTTATTTTCACAAAATTTTGAGTTCCATATTTTCTCCCCATTTGTCCCCTCCCCCCATCCCAATACACCGAGCATTCTAATTTCCCCTATCACCAATCTGCCCTCTCTTCTATCATCCCTCCCTTCTCTTGTTCCCATCTTTTCTTTCGTCCTGTAGGGCCAGATAACATTCTATTCCCCATTACTTGTATATCTTATTTCCTAGTAGCAAAAACAATACTCGACAGTTGTTCCTAAAACTTTGGGTTCCAACTTCTCCCCATCCTTCCCTCCCCACCCATTCCCCTTGGGAAGGCAGGCAATGCAATATAGGCCATATCTGTGTAGTTTTACAAATGACTTCCATGATAGTCGTGTTGTGTAAGACTAACTCCATTACCCTCCCTTCTACCCTGCCCCCCATCGTTACTGTTCTCTCTTTTGATCCTGTCCCTCCAAGAGTGTTGACTTCACATTGCTGTTTCCTCCCATTGCCCTCCCTTCCATCAACCCCCCTCACCCTGCTTATCTCCTTCTCCCTCAATTTCCTGTATTGTAATGTAGGTTTTCATACCAAAATGAGTGTGCATTTTGTTCCTTACTTGGTAAAATATGATGAGAATAAACTTCATGGTTTTTTTTTTGTTTTTTTTTTCTCAGCTCTCCACTTTTTCACTACATTAAAAAGTTTCCTGCTTGCCTCTTCTATGAGAGATAATTTACCCCATTACATTCCACCCTCCCTCCTCCCACTACCTTTCTCTCTCACCACATAACTTCATATTTTAAAGATAGGATCCCATCCTGTTCAGTATACTCTGTGCTCTCTGTCTCTGTGTGTGAATGCATGTATGTATGTGTGTGTGTGCGTGTGCCCTCGTGTATGTGTGTGTGTGTGTGTATGTGTATGTGTGTGGAATCCCACCATCTACCCAGATATGGAAAAGTTATAAGAGTTACAGATATTATCTTTCCACGCAGGAATGTAAACAGTTCAACTTTGGTAAGAAACTTATGACCTCTCTTTGCTGTGTACTTTTTCATGCTTCTTCTCATTCTTGTGTTGGAAAGTCAAATTTTCTTTTCAGCTCTGGTCTTTTCATCAAGAATGATTGAAAATTCTCTATTTCATTGAAAGACCATATTTTCCCCTCAAGTATTATACTCAGTTTTTCTGGGTAGGTGATTCTTGGTTTTATACATACTTCTTTTGACTTCTGGAATATCCTATTCCCCACTCTTCGATCCCTTAATGTAGAAGCTGCTAGATCTTGTGTTATCCTGTTTGTATTTCCACAATACTGGAATTGTTTCTTTCTAGCTGCTTGCAATATTTTCTCCTTAACCTGGGAACTCTGGAATTTGGCCACAATGTTCCTAGGAGTTTCTCTGTTTGGATCACTTTCAGGCAGTGATAGGTGGATTTCTTGAATACTTATTTTGCCCTCTGGTTCTGGACTATCAGGGCAGTTGTCCTTGATAATTTCATGAAAGATGATGTCTAGGCTCTTTTTTTGATCATGGCTTTCAGGTAGTCCCATAATTTTTAAATTGTCTCTCCTGGACCTGTTTTCCAGATCAGTTGGTTTTGCAATGAGATATTTCACATTATCTTCCATTTTTTCATTCTTTTGGTTTTGTTTTGTGATTTCTTGGTTTCTCAGAAAGTCATTAGCCTCCATCTCTTCCATTCTAATTTTGAGAGAAATATTTTCACCAGTGAGTTTTTGAACCTCTTTTTCCGCTTGGCGAATTCTGCTTTTGAAAGCATTCTTCTCCTCATTGACTTTTTGAACCTCTTTTGCCAATTAAATTAGCCTATTTTTCAAGCTGTTATTTTCTTCAGCATTTTTTGGGTCTCCTTTATCAAGGTATTGATCCTTTTGTCATGCTTTTCTTGCATCTATCACATTTCTCTTCCCACTTTTTCCTCCATCTGTCTAACTTGATTTTCAAAATCGTTTTTGAGCTCTTCCATAGCCCGAGCCGACTGGATATCTATTTCAGATGTTTGAGGTACAGAGGCCTTAGCTCCTATGTCTTTCCCTGATGGTACGCAATGTTCTTCCTCATGAGAAGGAAACGTTGGAAGCATCTGCTTATCAGGAAAGTAACCATCTATGGTCTTATTTTTTTCCCTTTTCTGGACATTTTCACAGCCAGTTACTTGACTTCTGAGATTCCTCTCCACCCCTGCCCAGATCTGCCCAGCTAGTTCTTGGGGTCTGAGATTCAAATGCTGTTCCCCGGCCTCGGGGCTTTCGGGGGTGGGCCTGACTGCTATTCAATATGAGTTTAAATTCTGGTGCTTAGGTAGTGGCAGGGCCGCCTCCCAGGCTCAGTTACCTCAGGGGGCTTATGTGGAGACCTTCTGTAATGGACCCGGGATACTGCCGAGCTGCCGCCAGCTCCCGGGAGCCTCAGGCTGCCCGCTGCTTCTGCTGCTGATTCCCGAGGGGGCCTGAGTTATGTTGACACCCCACTCCCCTCTCAGCCAGTCCAGAAGTCTCTCTCACCGACCTGTGCGTCTGCGGGTGGTGGGACCTTCCTGGCTGCCGGATATTCTGTCCCTGGATCCTGCTTGTATCAGCTCTTCTTGGGGCCACGTGGCCAAGGTCGGGCTGGGCACTGCTCACTTCCAGTATGCGATGGACCCTTGGGATCAATTTTTCAGTGTTCTTTGCAACAGAAATCTCCTTCACTCTGTTGCTGCGCTACTTCCATTGTTCCAGAATTTTTTGGGAGTTCTTTTTAGAGAAAATCCATGGCCTGTGGGTTCGGAGCTAGCATATGTGAATCTTTCTACTCCGACATCTTGGCTACTCAAGAAAATAGTTCTTTAAAAATTAGAATGGAACAGATGGAAGCTAATGACTTTTTGAGGAACAAGGAAATTATAAAAGAAAACCAAAAGAATAAAAAAATGGAAGATAATAAGAAATATCTCATTGGAAAACAAGTGACATAGAAAATTGATCCAAGAGAGACAATTTTAAAATTATGGGAATATCTGAAAGCTATGATCAAAATAAGAGCCTAAACATCAACTTTCATGAAATTATCTAGGAAAACTGACCTGATAATCTAGAACCAGAGGGCAAAATAAATATTGAAAAATCCAAAGATCACTTCCTGAAAGAGATCCAAAAAGAGAGATTGCTAGGAATATTGTAGCCAAATTCCAGAGTTTCCAGGTTAAGGAGAAAATATTGCAAGCAGCTAGAAAAAGAAATTGAGTAGTGTGAAAATACAATAGGGATAGCACATAATCTAACATCTGGTACAATAAGGGACTGAAGATCATGGAATACATTCCAGAAGTCAAATGAATTAGGATTAAAACCAGAATCACCTACCCAGCAAAACTGAGTATAATACTTCAGATGAAAAAATGGTCATTCAATGAAATAGATTACTTTCAAATATTTTTGATGAAAAGATCAGCGTGGAAAAGAAAATTTGACTTTCCAATATAAGAATCAAGAAATACATGAAAAGGTAAACAGGAAAGAGAAATCACAAGGGAGATACTAAAGTTGAACTGTTTACGTTCCTACATGGAAAGATAATATTTGTAACTCTTGAAACTTTTTTCAGTATCTGGGTATCTGGAGAGATTACACACACACGCATGCACACACACACACACACACAGACACATAAAGAAAGAGAGAGGGGGAGAGAGAGAGAGAGAGAGAGAGAGAGAGAGAGCGCAAGGTGAGGTGAATAGGAAGTGATCATATCTAAAAAAATAAAATTAAGGTGAGAGAGTGGAATGTATTGGGAGGAGAAAAGGAAAAATGAAATTGGGCAAATTATTTCTCATAAAAGAGGCAAGAAAAACTTTTTCAATGGAGGGTATAAGTGGGTTGTGAGAGGGAGAAAGCAAAGCTTACTCTCATCACATTTGACTCAAGGAAGGAATAACATGCACACTCAATTTTGCATGAAATTCTATCTTACTAGAGGAAATTAGGGGAGAAGGGGATAAACAAGGTGTGAAGATGGTGGAAGATAAGGCAAATGGGAGGAGGGAGCAATTTGAAGTGCACACTCTAAGGGAGATAGAAGGTTAAAATAGAGAATAGAAGAAATAGGGGACAGGATAGGATGGAGGGAAATATAGTTAGTCTTACATAAAACGATGATTATAGAAGTCATTTGCACAACGACACATATATAGCCTTTATTGAATTGCTTACCTTCTCAGTGGGGGTGGCTGGGGAGTGAAGAAGGGAGAGTGGTTGGAACTCAAGGTTTTAGGAACAAATGTTGAGAATTTTGTTTGTGAATTACCTGGAAATAAGAAATACAGGTAACAGGGTATAGAAATTTATCTTGCCCTACAAGAGAGAAGATGGGGATAAGTGAAGTGAGGGTTGTTAGAAGGGAGGGCACATTTGTGGAAAGGGAAATCAGAATGTGCAGCATTTTGTGGGGAGTGAAAAGATGGGGAGAAAATTTGGAACTCAAAGTATTGTGGAAATGAATGTTGGAAACTGAAATAAAGAAACAAATTAAACAAAAAAAAAACAAACATATTACCTTCAGCTGACAATTATAACAAGGTTCAAACGGGACAAAAAATGAAGAGTACTTTGTCAACTTGACCACGGAGTGTCAATATTATGCATTTATGTTTCCTTTGGCCATAGCACCAGCTATGTGTCTCTACAGTTCTAGTGCATGTAATTCTCTCAAGAGTCTCTCCATCCCTGTGAATACATAGAAAATAAATCAAATCTTGACACTTTATCTTGATGCAGTGACAATGGTTCCCTGAAGGCCATGCCCTGAGGGGCACAAGCTCTGGAAAGTCTTAAAACTGGGCAAGTTTTGTTTATGGATAGGGTGTTACGATCTATATTCTCTCAAGCTAATTTTGAATTCGCTCATAGCCAAAACATATGGCACAAGGATATGTGTTTTATTGCAGGTGTGGAAATTCAAGAAAATAATAAAAAGAATGGAGGGGTAAAGATCCCCACAGTGGAGCGAGCAACCTCATCTAAGACGTCAATAACCTTTGTAAATGTAATAGGGAATTTTCACACACAGCTACATACAAGGAAAGATATGACTGTGAAAAGGAACAAAGGAGGATGATAACAGGATACTAATCTACCAAATGAACAAGACTCCTGTGAATGATCAAGACTTGGTTATTAGAGTACATGTGGTTCAAGTGAAATACATGTATCCTTGGAGTCAGAATCCTTGTGTGGAAATCATGACTAACACAAACCCACTTTGTTACCCTGATTGAATTGCTTGCTGAGTCTCAGACGTCTTGTCATTAACGAAAAATAGATTCCATGATATCTACAAAGTATTTTCTTTCTAAAATCTGATAGTTCTGTGTATGTGGAGACCTATTCCATGATAATGGTCTGTTTGAGATAAGTGATGATCCATGATGCAATTTGAAGTGCTATTTCAGCAAATGAGGTCCCAGGTGAACAGCCCAAAAAATGTTTATACAAAGTCATTTGAAATTAAACAAATCATTAAATGGCATAGCATCACCCAGTGCAAACCCATGTTTACAGTGAAGATGAATTCACCAATTACGATTTTTCTCTGGAGACATTTACCCAAGTGACTCTTACTTTTCTGGACTGCATTAGAGAAATGCTTCAGGGGGAAGGGGATCAAATTAACAGAGAGGTATAAGCCATCCACCCGCATTCATCCAGAAGACCTCAGGTCTAAGAAGAGTGTGCCCTTGCTCAGGTAGTTTGGGTCACTTGGAGCATCATGCACTTCCCAACTGAGACTCAGTGTTCCAGCTATCTGACGTATTTTCATTCCTTTTATGAAGCAGTTGGGTGGTGATGGGGTTGGGGGATACCTGAAAAGAAGCTCGAATGAACGAGTGTGACTGGCAAACCTAGGTAAGTCATAAGAAAAAGGCTTCAAATACTGAAATGATGGAAATCATCCTACATGATTTCACAGGCATTCTGTGGTCTAGAGCAGAATTCGAAAGGCATAAGCCATATAGAAAAACAATCATTATTTCCATGAAAGCCACTGAACCTTTACATTTTCCATTGCGTGTCAAATAGCACTGAAGTGTTTCTTTGAGTCAACAAACCAGCAGATGACCCAGATACGTTCTCAAATGCAGCCTTCATATCAAATGATTTAATGCCACAGGAGAAATAGAGTTTGGAATTTTAAATATTTATATTTAGAATGTAAAGTACTTGAATTAGACACTTAAATGGACTAGAATGTCTACAATCAAAAGGCACCTAGAACATAAAATGCCAGAGCCTTAAGGGAAGAGATAAGATAGGACAGTGAATGTCAGAGTTTTCAGAAAGCATAAAACCTGTCATTTGACGTTAAAGGAAATTCAAAACGATTTGATTTAGAAAAGTAAGCATTCTATGAGATCCAATAACCATAGATTTACAGTTGGAAGGAATTTTGCAAGATACATAGTCCAAGCTCCTCATTTTGTAAATGAGGAAAATTTCAGATCCAGACAAGTTATACATTGGTCCATGTCACACAAGTGGCAAGTGAGAAGAGAATTTAAATATGGGGTGGCTCATTTCAAAATCTTCTCTTTTTTGCATTTTTAAAATTTATGTATTGATTTTTAGTTTTCAACATTCACTGCCACAAGATATGGAGTTCCAAATTTTCTCCCCATATTTCCCCTTCCCTGAAGCCAAAACATTATACATTCTGAGCGGCCCTCTCTTCTATCGCACACCTCCCTACCCTTATCCTCATCTTCTCTCTTTTTTTGGAGGGCAAGAGAGATTTCTATACCACATTACCTGTATTTCTTATTTCCCATTTGCATACAAAAAAATTCGCCACATCCGTTCCTAAAACTTTGAGTTCCAAGTTCTCTCCCCTTCTCCCTCCCGACTCATCCCCACTAAGAAGGCAAGCAATTCAATATAGTCTATATATGTATAACTTTCCTAAAGACTTCCATAATGGTCATGTTGTTAAAGACAAACTTTCTATTGCCCTCCATCCTATCCTGCCTCCCATTTATTCTGTCGTCTCTTTAGACCTTATCCCTCCCCTAAAGTGTTTACTTCTAATTATTCCCTCCTCCGATTTGCCCTCCCTTCTATCATCCCCTCCTCATCTCCTTCTCTCCTTCTTCCCTACTTTCCTGTAGTGTAAGATAGATTTTTATACCAAATTGAGAGTGCATGTTATTCCATCCATAAGCCAAATGTGATGAGAGTAAGCTGTACTTTTTTCCCTCTCACTTCCCACTTTTTCCCCTCCACCGAAAAAGCTTTCTCTTGCCTCTTTTATGAGAGATAATTTGCCCCATTCCATTTCTCCCTTTCTTTTCCATATGTATATATATGTGTGTGTGTATTTATATATATATATATATATATATATGCCCAGATTTGATGGGTAGGTGATTCTTGGTTTTAATTCTAGTTCCTTTGACTTCTGGAATATCATATTCCACACCCTTTGATCCCTCAGTGAATAAGCTGTTAGAACTTGTGTTATCCTGATTGTATTTCCACAATATTTGCATGGTCATTCTCCTCCAGGCCTATAAAATCATGGACTATACGTATCCCTGATTATTACTTATTGGAAATGATGAATTATGGCATTCTGGGGAGAAATTTTGGAGGGAGAGAAAGGTGGACTGAAAGGTGAAGGCAGCTAATTGCCTTAGTGAGGTAACTAATTGTGTGATCCTGGTTAAGTTACTTAACCTCTGTCTCAATTGTTTTAAGTGAAAAAGAGGGATAATAATAACATCTACATCATCGTATTGTTGTGAGAATCAGATAAGTAAAAACTATCAAGTATTTAGAACAGTGTCTGGCATGTGGCACACACTATAGAAAGTTAATTGTTTTTGTTATCATTTATATTAGAAGGTCCTGTTATTCTAGATCTAGTGCTCTATTCACTGCAATATCATTGGTTGCCATGATAACTGTGATAAGTATTTTACAGGATAATGTGTTCATAGATTTAGACTTGGAAGGGGCCTCAGAGGACATTTGTTTCAACTGCGTCTTTTAAACCAATTAGCAAAACAAAGTCCAACGTAGTTCAATGATTCTTTCAAGGTCGCATATGTTTCAAGCATTCGAGTCAAATGATACCAGAGTGTTACACTGGAAGTAGTTTTACTCTCCCCACTGAGTCTCCCAGTGTCTGTTATTATGTAGGTGCTGAAAGCATAAGCATTAGCAGAAATGTGGTCAATATGGAGCCTGAAAGTTTGTAAAGTCCTGTCCTCTGGGTCCATATCCTTAGAGTAGAGCAAGTGAGAGGTCAGACCCAGAGTCTAAATGCTGGTTTGTCCTTAGGGGGAGAGGGGACGCAGTGAATAACTTTTAGATGCTTGTCACCACAAGATGCTCCTGTTGTCAACTATCTGTTTAGTGTATCACTTATTCACTGATATGGGCATTTAGAGTGCTACTTATAAAGATTAAGTGATTTACCGGAGACGAAAATTTGGTCTTTTCATGAAAATAGGAGATCAAATTGTTGTCTGAGACAGAAAGGAATAGGCTGGATTTCAGGCCTGGAGAAACAAACAGAAGATGCGGGATAGCTGCTGGGAGGATGGAATAAAGAACTAATTGGAGATGAATTAAAAGACATCAGTGTAACTGGAAAGAGCCCAGTGAAGACTGATATCATATGCAGATCACTACATTTCCCCAGAACATCATACCAGTAATAATATTTCACATTCATGTAACAGAAGCAAATAGGTCGCTCAGTGGTTAGAGCACTGAGCTTAGAGTTAGGAAGCCTTTTGATTTCAAATATGGCCTCAGACAATGATGATCTGTGTAACTTTAGGCAAGTCACTTAATCTCTGTTAAGTCACTCCAATATCTTAGACAAGAAAGACCTACACAAGACCATGAATTGTTGGACATGACAGAACAAAAGCAAATCATATAACCTGAAATATACTCTTTTCTTATTTAAAAACAAAAACTACTATATCTATTTTACAAATAAAAGAACACAAGCTTGTGAGTTAAGTAACTTTCCCAATATGATTCATTTAGCAAGTGTAAGAGTTGAAATTTAAATCTAGATCTCATAATTCCTAGCCCAGGCTCTGAAAACCATACCATATTGATCTGCTATTTTAAGAAACAGAAAAAATAATGAATAACGTTCATTATCCTTTGGCAAAGTCCTTCTTCAGCTCCTCATTGTGGAATGAAAACAAGCCAGGCTTCATTACCCTGCTGCGGTGCAGCTTAAGCCACTGTGACAGTCCCAACAATCTGCCACTGTGTACCAAATTAATAATCAACCTCTCTCTCACCAGTAGCCTGGGTGTTATTCTAGCTGAATTTAGGAAGGTCCATTATCATTTAGATTAAAAAAATCCTACCAACTATTGCTATTGAAAGAACTGGAAAACGGTGTATGTGAGCCACTCTCATTGGTGTTTTTGATGATTTCATTGAATAAGAAAAGTATCAAAGTTAGGAAATTTTGTTTCATGAAATAGGTTTCATTTTTTTCTTTCTAATATTTATTTATTTTTAGTTTTCAACATTCATCTGCACAAAATTTTGAGATCCGAATTTTCTTTCCATCTCTCCCCTCCACTCACCCCAAAATATCGAACATTATGATTACACCTTCCACCAATCTGTTCTCCCTTCTAACACCCTTCCCTTCCCTTATCCCCATCTTCTCTCTTGTCTTGTAAGGCAAGATAAATTTGTATACCCCATTAAATGTGCATGATATTTCCCAGTTGCATGCAAAAAGAATTCTCCATATTTGTTCCTAAAACTTTGAGTTCCAACATCTTTTACTTCCTGCCTCCCCACCCATTCCCATTGACAAGCAGGCAATTCAATATAAAACATACATGAATAATTTTGCAAATAACTTCCATAATAATCATGTTGTATAAGATTAACTATATTTCCCTCCATCCTATTCTGCTCCTCATTTCTTCTATTAGCTCTTTTGACCTTGTCCCTTCCCAAAAGTGTTTACTTCTAATTGCGCCCTCCTCCTATTTTCCCTCCCTTCCATCACCCCTAACTTGCTTATGCCCTTCTCCCCTGATTTCCGGTAATTTAAGATAGGTTTTCATACCAAATTGAGTGATCATGCTATCCCTTTCTGGAGTCTAATGGGATAAGAGTAATCTTCACTTTTTCCCTCTCACCGTCCCTCTTTCCTCCTCCATGTAAAAAGCTTTGTCTTGCCTCTTTTACGAGAAATAATTTACCCTATTCCATTTCTCCCTTTCTCCTCCCAATACTTTCCTCTCTCACCTCTTGCTTTTATTATTTTTTGGATATGATCCCTTCCTATTCAATTCAGCCTGTGCTCTCTGCCTATACATATAGCGTATGTGTGTGTGTGTGTGTGTGTGTGTGTGTGTGTGTGTGTATAATCCCTCCAACTAACCAACTTATGTGAAAAGTTTCAAGAGTTACTGATATGACCTTCCCTTGTAGGAATGTAAACAGTTCAACTTTAGTAAGCCCCTTATGATTTCTCTTTCCTGTTTACCTTTTCATGCTTTTCATGATTCTTGTGTCTGAAAGTCAAATTTTCTCTTCAGCTCTGGTGTTTTCATCTAGAATGCTTGAAAGCCCTCTATTTTAATGAATGACCATTTTTCCCCTTGAAATATTATACTCAGTTTTTCTTGGTAAGTAATTCTTGATTTTAATTCTAGTTCCTTTCACTTCTGGAATATCATATTCCATGGCCTTTATTCCCTTAATATAGAAGATGCTAGATCTTGTGTTATCCTGATTGTATTCCCACAATATTTGAATTCCTTCTTTCTAGCTGTTTGCAATATTTTATCTTTGATCTGGGAGCTCAGGAATTTGGTTTCAGTAGTCCTAGGAGTTTCTCTTTTTGGATCTCTTTCAGGTGGCACTTGGTGGATCCTTTCAATATTTTTTTTAACCCCTGGTTCTAGATTATCAGGGAAGTTTTCCTTGATAATTTCATGAAAGATGATGTCTAGGCTCTACTTTTGACCATAGTTTTTGTCTCTCCTGGATCTGTTTTTCAGGTCAGTTGTTTTTCCAATGAGATATTTCATGGTATCTTCCATTTCTTCATTCTTTTCGTTTTGTGTTGTAATTTCTTGGTTTCTTATAACGTCATTAGCTTCCATCTCTTCCATTCTAACTTTTAAAGAACTATTTTCTCAAAACGAGCTTTTGAACCTCGTTTTCTCTTTGAATAATTTGGCTTTTTAAAGCATTCTTCTCCTCACTGGCTTTTTGTATCTCTATTGTCAATTGAGTGAGCCCATTTTTAAAGGTGTTATTTTTTTCAACATTTTTTTGGGGGGATCTCTTTTAGTAAACCGTTGACTCACTTTTCATTATTCTCTTGCATCGCCCTCATTTCTCTTCCCAATTTTTCCTTCACCTCCCTTACTTGATTTTCAAAATCCTTTTTGAGCTCTTCCATGGCCTGAGACCATTGCGTATTTATCTGGGAGGCCTCTAATGGTAAACATTGTTCTTCCTCATCTGAAAGGGTGGAAGGAGATACTTGGTCACCAATAAAGTAATCTTCTATAGTCTTGCTTTTTTTTCCCTTTTGGGGGTATTTTCCCAGTCAATTACTTGACTTTTGAGTCCTCTGTCAAGAGGAGGGTATAAGTTCTCAGTTCCTCCAGGGTGGCCCAATCAAGGGAGAAGAGTCTACTCCTCTCTTGACCTGTGTACTGATCTGAGAGCAACCAAAACTCTTCTGTCCAGAACATGCAAGTGGTAGAATTCTCTCTCCACATCTGCCTCCAGTCACACCTTCTGAACACCACTTCTCACTCCTGAGTGGGAGATTCAGATCAGCTGCTCAATAGCCTCAAGGGCTTTAGGTTTAGGGCTCCACAGATGAACACTGCTGCTATTGCTGCTGTTGCCTCCACCTTTGCTGCCTGGGTCTGGGGCTAGGGGAGGTTCCTATTACCTTCTTGTGCAGTTGAAAAAGTCCTTTCAATGACCTTTGAAATTGTCCTTGGCTTTTGTGGCTTGAGGGATCTGAGAACCTCGGCTGCTGCTGGGGATTCCACTCTGGAGTCCTGTTCTGGTCGTGCTCTTCCAAGTGCCTCACAACCAAGGTTTGGCTGCCCTCTGTTCCATGCCCCATGCTATAGGTCTTTCAGCTTTCCAGGCTACCTTTGGCTAGAAATTTCTTTCACTCTGTCGTTCTGTGGCTTCTGTTGCTCTTCAATTCATTGGGAGTCATTTTTTACAGGAATTTTATAAGCTGTGAGGGAAGAACTTGAGTATGTGCTTCTTTCTAATCTGCCCTCTTGGTTCTGCCCTTATGTTTCATTTTTTTTAAAGAGAAAACAGTGAAATCTACAATTACAATCAGCAAGGATTCAAGGCACAGTTGGGGTATTTATTAGTCTTTATACATGATTATCAGCAAATGTTTTCCAAGTAGAAAATATAGTGGTAGTTCAGAAGATACTGCTGAAATATGCAAGACACTCCATACATCAACTTTACATATCTGAAATTAAATGTATTGGGATGATATTTATGGATGCAGTTGTCTGGTTCTAGGTCTTAAAACAAAGTACAAGAATACAATTTATTATTTGGGGTCTCTGACTCTTTGGAGATTTGGGACACAGAGACAGATCTGTGAAGATAGTATCTCTTGACTCCTCCTTATGTAGAGAAGACTAAGATCCTCACATGACATCGGATCTTGCTTTTAATTTCCAGGTATTTTAATTGGTGAGTAGAAAAAAAAAGGATTTTCTGTTGTCTGTCATTCCTTTTCTATGGCTTATGATCTTGCATATTTAAAAAAAATAAAATGATATTTTAGGGGAGAAAAGGACACGGGGACAGTAGTATGGCTCATTCCACATGATTAGTCTGGGGTCAGTGATATATTCTTATTTTTTTATTCCCAGAGTCAAGGCATCAGTACCCTTTCACAAATTGGCTATTAGCCTGAACCACAGAGATCTTGGAGAAGAGTTCTCAGTCCTCAAAGAATGTACGGATAGTAAGTGACAAAACTGTCCCGAGCAAATCCCCAAACTTTGAAGGAAATTATGTGGGAAGTAAGTTGAGAAAAACTCACGATTATCGTTTAGCACCTTGTAAAATGATGTATTTTGAATCTATGAGATGGATCATCAGGCAAGCATGGTTGTTTACTGTTAATAATAAAAGTTAACATTTACAAAACTGCTACTATGTGCCAGACCTGTACTAGGTGTTTTGCAAGTTTTACCTCATTTAATCCTCACAACAACTCTGTGAGAAAATTGTGATTCATTTCCACATTTTGCAAGTGAAGAAATTGAGGCAGAATTTCAGTGACTTGTGCAGGGTCACAAGCTAGCAAATGGTTGAGGATTGGAACTCAGGTCTTCCTGAATGCAGATATCACACCCTATTTACTATGTCCTAGGAGACAATGAACCCTGAATGAATAAAAGTATACAGTAAAGTATTAGAAGAATGGGAAGCAGTGATCTCAAAGCACTAGCATAACATGAAGAAGAATAGATCATGGGAACCTAATTGAATTTCCTTTCCTGACAGTGATATTTACCTGTTATGTACCTAAGGAAGTTGCTAAAGTTATATTTTAATCCAAATTTTAGCAAAACACATGACAATGTCTTTGTCTTGTATTTATAGGGGTAACATAGACATTGTAGCTCAACAGTAGGACAGTTAGACAGATTCAGAACTGACTGCACTATTTGGAGGACAAATAGTTAATTATGGTTCAACATCAGTGTTGAAGGAAGTCTGCATTGGAGTAGTCCAGACATCAGTATTTGAGTCTTTTCTGTTTAGTATTCTTATTTGAGAATTAAATAGAAGAACAAAGGGTGTGCATGTACATGGTCTTATATTTCATATAATTATAAATTTCAGTGTTCGAATGAAAGTGACAGTCTGTGTAGTCCATACCTGAATAGGGATAAACTCTATAATATACATGTCAGGTATCCAAACTTTACATGAAAACCTCTAGAGACAAGGAACCCATTATCTAGTGAATCAACTCACTTGACTTTCACATACCTTTAATTGCAGGGAGAAAAAAAATCCTAACATCTACCCTAAGCGGTTTGGTTTCTGGTTTGATTTTTTTCTTTAATATAAATTTATTTATTTAACTTTAATTTACATTCATTTTCACAAAATTTTGGGTTCCAAATATTCTCCCAATTTTCCCCTCCCCCAGCCCCAATACACGGAGCATTCAAATTTCCCTTATCACCAATCTGCCCTCTCTTCTATCATCCCTCCTTTCTCTTGTCCCCATCTTCTCTTTTGTCCTGTAGGGCCAGATAACTTTCTTTTCCCCATTACCTGTACTGCTTATTTCCTAGTAGCAAGAACAATACTCAACAGTTGTTCCTAAAACTTTGAGTTCCAACATCTGCCCATCCCTTCCTCTCCACCCATTCCCTTTGGGAAGGCAGGCAATTCAATATGGGCCATATCTGTGTAGTTTCGCAAATGACTTCCGTAATAGTCGTGTTGTGTAAGACTAACTATATTTCCCTCCATCCTATCCTGTCCTCCATTGTTCTATCTTTTGATCCTGTCCTTCCCCAAGAGAGTTGATTTCAAATTGCTCCCTCTTCCCATTGCCCTCCCTTCCATCATCCACCCCACCCTGCTTATCCCCTTCTCCACTTTCCTGTGTTGTGAGATGGGTTTTCATACCAAAATGAGTATGCATTTTATTCCTTCCTTTAGTCGAATGTGATGACAGTAAACTTCATGTTTTTTTTTCTCAGCTCTCCTCTTTGTCCCTCCACTAAAATGTCTCCTGCTTGCCTCTTCTATGAGAGATAATTTACCCCATTCCATTTCACCCTCTCTCTTCCCAATCCATTTCTCTCTCACAGTTTACCTTGATTTCTTTTAAGATATGATCCCATCCTATTCAATTTACTCTGTGCTCTCTGTCTCTGTGTGTGCGTGCATGTGTGTATGTGTGTGTGTGCGTGTGTGCATCTGTGTACATGTGTGTTTCTTTATATGTGTGTGTAATCCCACCAACTATCCAGAAACTGAAAAGTTTCAGGAGCTACATATATTGTCTTTCCATATAGGAATGTCAACAGTTCAACTCTGTAAGTCCCTTATGACTTCTCTTTGCTGTTTACTTTCTCATGTTTCTTCTCATTCTTGTGTTTGAAAGTCAAATTTTCTTTTCAGCTCTTTTCTTTTCATCAAGACTGCTTGAACGTCCTCTATTTCATTGAAAGACCATATTTTCCCCTGAAGTATTATACTTACTTTTGCGGGGTAGGTGATTCTTGATTTTAGACCTAGTTCCTTTGACTTCTGGAAAATCCTATTCCCCGCCCTTCGATCCCTTAATGTCGAAGCTGCTAGATCTTGTGTTATCCTGATTGTATTTCCACAGTACTGGAATTGTTTCTTTCTAGCTGCTTGCAATATTTTCTCCTTGACCTGGGAACTCTGGAATTTGGCCACAATGTTTCTAGGAGTTTCTCTTGTTGGATCTCTTTCAGGTGGTGATCTGTGGATTCCTTGAATACTTATTTTCCCCTCTGGTTCTAGAATATCAGGGAAGTTTTCCTTGACAATTTCATGAAGGATGATGTCTAGGCTCTTTTTTGGATCATGGCTTTCAGGTACTCCTGGATCTATTTTCCAGGTCAGTTGATTTTCCAATGAGGTATTTGCCATTATCTTCTATTTTTTCATTCTTTTGGTTTTGTTTTGTGATTTCTTGGTTTCTCAGAACGTCATTAGCCTCCATCTGTTTCATTCTAATTTTGAGAGAATTATTTTCCTCAGTGACATTTTGAACCTCTTTTTCCATTTGACTAATTCTGCCTTTGAAAGCATTGTTCTCCTCATTGGCTTTTTGAACCTCTTTTGCCAATTGAGTTAGCCTATATTTAAAGGTGTTATTTTCTTCAGCGTTTTTTTTTTGGTCTCCTTTACCAAGGTATTGATCCGTTTGTCATGCTTTTCTTGCATCTCTCTCTTTTCTCTTCCCAGGTTTTCCTCCACCTGTCTAGCTTGATTTTCAAAATCCTTTTTGATCTCTTCCATTATCTGAACCCATTGGATATCTATTTCAGATATTTGGGATACAGAGGCCTTAGCTCCTCTGTGTTTCCATGATTGTAACCATTGTTCTTCCTCATCAGAAAGGAAAGGGGGAAACATCTGGTCACCAAAAAAGTAACCTTCTATGGTCTTTATTTTCCCTTTTCTGGGCATTTTTCCAGCCAGTTACTTGACTTCTGAGATTGTTCTCCACCCCTGCCCAGACCTGCCCAGCTAGTTCTTGGGATCTGAGATTCAAATGCTGCTCCCCAGCCTCAGGGCTTTCAGGGGCGGGCCTGGCTGCTATTCAATTTGAGCTCAAGTTCCGGTGCTTAGGGGGTGGCAGAGCCACTTCCCAGGCACAGTTCCCTCAGTGGGTTTATGTGGAGACCTTCTGTAATGGACCTGGGGTCCTGCCGAGCTCCTGCCTGCTCTGGGAGCCTCTGGTTGCCAGCTGCCTCTGCTGCTGACTCCCGAGGGGGCCTGAGTTATGGTGACACCCCGCTCCACTCTCAGTCAGCTCAGAAGTTTCTCTCACTGACCTGTCCATCTGTGGGTGGAGGGACTGCTGCTGGAGATGTTGTCCCTGAAGCCTCCTCCCATCTGCTTCTCTTAGTGCCATGCGGCCAGGGAGGGGCTGGGCTCTGTTCCCGTCTGGTGCGCGATGGACCTTTTGGGACAGTTTTTCAGAGCTCTCTGGAATGGAAATCTCCTCTCCATTTCTGCATGGCTTCCACAGTTCCAGAATTTGTTGGGAGTTCTTTTTACAGGAGGGATTGAAGTAGCTTTGACATTTCCTAGAGGAAATATAGCCTGCTCCTCTCCTTCTGTTTAATTCTGGACCCAACTTATTCTTTACTTCGACTGTCTATACTTACTGTGGTATATCCAGATCTAGCTAGCTAATTAGACATCTATCTTACTATTATCTGTGTATCTATCTACATATATAGATAGATCAGTGTATCTATATATCTATATCTATCTAGGTATGTTGATAGGGTGAAGGGTGTGTTCAGGGAGGACCAGTAGCTTTGGTGTAATAGCTGCAGAGTCTTTTTCAGGGCTCTTTATACCTTTGGTGTCCACCTGTTCCACCCAACTTTCACACGTGGTTTCAAGAAGCTGCAGCATGCGCAATGGTCACACCCCGGTAAATTGTTTTGGGCGGACAGGCCAAACTAAATTGAAGGCAACCAAGGGTTCTCAAACTCACTGTTGAGTTAGGGGAGTGTCTACCCCAAGTGTGTGAAGATTTCCTGTGGTGGAATGAGTAGATGAGAACAATTTTTTCCAAAGGCACGAAGGCGGATGACGCAGGTGATGTGGAACATTTAGAGCTTGGTTAGACACCAAAGATGCCGAGATCATCCACTGCATCCTGAGTCATCGCCAGCCATCTTGACTCTGTTCTGCCTCTGGATTATGATGATTCAGGAGGAGAGAGTGAGGCTGACGATTTCTTGCAACTCTGCTTCACTTAAATCCAATTTATGCATGAATCAAAAGACAAAAGAGATATACTGATATATCTAGATGGATATAGATGTATAGAAGGACGCATGTATCCATCTAGATAGCTATCTATTTAGGTGGATCCATTTATCTATATCTACCCAGATAAATAAATAGATCAATATATCTATATCTATCTATGCAATCTAGAAACAGATAAAATTTAATTCGTGTAGAAAAACATCAATAGATAGATTTAGAAAAGTCTAAAAGTCAGATAGAAAAAGGCAAGTCACAATCTAGGCAATATAAATTCTTTATCTACGTGGTTATTCCAGTGTGGATGGTCAAGCCATATTCTTTCAAATGGTTACAAATCACTTTTAGAAGGTTTTTCATTGATCTAGGAAGCAAGCGACCCACACAAAAAGAGCTGAATACAGAAACCTCTAAAGTATCTACTCTCTATATGAATTCTTCCTTCAAATTAAATTCTGCGCTGAGTTTCTTCCATTTCAGTATCAAACACCAATGATCAGCATACTGTATGCTCCCTAGGATGATTAAACGTCAGAGAGACATGGAAAGAGGTCATTTTGTTGTTATATCTATCATTTAGAAATTTATTTTATTGTATGAATTGGTGGTAACTTCCTGGAAAAGGACTTTAAAAGCTGTATTTTGTTCCTTCACACATTTTGTTTCATTTTCAATAAGCATTAAGCAGGGTGGGAGATTCTATTCTCTACAAGTTTCTATCAGTTTTAAAATGATAACAATATGGTATACTTTAGAATATTTCTTGCATAATGTAACAATGTATAATCATGGAAAAGGTAAGGTTCCCAATAGTGGGGTCCAGAAAAGTCATTGTCTAAAATAGTTAATTTACTGAGAACTAGTAAAACACCACGGATACAAAGAATGTAAAACTCCTTGGATTTTATCTATGGGAGTAAGTGTATTGATGGAGTGTATCAGTCAGTGAAAGATCTATTTTCTTAAAATGTCTGTTGTCATCCAATGAAGTCTGGATAGATATGTATTGGGGACATTAAGGATAAGATTCATATTTTGTGAAGGAATTAGGTGAAATCTGCATTAATAGGAATCTATGAAACATTGTTATATTTGCATTTCCAATGAATGTGGGTCCCAAACCACATTCACTTTGATTCCACATGCTGAACAATCAATTGTTTAGGCCTTTGTATTTATCTAGCAATAATTTCCTCTTAACAGAATTCTGAAAAAGTGAGTTCCTAGGGTGAAACAAAGATAGCATTAGGTTGGTAGTAAAGAAGAATGAATTCACATACACCTTCTGGTCCATCAACAAATCCTTCTGTTTCCTTAGGTGAGTCATTTTACCTATTCCAGGCCTATTTTCCTTATGTATGAAATAAGGGGATGAGTCTTGATGATCAACAAGAATCTCTGAACCGCTTACATTATGTGTTTCTGTAAACCTGTGTGTGGATGCTCTCGCATGCGTGTGTGTGCGTGTGTGCGTGTTTGTTTGCGTATGAGAGAGAGAGAGAGAGAGAGAATGTATGAATGTAAGTGTATGTATGTGAGAGTGACACAGAGACAAAGACAAAGACAGAGGAAGAGGTGGGAAGGATAAAAGACAGGAATGAGAGACAATTGGAGATTTGTTTTTCATTCTTATCCATTATTTATTTTATTTCATCTAAGTGGAAAATGATAGACCCTAAAGAAATGAAGAGAGGAAATTACACACTGGTGACTGAATTTATTCTTTTGGGGTTAACCGATCGTCCAGAGCTACAGACAATTCTTTTTGTGCTATTTTTGACAATTTACCTCATCACTGTAGGAGGGAACCTTGGAATGATGGCATTGATAAGGATAGATTCCCGCCTCCACACTCCCATGTACTTCTTTCTTGCTAGTTTATCTTGCCTAGACCTATGCTATTCTACCAATGTCACCCCCAAGATGCTAGTAAACTTCTTATCAGAGAAGAAAACGATTTCGTACTCTGCGTGTTTGGTTCAGTGTTATTTCTTCATTGCCATGGTGATTACTGAATATTACATGCTAGCAGCTATGGCCTATGACCGGTACATGGCCATCTGTAACCCCCTCCTCTACAGCAGTAAGATGTCAAAAGCTGTCTGTATCCGCCTGATTGCTGGTCCATACATCTATGGGTTTCTTAGCGGTCTGATGGAAACTATGTGGACATATCGCTTGACTTTCTGTGGCTCCAATATAATCAACCACTTTTATTGTGCTGATCCACCCCTCATACGACTCTCATGCTCTGATACCTTCATCAAAGAAACATCCATGTTTGTGGTTGCAGGATTTAATCTCTCCAACTCTCTTCTCATTATTCTTATCTCCTATATCTTAATTCTCATTGCCATCCTGCGAATACGTTCAGCAGAAGGTAGGCGCAAAGCTTTCTCTACCTGTGGTTCTCATCTCGTATCAGTGACTGTATTTTATGGAACGCTATTTTGCATGTACGTGAGACCACCCACTGACAAATCAGTAGAACAGTCGAAGATTATAGCTGTTTTCTATACCTTTGTGAGCCCCATGTTGAATCCCATCATTTATAGCCTAAGAAACAAGGATGTGAAAGAAGCATTTCGTAAATTGGTCAGAAAAAATGCCCTGTCTAAATAACATAGGTTCCTTGGATACTCTGAAGGATCTATGATCTCATCAACGACAGTCTTCCAATCTCCCCATTGGTACATATTGCAACCCATCTCATCCTCCTTTGTCATTTCTTTAATGACTTTTCCTAAAAAATCCAAAGATCCTCCTTCCAATGGACTGATGATCTTTGCTGGGTTCTTTTGATATTAGACCGAAATCATTATATTACATAGACTACTATCTATCTATCTATCATCTATCTATCCATCTATCTATCACCTTATTACAGGGTTGGATCGTCTTCTTTACTATCCATGTGTCCTTGACCCAAGAAATAGACTTAAAATAAAAACAATGTATTATTTTTACAAAGCAAATAAACCAAATACATATGAGAATTTGATTTGTCTTTGAGGTAGTTCATGCTCAGTTAACTCCATTCTTCTTCTAACCCCTCCCCACAAGGAGAGGGAGAAGGAGGATTTGGCTATTTTTTCATGTCTGTAGCAAGGCAGGAGGGAATAATATTTGTTTGTTTCTGGTGACACCTGAGATTTTATGAAACTCCAAGAAACAAGGTAATTTCCAGTCTTAGAGAGCTATTTTTGTCACTGAAGGCTTGTGACTTGCTCAGCCTATTACCTAGCCAATATGTTCTCCTGGTGAATTGAAAGGTTGAGTCTTCCTGAGCCTAAGGAGTGTTCCTCTTCTCTCAAGTCTCATGGAATAATTCAGAAATAACCATTTCACATCAAATGACACTCGTACTCTCAAAATCAAGAAGAGAAATAGGAAAACTACACTTGCACTATGTTTCTGTTTTTATTAACAGCTTTGAACAAGGATAAATATAATGCTAGATTCTACTTTCTGAAATGTCACATTGAAGAAATTGCAATTGGCAGTATATCTATTGCATATTAATGAGGCATTTTGTTCCTGATTTAATAATAATAACTGATAGGCCTCACAGGGCCTGGACATGTAATTTCATGGATCCATACTTTCTCTACAAGTTAAAATCTTGGAGCAGTAGTGTCAGCTTAAAAAGACTAGAGTCATTAACATGTACATAAGGATCCCTGCAGCTAGAATATTAACTTAGAAAACCATATATTAATATTATCTATATTCTTTTAGTTTTAATTTATTTTGTAAAATATTTCCAAATTATATTTGTATCTATTTTGATAACTCTGAGATGAGTAGTGACTTGCTTTTAGTCGCATCTTTGGTCTATGTTGGAGAGAATTCTTACTTCTACTCATGTGTTACAGAACACCAAGCTCCCTATGCTACACTTGCTGGCATGTAGAAACAATCATGTTTTCATATAGATGCATCCATATTTGTAATTGCAGGCTTTATATTCTTCAAATCTCTCCTCATCTTCCTTGTAATCTTTATTTTTCTTCTCATCATCAGCTTGTAATTGTATTCAGTATCTGCAAAGAATTATCTATATGTAGGTCCAATTACATACTGATGTGTTTTGGAGAACCCAACTTTGTATATATGTTGGATCACTATCAATAAGTCAGCGGAGCAATCTAAGATTATTGGTATCTTTTATACCTTTTTGAGACTCATGTTGAACACAATTAATTAAACACTATTATTAACTGGAAGATTATGAGAGAATAGTTCTGAATTGATTAGAAAAATGCTAATTAAATAAAATATATCTATTGAGCTGTCTATTTCTATATCTATGTCTTTCTGTGCCTAATTCAAATATTCGCATATATACAAGTAAATAAAGGCAGCTATGTGGTACAATAGATAGAGTGTGGGGCCTGGAGTGGGGAAGATTCATCTTCCTGAGTTCAAATCCAGCTGCAGATACTTACTAGTGATGTGACGTTGAGCAAGTCACTTAACATTCCTTGCCTCACTTTTCTCTTTTGTAAAATGAGCAGGAAAAAGAAATGGCAAACCGCTCCAGTGTCTCTGCCAAGAAAATTCCAAATGAAATCATTAAGAGTCATAAATAACTGAAGTAACTGAACAACATGCACATTTATGTGTGTATATATATCTAAGTGTACACACTTATATAGTACTTAAGCCTGGAAAATGTTTTATACACATTACTCTCAATTTATCCTCACAACAATCCTTCAGGTTAAATTCAGGCATTATTTCCATTTTCCACATGAACAGCTTGAAATTAGATGGGGATCCAGATATCTTAACTAACCTGAGCAGCAACGGATACATTTTTCATCTTCAACCGCTGGAAAACCAGGCTTCATCTACTTGCCCCATTCCCTTCAATGTGAGTAAGGCAGAGCTAGCATATGTATAAATGAATGCCATAAATCTTTGAAGTACCTACAGTCCTATTTATTTCTCTCATTGGGATAAATTATTCTCAGGAGAAAACTGGGGTTTTTGCTTTGTTTTGTTTTTTACTCAACAAGCTCATTGGTATGAGGTCAGTAGCACCCTGTTAATGACCATTGCATTATTGATCTAGAGAGCTGAAAGAAACCTAAGAATCCACCTAACTGAACCCTCTCATTCAACAGTTGAGGAAATTGAGGCTGATAACAGTTCTGCCTTATTCAAAGTAATTTACTTAGAAAGTGCCAGAAATGTTATCCCAGTGGTCTTCCGAGATTGGCTGGTAAGGCAATATGGCATAACTGTCACTTTGTTTACTAAGGCTATGACTAAAGATTGAATTAGATTCGAGAAATATCTGAAAATTGTGCAAAGTCCTGTCTTAGGCAATGTGTGCACAATGATGAAAGTGAAATAATCCTTGTCTTTTAGAAGTTTATATCCTAGAGTGGAAAATGGCATATACACAGCTAAATCGATACACGATCATTAGCAGAGCTGGACGATCAGGAAAGACCTGCTATCAGAATGTGAATACATCCATTCTCCCCCCAAAAAGTTCTCTTCATTTATTTCTATAGAAAATAGAGCTAAGGGGGTGGAGCCAAGATAGTGGAGTAGAAAGACTCACATATGCTAGCTCCGAACCCACAGCCCATAATTACGTATGAAAAGAACTCACAACAAATTCTGGAAGAGTAGAAGCCATGCAGCAATGGAGTGAAGGAGATTTCCGTCCCAGAGAGCCCTGAAAAACCGACCGGAAAGGTCTGTCACACAGCGGAAGGGAGCAAAGCCCAGCCCTACCCTGGCTTTGTTGCAATGAGAGGAACAAGCAGATCCGAGCAGGCTTCAGGGAAGGAATATCCAGCAGCCGTGAAGGTCCCTCCATCCACAGATGCACAGGTCAATGAGAAAGAAGTCTGGACAGGCTGAGAGGGTAGCGGTTGACTCCATGACTTGGGACCCCAGTCGAGGCAGCAGCAGAGGCAGCAGGTGGCCAGAGGCTCCCAGAGCAGGCAAGACCTCGGCAGGACCTCCATTAAGGAAAATCTCTGCATAAACCACCTGAGGGAACGGAGCCTGAGAGGCGGCCCTGCCCCCACCTGAGAACCAGGACTTAAGCTCCCATTGAATAGCAGGCAGGCAGAAGCCAAAAGCCCTGAGGTTGGGGAGCAGCATTTGAATCTCAGACCCCAAGCACTAGTTGGGCAGATCTAGGCAGGAGTGGAGAGGACTCCCAGAGGTCAAATAACTGGCTGGGAAAATGCCCAGAAAAGGGAAAAAAATAAGACCACAGAAGGTTACATTCTTGGTGACCACATGATTCCATCCTTCCCCTCTGAAGAGGAAGAACACTGCTTACAATCAGTGAAAGACATAGGAGTCAAGGCCTCTGTATCCCAAACATTTGAAATGGATGTCGAATGGGCACAGGCCATGGAAGAGCTCAAAAACGATTTTGAAAATCAAGTTAGACAGGTGGTGGAAAAACTGAAAAGGGAAATGAGAGAGATGCAAGAAAATCATGAAAAACGGGTCAATACCTTGACAAAGGAGACCCAAAAAAATGTTGAAGAAAATAACACCTTGAAAAATAGGTTAATTCAATTGGCAAAAGAAGTTCAAAAAGCCAATGAGGAGAACAATGCTTTCAAAAACAGAATTAGCCAAGTGGAAAAAGAGGTTCAAAAGCTGACTGATGAAAATAGTTCTCTCAAAATTAGAATGGAACAGATGGAGTCTAATGACTTTCTGAGAAACCAAGAAATCACAAAACAAAACCAAAAGAATGAAGAAATGGAAAAGAATGTGAAATGTCTCATTGGAAAAACAACAGACCTGAAAAATAGATGCAGGAGAGACAATTTAAAAATTATGGGACTACCTGAAAGCCATGATCAAAAAAAGAGCCTAGACATCATTCTTCATGAAATTATCAAAGAAAATTGCCCTGATATTCCAGAACCAGAGGGCAAAATAAGTATTCAGGGAATCTACCTATCACCACCTGAAAAAGATCCAAAAGGAGAAACTCCTAGGAACATTGTGGCCAAATTCTAGAGTTCTCTGGTCAAGGAGAAAATATGGCAAGCAGCCAGAAAGAAACAGTTTCAGTATTGTGGAAATACAATCAGGATAACACAAGATCTAGCAGCTTCTACATTAAGGGATCGAAGGGAATGGAATAGGATATTCCAGAAGTCAAAGGAACTAGGACTAAAACCAGGAATCACCTATCCAGTAAAACTAAGTACAATACTTCAGGGGAAAATATTCTCTTTCAATGAAATTGAGGACTTTCAAGCATTCTTGATGAAAAGACAAGAGCTGACAAGAAAATTTGACTTTCAAACACAAGAATGAGAAGAAGCATGAAAAAGTGAACATCAAAGAGAAGTCATAAGGGTCTTACCAAAGTTGAACTGTTTACATTCCTATATGGAAAGACAATATTTGTAACTCCTGAAATTTTTCAGTATCTGGGTAGTTGGTGGGATTACACACACACATACACATACACACACGCACACACATGTGCACGTGTGCGTGCACACACACATATACACATGCACGCACACAGAGAGACAGAGATCAAAGGTGAATTTAATAGGATGGGATCCTATCTTAAAAGAAATCAAAGTAAACGGTGAGAGAGAAATGTAGTGGGAGGACAGAGGGTGAAATGGAATGGGATAAATTGTCTCTCATGGAAGAGGCAAGCAGGAGACTTCTTAGTGGAGGGAAAAAGAGAAGAGCTGAGAAAAAAAACCATGAAGTTTGCTGTCATCACATTCGACTAAAGGAAGGAATAAAATGCACACTCATTTCGGTATGAAAACCTATCTTACAATACAGGAAAGTGGGGGAGAAGGGGATAAACAGGGTGGCGGGATGATGGAAGGGAGGGCAATGGGAAGAGGGAGCAATTTGAAATCAACTCTCTTGGGGAAGGACAGGATCAAAAGATAGAATGGAAACAATGGGGGGCAGGATAGGATGGAGGGAAATACAGTTAATCTTATACAACACGACTATTATGGAAGTCACTTGCAAAAGTACACATATATGGCCTATATTGAATTGCCTGCCTTCCCAAAGGATTTTATGGGGAGGGAGGGATGAGGAGAAGTTGGAACTCAAAGGTTTATGAACAACTGTCGAGTATTGTTCTTGCTACTAAAAAATAAGAAATACAGGTAATGGGGAATAGAAATTTATCTGGCCCTACAGGACAAAAGAGAAGATGGGGACAAGAGACGGGCGGGATGATAGAAGAGAGGGCAGATTGGTGATAGGGGAAATTAGAATGTTCAGTGCATTGGAATGGGGGAAGGGGACAAATGGGGAGAAAATTTGCAACCCAAAATTTTGTGAAAATTAATGTATAAATTTAAATATGTAAATTTATATTAAAAAACGAAAAATAAAATAGATCTCAAATGTCAAGATCCAGTATAAAATGCACTGTATTTCTACAGAAACTGGCCAGTCATCCTGAGCTAAACGATATATTCTTTATGGTGTATCTGTGAAATTACACACTTCCTTTAGTGGAGAATTTTGGGATGATTGTACAGATCAATATTTACTATCTTCTTACCTGAGCCTACTTTTTCATCAATAACTTGGAAAATGTCGACCTATGCTGCTACTCAAATGTTACCTCCAAGATTTTGGTGAATTTTACCTGAAAGTATCTCTATCACCTTTGCAGTTTGCTTCCTAAAAGGATATACTTGCATCACCCTGCTTCTTGCTCAGCATTATGTCTTTGATGCAATTGCTAACAATAAATAACATAGTCACGTACAAGCAAAACAGATACAGTATCATCCTCAAAGGAATCTACATTTCTCTAGTTGCTCCTTCCTATGGTCTCTTAAATGGCGTCGTTCAGCCAAGACTGCTATTCAGTGTGTTCTTTGAAAATACAATGACATGGGCCAATAATTTGAAATTCTCCGTATATAAATAAAATAATACCCCAAAGAGGCAGCTCAAGGCAACAATCAAAACGACAGCAAACACTCTATGTGTTCCAGTGAATTGTTTATCATCTCCAAATTTTTCAACAGCGTTGTGGTTATCTGCATACTCATCTTCTGCCACTTTGTAAGTGTAACTTTATGAAAGGTGAAAGAAACTTATTTTTAACCCAAGAAATATTGTATTAAAACAGAAATAACATTCCGTTTGATCTTAGGAGACTTTTCTTCAGATTTTTTCTTTGCTCCTTAGGATCACAGATTGACAATGAGAAGGGAACACAAATAGCATGCAGTTTAAGGTAATTTGACAGATGAGCACATTACAGACTAGAGTGTTTAGTTTACTGATCAAGTTGATTGAAGAGCTAACCTTTAAAATCATCTCCTATAACTCCAACTCCAATGATTTTACCCAATATTACACAAGGATAATTTAGGGTAGTCGGGACTTAGTTTCCTCATTTGTAAAATAAACATAATGATACTTGCATGAGCAAAGGTTATTGTTAGGATGAAATGAGATCATGTAAATTAGTTGTAAACCTTAAATCAATTCATGTAGTAATCATATTAGTATCTAACATTTATTATATTGCTTCCAAGATATCGAAGTGTTTTATGGACTTGCATTATCTCCTTTGATCGTCACAACCTTGGGAAATAGGTGTCATTATTTTCTCCATTTTACAGATGAGGAAACTGAAGATAAAAGAGACTGAATGAATTTTCCAGAGTCACTCATTAAGTAAGTTTCTTAGTCTGGATTTAAACTTAGAATTTCCCGACTTCAGGGTCAATACATTCTGCAACATAGCTACCTCCAGAGTAGATGTAAATTAACATCATCACCCTTGTGGCAAAAGGCTTGGGCTGTTCGAACTATAAGATTCTTTCAGTTTCAAATATTCTACATGTCTATCAATCTTTTATCTCAAGCTCGCGACCATTGTTACTTAGAGTCAGTGATTGAGTCAGTAAGTATTTATTAAGTGTTCACCATATAACAGGAGCTGTTTTATGTACAAGGGGTAATAAGAAAAGCAAACACATAGATCTAGCCCTCAAGAATACCCATGATAGAACCATAATTCTTTAATTGACTCCCTATGTGATCTTTGGTGAATCATTTCTCTCTCAACCTCAGTTTCCTCATTTGTAAAATGATAGAGGAAGAAAATCTCTAAAGCCCCTTTCAATGCTAAAGCTATGATGCAAAGTGTATTAACACATACTAGAGAAAATGGCCTCAATACGATCATAGGCAAAGTATGGGATGACTATTTATTGGTCAAAGGCCTAAAGTATAATTAACAACATAGACCACTATAAAATCCACATTCTCCAACCAACCTTTTAATTTCAGGATCCTTTCCATTTTAAAAATTACTGAGGATTCCAAAGAGATTCTGTTTGAATGGAATACGTCTATCAATATTTACCAAATTAGAAATTAAAATTTTTTAGTATTCTAAAAATTGTTTTCTTCTTGAACATCCTCTGAAATAGTCTCTAGAACCGTTGGTCTACAATAAAGAGGGGAGCTTGATCCTTGATGGATTGATGGATGAAGTATCCCAACCCACTTGGAGATAAGGCTCATGAAATATAGTAAATTGGACTGTAAGACTGCTGATCTACAGTCCATCACCAGTAGTTCTTATATTATGCTGGTACAGACCATAATGTACTAGCATGACCATCACAGCACAATAAGGCATAAATCAAGGTCATCAATGAAGGCTCCAAGGCAAAGAATTACCTGAATAAAATAATATATTTGATAAATGTGGTGATAAAATTAGATAATAATAAAGTAATATTGTACAAATAATTAGGGTAAATAATCTATCACAATGTTTGGTATGTTTATAAGCTATCCTACGTTTTCCAATATTTATTTTCTTTTTTGCATGGAAGGAATACCACCACTATATTTGTATCCCAAAGGGACCATAACAAATACCCACATGTAAAAAAATATTTATAGCAGCTCTTCTTTTGGTGGCAAAGAACTGGAAATTGAGGGATGCCCATGGCTTGGGAAGGGATGAAAAAGTCATAGTATAAGAATGTAATGGAGTACTATTATTCCATAGAAATGATGAGCAGGCAGATTTAAGAAACACCTAGAAAAACTTCCATGAACTGATGCTGAATGAAATGAGCACAACCAGCAGAATATTACACATAGTAACAGTAGCACTGTATGATGATCAGCAGTGATTAACTTAACTTTTCGAGAGCTAATACAGTCTGAATGTAGATCAAAGTACACTATTTTTCTTGTTTTCCACCCTTGGATTTTTTTTTTGTTCTTTTTCTTCTTTCACAACATGATTGATGTGGGACCATTTTACATTATTGCACATGCTTAACCTATATCAGATAGCTTGCTGTCTTGAAGCGTGTCAAAGGGGTAGGAAAATTTGTAACTCAAAATCTTTCAAAAAACAAATATTGAAAATTGTCTTTAATTGGAAAAAATAAATTAGTATCAAAAATTATCAAACCACAATGGCCACTTGATACGGATATTCCCCTACAATATATCCATCACATGATTATGTAGAATCAATCAATTTACAATCATGATTAAGTGACTTGTATATGCCAGGTCCTAGGGAGACGAAAGAAAGAATCCTTTTTTAATTAACTTTTCATTCTAAAGGGGAGATAGTAAGTGCATAAAGAAGCATATAAAGAACAAATAAAAAAGAATAAAACACAAATAAATACTCTAACAAAGGGAAACTCAACATTTTCCAAGAGAACTCTTTTCACTCACTTGTGGATAGAATTTTACAGAGGTTTATCCTTACACTGGAAAAATTTGCCTTGGAATTTTCTACTCAGTGTTCTTTGAGTGTTCAGGTTTTAAGTAGATCTAGACTCTTATGCCTCACAGATCTTTAGATACATAAAAATGACAATCGCGTCCCCTTTCCCTCTACTTCTGTCATCTTGAGGAATCATCAAAGCATTCACAATACTCCTTTAAATGATAACCTTAATCTAGATACACTAGAGACTTTCAAGGGTTTCCGTAAAATATACATATTTTAGTTAATTTATTTTTTTTTAGCTTTCTCCAGTCACTTCCATATATCTTAGACTTCCTTTCCCCCCTTCTCCCCGCTTTATCCTCTCCCTCCCCACTCCCTCTCTGAGAAGGTGTGCAATCTTACATAGGTTCTACACATACATTCTTATTAAATACATTTTTCACCTTTGTCATGTTGCACAGAAGAATTGCAATGAATGGGGCAGACCATGAAAACAAAACAAAACATAACACAAGAGAAAATAGTCTGTTTCATTCTGTGATTCAATTCCATAGCTCTTTCTGTGGATGTGAAAGGCATTTTCCCTCATGGGTCCATTGGGAATTTTTTGGTTCTTGCATGCTGTGAAGGGCTAAGTCTACCAGAAAAATTCCTGTGAATGTTGCTGTGTACAAAGTTCTCCTGGTTCTGCTCCTTTCACTCAGCATCAGTTCATATAAGTCCTTCCAGGCGTCTCTGAAGTCTTCCTGTTCATCATATCTAATAGTACAATAGTATTCCATTGAATTCGTATGCCACTACTTCTTCAGCCATTCCTCAGTTGATAAACAGCCCTTTGATTTCTATTTCTTGGCCATCACAAAGGGAACTGAAATATTTTTGTATATGTGGGACCCTTCCCCATTTCCATGATCTCTTTGAGATACAGTGCTAGAAGTGATATTGCTGGGTCAAAGGGTATACCCATTTTTGTAGCCCTTTGAACATAATTCCAAATTGCTCTCCTGAATGGTTGGATGAGCTCACAGCTCCATCAACAATCAATTTGTATTCCAACTGTCCCATATCTTCTCCAATATTTATCATCTTCCTGTTTTGTCATGATAACTAATCTAATAGGTGTGACGAGGCATCTCAAAGTTATTTTGATTTGCATCTCTCTCTAATTATTAGTGATTTAAAGCATTTTTTCGTATGGTTATGAATGGCTTTAATTTATTCCTCTGAAAACTGCCTGTTCATATCCTTTGGCCACTTATCAATAGGTGAATGAGTTGTATTCTTGGACATTTGACAAAGTTCTCCATATATTTGAGAAATGAGGCCTTTATCAGATGTTAGTTGCAAAAATCCTTTCCCAGTTTTCTGCTTCCCTCCTAATCTTGGTTGCGCTGGGTTTGTTTGTGCAAAAACTTTTCAATTTAATGTAATCAAAATTATCCATTTTCACTTCATAACGTTCTCTATCTCTTGTTTGGTCAAAAATTTCTCGATTCTCCATATATCTGACAAATGCACTATTCCTTTCTCCCCTAATTTGTTTATGGTATCAATCTTTATACCTTGATCATGTGTCCATTTGGAAGTTTTTTTGTGTACAGTTTCAGCCATTGGTCTATCCCTGATTAATGTCACACTGTTATCCAGTTTTCTCAGCAGTTTTTGTCGCACTGTGAGTTGTTATCCCAGAAGTAGGGGTTCTTGGGTTTATCAAACAGTAGACTGCTATTCTTTGACTATTGTGTCTTCAGTAATGTATTTCAGTGGCTTGCCTCTCTATTTCTTAGCCTCTACCAAGTAGTTTATGATTGTCTTTTCATAATGCAATTTGAGATCTGTTAGGGTTTGACCACTTTCGCTAGCATTTCTTTTCATTAATTTCATCGATATTCTGCACTCTTTGATCTTACACACGAATTTTGTTATTATTTTTTTTAGCTCTACAAAATAATTATGAGGTAGTTTGATTGTTATGACACTAAATAACTCAATTATATTAGGTAGAATTGTTATTATTTTCTGGTCAAGGCTTAGCTTTTAATTTTTATTTTTTATTTTTTTTATTTTTTTAAATATAAATTTATTTATTTAACTTTTTACGTTAATTTTCACAAGATTTTGGGGTGCAAAATTTTCTCCCCATTTGGCCCCGCCCCACTCCCATATACACTGAGCATTCTAACTACCCATATCACCAATCTGCCCTCTCTTCTTTCATCCCTCCCTTCCCTTACCCCATCTTCTCTTTTGTCCTGTATGGCCAGATAACTTTCTATTCCCCATTACCAGTATTTCTTATTTCCTAGTAGCAAGAACAATATTCGACAGTTGTTCTTAAAACTTTTGAGTTCCAACTTCTCCCCATCCCTCCCTCCCCACCCATTCCCTTTGGGAAGGCAGGCAATTCAATATAGGCCACATCTGTGTATTTTTGCAAGTGACTTCCATAATAAACGTGTTGTGTAAGACTAACTATATTTCCCTCCATCCTATCCTGCCCCCGATTGTTGCTATTCTCTCTTTTGATCTTGTCCCTCCCGGAGGGTTGACTTCAAATTGCTTCCTCCTCCCATTGCCCTCCTTTCCATCATCCCTCCCCACCATACTTATCTCCTTCTCCCCCACTTTCCTGTATTGTAAGATGGGTTTTCATACCAAAATGAGTGTGTACTTTATTCCTTCCTTTAGTCGAATGTGATGACAGAAAACTTCATATATTTTTTCTCAGCTCTCCTCTTTTTCCCTCCACTAAAAAGTCTCATGCGTGCCTCTTTAATGAGAGATAATTTATCCCATTCCATTTCGCCTTCTCTCCTCCCACAACATTTCTCACTCACCGTTTATCTTGATTTCGTTTAAGATATGATCCCACCCTATTCAATTCACTCTGTGCTCTCTGTCTCTGTGTGTGCATACATGTGTGCATGTGTGTGCATGCATGTGTGCATGTGTGTGCGTGCATGCACGCCTGTACATGTATGTGGGTACGTATGTTTGTGTGTGTGTAATACCACCAACTACCCAGATATTGAAAAAATTTCAGGAGTTACAAATATTGTCTTTCCATATAGGAAAGTAAACAGTTCAACTTTGGTAAGTCCCTTGTGATTTCTCTTTCCTGTTTACTTTTTCATGCTCCTTCTCATTCTTGTGTTTGAAAGTCAAATTTTCTTTTCAGCTCTGGTCTTTTCATCAAGAATGCTTGAAAGTCCTCAATTTCACTGAAAGAGAATGTTTTCCCCTGAAGTGTTACACTCAGTTTTGCTGGGTAGGTGATTCTTGGTTTGAGACCTAATTCCTTTCACTTCTGTAATATCCTACTCCATGTCCTTCAATCCCTTAATGCAGAAGCTGCTAGATCTTCTGTTAGCCTGATTGTATTTCCACAATACTGGAATTGTTTCTTTCTAGCTGCTTGGAATATTGTCTCCTTGACCTGGGAACTCTAGAATTTGGCCACAATGTTCCTAGGAGTTTCTCTTTTTGGATCTCTTTCAGGCAGTGATCAGTGGATTCCTTGAATACTTATTTTGCCCTCTGCTTCTAGAATATCAGGGAAGTTTTCCTTGATAATTTCATGAAGGATGATGTCTAGGCTCTTTTTTTGATCATGGCTTTCAGGTAATCCCACAATTTTTAAATTGTTTCTCCTGGATCTATTTTCCAGGTCAATTGTTTTTCCAATGAGATATTTCACATGCTCTTCCATTTTGTCATTCTTTTGGTTTGGTTTTGTGATTT
>CM053770.1:266344128-266354709 GCA_028658325.1 Potorous gilbertii
GGGGGGGGGGACAAATGGGGAGAAAATTTGGAACCAAAAATCTTGTGAAAATGAATGTAAAAAGTTAAATAAATAAAGTTATAAAAAAATTAATAATACGGCTCCAAATTAAGAATCAGATCTTAGAGTACAAATTCCTTGAAGGCAGAGAGTGGAAATTTTTCTGTATCTTCAGAACATAATATAGTGCTTTCCACATAAAGAGCACTGAATCGATTTTTATGGAATTGCATTAAGGAAATATATTTTTAAATAAACACTTTTGTGGAAACAATTCTATTAATTCTGCTTCAGTCTCCTGTAAGACGAAAATGGACCTGGTCAGCTGGAGAGATTTTGTACTGAGTGAGATCCATCACACGAAGCCTCCTACGCAGGATGATAAAAATTGAATTTAATGTCATAAAATCTGTGTTTAAATACCAGGGCTGAAACTTTCCAGTTATTTGATATTAGACCAGTCTAACCATAATCTTGAGCCTCAGTTGTTTGGTTTTGTTTGCATTTGTGTAATGTTTTACCTAATCGAGTCCTGGATTTTTGTGAAACATCAAAGAGTTAGCATCCATAAAGTAATCACTTAAGTCCTATATAAATATGAAATAAAATTATTTTTAATTCACAAGATACAACTTTTCACTCAATTGAAGGGAGGCAAAGTCAGTTGTTTTCGTTTTCTTTTAGCCGTGGAGCCAGGATTTTAGGGTTAGGCTTTTACCTTTAAATACAGACTAAATCAAAAGAAATCAAATATTTGTTAAGTGCTTATTATAGCTGTAATGTACTGTCAGGATCTATCTGAACAGGAAATGCATTGTGATATAGTAGAAACGAACGTGTATTAATTGCTCTGGGAACCAGCTTCTAGTCTTAGCTCTATTTGAGGAAGGAAAAGTTGTGCAGTAAAAAGGACTTTTTTGTTTGTTTTATCTTTAATAATCCATCACATTGGAAGCTGCTCTGATGTAGCTTCTACAATATTTGACCTAGAATAAGAAGATATGCACTTGAATCTCAGCTCTAGTACCAGCTGTTTGACTTTGCTGAATCAATTTCCCATTTCAGAAATGGAGCTAATGATATATGTATTACTTACTTAACAGGACTGTTGTATCATAAAATAATTCGCCTAGAGCAGTAGATCAGCAAGTCAATAAGAGTGCATTACACATCTACTGCTTATCAAACATTATGTTAAACACTGGAGGTTCAAAAAGAAACAAAAGATGGTCCCTACCCTCAAAGTACTTATAATTTAATGAGAGCACAGTAGAAATTTATACAATATATATTGCATCTCTTTTCATCATCTTGACCACAAACTCTCCTGTTGCTTGCCTGGGACTGCAAGTTTAATTAAAAGAAGAATCTACCTTTTAGGGTAAAACACTGGGGCTTGTGTTTTTTGCCTGAGACGTTGAGTACATAAGAGTGCAATTGCTGCTTTTGAAGTCTTCAGAGATTTCTGCATGCAGTGACTTCTCCAAAAATCATCTTTAGAGCTTCTGGATTTGGCCTAACGCCCCCTTTGTTCAGAGGGATAAAATCATGGGTGTAATGACCTAAAGGTCATTTTAATATTCTACATAAAAACAACCCAGTTTTTCCACAAGACAGAGAAAGGGAGAATCATGGGCTCTAGATATCTACTCCTCTTCCAATTCTGCATTCTCTTTATCCGTAAAGTTCCCCCACAGGGCTAGCCGTATTTGAATACTTCTGGCTATCAGAAGAGAGGAGAAGGAGGAAGAGACAAAGGGAAAAGGGAAAGAAAATAGGAGAGAGTGTAAGAAGGGAATTTTATGGTGAGATGGTCCACCAAGAATTGGCTATTGTACAGAGGATGCTGATTATTGCTTTTATTTTTTTTTTGCTTCCATTTAAATAAGAGTAGCAAAATAGATAGGAAGAAAAAAAAGATAACCTTATTATGAAGGTAATGATTTAGCATTTTCTTTTAATAAATCTTGAAGGAGAGTCAAGGAGCCTGGATGTCATCGGTGGAAGTGATGAGTGGAAATGTCACAACAAATCCCCAGTTTATTCTCTTGGGACTAACCCATCACCTGGAGCTTCAGGTCCTGTTCTTTGTCCTCTTTCTAACCATCTACATTATCACAGTGTTGGGCAACTTGGGGATAGTAGTGTTAGTGCGAGTCAGTCCCCGGCTTCACACACCCATGTACTTTTTCCTGAGTCACTTGTCTTTTGTGGACTTCTGTTTCTCTTCCAATGTGAGTCCTAAGATGCTGGAGACTTTCATGGTGGAAAAGCCTACCATCTCCTACTCAGCTTGTTTGGTGCAATGTTACCTTTTCATTGCTTTGGTCCATGTGGAAATCTACATCCTGGCTGTGATGGCTTTTGACCGCTACATGGCTATCTGTAATCCTCTGCTCTATGACAGCAAGATGTCTCCCACTGTCTGCACCTCTCTCATCTCAGTGCCTTATGTCTATGGTTCCCTCACAGGCCTCATGGAGACCATGTGGACCTACAGCTTATCATTCTGTGGCCCCAATCAAATTAACCATTTCTACTGTGCTGACCCTCCTCTCATCAAACTAGCTTGTTCTAGTACGTACAACAAAGAACTCTCTATGTTTGTTGTTGCTGGGTTTAACCTCACTTTTTCCCTGCTCATCATTCTCATCTCCTATCTGCATATTTTCCCAGCTATCTTCAGGCTTCGTTCTGCAGACAGCAGGCACAAGGCGTTTTCTACTTGTGGGTCCCACCTGACGGCTATTACTATATTCTATGCAACTCTTTTCTTCATGTACCTGACACCACCCTCGGAGAAGTCAGTTGAGCGAGGGAAAATGGTGGCTGTGTTTTATACCTCAGTGATTCCAATGCTGAACCCTATGATCTACAGCTTAAGGAACAAAGATGTTAAAGAAGCTTTAAGCAAAGTATTCTTCAGAAAATAACTTTCTAAATAAATCGCAGTGTTTAGTTGTCTAAAATAGTTTACCATTTCTTAAGCTATGTGGACCTGGAATTGTCCATCACTCTTTTAAGAAAGGCAATTTAAGTCAGTCTACAGGTGCCAGAGTTAGGCCCAAGGAGCACTATGACTGAGGCTGATCTTCTTCCTCTTCAGGCAGAAAGAAATTATTATTTTTATGACCAGGTGGAAAGTAGCATTGTTTAGTAGAATTAAAATTAGGACTAGTAGCAGACAAGATTCACATTCTGCTTTCAGGTCTTACAACTTTGGGCAAAGTATGTCCTCTCTCTGGACTTTGACCTTCATGATTATGATGCGAGCAGGCTGAAGCAGATGTCCGTTAAGGTTCTTTCCAGTTCTGAAATATGTGTTAGCTAAAGAAGAGTGTTCATTACATAGAAGCGTTTTGGGCAATTGCTGTTTTTAGAACTCCCTTCCCTAAATGATTGAAGAAACAATTGTAGAGGATTAGAGCCATAGATATCATATAGTTCTTTACTCTCCCTATTTTAACGTGAGGAAAGTGAGCTCTAGGGAGGGGAAGAGACTTGAATAAAGTCATCCAGAGGTTTACTAACAGTTTGAACCATCCTGGAAGTTCATTAACTCATTTTCCTTTCCTATAGTATTACAAACCTTGCCTTAAAAGAAAAACATCAGAAAGCATACTGATATTGGTGCATAATCTTTTTATCCGGTGACAGACGGCATCAAGATGTCAAGAGAAAAAGAAATAATGATGGGAGGGAGAGAGAAAGAAGAGGAAAAAAAAGATCTCCAGGGTAAGAGAAGGAAAAGGTAATAGAGAAAGGGATGGAAAAAAGGAAGAAAGAAAGGAAGGAAGAAATTGACATTCATATAGCTGTTACAAGTTAGTTAATTGTTTCATATTCTTTCAGTTGAACCTCACAAAACATCTGTGAAATTGGTAATAGAAGTAATATTTTCTCCATATTTAACAAGAAAAATTGAAACTCTTGAAATTTCATGTTACCATGAAAACACATGGCATGACTAATAAATAATCAAGACAAGATTTGAATCATGAATTCCTAACTCCAAGTCAAATTACACTACCCTACTTCAAGGAAGAGAGAGACAGAGACAGAGAAAGAGAGACAGAAAGAAATAGACAGCAACGGAGAGACACAGAGAAAGAGAGCAGGAAGGAAAGGAAAAAGGAAATAATGGCAGAAGGACGAGAAGAAGGGAGGGAGATTTATCTGGAAGAATTTGTTCTCTTACAAGACTGTGCTTTACCCTGAATTATTATCACAAATATAGTTGAAATCAAAAGGATATCTCTGAAGTTGTGCAGAGATATCCACCTCTACATTGAGGGCTGCTATTGATTTCCTGACACCATGAAGCCAACTGTTTTCTCTGAGTACTCTTCAGAATGTCAGCTATTAAAATGTTGCTCTCTTGTAATACCCATTGGTCCATCTAGAGTCTGCTACTTCGACTTTTTTGCTGGAATGAAAGCTCCTTCAGAGAAAGCACTGTTTTTTGTGTTTGCCTATGTATCCCTAAGTACCAGCTCAATCATTAGGAATTGTCCCTGACGAAAGGACCACTGAGTCTTCCTGACTCAGAAGACAGGAGGGAATGAGAGACTAGGGTGAGAAGAAAATCAGGATACTGTCAGACAACCAGTTGTTGGGAAAATTTTCACCAGGATCTGGGAACACCGACGAAAGATAGAGGAGGAGTCTATCATAGTCCATCAGCTGCTGGATTCTTAATTGTCTATTTTTTCTCCTACACTAGGTGATTGGCTTTTGTAGCCATTGCTAGACAGTGACAATATTCCTTTCCTTATGATCCATGACTTGACTGATCCAATTAAGACAAGTGTATTATGTTTAGTTTTTTGCTCTTCTCATGCGTGCACTTACAACATTCTGCAATTTGTTAGGAATGGTACTTGCTAATTTCTTTTTTATGATTTTTAATATGTGGAATAAAACAAGCATTTCCATAACATAGTACAATAAAAAAATAATTGCACGTCAAACTGCAAATCTACTATACACAACTTGCTATTCCTTTCAACTGCACAGCAAAATTATAATGCAATTTTTTCCTTTTTTTCTTTCCCTACCTGCTTCCTAGAGATGACTACATACGGGTGTGCATGTGTACAAACACACAAACACACACATGCATATATGTCTATATATATACACACATGCATATATGATACACATACACACATATATTTGCGTATGCATGCATATGTGTATATACACACATGAATACATACATTAACAAACATATTTAAATGTGTAAAATATTAGTTCCATAGAAACTTCTACTTATCAATTCTTTTTCTGGATACAGATAGAATATTTCTTCATAAGGCCTCATAGCTAATTTAGGAATTTACAATACTCAAAATAGTTTATTTGCTTAAAGTCATTCTTAAAACAATATTGGTGTTATTATATACAAGGTTTTCTTGGTTTCGTTCATTTCTCTCGTCATTATTTTGTGTAAATCGAAGTCTAAAATCATTGAGCACAGGGGGTAGAGCCAAGATGGCAGTAAAAGAAGGTACCTGCCAGAACTGTCCCCTCACACTCCTCAAAAAGCCTGTAAAAATGTCTAAATAAATTCCAAAGATGCAGAGACACAAAATGAGAGATTGAAGCAAATTTCGACTGCAAAACAATCCGGAAGGTTTAATAGAAGTGTCTATCCCAAGGTAGTGGGAATAGAGCTCAGCCTGGAGTGGGTCTTGTCAATGAGGACAAAAATGGAGCAGGCTGTAGGAGACTGAATCACTGGCTGCTGCTGAGGTTTCCAGACAAGTTTAGAGGGAGGGTCTCTCTCCTAGCTGAGAGGGGTACGTGGTCTGGCGACAACCCAGTTTCAGCTCCAGACACAACCACAGCCGCAGTCTCAGTCCGAGTCCTGCTCCTAGCCCCAGGAAGGTGGAAGCCACTGCTGAAGTGGAGGCAGCTTCTGGGGCCCTCTACTAAACAAAGACCTCATAAGTCAAGAAATTGACAGGGAAAAATAAGCAAACAGGGGGAAAACAAGCTAAATTTAGATTCTTACTTTGATGGTGACAAGGTATTTTCTTAAATCATTGGTGACAAGGAAGATCAAAAACAAAGATCAAAACAGAAGGAGACAACACAGTCCAAGGTGTTGAATCCAAAGTTCATGAGAAAATACGAGTTGGTCTCAGGCCATGAAACAGTTCAAACAATTATTTAAAAAATTCAAAATGTATTTTGAAAGTCAAGTAAGAGAAGTGGAGGAAAAATTGAGAAGAGAAATGAGAGTGATACCAGAAAATCATGATAAATGTGTCAACAGTTTGCTAAAGAAAACCCCTCCAAAAATTGCTGAAGAAAATAACATTTTAAAATTAGACTAACCCAAATGGCAAAAGAGGTCCAAAAAATCAATGCGGAGAAAAATTCTATAAGGAGCAGAATTTATCAGATGGAAAAGGAAGCCCAAAATCTCACTGAAGATAATAATTAGTTAAAAATTAGAATGGAACAAATGGAAGCCAATGACTTCATGAGAATTCAAGAAATTAAAAAAACAAAATAAAAAGAAAGAAAAAAAAATAGAAGACACTCTGGAATGTCTCACTAGAGAAAAAAAAAGCTGACCAGGAAAATTGATCCAGGAGAGATAATTCAAAAATTATTGGACTATTCGAAAGCCATAATCAAAAAAATAAAATAAATGTCTATACACTATCTTTCAAGAAATGAATAAAGAAAATTTCCCTGATATTCTAGAACCAGAGGGTAAAATAAAGTTGGAGAAAATCCACTGATCATCTCCTGAAAGAAATCCCAAAAAGAAAATTTAAAATGTTGTAGCCCCACTCCAGACTTCCTAGGTCAAGGAGAAAATGTTACAAGCAAGTAGAAAAGAGCAATTCAAGCATCGTGGAAACATAATCATGAAAAGAGAAGATTAGTCAGCTTTTACAATAAGGTATCAAAGGGCTTGCAATATGATATTCCAGAGGTCAGAGGAGATAGGGATTAAAACCAAGAATCATCTACCCAGTAAAACTGAGTATAATACTTCAGAGAAAAAAAGTAAGTTTAATGAAAAAGAATTTCAAGCATTCTTGTTGAAAAGATCAGAGCTGAATAGAAAATGTGACTTTCAAATACACGAATTAAGAGAAGCCTGAAAAGGTAAATAGAAAAGAGAAACCATAAGAGACTTATTAAAGTTGAGCTGTTTACATTCCTACATGGAAGGATGGTGTTTGTAACTCATAAGACTTTTCTCAGTATCAATAGTTGGAAGGAGTACACACATACATATGTATGTATTTATATATGTATTTGTGTGTGTGTGGAGAAAGAGAGAGAGAGAGAGAGAAGAGAGACAGAGAGACACACGGAGAGAGAAAGGGGACAGGGTGAGTTAAATATGAAGGGATGATATCTAAAAATAAAATTAACTGTTGAGGGGAATGTACTAAGAGAAAGAGACAGGAAGAATTAGAATGCAGTACATAATCGCACAAAAAAGAGGCAAAATGAACTTTTACAATGGAAGGCAAGAAGTGGAGGTGAGAGGGATTAAGTAAGCCTTCCTTACCTCAGATTTGGCTTCAGGAGGGAATAACATAGACACTCAATTGGATGTGGAAGTTTATTTTACCCTAGAGGAAATCAGGGGGGAAGAGGATAAGGGAGGGGAGATAATAGAAGGGACAGAAGATTGGAGAAAGGGGTAATCAGAAGTAAACACTTTTATAGAGGTACAGGTTAAAAGAGAGAATATAATAAATGGAGGGCAGGGCAGGATAGGGGGAAATATAGTTAGTCTTTCACAACATGATTGCAATGGAAGTGTTGTGAATGACTACACATATATATCCTATATCCAATTGTTTGCCTTCTCAATGAAGGTGAGTGGGGAGGGGGGAAGGGAGAGAATATAGAAGTCAAAGTTTGAAAAATGAATGATAAAATTTGTTTTTACATGCAATTAGAAAATAAGATATATAGGCAACGGAGTATAGAAATCTGTCTTGCCCTACAGGAAAACAGAAGGAAAGGAGATAAGATGAAGTGGGGGAGTAATAAAAGGGAGAGCAGACTGGAGGAAAGGGTAATAGTAATACAAACTATCCTGAGGGGGAGGGAAGATGAGGAAAAAAAACTTGAAATTCAAAATTTTGTGGATGTGAATGTTGAAAACTGAAAATAAATAAATTTAAAAATAAACTCATTAAAATCAAATAATTGAGTTCATCATTTCTTATAGCACAGTAGTATGCAACCACAATGATGTAACACAAATTGTTCAGTCATTCACCAATTGATAGGCGTCCATGCAATTTTCAGTTCTTTGCCATCCCAGACAGCTGCTGTTAACATTTTTGAAAGCATAGGTTCTTTGCTTTTTTTCCCTAATAATGTTTGGATCTTTGGTTCTTGTTTAAAAAATGAACTGCATATGGATTAATGAGGCTAAACGACAACCTTCCTATTCAGGAAAGGACTTTTCACTGGAACCTGAGTTTCTAAGTAGAAAGTACTACATTAGAGATTGTCAAAATATGTTTCAGTTGTCCCTAGTGGGTACCCAAGATCTTTTCAAGAGGTCTGCAAAGCCAAGAATATTTTCATAAATACAGAAAATATTTCAATTTAAAATATAATAAATATCAATAGATGCAACCTAAAGAATAAAACCTCTCTCTGGGGTCCTCAATATTTTTTAAAAGTGTAAAGAGCTGCAAAGTGAGTAAATACAATTGCCAACTAGAAATTTTTTTTCTGATCCCAACAATTTCCCAGACCTTTCCCAAACACAAATTATGTGCCAGAGATAAAGTAGCTTCAGCTCCTTCCATTTCTAGAGTGCTCACTGACCCTGAAGTCACTCAGCATCCCTTATCACCTCCTTCAATATTGGCAGTAAGACTGAACTAATAAACACAGAAAAAACACAGTCTTACATCAAAATACTTCCTTCACCCTGTTACCTCTTACCCCCTCCTTCTTTCTGGAGCCAGATCATTTTACAGAGGAGATAGGTAAGGCAAACAGGATTAAGTGAATTGCCAAGGGTCACACAGATAGTGAGTGTCTGAGCCCAGGTTGGAACTCAAGATGATGAGTTTTCTTGAAGGCTAAATTATAGACAATAGAATTACCTATAAGGCAAATCTGCGCTGATTCTAATGTAAAAGAATTTGGAGCAACTCAAAGGCAACCTCTTTCATTGACAGATGAAATAAATACAATTGATCCCATTGGAGAGTCATGGGAATGGGCAAAATGTTCTAATGTAGAGAGTAAAATCAACTCTATAAAACATTAAGCAACTTGAATGATCTCATGTCAGATTCAAAATATTTACTAGTTGAGTGACTTGAGGCCAATGACTTCACATCTTGTCCTCGGTCCATTTTACTATAAGATGAAAGGGTTGGATTCAATGATTTTCAAGAGCCTTTCCATTTCTGCCACTTTACATTCTGTGTCCTTACTAATGTCCCTACCTGGTCTGACATTCTATGTCATATAGAGTGTCTGCCAGATTTGAGCCTCTGAGAGTCTATGATCTTAGGTAACTTCTTACTCTGGATGCCTTTGAAATGCATGAATTTTGGGGCAGAGCCAAAAAGACGGAGTAGAAAGACTCACATTTGCTAGCTCCAAACCCGCAGCCCATGGATTTCCTCTGAAAAGAACTCCTGACAAATTCTGGAAGAGTGGAAGACATGCAGAAACACAGTGAAGGAGATTTCCGTTGCAGAAAGCCATGAAAAACCGATCCCAAAGGTCCACCAAGCCCCGGACGGGAGCAGAGCCATCTCCTGCCCTGCCTTGGCTACGTGGCACTGAGAGGAGCAAGCAGAGTCAAGCAGGCTTCAGGGACCGGAATCTCCAGTGGCCGCGAAGGTCCCTCAACCCACAGACTCATAGGTCAGTGAGAGAGAGGGGCTGAGAGGGGAGCGGGGTATCGCCGGGACTCGGACCCCCTCGGGAGGCAGCCACTGTGGCAGAGGCTGAGGCACTGGCGACCAGAGGCTCCTGGAGCAGGCAGGAGCCCAGCAGCAGCTCCATTACAAAAGATGTCTGCATATACTCCCAGAGGGAACTGGGCCTGAGAGGCGGCCCTGCCCCTACCTGAGCAACAGCAGATAAGCTCCCATTGAATAGCAGCCAGGTTTGCAGCCAAAAGCCCAGAGGCGGGGGAGCAGCATTTGAATCTCAGACCCCAAGCACTAGCTGGGTGGATCTACGCCAGGGGTGGAGAGGACTCTCAGAAGTCAAGTAACTGGCTGGGAAAATGCCCAGAAAAGGGAAAAAGCTAAGATCATAGAAGGTGATTTTCTTGAGAAGATGATTCCACCATTCGTCTCTGACGAGGAAGAGATCTGCTTACCATCAGGTAAAGATATAACAGTCAAGGCCTCTGTATCCCAAACATCTGAAATAGGTATCCCATGGGCTCAGGCCATGGAGGAGCTCAAAAAGGATTTTGAAAATCAAGTTAGACAGGTGGAGGAAAAACTGGGAACAGAAATGAGAGAGATGCAAGAAAAGCATGAAAAATGGGTCAATACCTTAATAAAGGAGACCCAAAAAATGTTGACGAAAATAGCACCTTGAAAAATAGGC
>CM053770.1:266354809-266388037 GCA_028658325.1 Potorous gilbertii
TGGAGGCTAATGACTTTCTGAGAAACCAAGAAATCACAAAACAAAATCGAAAGAATGACAAAACGGAAGAGAATGTGAAATATCTCATTGGAAAAACAACTGACCTGGAAAATAGATCCAGGAGAGACAATTTAAAAATTATGGGACCACCTGAAAGCCATGATCAAAAAAAGAGCCCAGACATCATCCTTCATGAAATTATCAAGGAAAACTGCCCTGATATTCTAGAACCAGAGGTCCAAATAAGTATTCAAGGAATCCACCAATCACCGCCTGAAAGTGATCCAAAAAGAGAAACTCCTAGGAACATTTTGGCCAAATTCCAGAGTTCCCGGGTCAAGGAAAAATATTGCAAGCAGCTAGAAGGAAACAATTCCAGTATTGTGGAAAGACAATCAGGATAACACAAGATCTAGTAGCTTCTACATTAAGGGATCGAAGGGCGTGGAACAAGATATTCCAGAAGTCAAAGGAACTAAGTCTAAAAGCAAGAAACACCTACCCAGCAAAACTGAGTATAATACTTCAGTGGAAAATATTCTCTGTCAATGAAACTGAGGACTTTCAAGCATTTTTGAGGAAAAGACCAGGGCTGAAAAGAAAATTTGACTTTCCAACACAAGAATGAAGAGAAGCATGAAAAAGTAAACAGCAAGGAGAAGTCACAAGGGACTTACCAAAGTTGAACTCTTTACAATCCTATATGGAAAGACAATATTTGTAACTCTTGAAACTTTTCAGTATCTGGGTAGTTGGTGGTATTACACAGACACACATGCACACACGTACACATACACATGTACAGCCGTGCACGCACACACATTCACACATGCACGCAAACACAGAGACAGAGCACAGAGTGAATTGAATAGGATGGGATCATATCTTAAAAGAAATCAAGGTAAACGGTGAGAGCGAAGTGGAGTGGGAGGAGAGAGGGTGAAATGGAATGGGATAAATTATCTCTCATAGATGAGGCAGGCAGCAATCCTCTTAATGGAGGGAAAAAGAGAGCTGAGAGAAAAAAAAAACATGGAGTTTACTCTCATCACATTTGATTAAAGGCAGGAATAAAATCCACCATCATTTTGGTATGAAAGCCTACCTTATAATGCAGGAAATTGGGGAAGAAGTAGATAAGCAGGTTGGGGGTGGGAGATGATGGAAGGGAGGGCAATGGAAGGAGGGAGCAATTTGACGTCAACACTCAGGGAGGGACAGGATCAAAAGAGAGAATAGAAACAATGGTGGTTAGGATAGGAGGAAGGGGTATATGGTTAGTCTTACACAAGACGACTATCATGGAAGTCATTTGCAAAACTACACAGATATGGCCTATATTGAATTGCCTGCCTTCACAACGGGAATTGATGTGGAGGGAGGGATGGGGAGAAGTTGAGTATTGTTCTTGCTACTAGGAAATAAAAAATACAGGTAATGGGGAATAGAAAGTTATCTGGCCCTACAGGACAAAGGAGAAAATGGGGTAAGGGAAGGGAGGGATGATAGAAGAGAGGGCAGATTGGTGATATGGGTAATTAGAATGTCCAGTGTATTGGGGAGGGGGGAAGGGACAAATGGGGAGAAAATTTTGGAACCCAAAATCTTGTGAAAATGAATGTAAAAAGTTAAATATATTTATTTTTTTTTTAAAAAGTGAAATGCATGAATTATACAAGACTCATAAGCAGATCTAAATACACTAAGTAAGGGCTGTTCTATTGTTCTTGAAGTTTTTAAGTGTTTCTGAGGGACAGTAATACGAGTCCAAGGTGTGACTAATTTCTTTGAACACCTATGACACAACACACACCTTAACATGACATAAATATTACTTGACTTTCGTTTTCAGAGAGGACAAACAATATAATATTGAGTAAAAAGCAAAATCTGCCAACGTTTCTAAATCCCTTCTTTAGAAAAAAAAGAAGAGGAGTAATCTTCTCAACTAGCCTCTGTCCCCGGGGATGTACACGATTCCCGACTTGGATTATTCTTCTTCGGTGTGTCTCTGAAATTCTTCAGGGATGAAACTCCTCATTATGCGCCATAGTATAAAGCCTTCTTGGAGCTTGTTGTCATGATGAAAATACTCTTCTTTCATAGGTAGCATTGAAAATTCCGTATAAAGCAGTCAGAAATTTATACACTCAGGGCTTTTTTGCCTAATAAACTGTATTTCTTTTTGAATGTGTTATTCTAAAGCTAGAGTTTGGGAAAAGCAGGGAGAAAACGAGGAATTTGAGAGTTTGCACAGAAAATAATAATCTAGCTCTTAAAGAGACAATAATACCCAAAGAGACAGGACATCTAAGTTCTAGCCTTGTCTTTGCCACTGATTTCTCACTCAATTTCCTCCTTTGTGAAATAAGAAACTTTTGCCACTAATGTTCCTTCAGGTTATAAAATTCTATAACTATAATTTCAAGGTTTTTTTTCCACCTGTAACATTCATTGAAATACCTTTCTATGAAAAGAAATTAGGTTGATGATATGTTTTTATAAACATATAGTCATGAAAGTCATGAAAATAATTCTCAATTCTTTTCTTGCGTATCACAATAAGTATAAAGCTTTACAATTTACAAACTGTCACCTCTTTAGCATTTACATAGGGGAGAAATTGTAGTTACTATTAAATCAATTCTCTAGCTGTTGAAACTGAATTCTATAGTGTTATAGTAAAGTTCACTTAAAAGGAGTAATCGATAAGAATTTTGGGAAATAGATGGCAACAGTATTTGGGAAACAGATAAGCACGCATGAATGTGTAATGATTGGAAGATTTAATTCTCCAGATTTATATTAACATTTTATTTATGGGAACATCGAGGAGTTGATAAATGTATGTCTTTTCTTCAGTGTAATTTTATGCTTCAGAAGGAAGAGAAGTGTTAAGTGAAATTGAGAGAAGATTCTATGCAATAATCAGGAATTTCTTGGTGAACAATAATGGCAAGGATCATCAGGAGTAAAATGAGTATGTTATCAAAAATATTAATGTTAGAGGAGCACAACGAATATGTAAGCACATAGATTTCAGATATAAAATGGTTTAGAAAAAGACTAACGGCACAATATTTTGAAGGGGGAAGTCTGCCCCAAATGTCTAGAATTTCTCAGGAATGAAGTTCTGAAGATATAAGGAGAAAAGATCTCAATGCGGAGGCAGAGAAAAGTTAACTAAAGAGACAAATATGAATGAACTGAGAATTCACACTAAAAATAGTATGAAAAACACACATGCAGGAAAAAAAGGCAAATATCAGAGGTCAATAAAAAGCCGTGAAACAATCCAGGAAGAATTGTGTGAAGAAACTAAAATTCGGGAGAAAAAGGGAAAAAAAGAAAAAGTGGAGGTTGCCAGTGAATATAGGGTAGCAACAACAAAAAAATATTTTTGGTTGTTTGTTTTTCTCAATGTTGGCTCCAGGAGGAGGATCAAAGATGGGATAAAAAGGCTGAAGGCTAAAATGTTGAATTCTTAATTTGCTTCTGTTTTTCCTTTCATGTAAAATGACTTTTAAACGAGGAAGGATAGAAGACAAGTAGTTTAGGAGTGAAAATCTAAGGTGACTAAAGCAGCCTGCAGCTGATCTCAATGAATAAAACTTATCATTCCTAGATGAATTAAATACTCGAATACTTAAGGAACTTGTGAATGTGACTGCAATGTTACTGTAAATAATTTTTCAACGATTTCCTGGAAAAAGTGAAAAAAGTGTTTTCCCAAATAGATTTTTGGGGGGTTTATTATTTTTTTATTATAAACTTATTTACTTAACTTTTTACATTCATTTTCACAAAATTTTGGGTTCCAAATTTTCACCCCATTTGTCCTCTCCCCCCACCCCAATACAGCGAACATTCTAATTTCCCCTGTCACCAATTTGCCCTCTCTTCTATCATCCTCTCTTCCCTTGTCCCCATCTTCTCTTTTGTCCAGTAGGGCCAGATAACTTTCTATTCTCCATTATCTGTATTTCTTATCTCCTAGCAGCAAGAACAATACTCGACAGCTGTTCCTAAAATTTTGAGTTCCAACTTCTCCCCATCCCTCCCTCCCCACCCATTCCCTTTGGGAAGGCAGGCAATTCAATATAGTCCATATCTTTGTAGTTCTGCAAATGACTTCTATAATAGTCATGCTGTGTAAGATTAACTACATTTCCCTCCATCCTATCCTGCCCCCCATTGTTTCTATTCTCTCTTTTGATCCTGTCCCTCCCCAAGAGTGTTGACTTCAAATTGCTCCCTCCTCCCATTGCCATCCCTTCTGTCATCCCCCCCACCCTGCTTATCTCCTTCTCCCCATTTTCCTGTATTGTGAGATAAGTTTTTGTATCAGAATGACTCTGCATTTTATTCCTTCCTTTAGTCGAATGTGATAAGAGTAAACTTCAAGTTTTTTTCTCAGCTCTCCTCATTTTCCCTCCACTAAAAAGTCTCCTGCTTGCCTCTTCTATGAGAGATAATTTACCCCATTCCATTTCACCATCTCTCCTCCCAATAGATTTCTCTCTCACCGTTTACTTTCATTTTTTAAAAGATATTATCGCATCCAATTCTGTGTTCTCTGTCTCTGTGTGTGTGTGCATGTGTGCATGTGTGTGTGCACACACGTATACATGTGCTTGTGCGTGTGTGTGTGTATGTGTGTGTGTAACCCCACCACTACGCAGATAGTGAAAAGTTTCAAGTTACAAATATTTTCTTTCCATATAGGAATGCAAACAGTTCAACTTTGGTAAGTCTCTTATGACTTCTCTTTGCTGTATCCTTTTTCATGCTTCTCATTCTTGTGTTTGAAAGTCAAATTTTCTTTTCAGCTCTGGTCTTTACATCAGGAATGCTTGAAAGTCCCCTATTTCATTGAAAGAGCAGTTTTTCCCTTAAATATCATACTCAATTTTGCTGGGTAGGTGGTGCTTGGTTTTAGACCTAGTTCCTTTGACTTCTGAAATATCCTATTCCACGACCTTAATCCTTTAATGTAGAATCTGCTAGATCTTCTGTTATCCTGATTGTATTTCCAAAATACTGGAATTATTTCTTTGTAGTTGCTTGCAATATTTTCTCCCTGACCTGGGATCTCTACAATTTGGCCACAATGTTCTTAGGAGTTTCTCTTTTTGCATCTCTTTCAGGTGGTGATTGGTGGATGCCTTGAACACTTATTTTGCCCTCTGGATCCAGACTATCAGAACTGTTTTCCTTGATAATTTCATGAAAGATGATGTCTATGCTCTTTTTTTGATCATGGCTTTCAGGTAGTCCCATAATTTTTAAATTGTCTCTCCTGGATCTATTTTCCTGGTCAGTTGTTTTTCCAGTGAGGTGTTGCATATTATCTTCCATTTTTCCATTCTTTTGGTTTTTTGTGATTTCTTGGTTTCTCAGAAAGTCATTAGCCTCTGTCTGTTCCATTCAAATTTTGAAAGAACTATTTTCTTCAGTGAGCTTTTGAAGCTCTTTTTTCAGTTGGCTAATTCTGCTTTTGAAAGCATTCTTCTCTTCATTGACTTTTTGAACTTCTTTTGCCAATTGAGTTAGCCTATTTTTCAAGGTGTTATTTTCTTCAGCATTTTTTTGTGTCTCCTTTATCAAGGTATTGATCCGTTTTTCATGCTTTTCTTGCATCTCCCTCATTTGTCTTCTCAATTTTTCCTCCACCTAACTTGATTTTCAAAATCCTTTTTGAGCTCTTCCATGGCCTGTGCCCACTGGATATCTATTTTGGTTGTTTGGGATACAGAGGCCTTGACTTGTATGTCTTTACCTCATGGTAAGCCTTGTTCTTCCTCATCAGAAAGGAAAGGAGGAACAATCTGGTCCCCAAGAATGTAATCTTCTATGGTCTTAGTTTTTTTCCCCTTTTCTGGGCATTTTCCCAGCCAGTTAGTTGACTTCTGAGATTCCTTTCCATACCCCCCTCGCCTGAAGTTCCACCCAGCCATTGCTTGGGCTCTGAGATACAAATGCTGCTCCCCAGCCTCAGGGTTTTCAGTGGTGGGTGCAGCTGCTATTCAGGGTAAGATTAAATCAGGTTATCAGGTGGGAGCAAGGCTGCCTCCCAGGCTCATTTCCGTCAGAGAGTTTATGCGGAAACCTCCAGTAATGGATCGGAGCTCCTGGCTGCTTTGGAAGCCCCTCTAGGATGCTTCCCCCCACTACTGCCTCCTCAGGGGGCCTGAGTTATGGAAACACACCATTCCCCTCTCGGCCAGTCCAGTAGGCTCTCTCACTGACCTGTGTCCCTGTGGGTGGAGGGACCATCGCAGGCACTGGAGATTCTGTTCCTGAAACCTGCTCTGATATGCTCTTCTTGGGGCCGCACGGCCATATCAGGCCTGCCCTCTGCTCTGGGGTCCGGTGCGCGATGGACCTTTGGTGACCATTTTTCAGTGCTCTCTGAAACAGAAATCTCCTCCACTCCGTTGTTGTGTGGCTTTCACTGCTCCAGAATTTGTTGGGAGATCCTTTTTACAGGTAATTTATGGGCTGTGGGTTCGGAGCTAGCATATGTGAATCTTTCTATTCTGCCATCTTTGCTCCTCCTCTGCCAATTAGATTTTTTTTAAAAAAAAGTATATTTTGCAGTCTCTACAAAACTGAACTTATTTTTTTTTATTCCTGACAAAACTTTGGAGTACATTTATTTATAGTGTGATTTATAAACAATTAGAATTAGAAAAAGTGATTACTAAAACAAGTACAAGTCTCAAGAACAAGTCTTGTCAATTATTGATCTACCAAGATGAATAAACTGGCAGAATGATTAATCCATCAATCAGTATCTATTAGGCACCTACTCTGTTCTAGTCACAATGGTAAGTGATGGGGATATAAATAGAAACAAAAATTTTAATAAATCCCTAATCATGCAGAGTTTACATTCAGTTACTATTTGGAGCACTACAGCTAGTTGTCATGAAAGAAATACAAGATCTACGACTGTCCTCTAATTGTTTCTTCTATCCCATGGGTAGGACAATGCATATACAATAAGAAATCATCCCAGAGACTTCCTCTGCCTTCTTTTCTCAACTTCTAAACAAATACTTAATATATACCCATGAAGTACAAAACATTGAACTTGGGTCTGGGACTACAAAAGGCAAAATGGTTTTTGGCTTCATAGAGCTTATATTCTATCCAAGCAAATAAACATATACATGCCTAGCAACACCCCAAAAAATATATGTAAAATTGTACAATATATAATTATATATGCATAAAGATAAACTAATTTGAGGAAGTGCAAGCATTAACATCTTGGAGGTGTGGTGGAGGGTAAAGATCAAGGGCACAAACAAGGAGAGAAGAGTCAGGTTTTTGTGGTGTTAGGTTTTCATAAGCTGAGCTTTGAATGGAGATAAAAATTCTAAGTGTTAAAAATAAGATGAATGTGAATTCTATGAAAGAGTGTCAGTAACTCTTACTCAAATGCTCAGAGAAAAAAGATATTGCACAAATTTGGAAGAATTTCAAATAAATGGGTCATGTTGCATAGTGTGAAAGGAAGTAATGTGAAATAAGTCTAGAAAAGTGGATTTTTGGAAACGAGAATGAAGAAGATCTGATTTGAGAACATTTAGGTATTTCAGAATTTTATTCTCAGGCAGTTTTGCTTATGGTAACATGAAAAGGCAATATATAACAAAGGGAATGTTGTTAGACTGGAGTCAGGAGGATTAGGTGTCACTTAATCTCATGAAATCAGAGTCACTTCCCTTATAAAATATAAGAGTTAGGCAATGTGATCCTTAAAGTCCCCTCCAGCTCAAAAATTCTGTGTTCTCTATTTTAAAGTCATTCAGTTCTGAAATCCTGTATCCCATGTTTAAGGTCTTGCAGAGAACCTTACGTTCTCTACAACCCATGTATCACTCTCTCATTGCCATGGGGGTTTTTTCTACTGTTAAACTCTTAAGAGTTTATCAATGTATCATACAAATTTATGATTTCCCTGTGTACCCATGATAAAACCATGTTGCAATACAAATTAAGCTAATCACAAAAGAAAACAGGTCCATATTTCCAAATCCTTATGCAATCTAACTAATTGGCATAGTCCTTTGGGCATGTTCAAATTCCCTACTTGAACTGCTCCTACTGGATAACGTTTGAGTATCAGACTAGGTATAAATGCTTCCTCAGCAGAGAAACTTTTGATCTTGGTGTCACAAAGAGAATGTCATTCATCCCACAAGTAGGATGAAAAAAATCTGTGTGATGCATTTATATACTAAGGTGTGGTATTGCAATGTGCATAGCATTAGGAGCTGAAGGGATTTCCTCAGAAAACAAGTTAACTGATGAGGGGAGGGCCTGGAGAGTAGGTACGAAGGCACCTCTTAGTCATACCATACTAGTGACAGGGAAGTATGAGGTTTGTCTGCTTTCTCCATTTTGACCTGCTCATTTGCAAAATGAGGGGGCTGGACTGTAGGCCACTCTCAAACTTTGTGCTGCTATTATCATTAGGACTATGTCATAGCTCAAATATTCAATAGAATACCTGTAGGAATGGAAAGTAGGATGAGAATATGGTTTTCTTTATTTTATTATAAATCTTCTAGAACATTATCTATGTATTTATTTCATGGAACCATTACAAAAGGTTTTGAGAAAGAAGAAATCATAGAGATCATCTCTCCTACTCAGTTTGGAGACAATTTTGCATTTGATAATGATGGCAGGCATTTCCACAGCATTTGAAATTTGCAATGTTTGTTTCTCACCACAATATTCTGAGACATACTGTGTAGGTTTTATCATTACCATTTTACAAAAGATGAAACAGTCTAAGAGAGGGAAAGCAGCTGATCTAAAGAGATAGAGCAGATATCTAGAACATTCCTCACAACTAGCTCTCTTCTAATGTTCTAAATTGTTTACTGTCTAATGGAAGCATTACCCAATCCAAGACACTTTTTCACCTGCCTCTTTCTTAGAGTATTGATAGATCTAAAGCTGAGGAATTATAATGCAATCCTTTAATTTTGCAAATGAATAAGCTGAGGCTCACGGAGGATAAATAACTTGCCCAAGCAGTCACAGGTAGGAAGTGGCAAAGCCAGGATTCACAGTCAGTTCTTGTGACTCTCATTTTGATACTCTCTCCTAAGACACATATTATTAATGATTTTAAAATGGAAAAATTTCTAAAATCTACTACATAATCCATTGATTAGGTGGTACAAGATCTTTGCCTTCTGAACTAGCTTTCTCCTGTCGTCAATGCAGTTGTGAATTCTTCAAGATTAGTCCCTTCATAGTCCTTCTAAATGATAATATTAATTCAATGTACAACTTTGGAAAAGTTGCTTCATTTCTCTGGGTCTGCCTGTCCTTATCTGTCAAATGAGGTAAATCATTTCTACTCTGCCTAGCTTACATGGATTCTGGAAAGGTGAGAGATGATGAGTGCTGAAGTATTAATAAGGACTTTAAATGTCTAGAAAGTTATGGATAGAATAAATTTTTCAACAAGAAGATAACTTAAGCTTGCTTCTACATCATTTCAGATTTGTGAGAAAAGATAATCTATCATCTTTTCTTTAATTAGAAGTATGTATTCAAGTGTACATATTTTCAATTGAAAGGTCAGTCTCCACCAATTTCTTTCCCCAAAGTTTTATCTTAGGATGAAGACAACTCTTGAGTTCTTGAAGGCTATTCCTACAGAGCAAAATTGCCATCCAAAGATAACTTTCCAGGGTAGGAAACTAGGCCAAATAAAAACATGAATGTCAATTTGGGTAAATAGAAGTCCTGCCCTTGTATTAAAATATCAACTTTTCAAGTAAAAGGACACCGGAAGGAACTGCTAGGTAATATTTCTCATGAAAATGTCTAGGGGCTTTACTGGAATCTCTATGGGCCTGGAGTCAGGAAGACCTGAATTCAGGTCCCGTGTCAGAATTTAATAGCTATGTGACTCTGGGCACATTACTTAACTTCTATGTGATTCAGTTTCCACAACTATATAATTGTGATTATAACAGCACCTACATCCCAGGAGACAGAGAGAGAGAGAGAAAGAGAGAGAGAGAGAGAGAGAGAGAGAGAGACAGACAAACAGAGAGACAGAGGCACAGACAGAGAGATAGAGACAGAAACAGACAGATAGAGAGAAACATAGAGAGGCAGAGAGAGAGAGGGAGACAGAGAGAGAAAGAAACAGACAGACAGACAGACAGAGACAGAGAAAGAGAGAGAAAGTGATAGTGAAAGCCAGCAGCCTAATCCTTGGTTTCTTTAAGCTGACTACCTTTCCTTCTTTATCTGATTTTCTGTAGCTTGGCCACTTTAAAAACATTATTTTTCTTATTATTAAAAACAATATTAATCATAACTTCCTACCTGACATGCCTTTCCCATTTTGCTCTACTCCTACACCAATCCTTTCCATTGCCATCTCTCTAAGAAGACACTCTCTTCTGCTTTCAAAATTTTTCAGGATTTGCCATAACCATTTCACAAAAAATAATACCTCCCCAAATCATTCAATGGAAGACCTTATAATAGTACAAACCCTCAAGACAATTAACTTCCTTGGCATTCCCTATTTGTAGAATTTCTGAAATGTAAACAGATATGTGTATAGAGTGGTGATGTTCAATGGCACTGTTCCTGGATCATATTAAGCCATACTTTATAGGTGGTCAATTATTCAGTATATGGGTATGACTAGTCCTATGAATGGGGCAAAATTTACATCCTCAAGGCTGAGAAATTTCACCAGGAAGTCATGTTTAAAAATACTACTCTTCTTCTTCTATCTTCACTTGGAAACTAATGAGCATTAAAATAAAGTTACTAGAACCATTAGATTGTGTTTTCTGTTTGCTTGTTTTTATAATTCTGTGATTAATTTGTTAAGACAAGTATCAGTTTCACTTTAGCATGAATTAGTGTAATAGGATTCATCTTATATTAGGTAGATGCAATTATATACTTATGGAAAGGCAAGCTGGTAGAATAAAAAGAAAGTTAGAAAAGCAGCATGGTGTAACAAATAAGATATGTCTTGCTATTAGGAAGATTTTAGTTTACGTTCGACTTTCGACACATGCTAATTATGTCATTATTTGCAAGTCACTTGACCTCTCTGTATACCAAAGGGATTTTTCCGAAATTCCTGCCATTTGAATTGGAATAAAAAGTTTCCATACTGCAAGATACCTATGTAGGATGAAGTTATGGGCTTCATAAAAAGGAAACATGAATAGAATAGTAAGGATATAAGAACAATGGCAGAGCCACAGAAGGACACAGAAATAGCAGACAGAAAGAGAGGTAGGAGATGAAGCCAAACTTCACTTGTTTTCTAATTATGTCATAGCATGACAAATGCCCTGACAACTTAGTAGTATATATCATGCATATAATAATTTTTGTAGACTTGAAATGGAATTGATTTCCAGTACATTCTTTAGGGAAGCAAGGATCAAGAAGAGTGTTCTGTATTGCTTACATACCAGTAAAGTATAGTATAGGGAGTCAATAATCCTGCTATACCATGTCCTTATCATCCCACAGTTGAAGTATTGTACTTCATTTTAGAAAAGGAGATTGACCAGTTTGAGTAGATTTGCAGCATGTTGGCCAGCATGGCAAGAAGGTTGAAGACAATTTCACACAAGAATTAAGAATTAGCTGGATTAGTTTGGAAGCAACGATTCAGTGGAAGTGATAGATTTCTTCAAGTATTGAAAAAACGAAACCAAAAAATCTGTAATGTGAAAGATCAGATTTATCCTTCTTAGTTCTGGAGTACACAGATAGGATGAAAACTGGTAGAAATTAGAATGGAAAATTTTAGTTCAAATCAAGGAAAAACAAATAAACAACCATTTCCTAATATAAACAAAGTTATGTCAAAGTGTAATGAGTTGGCTTTGGATGTAGGTATTGGGTTCTTCATCTCTGCCCATGTGAAAACTGCCACAGTCACAGGCTAAAGGACTACTGTCTAAGGATGCTAAAGGTAGAATTCATCGTTTGGGCAAGGGTTGGACTAGATGGCCACTGAGGTCTTATGTATATGAGTTTATGCTACAGAGAATGGACATTTCGATAAGAAGGAAAGCCCAAATGCTCACATTCACACAGCCAATGGCGAAAAACTACTTGGAGGGCAGGTTATCACTCCCTGACTCAAAAGCAGCAGATTTATGTTAAAGGATGAGTGATTTATGTGACAAACTGGACCACACCTTCCACAACAAAAGGAAAGCAAATTTGGTGAGATACAAGTAATTCTTATTGATATGGCTATGCAGTTTCAGACGAGTTGTGTTTTAGATCCATCCAACCTTTCTTACTATTTCAATGTGAATGTTGTTGGGGTCGTATAAGTGAATACCTTTAACTCTTTGTAGGGAAGTCATGATACAAGGGCAAAGGACCACTCATTATTTATTTCTGCTTTTCTTGTGAAATAATAGAATCAATGATCCTCAAGTGGAGAGCAGGAAATGTCCAACAGCAACTACACTCAAGTGAATGAATTCATTCTTCTGGTATTAACCAGTGTCCAGAGCTGCGCATTACTTTCTTTGTGCTGTTTCTCATGATCTACATGATCACTGTGGTGACAAACCTTGGCATGATTATTTTAATCAAGATTGATTCTCGACTTCACACTCCCATGTATTTTTTCTCTCTAGCTTATCATTGCTGGATCTATGTTTCTCTACAAATGTCACCCCAAACATGCTTAAAAATTTCTTATCAGAGAAAAAACCATTTCTTATACTGGTTGTTTGCTCCAGCGTTATATTGTCATTGCTGAGGTACTCACTGAACACTGTATGTTGGCTGTCATGGCCTATAATCATTACATGGCCGTTTGCAACCCAATTCTGTACAGCAGTAAAATGTCGAAAAGCGTCTGTTTCTGGTTGGTCATCATTCCCTATATCTATGGATTCCTTCTCAGTGTGATGGAAACCTTGAGGACCTACAATTTATCCTTCTGTGGTGCTAATGAAATTAACCACTTCTGCTGTGCTGATCACCCTCTCATCAAACTAGCATGTTCTGATACACACAGTAAAGGACTATCCATGTATAGAGTGGCTGGCTACAGCAATGTCCAATCTCTTTTGATCATTCTTACATCATACATGTTCATCCTAGTGGCCATCCTAAGGAGCCGTTCTGCTGAAAGCAGGCACAAGGCTTTCTCCACATGTGGTTCCCATTTCACAGTGGTTATCATATTCTATGGGACCCTGTTCTGCATGTAGTTAAGGCATCCCACTGAGGAGTCTGTGGAGCAGAGGAAAATTGTAGCTGTGTTTTATACAACAGTGATCCCCATGTTGAACCCCTCAGGAAGAAAGATGTGAAGGAGGCCCTTAACAAAGCAATAGGATGAAAAATTTTGACTAAATAAAAGTGCTAATATGTTACCATTTCACTTTTATGAACTAGTAGACAAATTTATATGTTTCTATTAACATATATACGTATACATACTCAAACACTTTCTAGCTTTTCCTACTTACACTAAATGTAAGGAAGACTGATTGTTTTGATATTAAACATCATAGACTTCTTAATTTCCGGATGAAATAAAAATTTAAGAAATATGAATTGTGAGAGTTGTCATGAAAGTGATGATAAAATCATGGAATTGCTTGTGTCCTTGCCTATTAATCTGAGAGGAGAGTACTAAATCCAACGTAAATTTATAACATGTGGGCACAGGAGACTTGGAACAATGAATGTATAAAGTCATGAAATATCTCACATTTGACTCACAAGATATTTTCAGAGCTCTCTCAGTTTGGTCCTGTCTGTATTTTTTTCCTATATTATTAACCTGTCATTTCAAGTCTGTTAATAATCACAATAATAATCATTATAATAGATGGTACCAGGTTTTAGTAGTTTATAAAACATTTTATATACATTATTGCATTTGAAAAAGCCAACTCTTCCTTTCTACTCCCATTGTGATCAAGTTAATTCAGGTGTTTATAATCTGCCCATAGGACTACTCTAATAGCTTTTGAGTAATATCTCAATTTCCAGTATCCCCATCGATTTCTAACATAGTACATACTTTACCTCTCCTAGATGGTTAGTCCTTATATCATTGCCTTATTGATAAAATAGAAACATCATCAGTATAGGAGTCATAGGATGATGTGGGGAAATACTGTAAAGCTAGAAGTGACAGAATTTGGCAACTGATTAACTTTTCTCTTTCCCTTTGGAGAAAAATGGTATTACCTTTTTGAGGTTTCTAATTTAATTAGACACTTTTCTGAAGTTTTACTGAGACATTAAAAAAGAGGGAAGTGTTGCTAACCTAAAATGTATATTTATCCTATCTATAGAAATTTTTTAAAATCAGAAAAATGTAAATGAGCACCTTCACACCCTGGAAACACCATTTACAAAGAAACAATTGATGTGCTAATCATCAATCATTCTTACCTTTCTAGACTAGGATTTCAGTTTCTTCCTCTTTCCACAGGCACTAGAACAGCAGGTTTGGACTACTTAAGAGGAAAAACAAATTTCAAAGAGCCTCAAACACCTTAGAAGGCCCATTTATGTTATGCAATTCGTTAATTAAATAAAAATCTTTTGGCATTATTGTGTACTAAAATTGTCATTTTGATATTCTAGTCCTCCTCTAAATAATCACATGTGGAATGTTAAGGAGACAGAAATTATCTGGTGCCCCATCCAAAGCTGGAAACCTTTCCTTCTCCCTCCCTCAACTACTAATGAGAAGCTAGAAGATGGTTTCTCCTCACCTGCTGCCACTGAGGGGGCTCTCTCTCACAAGCAGCTCTGTCTGCCCTATTGTTGGTTCCCAATGATGAGATGCTTGGATATATGCACTTTAACTCCATGAATTATAACTATATATTTGTGTATATATTTTAAATTTATACTTATATAAATTTGCGTAATATTTTAAATACTTATAATGCATTGTAATTTGCAAAACACTTTAAACACTGTTCCCTATGGGAACTCCATGAGGTACAGAATATGGACATTATTATCTTTAACCATTCAAAGAGAAAGACAAATTCCTCCTCCTAGGGCTATGAGTTAGGAAGAAGACAGGGTTCGTTAATTGTGACACTACTCCAGAAAGGAATTTATGCTCTACTTCTCTGTTAAGTTGAAGGGGTTTGTGAAGGAAAGTTTCAGTTCCTGTGAACTAACAATTAAATGAGAATTAGTAGTCAAAAAAAGGCTAAACTGTAAATGAGTGAAAATTTCAAAGAAATAAGATTTATTTTGGAGGTATGAAAAATATTCCTAATTCTTATTGCTATTCAATAGTGAATTGAGAAGCCTCAGACTCTTTTGGGGGTCTTCAAGTAGATAACGAATGACAAATAGGAAGATTTAAAAAGGTTAAGCTAAGAAGAGTGTTTTTGGATTTACATTGCAATGTAGCCTTAAATCCAATATTATTAAGTGGCTACTGGGTATATAGGTTTGTTGTTTAAGAGAGAGGGAGAGAGAGAGAGAGAGAGAGAGAGAGAGAGAGAGAGAGAGACAGAGAGACAGAGAGAGACAGACAGAGACAGAGAGAGACAGCGAGTGAGACAGAGAGTCAGAGAGACAGAGAAACAGAGACAGAGAGAGAGAGAGAGAGAGAGACGGAGACAGAGAGATAGAGAGAGACAGAGACAGATAGAGAGTCTCTGTCTGTGTGTTTTAACATGATCTTGTCCCTACATGTGCTTTTCCCTTTTCTGTCTATATGCATCTTCCCTTGGAAATCTGATTCATTCCCACAATCTCAACTGTATGCAGATAACTTCCTCATCAATATCTCTCATCCTGTCTCCACTTCCTAGCTCACACACCTGAAAACAATTGTCATTTATATATGCTTAATGTTTTGCAAAACAGTGTTTGCAAATGATTTGCACATACATCATTTAATTTGAGCCTCACACAACTCTGTGAGATAAATAATACAGTCATTACCCTCATTTTAAAAGTCAGGAAACAATCTTTAAAAAGGTAAGGAGTTTATTCATGACATATAGCTGTTGCCAGAAGAAGAATTTGAACTTAGGACTCTCCTCACTCCAGATTTTGCACTCTTTCTACGTCATGTTACTTAACAAAGGGATTATATGCATTAGTGAAATATACTTTATGTGTGAATGCCTTAAATGTGGATTTATATCCTAAAGGACTTTGAGCTAAAATGGAAATATATTCGCTGCTTATAGAACGATTCATTTTGTAGTCATATTCTCCCAAATTCAGTATTTTTAAAATTGAGCTCATCATCCCCCTCTAACCGTTTTGTTTCCTATTCCATGATTAAAATGACTGTAGGAGGAGGCAACATATACCTCCACAAAACCTTTCAAATCTTTCCTTCCCACTCTCTCTTTCCATTGCCACCAAGATGGTACAAATTAGCTTCAAACCCTGACAGACTTTACAATAGACTCCCAACACATTTTTTCACATTCCCTCCCTGTCTGTGAAGGATAAGGGAATTCAACTTTTTAATTACCGCTAGATTAATGTTTCTTAACTATTAGGTCAATCCAGGAGTGTACTGGAGCTAGCTTAAACCAGATCATAAGACCTAATGATGAGGATGCGATCTGAACCTCCAAAAGAAAAGACCTGGTCTTTAGAATCTGGACCCCCAAAAGGAAAAGCCCCTCTACTTTCCCTTCTGGTTCAGGTCCCTGGCGTTCCTCTGAGATAATCAATCCTTCCCAGTTAATTAATTACCCTTTCCTTGCCTGCACCTGACTCTACAATAGACTGCTACTACTTTAATTCCATCTAGACTCATTTTCTCCTATCTTCTGTGTAAAATATATACCTTGCCGCCATGAAAATGCTTGGATTCCTTAAGAATCTAGCCAATACTCAGATTTCTTAAGTTTGGCCAAAATGGTGAATTTTTAGAATCACACCTACTTTCTGTTAGTTTGTTAATAAACCTTGCCTTTAGCTAAAAGAAAGCTTGGGTCAAATTCATCGAGGTAGGATCCACTTATCTCTACTTTGGGGTCCCAGCAAACTCAACTAAATAATAAAATACTATATTAAAAAAATAAAATTAAAAAACAAAATAAACCTCAACACTTGTCTTTCCTACTTATATTTAAACTACTAGAAGAATGCTGAGAAATTCAAAATGGTCAGTAACATGAGGATGCTAACGTGAAATAACCTATCCTTGTGGAAATGTCTGGTGATTATCAATGAAGTTTGTTTGGAATAAGTTATCTTTTTGAATATTTTTTCTAAATATTTTGCTTGTTTCATGGGAGATTACGCCCACAGCTATAGTCTAAATTTCTGCTGGGACTAACTAGAAAAGTTAAATATTGCCCTAATAAAGATACACACACACACACACACACACACACACACACACACACACACACACACCGCATTACTTAGGATTAACATTATCTAACTGATCAGAAAACTGGCTTGTAAAAATTAAATGACTCCTTTGCACTCACTCATATGTAGTGTTGTACTTTACAAATATCAACCTGAAACTTTGGCTAGAAAAGGCAAACAAGCTAAATGCATATTGTTTTCTCCCTTAACGCTAACAGTTACATGACTATGGAGCCAGAAAAACTTCCGACCGACTAACAGAAGAATGATGAGGCTTAAATCTGTTTTAGGACAATCCAGTGTTGTATATGTCCTTCAGGTTTATCTTCCCCATGAGTGAATGACTAGACCACGAGAAAGGCATTTCTTAATTGGATAGGTTGTAAATACAAGATATAGAGAGAATAGAGAATACAAGAATAAGAGAGCTGACAAGTTGTTGACTGTAATTACAACTCAGAACATCTGTGTTTTCTTTGTCATTAATATGTCCACAAAATATTAATATATGGAAAAATTCCCATTTCTCAAGATAGCGTTTAAGGTTAAGGTTAAGCATAAAGTATGCTAAATCAGTCCTATCTGGCCTTGTGACATAAGAAGAGGTATTCTCTGAGTTTACTTCATAGAACAAAGAGATTGTTAGGTCCAGGCTCTTCTTCTGATTGAGTAATTCAAGCTCTGGCCTTTATTAAAATCCAAAAATGATATTAAATATTATAAAAAAACCCACTCCAATCAAAGAGGTCAGGGTAATGAATTAAAATCTTCATCACATAACAGTTAAAATTAAGGTATATTGCGATACAAAGTTCTGAGCATGATCAATTTATTAGTAAAGTACTATTTTATCAATAAATAGAATCTCAGTTTCCTCAGCAAAGCTAAGGTTCCAAATGATAACTCTCTTTTATAGTTTTGGGAAAACAAAACAAAGAACAGAACTTCATAGGCAGGGAATAAGTTATGATTGGTTAAATTAGATTGAAATTATGAAAGGCAAAAATCACCTCGTAAGAAGTATGAAATATTATTCTTTAGATTACTGCATATGCTGTCATGACTCAGTTGGTTTAGTGGTTAGTTTTGCTGGCTTTGACCCTTTCTCTTAATAATTCTTGGTTATAGTTATAGTAAAAAGACTAGAAAGGGGAAGGGAATTTTAAAGGGATGGGAAGGGATTTAAAAACAAATGTGATTGAAAGAAGGGAAGCATGGAACATAAATAGGAAAGCAATTGTAGAACCGATAATAATTTCTTAGCAACTTAAAGTTCAGTCCATCTGATCTAGATCCTTGCTGTTATCATGTATGACCACCTATGTAATTGTCCCTCCTTCGAAATGCATTCAAAATTTGTTCAAGTCAACTCAACTACCACTCTTGCCCATTACAAATCCTGTATTCTGAGTTTTCAACTTCATTACTTTCTGTGACCTGTGCCCCTAGTCTATTTCTTTGTCTGTCTGTCTCTCTCTCTCTCTCCTGACACACATACATACCCCTGCCTCCTGCTTGACTGAAATTGCTTTATGTACTGTAAAGGCTTGTACTGGTTTTGGGGAGAGGTCACTGTGAAATGAAATTTACAGAAAATGATTCATAAGGAAACAGGGATTTCAGATGATCCTTGAAAAAAACATAAGATTTATCAAAAGGTCCACAAAACCTGGAGTTGTGGATTTTTATCTTATTAGCCACAGCACAAAAGGAACATTTATTTGGAAGAACAAAAAAAAATATTGCCCTGTAAGTTTGCTGTCCAATTAGTTGCTTTTGTCATGTTTCTTTTCAGTAAGAAACAGTTTTAGGTTTTTAGTCTTGAAGAAACTCAAAGCAGCTTCTAAGTTTTCTACTTTGGGTTCCCTAGGGAGTTGCTACATAATTTCGTTCTTGAAGATTGAGTTAGTCATATTCTTCAGGGACAGAAGACAATTATCCTTTTGGGACACAAACATCAATATAACCATATCCTTGTGCAAATAAAAAAAAAAAAACTTGTAAGGAGACAATTGTTTCCTCATTCTAAGTAGGTAAGAGTACTTCCAAAAGTTTATAAACTCTGAAAAATAGTAATAATTTTAATTCAGCTAAATACCAAAGAGGCACCATTTCAATAGTTATTAATTTGGTTAAAAAAAAAAAACAATGACGGTAACAACAACCCTGCCAGAATCTATGAGAATGAGGCAGGTGAATGCCATGTAAATCACTGGAAAATTTTAATAGGTTTTTGGAAGTGTTATGGAAAAAAAGATCTGTTTGATCATGACTTCTTCCCATCTGTTGGAAAAGCTGGCGTTGTATGTTGGAAAACCCATTGAAACAGGGTTTAGGGTATAAAAGCTTGAATCCTACCTCTGATGCCTTAATATTTGAATGATACTGACGTGTAAGTTTATAATGTCTGAGAACGCTTTCAGCCCTAAGTATGATTTTATAACTGGGAATATTATTTAAATGAAAAATTTTGTACAACAGATGATATTAGATGAATTCTCAAGGATATGTTTATAAACAAAGGCTGGAGGAACAACTCTGACCACATAGGTTGGTCAGTTACTAGTTATTAACAAGAACATGTCAAATATGTGGCTAATGAACAATTAGTAATCAGTGAATTAGTAAACATAACTATATTGTCTTCTGGTACTTATAGAGCTTCAGTGGCCTTTTATCAGAAGATTAGGTATATATCATATCGGTAAAATTAATGGGGAGGGAGAAATTTGAGAATTTGGAAAGAACTATGATGCTAATTTATTAAGAATATTTTTTGAATTGATGATTACAGACAATAAAGACAACTTATTTTTAAAACTATTTCCCACTAATTATATGTAAAAGAAAATAAAATTTTCACATTTGCTCTTGTTTTTATTCTATCCTCCCCCTCAACTGCTGCCCCTTCCTGAAATGGTAAGCAATCTGAAGTAGCTTAAACATATGTAATTGCGTAAAGCACTTTTATATTATCAATTTTGAGGGGAAAATGAACAACATTTATAAATGGGGAGAACTCAAACTAAAAAAAGATATTAAAAGAAGAGTCATGAAGAGAAAAACAGATAATATCCCTGAAAGTAGTGTAATGGAAATATTTCATCATTGGTAAAATGTATTGTCTTGTTTTTGTTCTCTTTCCCCTTCTCCTATTTTTCCCCCTAAAGCTAGGTGGAGATGGCAATGATGACACCAAGTTGAGTTCAAGACAATGGGCAAGCAGGTGCCAGGTGAGCAAAATGAATCAGTAGGGCTCTAACGTCAAGTGAGACTTTGAACAGTTGTCATTGATACACCATCCTATTTGTAGGTCTATTAGCTTACCCTTAAAAGAGTTTTTTCTATTGTCATGATTAAAATTAAGGCAAACTGAGGCACGAAGTTCCAAGCACATTAAGTGCATTGGTAAGGCTGCTGATTACCAATAAAATGCGTCTTTAGTTTCCTACGCAGAAAAAAAGATTTAGAATGTGAACATTCAGATAACTTTTACAGATAAAAGAAGGAGCATCCAAAAGCTAAAAGGCAGCATCACAGATGGGGAGAACACTACGTTTTCTTGAAAAGTGTGGAGCAGCGTAGATTGGAAAACAATATGATTGGCTGGAAATCTGGAATGTAGGGTTAGCAACAGTTTCTCTCCCGCATTTGTCATTAAGAAAGGCTGATTGAATTATGGAGCCCATCTGCATCCTGCAAGCCTTGTTAGTGAAACCGAGATAATAGACTCCTTGGCATTCACCTGTATCTTGAAAATCTTGTGAATGAGATAACAGATCTCCCTTAATTGTACAAAGGTAGTAAGATGTGTAGAAAATATATGCTTCTTTGAATCAAGGTGATTTGTGGGACAACAGCTTAATGAATAATGCTGAACTATGAACTTCTCAACTTAGTCAAAGAGATTTGACTACAAAACACAGAAAGAACAACAAAAAATATAAATTAAATTAACAATAAAAATCAACTAAAAATAGGATTAATTACAAAAACAGAATTGATTAAGAAATGGAACCAGTTTGATTTTCTCACTGTATTAGTCAGTATACAATCATGTATATTAAGGGCAAATGATGGCGAGGTTAACCAGTCCATAAAAGTGTAATGAGTTCCTTGTACAGGATTTTGAGAACCACTACTCGATAGGGTTTGGGAAAAGAGAGGACTGTACTGGGCAAGGCCAATAAGGCCCCTATAGAAGACTGAGATCTAAACCAGGAAAGATTGAAATTTCACCTTTTAGGAGCTGTCATCCCAATTCATCTTTAATGACAAGTTCAGAAGTCAGGACAAGGTAGCTTTTTTATTTCTTCGTTTTGGCATTATTGCTATTGTTACTGGTTTTGTATCATACTCATGAAATGCTTGAGATATTTCTTTAAATTTTCTTCAAAAGAAAAAAATATCAGGCTAAATGCACTTTCTTTCCATCATTTTCTGATTGAGCTGCTTTCACCCAGAATGTAATTGTATCTTGATTCATTTCCCTGCCTAGTCAGCTTTGGTAACCTCTACACACACACACACACACACACACACACACACACACACACACACATACACTCACGTGCACACACACATTTGGCATTACAGAGAACAAGCTATTTATACTCTTTCTGTGTTTGAAACAAGATTATGTGGTTTAGTTTATGTCGACAGAACACAAAAATGATTATTTCGGAAGTGGCAAAATTGTCTCAAATGATGGTTGTACTTACCGAATGTCCAATCAACCCTTAACCTTACACGATGAATTGAATTTTGGGTCAACACAATTGACAGAACAAATCAGTCATAAAAGTCAAACTGCTCTATGGTCCCCTAATCAAGTAAGGGTATGTATACTCTGGCTGTTTTCATTACCTGGTACCTGCTGGACACCATAGTGAATATTGGAATCATATGACTTATAACGCTAGAAACTCAATGAGAAAGAACATTACAATGAAATTACAATATAATTAGATTCACTATTCAAAGTCACTGCCATCTTCTTTGTTTTCCATATGATATTAGTACAATTCTGTCCTATTCTTCACTTTGGGTTTGTTATGAGTGGTCTTGAATCAAGTTAGAGGCACATGTTTCATAAAATTCAAAATATAGAAAACTGTATTCCATAAAAGAAGCAATTATGACAGTGATTTCCTTGATCAAGAGCCTTCGGTGACTCTTCTCCCTCTGACATCAAAAAAATGCCTCAGTTTAATACTTTAAGTCCTTCAGCCTGCGCTCAGAGTCAGCATTCAGAGGAGGAATTCTTTCTTATTGTTATTATTTTGTGTCCTGGTCTCTGATGGCAATCTGTGTCAAATCAATGGACTATGACTCAGAATAATGTTTTTGAACATATAAATTAAAATTGGACTACACGGGAAACAATTACATTGAAACAGTTATTGAAACACGTCAAAAGTAAACAAAACAAAAATGACAAGTGCATATTACTCCCTTGGAAGTACTCTGTGTTTCACGCAAACAAAGCTATGAGGTATTTCCTAACAAAATTTTCCATATTTCTTCTCTGTCTATTCATGCTGGTTTTTTCTCATAACTGGAAAGAGTATTTTCTCCCTTCAGTCTATTATCTCATATAGATGGTGCAGTGTTTAGAGTGATGAATCTGACTTTGAAATACCTGAGTTCAAATAAAGGCTCAGACATTTTTTAGCTGTATGACCCTGAATAAGTTATTTAGCTTCTGTTTGCCTGTTTCCTAAATGTCAAATGAATATTAATATCACCTACCTCCGAAGGTTATTATGAGAATGAAGTGAGATATTTGTGAAGCACTTAGAACACCACCCGACATATATTCACTTAAATGCTTGATTTTTTCTTTTCTTGAACTTCTTGAATACTTTCATTCCCACAAGTCAATCAACCAGTAAATAGGTACTTAAGAGCTTTTTATGTTTTAAGTGCTGAGCATTGGGGATAAAAAGAAAGACATTTAACAAACTAAGATGGAACCCTACACTGGAAGTTTTTCTTGATACTCTTCTCTATGTCATTAAAATTCATTACATTTTTAGAAGTATTTAACTATTGTCTCAGCTTCTGTAGAATATAAGCTTCCTGGGAGTGGGAACAGTTTTTTATTTTGTTGAATTCCTAGAATCTAGGGCAGAGATTTGCACAGAGTAAATGACTAAAAAATGCTTGTTCAGTTGAATAAGCAAACGCTAAAAATAAAAGTTTCACATAAAATCCATTCTAAGAAATTGGTAAACATCATTTTTCTTCTGTTGAGGGTAAGGTATTACAGTATGGTTGGAAAAGCAAAAGCTTGAAGATACTCAGTTGTGTGATCTTGGATAGAAAATTGAACCTCTCTGTTCTCAGCTACAAAATGAGTATGGTAATCCATGTACTGCTGATTTCACATGGTTAATTTAAGGCAAAACGTTTGATAAATTACAAAAACAAAACAATGAGTTATTATTGCTACTTGTGATGATGGCAATGAAGAAAATAATTTAGAGAAGAGTAAGAAGGGTGACACTTAACTGATATTATTTTCTCTCATTTAGGCTCCCAGATGGAATAAATGGCGGAGATTAATTTTACCAGGGTAACTGAGTTCATCCTCTTGGGCATCACTGACAAGCAGGAGCTGAAGATACCCTTCTTCATAACGTTCTTGTGCATCTATATTTTTACAATGGTGGGCAATTTGGGTCTCATCACCGTCATCAGAATGGACTCACGACTAAAAACTCCAATGTATTTCTTCCTAAGTCACCTCGCTTTTGTTGATTTTTGTTATTCTTCTTCAATCACACCAAAGATGTTGGGCAATTTTTTATATGAGAAAAATGTAATCTCTTTCTATGCATGTGCAACTCAACTAGGTTGCTTTATTAATTTTATGAATGCAGAATGCTTGCTGCTAGCTTCCATGGCCTATGATCGCTATGTGGCAATTTGCAACCCCTTGCTTTATATGGTTCTGATGTCTCCTAAAATTTGTGTTCAGCTTGTAGCTGCTCCCTACGTATACAGTTTGACGGTCTCATTCTATCATGTTATCCTTACATTCCACCTCTCCTACTGTCGTTCTAATGTTATCAACCATTTCTATTGTGATGACATGCCTCTATTGAGGTTGTCCTGCTCTGACACTCATTTCAAACAAATGTGGATTTTTGCCTGTGCAGGTATCATGCTTATTTCTTCCTTTTTGATTGTCTTTGTCTCCTACATGTATATTATCTCTGCGATTCTAAAAATGCAATCAACTGAAGGTAGACGCAAAGCTTTCTCTACCTGTGGCTCACACATGATAGCTGTCACCATTTTTTATGGGACCTTGATATTCATGTACTTACAACCCAGCTCAAACCATTCCCTTGACACAGATAAGATGGCTTCGGTCTTTTATACAGTAATCATCCCCATGTTAAATCCCTTGATCTATAGTTTGAGGAATAAGGAGGTGAAGGATGCTCTGAAGAAAATCTTGAACAACAGTAATTATGGCCTTCTTTTAGTTAAATCACGAAAGACTTAAAGACAATTTTCTTGTTATCTTGAACACTGACGAAACATAATGAAAAGAAGTAACATAAATAACATCGAATGTTAGAACTAAAAGGGACTTTGGACATCATTCAGTTCATCTCTCCTCTCAATTTGCTACCATATAAAGGATACTTGAAAATCATTCTCAAAAGAACTCAACTCGATCTAATCCTACCATACAATACCATGCAAATTTGCTTGTTTTTTTAAGAGATGATCATTTATTTATTTTTTTAATGTTCTACAATCATTACCATAAAACTTAGATTTTTGCCCCCCCACAGCTACCCTCCCCCGCTTCCTCTCCAAGACAGCATACAATTCTATATAGGATCTACATATACTTTCCTATTGAAAACGTTTTCAATATAGTCATGCTATATAGACGAATGAAAATAAATGGAAGAAATCATATAACAAATCAAAACTTAATACACACACACACAAACATGATCTACTACATTCTTGGAATGAATTCCATAGTTCTTTCCCTGAGGATGGAAGGCATTTTGTCTTAAAAAAAAAAACCATTGGGAATTTTGTTGTTTTAAGTTCTTGCGTTATTACGAAGTTCCAAGTCTACCACAAAAAACTCTCGCATACTGTGGTCGTTGCAGTGCACAACGTTCTCCTGTGTTTGCTCCTTTCACTCCCCCCATCAGATCATATAAGTCCTTCCAGGCCTCCCTGAAGTATTCTTGATCTTCATTTCTTATGGCACAAAAGTACTCCACTACATTCATATACCACTACATTCCACAATTGATGGGCATCCCCTTGATTTCCAGTTTTTGGCAACTACAAAGAGTGCTGCTATAAATATTTTTGTACATGTGGGATCCTTTCCCATTTTCATGATCTCTTGGGGATACAGTCCTAGTAACGATATTGTTGGGTCAAAGGGTACGCATAGTTTTGTAGCCTTTTGGGCATAGTTCCAAACCGCTCTCCAAAATGGTCTGGATGCGCTCACAGCTCCACCAACAATGAATTAGTGTTCCAACTCTCCCACATCCTCTCCAACATTTATCATCTTCCTGTTCTGTCATGTCTGCAATGTTATAGGTGCGATGTGGTACCTCAGAGCATCTCTCTAATCAAAAGTTATTTAGAGCATTTTCATATGATTATAGATATCTTCAATTTCTTCCCCTGAAAATTGACTGTTCATATCCTTTAACCATTTATCAATTGGGGAATGACTTGTATTGTTGTACATTTTACTCAGTTCTCTATATGTTCTAGAAATGAGGCCTTTATCCCCAAGATTAGCTGTAAAAATTCTTTCCCAATTTACTACTTCCCTCCAAATTTTGGTTGCATTGGGTTTTGTTGTGCAAAAACTTTTCAGTTTAATGTAATCAAAGTTATCCGTATTGCATTTCATAATGCTATCTCTTCCGTAGTCAAAATTCTTCCCTTCCCCATAAATCTGATAAATACACTATTGCTTGCTCCTCCAGTTTGTCCATGGTATCAATCTTTATACCTAGATCATATACCCATTTGAACTTTTTCTTACGTAGGGTGTCAGGCATGGGTCTATGCTTAGTTTCCGCCACACTGTTATCCAATTGTCCCAGCAATTTTTGTCGAACAGTGAGTTCTTATTAAACAAGAGACTGTCGTATTCATTGACTACTGTGTCTTGAGTGCCAAGTCCATTCTACTTGTCTACCCATCTGTTTCTTAGCCAGTACTAAGCGGTTTTGATAATTGCTGCTTTACAGTACAATTTGAGATCTGGTAGCACTACGCCACCTTCCCTAGCATTTCTTTTCATTAGTCCTTTTGAAATACTGGAGTTTTTGTTCTTCCAGATGAATTTTGATATTATTTTATCCAGCTCTAGAAAATAATTATCTGGTAGTTTAGTTGGCATGGCACTAAATAAGTAAATTAATTTAGGTAGAATTGTCATTTTTATTATATTAGCTTGGCCTACCCATGAGCAACTCATGTTTTTCTACTTATTTAATCTGACTTTATTTGTACAAAAAATGTCTTGTAATTGTGTTCATATAGTTCCTGGATTTGTTTTGGCGGGTAAACTCCCAAATATTTTCTAACATTAAATGGGATTTCTCTTTCTGTCTCTTACTGTTGGACTTTGTTGCTAATATATAGGAATGCAGCAGATTTGTTTGGGTAAATTTGGTTGTTTTTAAATATTATCTTACTATTATTCTTTATTTTTTATATCAACTCCATTCCAATTTCTTCCTTCTCCGTTTTTCTATCCAAACTAGGTAATTCTTTTATTAACCTTCAGAAACATAAGAATGTTTTCCTCAAGAATGATAAAAAAAGTAATGCAACAGAAACAATTACCAGTTCACCTGTGTCTGACAGTTTACATGCAGTGTTCTACTTCATTGCCTTCTACATCTTCAATGAATATATTATATAAATAAATGTTTTAAGCCGAAACAATTTAATTTTCAGAATCCATACCCTCCACCCACAACAAAATAGTAATTAACAAAAGAAACAAAATCAAACATAAACCTAAGTACAAACTTAATAACAACTTTACTAATACATAGGTTAGGAAACAAATCACAGAAACAATGAGTAACTATGTGAAAAAAATAAGAGTGACACAATTCTAGAACTCCAGAATTTCAACATAGTCCCATCAGAGCTGTGGATAAGGGCTTTTTGTAAAGTTATTGGGAACTATTAGCAAAAAGTTCTTAAGTTCTGTATATTCTTTGATCTAATGATACTACTGCTAGGCCGGTACCCCAAAGTGATAAAAAAGGAAAAGAATCAGTCCACATAAAGAAAAATGGTGTAAGAGGGTAAAAGAACTTCAATCATTTCATGGTATCTTGATTGATTAAGAGTGGAAAGACTCTCACCACAATTAATGGAAAAATGAAACGCTACAAACTATTCAAGGACATGGTAAAGTCAGTGGACTCATGTGCTGTTGTAATAACTACTTACTGGAAGGAAGCTTGGTGCTCTGTCGATAGCATGCTGTGCCTGGAGTCAGGAAGACCTGAGTTCAATGTGGTTTCAGACACTTACTAGCTGTGATTCTGGGCAAGTCACTTGACCTCTGTTTGCCTTAATCTATTGGAGAAGGAAATGGCACTCCAGTAAGCTATGATCCACAGGGTCACAAAGAATTTGATACAACTGAACAAAAACAATTAAAAAAAATCTACTTAGTGTTCTTGAATAGGGCACCTGCAAATTTTGTTTAATAGTTATTTCAGTCTTATAGTTTTGTCTAAATGGACTTCTTTAAAACTGGAAATGTATTTTGTTACCTCTTTTTGTGCTTGAATGGGGAATGTTTTCTCATTCTGATAAAAAGCCCACATGGAAAATACTTTTCCAGAATACCCCTCTTCTTTTTTTTCCTTGACTGATTCCTCCTTTTCTTCACTCCTTTTCTTCTGAAAGTTGTTACTTGTCTATCCTTTAGTGTGGCAGAATGCTCGTGAGTGGTAGAATACTCTAAGAAGGACCGAAAAAATATGTAAAACTAAATCTGAAACACTGGAAGAGAAGTTGCTCCCTAGAGAGTAGTCTCTTTGGCATGTTAATACACTTCTTTGCTTTCAGTCTGGCCTCCTATCTTTGATCCCCAATCATCCTCCATTGATGAGTAAACCCCTCCCAAGACATCCCATTTCTCTGTATTGAGAAAATTCTCCACCCAATATCTATGGCAACTCTATTTTTCTTCATGGTGGTGGCAAAGAACTGGAAACTAATGGAGGGTCCATCAACTGCATAACGATTGAAATATAGTATATGAATGTAATGGAATACTATTGTAATATTAGAAATCGAAGGGATGATTTCATTTCAGTTGAGAAAAGCAGATTCAGATTGAAGCTAACAGAACAAGTAGAATAATTTATTGTAACATTGTAAATATTGTAATATTGTAAAAATAAACAACTTTGAAATACTTAAAAAGTGTTCAACACAATGACCAAGCATGATCACAGAAGATCTGTGATGAAGCATGAGGCATGGTCAACACATATGCACATATATGCATGTATTTATTATTTTTAAATATGTATGTGTATGTGTGTATATATTCATATATACATATATATGCATGTGTGTATATATGTAAACACATACACATGGACAAGTGTGGAAATTTATTTTGCTTGACTAAAAATATTTGTTTCAATGAGCAGTGGGGATGGAAGGGTGAAATGGAGAAAAAATGTTTATTTCCCAAAATATATGTATTTTTAAAGAAACAGACCTCATGGGAAAAATAACACAATTAAAAAAGGTTTAATAAAGTATTCATTTTTAAAACTAAAAAAATTAAAAATACACCCAGAGAAAATACAGTTTTAATACCGAGAAATAGATAAAATCAAAATGAAATAACTGAATAGATAATTCTCTCCTTCCCCAAAGATGAAGACATAGGTACATTTGTAGGAAATAGGAAATCAGTCTACTCCTTATTGTCTAAAAGGGAAGAGATTAAAGGTAAATAAGAAAGTGAAACAGAGAAGGAACAATTTGATACAGGAGGCAGGATAAAAGGGGACTGTTTATGTTGGTGAAGCAGTTTGCCTTTGGCAAGGACCACCTCTTTGGGTTAGACAGGGATGAAGGAGAAGATAATGCGAGGTGATATCTAAGTAATATGAGATGAGAAGAGGAGAAAAAGGAGTTCTTGGTATTTTGTTTTCAGTAAAATTTGAAGCAAAGTTTTTAGCTTACAGGGTTGGGAGAAGATGAGCCATGGGTAAGAAATGATATTGATAAAGAAGATTCCAAAGATGTGGAAGAGTTGCTATGGTAAGTGGGACACTGAGTTAATTAGGGAAGTGTAAAATAAGGTCATCTAAGGCTACATAATAAAAATGTGTAGTGGACCGAATTAACATAATCTTGTGATTTTTCTGTGCCTTCCTTCAACAGTATGTATGTAGATCGAAAGGCAGCAGATGGTAGGAATGATCAAGGTTGATAGTAGGCAGAGTGCAACTGATGATAAAAGAGGGGCAAGATATTCTAGAGGACAGGATAGTGAAGAACTGATCTAGTTTAACAAGGAGTCACAGTTGTGAAAGGAGAACATGGATAATGTAGGGTGGAAGCCCGGGAGGGGACTGAGGGGTAGAGCTAGTGGGTATCACAGTGTGGAAGAAAATCTGGGTTTGGTATTGAAAAGTGAGGAAAAAAGTGATAAGTCTGATGATTGTGAACAGGTAAGGGAATTTCAGAATTCATGAACATAGAAATGGTATATGTGTTGTTGATGGCAAGATCAAGGACATGGTCGTCTTTGTGCACGGTGGAAGTAGGATGAAGTAGGTCATGTGAAATTAGTTTCTTGAGAAACTGAGAGGTTGAGATATATGAGAAAGTATCAATATGAATGTTAAAGTCCCCTAGCATGAAGATTATCCTTTATCATGCATTTAATTACTAGTTCGATGATGATGATTCTTAAATGAATTTATCCTGACTGAGCAAGCAAATACAAAGAATGAAGGAATATCCTCTCACAAGAAAAAAATAAAATCCTAAACAACACACTACGCTGGGAAAAACAAAACTTCTTCAAGGAAAGAAACATATAATAAGTCAACCATCACCACTGTATATTAAACAAGTTTTAATGAAAAATTGTTCAGTATGATAGCTTAAAAGGGGGTAGGTTTAATTTTTTTATTCTAAGAATCAGTGAATATAAAATAAAAAAGGAGATATTTGTGGATCCTTAAGTAAGGAATTCTTAACATGACCATTTTGAGGAAAGCTAAAAGTGTTACATAGAAATTATTTTTAAAGTAATTTTAAACCTCATAGTAAACTTCAAAATAGAAAAGTTTAAAAAATGAATAAAGTAAATAAAAGATTTCCAATGATCTTCTCAAAGTTATGGGCTATAACTTGTTAATTAAAGTGAAGAAGATGAAGAAGAATTATCTAAAGGCAACCCTCCCACAAAAAAAACAACGACAACAGCAAAAACAAAAAAACAAATCAGTGAATCACCAGTAAATCACATGTGAGTTTAAGAAAATGAATGAATAAAAGAATGAACGAAAAACTGTACTTTCAATTCTAAGTGAGTATTAGACAAGTTAGAAGCCATACGTCTAACTGGCATGAAAATACAACTTCCACTGATTTTTATCGACTTATTGTAACAGACACAAGTTTTTCTTTGTTATTTTGTCCAATTTAAGAAAAATAATTTCAAAGAGATTCTGTTCATAGAAGATTTTAAAAAGAGTGAATAAAACTGATTATTGTCAAGGCTATGATATGAAATTGGTGAAGAGACTATATAGAGAAGAATGTAGACCTTGGACGAATTGCAAAGGAACTATGGGATGGATGTAGAAATCAATACAGGAAGAAAATTGATGTTTTGCAAAATTGTGCAAATGTATATGAAAATCTACTTATAAAAATGTTCATATTTTAACATTTTTTAAACTGATGATGCAGTCTGACTACAATATCATAGTCTCTGGAATATTCAAATGAATGTTCAACTAGAAAGAAGTTCGCAGATTGCTTTGGTGGGTTGCAATATGTCACTGGAAAATTGAAGAAAAGTTTTCTTTATGAGATGTCACAGTGGTGTAGAACCAGAAAAGAGTGTGAATTTGTCATGTAGCAAGGGCAAGGGATAAGCGACGGTCAGTATAGCCACTCGTATTCCACATGGTCTCCACATGATCATGTGTAGAAGGCCATTAGTTAGCTGGGTGATACGATCTTTGGATGATTTTTCAAATTGCAGAACCGAGGACTGCACAGCACTAAAAGGATCAGAGGAGTTACAAAGTGCATTGTTGCAAGAGGTACATATATGGATGAAATCCGAGATTTAAGCATTGAAGTGTCCAGAACTAGGAAATTGATATTCATAGAACTATGAGCTTAGAGAAACAAGGAACGTTAGAGGCCACTTAGTCCAGCTGCCATTGATGAGAAAACTGACACTCACTATCTGAAATACGCAGGGGTAGACACAGGAATCAAAGCAAGGTGCTCTGATTCCAAAGCAATGTTTTTTTCTGGTCATCCAACAACTAGAGTACTGTGCTGATTTCCACGACGAACATTTTAGGAAGGATATTGATAAGGTAGAGAGGAACAGGAGATGAGTGACAAGGATAGTGAAGGACTTTGATACTAACTAAGGGCCCTGGTTATATTTCATTTTGTTCGGTTTTCTCCTTTGTTTTTACTTGTTTTTTAGTTTGCATAAATGATATAAAGGGGTAAGTAAATGCTTTGCTAACAAGGACTGTTTTGCTTTTGTCTTTCTATGTACAGTATCTGACACTACTTTGTACAGGTGTTATATAAATGTTTGTTTGATTGAAAGAATGGAAAGGTTCACATTAAGAGTTGCTTTGAGATTGTGAGAAATAATTATCTTACCAAGAATCCCACCTGGCCATGAGAGTATTTAGAAAAAAAAGATTTTTATTTCACATCATTTCTGATGGGTGACCTGGTCTTTAACCCCTTGTGAAAAAGGATCACTTCATAGGTACAAACACACCATAAGACAATTACAAAAGCTCTTTGATAATCCATTCAGATTCTAATTACCTTCCTTAATCTCACTGGTGTAATGGTAAGGGAATTTGAAGAACTTCCCTGCTTCTTCTTCTTTTTTTAATACTGTAGTTTTTAGATTTATTTCTGTTCAGAAATAGAAAATTGAAATATGAATGATGTTAGAAAATTAAAATGTATCATATCTATTGCTTATTGTTTTTTAACATAAATTTATTTACTTAACTTTTTACATTCATTTTCACAAAATTTTGGGTTGCAAAATATTCTTTTTTTTTTAATTTTTTTAAATAAATTTATTTAACTTTTTACATTCATTTTCACAAGATTTTGGGTTCCAAAATTTTCTCCCCATTTGTCCCCTCTCCCCTCCCCGATACACTGGACATTCAAATTAACCATATCACTAATCTTCCCTCTCTTCTAACATCCCTCCCTTCCCTTACCCCACCTTCTCTTTTGTCCTGTAGGGCCAGATAATTTTCTATTCCCCATTACATGTATTTCTTGTTTCCTAGTAGCAAGAACAATACTCAACAGTTGGTCCTAAAACTTTAAGTTCCAGTTTCTCCCCATCCCTCCCTCCCCACCCATTCCCTTAGGGAAGGCAGGCAATTCAATGTAGGCCATATCGGTGTAGTTTTGCAAATGACTTCCATAATAGTCGTGTTGTGTAAGACTAACTAAATTTCCCTCCATCCTATCCTGCCCCCCATTGTTTCTATTCTCTCTTTTGATCCTGTCCCTCCCCGAGTGTTGACTTCAAATTGCTCCCTC
>CM053770.1:266388537-266441122 GCA_028658325.1 Potorous gilbertii
GAAGGAGATCAGCAGGGTGGGGGGGGATGATGGAAGGGAGGGCAATGGAAGGAGGGAACAACTTGAAGTCAACACTCGGGGAGGGACAGGATCAAAAGAGAGAATAGAAACAATGGGGGGCAGGATAGGATGGAGGGAAATATAGTTAGTCTTACACAACACGACTATTATGGAAGTCATTTGCAAAACTACATAAATATGGCCTATATTGAATTACCTGCCTTCCCAAAGGGAATGGGTCGGGAGGGAGGAATGGGGAGAAGCTGGAACTCAAAGTTTTAGGACCAACTGTTGAGTATTGTTCTTGCTACTAGGAAATAAGAAATACAGGTAATGGGGAATAGAAAGTTATCTGCCCCTACAGGACAAAAGAGAAGATGGGGTAACGGAAGGGAGGGATGATAGAAGAGAGGGCAGATTGGTGATATGTGTAATTAAAATGTCCAGTGTATTGGGAGGGGAGAGGGGACAAATAGGGAGAAAATTTTGGAACCCAAAATCTTGTGAAAATGAATGTAGAAAGTTATATAAATTTATTTATTAAAAAGAATTATGGGAAGATATATGGGACATGTCTTTTGTTACTAATTCATCAGTTTTTCATGGAGATGCTCATGTGGCCCTCACCACGCCAGAAAGATGAGTACAATGTACATGCTGATCGACTAGCAAAGTATGCTACTCAACATGTTCTCTGTATTTTGAAGCCAACTGATGACCCAATACTAGCAAAATGGGTCCATCAAAAGTCCAGCCAATTATTGGTCCTGGTCACACACCAGGGTACATAAGATCAAGGTATTAGTATCTCTCCTTGCTAAAACAAATAGCAGAGGATTGTCATATATGTGAACTGAGAAAGAAAAAAACTGTTCCTCAGGCAATAGCTGGAGAGATAGCAAGGAGAAAAGTCCCAGCCCAGATATGACAAGCAGGCTATATTGGATCCCTAACCCAAGACAAAGGATGCAAATTTATGTGTACATATGTTGACACTTACTCAGGTGTACTAGTGACTTGTCAGTATAAGAATGCAACCCAGAAAAATATTTGTAAAACTCTAGATATCATAAGTCTGTACCATGAAACTACAACACAGATTAAAAATGATGATCTTTATCATTTCAAAGATAATGAAGTGAAGAGATGTTGTGTATTAAATAACATTGAATAGATGTCACATTGTATATTATCCACAAACCTCTGGGTTAATGGAAAAAATGAATGCATTTTTGAAAGAACAGCTAAGAGAGTTAAGTTCTAATAATTCTTATCATCATTGGAAAGATAATTTGTTCATTGCTTTGCTTAATTTGGATAAAATACCTTTGAGAGAAATTGTACCTCTAGTCAAAATGAAGAACCCAAATCTGAAAATTAGAAAACAACAAATACATGAGATCCCATATATTGAGTTCTGGACTGTAAGGCAAAATGTCCCATCTCTGTGTCCAGCAACACCTGGTTGAGCAGGATTTGATTTACATTGTTTAGAGGACTTGCAGTTGAATAGAAAAGAAATAAGAAAAATCTCTACTGGAATATGTATGAGAATCCCTAATAAAACATTTTGGATGCCTATTACCTTAATCAGGATTAGCAGCTCAAGAATACATGTGTTGACTGGAGTAATAGATTCTAATTATTAAGGAGAAATAATTGCCGTATTTCAAGATTTAGGTGAAGAACCTATACGGTTGTGTAAATATGAAAGAATAGTTCAAGTGATTATTATTCCTTTTGAAAGAATACCCTTTGTGAAAACTGACCTTCCTTCCAAATACCTATCAGAGGAACTGAAGGGTTTGGTTCTACCAATAAAATGGAATTAGGAGCTAAAGTATGGGTAAACTGAAAGCCAGAAGAAGTTCCTAAGGTTGCAGAGATTACAGGATATGGGAAAGATAATACTGTAACTGTTGTTTATTCAGGAGAAGATGATTACCAAATCGTGCATTGACCAAGCTCCAGAATCTGTCTATGATACATTATTTCTGGACCTGGCATCGATCAAGCTCTAGATACTGACCAAATGTTTACTCCTCAAACGTGACCTCTCAAGGCAGAGACAACTCTACATTCAATCTCAGCAGGAAATAATTATAGAAAAAGAGACCTTAACTCCTTACTCCAAAGGATTTCGGGTCCCATTCCTTTGAGGGGGGAATGATGTGGTGCTTGTGCTCAAGCCCTCATTCTAAGATATTGTTTTTACTCTTATTTTCTGTTATTTCTGTGATCCTTGCTATATTGTTATGAAGTTATGTAAATATCAGTTACTCCTAAACTCTCACTGACCTATTAATGGACATGAAAGTTCTTGGGGATGAATGTAACGTTAATGGAATTTGAAGATCTTTCCTGCCCCTCAATAGGCCTATGTGACCTACTTTGAGCTTTGGCCCAGACAACAACTTGAGTTATATGAAGTCCATGGTGGAAGGAGCTTGCCAAATAAGTGGAGCAGAAAGAGTGAGGCAGAGCTGAGAGAGTGCAGGGAGGGCAGAGCAAAGTAGATAAAATGAGTGAGAGAGGGAGTGATTTTGCCTAAGGGACCTTGATTGTGGGGAGGATTGACAGAGGGAAGGCTTGATCCCTGCACTGATAATGTGTACAGATTTCTTTGTCACTATGATGAATTTGACTTTCTGATGTTTGGATCTGTGTTTGAGTCTGGGTTTCATTGTTCAGAAAGAGAGTTTATATTTTTCAAATTTACCCTGGAAATACACATGCACAAAAGTGGCTGCTGTAAGTATCACATTGGCAGTATAACTGGTCAGGTCAGGGTTTACAGAAAACAACTACGCCTCCACACCCTCCCCCAAAAGTGGATCTACGCTCTAGATTCCTTCTCTCATTTGCACATTCAATTCCTTTTCATCCTCATATTACTTAAATAAAGGCAAGTGTAATCTATAAAACGCTTTGAGTCTTCTTCCAGGTTGTCCACATCATCTCTAGTATGAAAAAGGAATTTCCTCAATTGCTAAGAGAATTGACAAAGTCTGTCCTTGAAAACATACCCAGGATATCCATAATAAGATTCCCATTATCTAAGACAGTGTTTGGGTCAATGGACTTCATCCTTTGTAAACCACATCTGGTCCACTAGCTTTTGATACACAGAGTAAAGGCCATCTTAGATTTTAGATATTCTGATTATCAGGTGTCCTACAACCCTCACTGCTTTTCGCTCCCCCTCTTTTCCACCTTAAGCAGTTTTATCTCTTAGTCAACAGTATGAATTCAAATCATGTCTCACACAATTTTTGTGAAAACAAAATTCAATCATCCCTTACACAGTGAATCTTGGACTTATGCAACAAAAACGTGAAACTAGAGAGTGATCGTGATTGTATTAATATTAACATATTGCACTATTACTAATAATAGAAAATGTTCCAAAAACAGTATTTGCTTCAAAAAATAATTTCTTGCCACATCCCTCACTTTGTGAGAAACAAGCTTAGATTTTCATTGCCACAACACCCCAGAGCAGCTCCTTATTTAAAATTCGGTTTGTTTAATGTTCCCCATGGTTGCATTTAATTTCTCTGTCAGCACCTGCCTGAGTTATGCATCAGGACTAGTTGCAGGTGAGATTCCTTTGGGACACAATTATCAATAAAACCTTGTTCTGAAATGCTATTCTATGGATTATGAGGATCTAGCTTCTTACTCATCCCAGGTAAGACAAAATATTCCAGTTGACTTTAACATCTTTAGTAGCTTAAAATCTATATCACTTTAACTATAAGTAGTGGTGGGAACCATAACTAGGGCCTACACAGTAACAGAAATACTATCATTCTTGATGTTTAAGAAGCCAAGGCCTTAGTTTATGTTAATATCACAATGGAGTCAACCTGGGTCAACTGGGCTAAGCTTAAGTGAGGTGGGGGACTCTGGGATCAAGTTGGGAGAGGAGTGGGAGTAGGGAAGAGGTGACAGCTATGTTCTTTAAGAGCTTCCCAATTTTTCTTAGGATCTTTCTTAGAACAGATTGGGATTTCCTTTGTATGAGGAAGGTGGTGACATAAGCAACTAGTCATTTTTTGGTGGCAGATGTTCAACAATCAGAAGGGGATTTCGCTAACTTTTTACCACTAGTATAACAATCATGAAGTATTATGTAAGATCTCACATTCCAGATAAGTAATTATAAGACATCTCAATTCCTATTTTCAGATATAATTTAAAATGAACCTGAACCCATAAGTAGAAGATATCACTATTGCTAAATGAAAATGCTTCATTCCTTTTGAAGCAAGTACCAAGGTAGATGACTTAATTTGTTTTCTCAGAAGTCATTCTATTATTTCCTCTGACTCATTTCATTACATAAGCATCATTAATAATTCAAGTTACAATACTGGGTATTTATTTTGTCTGTATATCTAAAATAAAGAATCCTGTGAGTTTAGATCATGTACAGAATACTAAAATAATTGTTTAAAAAGCAGGAAAAAAATACTGCCAAACTGTTGCTTGATTTATATATTTCACAACCATAAATCTGGTCTTTGTTTCCCCTCACTAAAATGGTCAGTAATTTAAGGGAACCGACAAAGTCAAATCAGTAACCTAATTTTAACTGCTCTGTGGTTCCTAAACAGGATGGGTTACATTTACTAGGGCTATGATTGGACTTAGGTTTATTAAAATTCAGAAATCAAAGGGGAGAGGTCATTTTTATATCATTATATACGTAAATGATTGGCCATTATGATAGGGTAACTAAAAGTCAACTTTGTTCTTGGTTCTCAATTTGTCATACAAGCAATTAAAAAAAAAAGAAAAACACAGATTATAGGTGTAAGCACCTATTAAATGCTTACTGACGAATAATACTTGAAAAATTCAAAACAAGAAAAGTATTCCATACAGTAAACTCAAATTCTTATTTCAAAAGTAGGTGAACTTTTCACCTGTTGCTTGGACTAGATCCATAGCCTCCTAATTGGACTTGTACCTTCTCATTGTATTCCAGGTCTCCTAACTGTATTTCTTACTTCCAGTCTTTTCTGTTCCAATTCGTTCTTCAAGAAATTGACAAATCATCTCATGGTATTATTTGTCTAATCCGTGATTTGTAATGACTCCCTAATACCTCGAAGATACGCCTCACATTGAAATTTAAAGCTTCATCAGTCTGGCTTCAGCTTTGTGTATACTATTGCTATATTTCTTATTTGTACACATTTTATGTATGAATTACAATGATTTGATTTCTTGGTGCTCTTAATCAGCAATTTCAATCCTACATCTATTCTCACCTTAGTTTTCTTAAAGAATAAACTGAGTATCACCTCCTGTCATGATTCTCTATTCATCTTCTGTCTTACCTCAAATTATATAGGGCATTCCAAAAGTATTAGTGTTTGTTTTAAGATATTAAGACTTAACATTACTCTAAAAATAGTGAGAGTAAGATTGAAAAGGAAAAGGGGATGGCAGAGGATGTGATGGACAGATAGATAGTACCACGAAAACAGTGGACATGAATTTAGATCAACTTCGACAGATAGTGGAGAATGGAAGGTCCTGGAGTACTATGGTCCGATAGGACTGAACAACACCAAGAGAATTCTGGAACCTCCTGAACTTTATTTATCTTTATATATCTTTATAAGTCAGATTAAGTCACTAAAAGAACCTCAAGTGTCAGTGCAACTCCCTCACTCTAGGAGTGGGAAAACTAATGCCTTGAGACTTAGTTTACTAAGTACTAACTGGCATAGTTGGGATTTGAACTAAGTTCTTTAGATTCCAAGTTTTTCATTCTCTTCACCGTATACCACATTTTCTCCCTTCTCACTCTGCTGTCAGTAAATCATTTGCTTTGAGCTAATTGTCTTCTCTCCCTGATTTAATTCAAAGGAAACACACCAGTGGGGATTCCTAATTTATTCTTTAAAAATGGGGACTCACAGAGTACTTTCAAAGACACAGCGTTGATTACCCACAAGGTATTCGACCTTCAAGTTGGAGGTTGGAAAGTGTTGGGGATTTCTAAATATTTTAAATTCTTCAAGATAAAATGTAAATTCCTTGAGAACAGGGGTTATTTTCAATTTTACTTTTGTATTCTCAACACCTAGTATGTGTAATCATGTTATGTATTATGTGGGTATGAATGTATTTATGTGCGTACATACATATCACATATAGATACATATATTCATACATATAGATACATAAAAGCATACAAAGTGTATACAATATATACACACATAGATACAGCCCAGTAATGTAAAACTTCTCTGAAATATATAACCTGAGAGTTGTCCTGAAGACCGGTTAAGTGTGCCCAGAGTCAAAGAGCCAGTTTGTGAATGGAGTACGAGTAGAATCCAGATCTTTTGACTTAGACTAGCATTCAATCCACCAAACCGTGCTGCTTCTCACAAAGTAGGTGATAATGAAATGTTTATTTGAATGCAAAAACAAGGACAGTTAAAATTTAAGCCTTTACTATCAAAACAGAGATGAAATTGTTTTTCATGGAGAGTAAGATAGTGTGGGATAAGTGTACAAGAAATTCAAACCCAAGTCTGAACATTAATTAATGGTATTATTATGGATGTCTAAACATTTCTTGATTTTCTAAAACAATAAAATAGTGTACCAATATTTGCATAGCTTCTTCCACCGGACCATTATAAGTGCAGTAGTTGGTAATCACACCAGGTTTTATTTTATTTTTACTGTATGTGAGCTGTCGTCATTTACTCTGATAATGACGATGATGAAAAGTGTGATTTAAAAGTCATGGGGAAAAGCCAGGAACTAACCTATCTCCCATCTTTGTTTTTCTCTTGGCCAACTTCCCAGATGGATTAAATGGCTGAGATTAATTTTACCCAGGTGACTGAGTTCATTCTCTTGGGAATCACTGACATGCAGGAGATGAAGATACCCCTCTTCATGATGTTCTTGTTCATCTATGTGTTCACAGTGGTGGGCAATCTGGGTCTCATCATAGTCATCAGAATGGACTCAGGATTAAAAACCCCAATGTATTTCTTTCTAAGTCATCTCGCTTTCGTTGATTTCTGTTATTCTTCTTCCATTACTCCCAAAATGCTGGGAAATTTTTTGTATGAAATAAATAGTATTTCTTTCCATGCATGTGCTATTCAACTAGAATGCTTCATCGCTTTCATGGATGCAGAATGCTTGTTGCTAGCTTCCATGGCCTATGATCGCTATGTGGCAATTTGCAACCCTTTGCTTTATAAGGTTCTAATGTCTCCTAAAATCTGTATTCAACTTGTAGCCATTCCTTATATCTATAGCTTTATTGTTGCATTCTACCATGTTATACTTACATTCCGCCTCTCCTATTGTGGTTCTAACATTATCAACCATTTCTATTGTGATGACATGCCTCTATTGAGGCTGTCCTGCTCTGACACCCACTCCAAACAAATATGGATTTTTATCTGTGCAGGAATCATGCTTATTGCTTCTTTTTTGATTGTCTTTGTCTCCTACATGTATATTACCTCTGCGATTCTAAAAATGCAGTCACCTGAAGGTAGGCGCAAAGCTTTCTCTACCTGTGGCTCACACATGGTAGCTGTCACCATTTTTTATGGGACCTTGATATTCATGTACTTACAACCCAGCTCAAACCATTCCCTTGACACAGATAAGATGGCCTCGGTCTTTTATACAGTGATCATCCCCATGTTAAATCCCTTGATCTACAGTTTGAGAAACAAGGAAGTGAAGAATGCACTGAATAAGGCCTTAAGAAACAGAAATCATGGCTTCGAGTAAACTTAGATATTGACTTAAGGAAATGTAATATTTTGTTAGTCTCCTTAATTGGAATACTATTTGGTGAAATCACTTTAATGAAAGGAAATGGCACAAAATTGTGGAGTGCTCAAGGTAGAAGGGACTTTGGAATTCATCTAAGTCAATCACTTCTCCTAATTCCCCAGCATGGGCACTTCCAATATCAATATCTATCAAGCATTTATAAAGTGTATACTAATTGCCAGGCTAGCCATTAAATTAAAAAAAGGCACAAGTCAAAGAATTCCTGCCTTCAAGAAACTTATATTCTAACTGGGGATTTTCTCTCTCAGAAAAACTCTGTGATACTCCCATACATCAACATATTCCACATCAAAAGCTTTTAATGGAATATTGATCTCCTCTTCCCTCAAGCATATCAAGGAATTCACACATCTCTAATTCCTTCCTTAGTTCCTTTTTGGACACTCTTCATGGGAGGCATGGCTTTACTTGAGCCAGTTTTGCTGGCTTAAATCTCTGTCTCTCAAGATGGTCATAGAGGAGTTGGCAGAGTTTCAAAATAATTATCTTAGAAGAATCCTATCCTTCCTTTTCTGTAAAAAATACATCAGTTAAGACACAGCTCTTGCTGGAAACCAGACGCCCTCATTCTTGGACCTAAGCATGACCAAAGCAAACAAAACACCTTGGAGAAGAAAATGGGAGCATATAATGTAGCAATCCATGGTTTCTTTCCTGCTGGCCAGCACAACAGAAAAGACTGTACCCAGAAACATGTTCACATCAGGCACATATTCCCAAGGTCTTAGACAGTATCTTCTTGCCATTGCTGAATCCAGGCAGGCAGACCTGCATCTTTGCTTTGAAAATAACCAAGTCTATATTTAGGCAAAATTCTCACTATACATTGGATAACCAATAATTGCTATTCCTATTCCTTATATGTCAAAGAGAAAACACGATTTTGACTCATTTCAGTTGAACAATATTTATCAGACATCAACTATGTCCAAAGCATTGCAATATGCCCCAGGGATAGAAAAACAAAAATAAATTAGTTGATACCCAAAAAAGATATATTCTACTGGGGGAATGAGAAGATAAAACATGTACCCAGAAAAACAAGATAAACTTGAGGAAGGAGATAACACTAACTACTAGGGGAATCAAAAAGGACTTCACCTCAGAAACGCATTTTAGATGAACTTTCAAGAAAGCTAGAGTTCCTAAGGAGCTAAATTAGTAGGTCTGTCCCTGTCAAAAGCAGAAAGCTAGTATAAAAATATAAAAGATTAAATGTAAATATCAGGGAACAGTTCGTAAGAGAGTATGTGAAAGGAAGTGAATGCCAACAAAGTGATTAGCAATAGAGACCTCTGCCATATCCGTGAAGAGAGAAATAATAAGATCCAGTTTAAACCCTTTTTTCCCTGATAGCCCTTTCAATATTGGAAGAAAGGTATCACATCCTCCTTAAATCTTTTCCTCCACAAACACAGAAGGAAAATACAGTTAATTCATGATTGAAAAGAAACAAAACTAGAGGTTCCCCGAGCTCTCCTGGCTCCCATTCCATTCAGAAGGCTGGCCTCCTCGTTCCCGGATGTGCAAGAAATTCTGCTCCTATCTGCTGGAGTTTCGAAACACAAGTACCCCCTTCAAGGGTGTCCGAAATCTCTCACTGATACCCTGCTAGATGGCTATGAAATAGCTCGAGACGGAACTAGTGTCTTTCGTCAGATTGAATATCTACACTATCAGGAAGCACTGAGTCAACTAGCTGCCACTCTCAAAGCCCATGGTGGGGAGCTCCCACAAGCAGCACCAGTAGTCACCTAAGGATTTAACACAGTCTCCTGAAATATCCTCCCCAACAACTATCCAGGTCACCAATCTGCCCTCCAGGCAGAAGAATAAAAGAGCCAAGAACTTCCTAGTGAGGAAGAGTTTTAAGGATAACTACAACACACTAGAAAGCACTCTTTGTTTGAATTTGGATATAGCCATAGCCAACATGGTTACAGTAGGAGAATCCAGTCTCAGTACCCAGGGATTTTTCCAGAACAGGAGACACAACAGCACTGGACAATATTAATATCATTATACCCAGGACTCTTGAAATGTGCGTCTGGAAATCCTTCCTTAGCTTATCCCTCTGGTCTGTTGTAGAAATAATGTTCAATGTGGTGTTCTTTCCCTCTTCAATAGCTTTTTTACAGAGTTGCATTCACATATTTTCACTCTGCCCTTGTCCTTTCCTCCTTACCCCAACTTGTTTTCGACCGTGGTTATTTTTTGCCCTCTCTTAAACTCACTTTTATCCAAAATAGGCTAGTGGGGGTGGGGGAGGTGGCATTTATGATGTTAGAAATAGAAACCACAGAACTCCTATCTTACAAAATTGGATGGGGACTTTTGCCCACAGACATCATTTAAAGCTGTCGAGTGAGAAGGGCAGAAAGGAATTAGTGTGTTGTACTTAAACCATGCCCTGTTGACATTTGTGTTGAGTTGAGTGCCTTTCTCTTCACATATTATAAATAAAGACTTAACTGAGGGAAACAGTCAGTGATACAGGCACTAATTCCCCCAATATTCCCCCAATAAGTCACTGTACTGGACTGAAGTTATAAACTGGTTATTTAATAAAAACAGCTGTAAAAATAAAAGCAGAAAATAAAAAAAAAACTAAAAATATATCCTTTTTAGCTATCACTTCATCCCAAGCTGGCATGCTGCATTAGTTACCATTCTCTCTTTTCACACAATCTCTCTTGAGGATAAGGGAATTTATTTATTTATTTGCTAAGAAAGATGAGGTTAGGAAATTAGCTGACTCACTCTAGCTCCTCTAAGACAGGGGATGATATGAAACTTTATCATTTGGGTTAGAGTTACTTAAATATTAGGAAATTCCATATTATATGTTCTCATGAAAATGAGTTTCAAGAACAAAGAGGAAATTTTTTAAAATTGCCTTATAAGACGTTTTCCTTGACCACATCAACCACTTATTAGCATAGGAACACATCTCAGACTTCATTAACTTTCAAAATTGCATGGCTTCCAATCGCCTGAACTTATGAACTGCTCACCAACCATAAATTTTTGTGTTCTCATCTCTCCTCCTCTCTCATCCACACTGGATCTTCTCTTTACTCTCATTGTGATGACAAAGAATGGTCCCTTGAATGTCCCAGTTGGTTCCAACACGTACTTCATTTGCCTTCAAATCCAGTCTTGAATCTATGATCTACTTCTTTTTAATGCATCACGTTTTAATGTAATCCTTTGCATCCTAATATTTGGAGGTTATCAATTTGCCAGTCTTCTTTCTTGAGTAACCCCCACTCTCTAAGTTGGTTATTCCTATTTCTTGTCTACCAACCACCACTGAAGAAAGTCACTAAACTTTCATGATTTCATTACACAGTACATAAACTCAGTTTCTTGTTATAGACTACTTTTATTAAGGTCTCTGTTTAAAGCAAGCAGCTCTAGTCTCCTATTTAAGAGAATATTGAAATTAATGTTCATATCCATTTATATCCATTGTTGACTTCTGAATATCTCTATCAGAAACGACCCTCACCTTCCTGTCTTCAGTTACAGAAAAAAATCACTTTTCCCTAATTGGAATGCTCATTACTTATCCTGATCCCATGCTTTGCAGCCTCTTCCAAGAATTTGATTTTTAAAAAAAGTTATGTACCCTCTATCAAGCATTTTCACACTCTTCTTATCAGCCAGAACCTTCAGGATATCAATACTTACCAACCATGAAAACAAATATTATCATCTCTACCCCACTGAGATATATCATCCCATGCCAATTTCACAGTTTTCCTGAGGGTAAGATGAAATATAACAGAACTAAATTAAAGAATACAGATGTGTTCAAAAATTGAACTTCTTTTTTTAAATTTTCTTTCTTTATTTATTTTTAATAATATCACGCAATCACTTCCTTAAAATTAAGATTTTGATCCCCCCCACACCTTCCCCCCACTAACCCACTCCCTCCCTATGACATCATACAATTCTGTATTTAGGTTCTACATATACTTTCCTATTGAGCACATTTTCACTATAGTCATGCTATATAGTCGCACTAAAATAAATAGAAGAAATCATATAACAAATCAAAACATAATACACTAAAACACACTCATACACAAACATGATCTGCTACATTCTGCTAATGACTTCCATATTTCTTTCTCTGAGTGTGGGAGGCATTTTGCCTTAGAAAATCGTCATTGGGATTTTTTTTTCAGTAGTCCTTGTGATATTACAAAGTTCCAAGTCTACCAGAAAAAACTGTTGCACACTGTGGTCGTTGTTGTGCACAAAGTTTTCCTGATTCTGCTTCTTTTGCTCAGCATCAGATCGTATAAGTCTTTCCAGGCCTCCCTGAAGTCTTTTTGTTCATAATTTCTTATGGCACAATAGTATTCCATTACATTCATATTCCATAATTTATTAAGCCATTCCCCAATTGATGGGCATCTCCTTGATTTCCAGTTCTTGGCTACCACAAAGAGTGCTGCTATAAATACTTTTGTACATGTGGGTCCCTTTCCCATTTTTACAATCTCTTGGGGATACAGTCCTGGTAGCGATACTGCTGGGTCAAAGGGTATGCACATTTTTGTAGCCCTTTGTGCATACTTCCAAACCATTCTCCAGAATGGTTGGATGATCTCACAGCTCCACCAACAAGGAATTAGTGTTCCAACTCTCCCACATCCTCTCCAACATTTATCATTATCTTGTTCTGACATGTTTGCCAATCTTATAGGTTTGATGTGGTACCTCAGAGTTGTTTTGATTTGCATCTCTCTAATCTGTAGTGATTTAGAGCACTTTTTCATATGATTATAGATATCTTTAATTTCTTCCCCTGAAAATTGCCTGTTCATATCCTTTAACCATTTATCAATTGGGGAATGACTTGTATTGTACATTTTACTCAGTTCTCTATATGTTCTAGAAATGAGGCCATTATCCCCGAGCTTAGCCGTAAAAATTATTTTTTCCCTATTTACTACATCCCTCTGAATTTTGGGTGCATTGAGTTTGGTTGTGCAAAAACATTTTAAAGTAATCAAAATTATCCATCTTGCATTTCATAATGCTTTCTATCGTTTCTTTAGAAAAAAGAATTCATCCCTTCTCCATAAATCTGATAAATACACTATTTCTTGCATCTCCAAAATCATGTACCCATCTGGACTTCATTCTTGTGTACGGTATCAGGCATGGGTCTATGCCTAATTTCTGTCACACAGTTAACCAGTTTTCCCAGCAATTTTGTCGAACAGTGAGTTCATATCCCAGAAGCTGGGGTCTTTGGGTTTATCAAACAGGAGGTTCCTATATTCCTTGCCTACTGTGTCTTGGGTGCCAAGTCTATTCCATTTGTCTACCCCTCGGTTTCTTAGCTAACACAAAGTGGTTTTGATAATTGCTGCTTTATAACACAATTTGAGGTCTGGTAGCGCTAGGTCACCTTCCCAAGCATTTCTTTTCATTAGTCCCTTTCATATTCTGGACCATTTGTTCTTCGAAATGAATTTTGATATTATTTTATCCAGCTCTAGAAAATAATTATCTGATAGTTTAAGTGGTATGGCACTAAATAAGTAAATTAATTTTGGTAGAATTGTCATTTTTATTGTATTAGCTTGGCCTTCCCATGAACAACTGATGATTTTCCCCTTACTTAAATTTGACTTTATTTGTGCAAAAAGCATCTTGTAATTGTGTTCTTATAGTCTCCAGGTTTGTTCTGGCAGGTAAACTCCTAAGTATTTTATAATATCTACTCTAGGTTTAAATGGGATTTCTCTTTCTATCTCTTGCTGTTGAATTTTGTTGCTGATATATAGAAATACAGAAGATTTGTGTGGGTTTATTTTGTAACCTTCAACTTTGCCAAAGTTGTTTATTATTTCAAGTAGTTTTTTGCTTCAATCTCTGGGATTCTCTAAGTATGTCATTATTTCATCTGCAAGGAGAAATAACTTAGTTTCTTCTTTGGCTCTTTTTATTCCTTCAATTGCTTTATCTTGTCTAATTGTTACTGCTAACATTTCTAGTACCATATTGAATAATAGTGGTAATAATGGACATCCTTGATTCACCCGTGACCTTATTGGAAATGTATCTAGCTTATCCGCATTGCATATAAAGCTTGCTGAAGGTTGTAGGTAGATACTGCTTATTATTTTATGGAAAGTTCCCTTTATTCCTATGTTCTCCACTGTTTTTAATAGTAACGGGTCCTGTATTTTGTCGAAAACCTTTCCTGCATCTATTGAGGTAATCATGTGGTTTTTGTTAGTTTTGTGGTTTATATGATCAAAAATGCCAATAGTTTTCTTAATATTGAACCAGCCCTGCATTCCTGGTATGAAACCTACCTGATCATAATGTATTATTCTCTTGGTAAGATACTTTATTCGTTTTGCAAAAATTTTGTTTAAAATTTTTGCATCCATATTAATTAGAGAAATTGGTCTATAATTTTCTTTCTCTGTTTTATCTCTTCCTGATTTGGGTATCAAACCATACTTGTATCATAGAAAGGATTTGGGAGGACTCCTTCTTCCCCAAATTTCAAAAATAGACTACATAGTATTGGAATTAACTATTCTTTATATTTTGATAGAATTCACTTGTGAATCCACCTAGTCCTGGAGATTTTCTCCTAGGGAGTTCATTATTGACTTGTTCAATTTCTTTTTCTGAGATGGGGTTATTGAAGTATTCAAATTCCTCTCCTGTTAATCTGGGCAATTTGTATTTTTTTAAAAATATTCATCCATCTCATTTAGATTATCGAATTTGTGGGCATAAAGTTGGGCAAAGTTATTTCTAATTAATGTTTTAATTTCCTCCTCATTGGAGGTGAGTTCACCCCTTTCATTTTTAATATTAGTAATTTGATTTTCTTCTTTCTTTTTTTTTGACCAAATTGACTGGGGGCTGAGCGAAGATGAAGGAGCAGAAAGATTCACATTTGCTAGCTCCGAACCCACAGCCCATGGATTTCCTCTAAAAAGAACTCCCAACAAATTCTGGAAGAGTGGAAGCTGCACAGCAACACCGTGAAGGAGATTTCTGTTCCAGAGGGCCCTGAAAAACCGATCCCAAAGGTCCATCGCACCGCAGAAAGGAGCAGAGCCCTGCTCTGCCCCGGCCGCGTGGCACTGAGAGGAGTGAGCAGATCCAAACAGGCTTCAGGGACAGAGTCTCTAGAGGCCACGAAGTTCCCTCCACCCACAGACTCACAGGTCAATGAGAGAGATGGGATGAGAGGGGAGTGGGTGTCTCCAGGAATCGGATCCCCTCAGGAGGCAGCAGCAGCAGCGGCCAGAGGCTCCTGGAGCAGGCGGCCAGAGGTTCCCAGAGCAGGCAGGAGCTCAGCAGCAGCTCCATTAAAAACGGTCTCTGCATAAACCTCCTGAGGGAACTGAGACTGGGAGGTGGCCCTGCCCCCCACCTGAGAACCTGATTTAATCTTACCCTGAATAGCAGCCAGGCCAGCTGCCAAAAGCCCTGAGGCTGGGGAGCAGCATTTGAATCTCAGACCCCAAGCACTAGGTGGGCGAATCTAGGCCAGGGGTGGAGAGGACTCTCAAAAGTCAAGTAACTGGCTGGGAAAATGCCCAGAAAAGGGAAAAAAATAAGACCATAGAAGGTTATTTTCTTGAAAAAAATGATTCCAGCTTTCATCTCTGAAGATGAGGAAGAAGAAAACTGCTTACCATCAGGTAAAGACATAGCAGTCAAGGCCTCTGTATCCCAAACATCTGAAATAGGTATCCCATGGGCTCAGGCCACAGGAGAGCTCAAAAAGGATTTTGAAAAGTAAGTTAGACAGGTGGAGGAAAAACTGGGTAAAGAAATGAGAGAGATGCAGGGAAATCATGAAAAACGGGTCAATACTTTAATAAAGGAGGCCCAAAAAAATACTGCAGAAAATAACACCTTGAAAAATAAGCTAACTCAATTGGCAAAAGAGGTTCAAAAAGAAAATGAGGAGAAGAATGCTTTCAAAAGCAGAATTAGCCAAGTGGAAAAAGAGGAGCAAAAGCTCACTGAAGAAAATATTTCTCTCAAAGTTAGAATGGAACAGATGGAGGGTAATGACTTTCTGAGAAACCAAGAAATTACAAAACAAAACCAAAAGAATGAAAAAATGGAAGATAATATGAAATATCTCATTGGGAAAAAAAACTGACCTGGATAATAGATCCAGGAGAGACAATGTAAAAATTATAGGACTACCTGAAAACCATGATCAAAAAAAGAGCCTAGACACCACCCTACACGAAATTATGAAGGAAAACTGTCCTGATATTCTAGAACCAGAGGGCAAAATAATTATTCATGGAATCCACCGACCACTGCCTGAAAGAGATCCAAAAAGAGAAACTCCTAGGAACATTTTGGCCAAATTCCAGAGTTCTCAGGTCAAGGAAAAAATATTGCAAGCAGCTAGAAAGAAACAATTCTAGTATTGTGGAAATAAAATCAGGATAACAAAAGATCTAGCAGCTTCTACATTAAGGGATCAAAGGGTGTGGAATAGGATATTCCAGAAGTCAAAGGAACTAGGAATAAAACCAAGAATTACCTGCCCAGCAAAACTGAGTATAATACTTCAGGGGGAAATATGGTCTTTCTATGACATTGAGAACTTTCAAGCATTCTGGATGAAAAGACCAGAGCTGAAAAGAAAATTTGACTTTCAAACACAAGAATGAGAAGAAGCGTGAAAAAGTAAACAGCAAGGAGTCACAAAGGACAAAGTTGAACTGTTTACATTCCTATATAGAAAGACAGTATTTGTAACTCTTGAAATTTTTCAGTATCTGGGTAGTTGGTGGTATATCACACACACACATACACACACACACATGTACAGGCGTGCATGCACACATATACGCACATTCACGCACACACAGGGACAGAGAGCACAGAGTGAATTGAATAGGGTGAGATAATATCTTAAAAGAAATCAAGGTAAACTCTGAGAAAGAAATGTAGTGGAAGGAGAGAGGGTGATATGGAATGGGATACATTATCTCTCATGGAAGAGGCAGGCAGGAGTCTTCTTAGTGGAGGGAAAAAGAGGAGAACTGAGAAAAAAAAACCATGATGTTTACTCTCATCATATTCGACTAAAGAAAGGAATAAAATGCACACTCAATTTGGTATGCAAACCTATCTTACAATACAGGAAAATGGGGGAGAAGGAGATAAGCAGGGTAGGGGGGGATGTTAGAAGGGAGAGCAATGGGAGGAGGGAGCAATCTGAAGTCAACACTCTTAGGGAGGGACAGGATCAAAAGAGAGAATAGCAACAATGGGGGCAGGATAGGATGAAGGGAAATATAGTTAGTCTTACACAACACAACTCTTATGGAAGTCATTTGCAAAACTGCACAGATATGGCCTATATTCTATTGTCTGCCCTCCCAAAGGGAGTGGGTGGTGAGAGAGGGATGGGGAGAAGCTGGTACTCATAGTTTTAGGATCAACTGTTGAGTATTGTTCTTGCTACTAGGAAATAAGAAATACAGGTAATGGGGAATGGAATGTTATATGGCCCTACAGGATAAAAGAGAAGATGGGGCAAGGGAAGGGAGGGATGAAAGAAGAGAGGGAGATTGGTGATATTGGTAATTAGAATGTTCGGTGCATTGGGGAGTGGGAGAGGACAAATGGGGATAAAATTTTGGAACCCAAAATCTTGTGAAAATGAATGTAAAAAGTTTAATAAATAAATTTATAAAAAATAATTAATCAAATTGACCACATGTTTATCAATTTTATTAGTTTTTTTCTTAGAAACAACTATTGGTTTTATTTATTAATTCAATGGTTTTCTTAATTTCAATTTTGTTAAACTCTCCTTTGGTTGTCGGTATTTCCAGTTTGGTATTTTCTTGAGCATTTTCAATTTTTTCTTTTTCTAGCTTTTCCAGATGCATGCCCAAGTCGTTAATCTCCTCTTTCTCTATTTTATTTATGTAGGCATTCGAAGATGTGAAACTTCCCCTAAGAATTGCTTTTGCAGTATCCCATAAGATTTGGTATATTGTCTCGTTATTGTCCTTCTCTTGAATGACGTTGGTGATTGTTTCTATGATTTTATCTTTAACCTATTTCTTCTTTAGGGTTAGATTATTTAGTTTCCAATTGGTTTTTGGTTTATCTTTCCACGGTCTTTTATTACACATAATTTTTATTGCATTATGATCTGAGAAGGGTGTATTGATTACCTCTGCTTGTCTGCACTGGATTGTGAGATTTTTATGTCCTAGTACGTGGTCAATTTTTGTAAATGTTCCATGTACTACCGAGAAAAAGGTATATTCCTTTCTATCCACATTCAATTTTCTCCAAAGATCTATCATGTCTACCTTATCTAGAGTTTTATTTACCTCCTTAACCTCTTTCCTGTATATTTTGAGGTTAGATTCATAACATTTCGAAAGGGGGAATTTAAGGTCCCCTGGTGGTACAGTTTTGCTCTCAATTTCTTCCTTCCACTCCCCCAACCTCTCCTCTAAGAATCTGGATGCTATACCACTTGAGCATACATGTTTAGTAATGATATTGCTACATTGTCTATTGTGCCTTTTAACAGGATATATTTTCCATCCTTATCCCTTTTGATTAGGTCTTTTTCTGCTTTTGCTTTGTCTGAGATTAGGATTGCTACTCCTGCCTTTCTTACATCAGCAGAAGCATAATATATTCTGCTCCATCCTTTGACCTTTATCCTATATGTATCCCCCTGTTTCAAATGTGTTTCTTGTGAGGAGTATATTATTGGATTATGGCTTTTAATCCATTCTACTATCTGTCTCCGTTTTATGGGAGAATTCATTCCATTCACATTCACAGTTATGATTACAATCTGTGTATTTCCCTCCATCCTCCTTCCCACCATTTGTGCTTTTAGCTCTCCTGCCTCCCTTCCCCTCCTCCATAGTATTCGCTTTTCACCACCTCCTCCTGCAGCCTTCTCCTCCTTCTTTTAGCCTCCTGCCCTTTTACACCCCTTTACTTTTATTACTTCTTCCCTCCCTTTTGGCTTCCCTCCCCTTTCTTCCCCCTTCCCCTCCTACTGCCTATAGAGCTAGTTAGGATTATCTACTTAAGTTTATTGTTCCGTCCTTTAAACAAATCAGATGAGAGTGCCACTCAAACAATGCTCATCTCCCTCCCCTCTTTCCCTCTACTATAATTTTGTATCTCTTCTTATGATGTAATCTGCCATTTTCTGCTTCCTCCTTTTCACACCTCCTATTGCAATCCCTTCTCATACTTAAATCATATTTTTTTTCATGACATCATTTACTTTATACCCGTTCCCTCTATGTATATCCGTTTTATATTTCATATTAGCCGCATAATTCTTAATATTAACAGGTATCATCTTCCCTTGTAGTGAGGTAAACAGTTTGCCCTAATTGAGTAACAAGTTGTTTCCCCCCCACCTGTTTACCTTTTCATGATTCTCTTTAGACTTGCATTTGAAGATAGAATTGTCTGTTAAGTTCTGGCATTTTGGTCAGGAAGCTCTGGAAATCCCTTACTTCTCCTTGCCTGAAATGTTATGCTGAATTTTGCTGAGTAGTTGATCCTTGGTTATAGTCACAACTCCTTTGTCTTATGGAATATTGGGTTCCAACTCTTTCAGTCTTTTGATGTAGAAGCTGCAAGGTCCTGTGTAATCCTGAGTGTATCTCTTTTACATTTGAATTGTTTCTTTCTGGTTACTTGTAACATTTTGTCCTTCACTTGATAGCTCTGGAATTTGGCAGCGATATTTCTTGGGGTTTTGAGTTTGGGATCCCTTTCAGGAGAAGAAAGGTGGATACTTTCAACGACTATTTTGCACTCTGAATCTAGCAATTCTGGGTAGTTTTCCTTGATGATTTCTTGGAAGATATTATCCAGGCTCTTTTCACAATCATGGGTTTCTGACAGGCAGGCCAATAATTCTTGTTTTCTCTCCCGGATCTATTTTCCAGGTCAGTTGTTTTTCCAATTAAATATTTTACATTTTCTTCTATCTTTTCACTCTTTAGATATTGTTTGACTGATTCTTGCTGACTCTTTGAGTCATTAGTTTCTACTTGTCCAATTATAATCTTTACCATATTGTTTTCTTTCGTTAACGTTTGCATCTCCTTTTCCATCTGCCCCATTTTTCCTCTATGGAGCTATTTTCTCCAGTTAATTTTTGAACTTCCTTTTCCATTTGTTCAATTTTCCTTTTCAAAGAGATGTTCTCGTCAGTGAATTCTTCCTTCATAATTTTAAAATCATTGGCCAGTTTTGTTCTATTTCCTTCTTCTGCTGTTCCAGGAGAGCTGCTTGTGCTTGAGAGCAGTTCACAGGCCCATCTGAGGTTTCAGCTTCAAATGGACGTTATTCCTCCCTGGGCCACTAGTCTGAGAGATATCTGTTAGGTTATAATCTGCCTAGCAATAGGTTTCTTGTTTGGGCCCCTGTCAAAATGTTATTCCCCTTTGGTTTGTGAAATATCTGATAAATTGTTAATAGTCATTTCTTGTTTAGTTCATTTGTATGGTAACCACTTTTGCCCTCCCCGCAATGTTAGCCCCACATTGCCAGGTAACCACTTTCTGCTGAGTCTCCCCACTTTCCTGATTGGCTGCCTCTCCTGACACCTGTTTTTTGTTAGTGTCCTTTACCTAGCAGTACCCTGGCAACCACCTTCTCTTTGGGGGCTCTTGCGTAACAACAAGCTCCCCTCTTGCTCTGTCAGAACTCTGTTTGTTTCGGAAACTGCAAGGCTGTACCGAGTAGTGCTGAAATGCTGAAAATGCGCTCACCCATCTCAGTTCGAGGCTATTTCCTCTGGATCTCTACATGAGGCAGCCTCCTACCTGGCTAATAAATGACGCTCTCGAAATTCTCAATTAATTTTGCCTGTGACTTATTAATTCGGCCCATTTCAAGCTCTGACTTCTTTGGTGCTTGTGTTTTGTTCCTTATCCCTGTAGAAAGGGTCTATGGTTCTTCCAGTCCTCTGCTTTTTCTTGTTCATGACGTTGATTGAGTGTTGTGGCTTCTGGTTCTTTCAGTCAGAAGCCATAGAACTTTTTGCTGAGCTGATGTGTGAAAAAGCTGAAAGCAGGTTTTTGTTTTGTGCTTCCCTTATCAGCCCTGGGATTAGCTTTTTAAGTGTGGGGGAGGAGTGGTCTTGTCACAGGAGATCTCCTAAGCTGAACTGAGGCAAAGGTAAGCTCAGGGGCTGGTTATCCCAGCTGCCCTATTGTCTTTCTGATTCCCCTGGAGTTCTGAGGCAAGCCAAGATGATAATGCGTGTTCCCACCTCTCCTGGGGCTCCCCTTCTGGCGCTGAGGCTTGCCTGGGTCCTAGTGCAAGTTTTCTCCCCCCGGGTCCTCTGTGCTTCCAGTTTGCCTCCTCCACAGTAGGATGAATACCTTTTAGCTATTTTCCTAGCCTCTGGTGTTATGAGACTATTATTGGCCCCTTTGCTGTTTTCACTGATTCGGGATTTTTCTAGGGAAATATTTTATGGTTCTTTCCCGATCATCAAGGTGGGAGGAGAGAGCATTTACTGATCACTCTGCCATCCTGGCTCCCAGAAGTTCAAGTAGGCAACTTACAGAAGTTTGATCTTCGGGCTGAAGGTCTCAGAAACTGCTGCACTGATATCTGGCTCTCGGCGGCTCTCACTGGCTCAGTTCGGCTTGTCTCCTGCCCTCAGTGCTGCTCCACCGGTTCCGCCTGCCACTCTCAGGTTTCTTGGGTCCCTTCTGCTCCGCTGCACTGGCCACGTTGCGCTGTGCACTTTGAGTTCACCCCCGTGGAACAGATCATTCCCGTGGACCTTCCAGTCTAACCTGAGCTCCGAATCCTTCACAGTCTGTCTCTCACTGGATTCTGCACCTCCAAAATTTGGCCAGGTTCTCCTTTGAGAGGCATCCGGGGAGTTTTTCCGAGAGCTTAGGTGAGTCATTGCTCTCACCCTGCCAGCCACATGGTTTTTATATGTCTATTATATCCCCATCTTACAGACCAGAAAGCACATCGGAAGTAGGACTTGAACTCAGGGCTTCATCCACTGCTCAACTTCCAGGGCAGGTTTACAATGCAGGGGGCCACTTGCTCATACAAAAGCTGACTGAAATTTTCCAGGTTATATGACAAGGGGAGGTTATTCCCCGGGAGTTCAATGATGCCTCCATTGTTCATCTCTATAAGGGTAAAGGGAATAAATTGTCCTACCACAATCATAAGCAGGTCTCACTGTCACTGCTGGCAAAATTCTGGCTAGAGTCCTCCTTAATAGACTGATCCTTCACCTGGAATATGGTCATATACCGAGAGCCTCAGAAAGGGCTGAGCAACAATCTATATGGTGTTTACTGCCTGACAACTCCAGGAGAAATGCCAGGAACATAACAGAGGTCTGTATACAACATTTGTAGAACTGACCAAGGCCTTTAAATCTGTTAGTCATGAGGGTTAACAGAAAATTGGGTCAAAATTTGGTTGCCTAGAGAAGGTCATCAATATTGTACATCAGTTTCATGATGGCATGCTTGCCTAGGTTCTGGATAATGGACCACTCTCTCATGCCTTCCTGGTCACCAATGGAGTGAAACAGTGCTGTGCCCTTGTTCCCATGCTTTTTACCGATGTTTTTAGTCATGTTGACAAATGCTTTCAATGAGGATGAACATGACATCAAAGCCAACTACTACCATACTTACGGCAAATTCTTCAATTTGAGAAGGCTACAAGCCAAGATCAAAGTGGAGGGAGTGTTGGAGCACGACTTTCTGTTTGCAAATGATTGTGCACTCAATGCAGCCTCTGAAGCTGAGATACAACAAGGTATGGATCAATTCTCTGATATCTGTGCTAATTTTGGCCTAATAATTAACAATAACAAAATACAAGGTACTCCATCAGCCACCACCACACCATCCATAGATGGAACCATCAGTTAAAACAAGTGGAGAAGTTTTGAATGCTGTGGATAAGTTCACTCACCTTGGTAATGTACTTTCCAGGGATGTACACATTGACAATGAGGTTGATGTATGCATTTCCAGAGTTAACTCAGTATTTTGGAGGCTCCGAAGAAAAGTTTGGAAGAGAAGATGTATTAGACTGATTACCAAACTGAAGGTCTACAGAGCCGTTGTGCTGACCACATTGCTATATGCTTGTGAAACATGGACGATCTACCAGCACCATGACAGGAAAGTGAATCATTTTCATTTGAACAGTATTAGGGAAATTCTGAGGATCACTTGGCAGGAAAAGGTACCAGACACTGAAGTATAACTCTGGTTGAACTGCCAAATATTGAAACTGTGCTTCAGAGAGCACATCTCCAATGAGCTGGCCGCTCAAATGCAAAATCTACACTTGCCAAAAAGATTACTTTATGGAGAACTCACATGAGACAGGCAATCACATCGTAGCCAGAACAAATTATACAAGGACACTCTCAATTCCTCTCTCAAGAACTTTGGATTTGACTGTGCAACATGTGAGATACTGTGGCACAGGACCCCTCTGCATGGTGTGCCTACCTCAGAAAGGGTGCTGTGTTCTTTGAGCAAAGCAGAATTAAGAGAACACAAAGGAAACACAGAATGCATAAATTTGGTGTACCCACCCCAAAGATTCACACGGACTATCTGTGTCCAACCTGTGTTTGGGCATTCCAAGCTAGTATTGGCCTCATCAACCACAGTCGAACACACTGAAATTTCACTTTATCATGCTGATGTCATTTTATTCCTCTTTTAAAGAGGATAGAAAAAAACCAACCCACCAACCAGGGCAGACACCTTCAATACAATCTTGGGTTATCTTGGGCAAGTTGCCTCAGTTTCCTCACCTGTCACACCACGGGATTCTGGCGTCTCAGAATTGTCCCCAAGATCTAGCTCTGGGATCCTATGAAATCTAAGTCCCTTCCCCCACGGTGCGGGCAGATAGTAGGTGCTTTAATACACACTTGTGGGGTGGAGCCAAGATGGCAAAGTAGAAAGACTCACATATGCTAACTCCAAACCCACAGTCCATGGATTTCCTCTAAAAAGAATTCCCCAAAAATTCTAGAACAGTGGAAGCCACGTAGCAACACAGTGAAAGAGATTTCTGTTCCAGAGAGCCCTGAAAAACCGATCCCAAAGGTCCATCGTGCACCAGACAGGAGCGAAATCCTGCCCTGCCCTGGCCGCGCGGCACTGAGAGAAGCGAGCAGATCCGAGCAGGCTTCAGGGACTGAATCTCCAGTGGCCGCGAACGTCCCTCCACCCACAGACACACAGGTCAGTGAGAGAGACGTCTGGACAGGCTGAGAGGGGAGCGGGGTATCTCCATGACTTGGGTGCCCTCGGGAGGCAGCAGCAGAGGCAGAGGACGGCCAGAGGCTCTCTGAGCAGGCAGGAGATCAGCAGGAGATCCATTACAGAAGGTCTCTGTAGAAATCCTCTGAGGGAACTGAGCCTGGGAGGCAGCCCTGCTCCAACCTGAGAACCTGATTTAATCTTTCCCTGAATAGCAGCCAGCAAGGTGCCAAAAGCCCTGAGGCTGAGGAGCAGCATTTGAATCTCAGACCACAAGCGCTACCTGGGCAAATCTAGGTGGGGGTGGACAGGACTCTCAGAAGTCAAGTAACTGGCTGGGAAAATGCCCGGAAAAGGGAAAAAAATAAGACAATAGAAGGTTATATTCTTGGTGGCCAAATGATTCCAACGTTCCTATCTGACGAGGAAGAAAACTGCTTACCAACAGGTAAAGACATAAGAGTCAAGGCCTCTGAATCCCAAACATCTGAAATAGATATCCAATGGGCTCAGGCCATGGAAGAGCTCAAAAAGAATTTTGAAAATTAAGTTAGACAGGTGGAGGAAAAACTCGGAAAAGAAATGAGAGAGATGCAAGAAAAGCATGAAAAACGGGTGAATATCTTAATAAAGGAGACCCAAAAAAATGCTGAAGAAAATAACACCTTGAAAAATAGGCGAATTCAATTGGCAAAACAGATACAAAAAGCCAATGAGGAGAAGAATGCTTTCAGAAGCAGAACTAGCCAAGTGGAAAAAGAGGTGCAAAGCTCACTGAAGAAAATAGCTCTCTCAAAATTAGAATGGAACAGATGGAGGCTAATGACTTTCTGAGAAACCAAGAAATCACAAAACAAAACCAAAAGAATGAAAACATGGAAGATAATGTGAAATATTTCATTGGAAAAACAACTGACCTGAAAAATAGATCCAGGGGAGACAATTTAAAAATTATGGGAATACCTGAAAGCCATGATCAAAAAAAGAGCCAAAACACCATGTTTCATGAAATTATCAAGGAAAACTGCCCTGATATCCGAGAACCAGAGGGCAAAATAAGTGTTCAAGGAATCCACCCATCACTGCCTGAAAGAGTTCCAAAAAGAGAAACTCCTAGGAACATTGTGGCCAAATTCCAGAGTTCTCAGGTCAAGGAAAAAATACTGCAAGCATCTAGAAAGAAACTCTTCCAGTATTGTGGAAATACAATCAGGATAACACAAGATCTAGCAGCTTTTACCGTAAGGGATCAAAGGGTGTGGAATAAGATATTCCAGAAGTCAAAGGAACTAGGTCTCTAACCAAGAATTACCTACCCAACAAAACTGAGTATAATAATTCAGGGGAAAAAATAGTCTTTCAATGAAATAGAGGACTTTCAAGCATTCTTGATGAAAAGACCAGAGCTGAAAAGAAAATTTGACTTTCAAACACAAGAATGAGAAGGATGAAAAAGTAAAGAGCAAAGAGAAGTCATAAGGGACTTACCAAAATTGAACTGTTTCCATTCGTACATGGAAAGACAATATTTGTAACTCCTGAAATTTTTCAGTATCTGGGTACTCGATGGGATTACACACACACATACACACACACGCACACACACACACATACACACATCCACGCACACACAGAGACAGAGAGCACAGAGTGAATTGAATAGGATGGAATCAAATCTTAAAAGAAATCAAGGTAAATGGTAAGAGAGAAATGTAGTGGGAAGTGAGGGTGAAATGGAATAGTGTAAATTATCTCTCATAGAAGAGGCAAGCAGGAGATTTCTTAGTGTAGGGAAAAAGAGGAGAGCTGAGAAAAAAAAAACATGAAGTTTACTGTCGTCACATTCGACTAAAGGAAGGAATAAAATGCACACTCATTTTGGTATGAAAACCTATCTTACAATACAGGAAAGTGGGGGAGGAAATAAGCAGGGTGGGGGGATGATGGAAGGGAGGGCAATGGGAGGAGGGAGCAATTTGAAATCAACACGCGGCGAGGGACAGGATCAAAAGAGAGAATAGCAACAATGGGACAAGGATAGGATGGAGGGAAATATAGTCAATCTTACACAACACGACTCTTATGGAAGTCACTTGCAAAACTACACAGATATGACTTATATTGAATTGCCTGCCTTCCTAAAACGAATGGGTGGGGAGGGAGGGATGAGGAAAAGTTGGAACTCAAAGTTTTAGGAACAACTGTTAAATATTGTTCTTGCTAATAGGAAATAAGAAGTACAGGTAATGGGAAATTTTGTCCTACAGGACAAAAGAGAAGATGGGGACAAGAGAAGGAAGGGATTATAGAAGAGAGGGCAGATTGGTGATAGGGGTAATTAGAATGCTCAGTGTACTGGAGTGAAGGAGGGGATAAATGGGGAGAAAATTTTGGAATCCACAATCTTGTGAAAATGAATGTAGAAAGTTAAATAAATAAATTTATATTAAAAAATACACACTTGTTCACTTCCTCCTTTTCTGCCTTCTTTCTTTCCTCTGTGCCTCAGTTTCCTCATCTATTTAACTAGGGAGCTTTGGACCCCTTTGTCCTCGGGACCCTTCTCTGAGTCCCGGTGTCCCAGAACTGTGGGGCTGAAACCTCCCCAGGAGCAGAATGAAGGTGAAAGTTCAGGACCTACGGAAAATTCCTCTTACCTGTCCAACGAGAAAAATGCCCCTGGAGAACACAGTCTCTGCGTTCCACCTCAGTCTCAGAAAGGAGGAAAATTCCGACCTGAGGGCTTTAGAGCTTTGTCTCTGCAGCAGGGAATCGAGAATTGGAAGGCTCACTCCAAAATCTACCTCCATCCTCTCTTCTGAATACAAATCCCAATCTCCAATGACCCAATCTAATAACTGTAAGGCTTGATCCAGTGGACTAGGAAGCTCCCAGATGAGGAAATTCCACCAGGGCAGTTAAGCACATTTGCTGAAAATTACTTTCTTAGAACAGTTTCTTAATATGACGTCCCTCCATTAGGTAGATATTGTTCAAACGTTTTTTCTCCTAGTAGATTGTGAGATCTTCAAGGGTGGTATTTGACTTTTTGCTTTGCTTTCATTCCCGAAAACTTAACTCACTTCCTGAGAACACAATATACAATATATTGACTGGCTGGCTCCAAAGAAGGAAGAAATTTATTGAGCACTTGTTGTATACCAGAGGGGCAGCTAGATGGTGCAGCAGAGTAGGAGTCAGGAGGACCTGAATTCAAATATCACCTCAGACACTTGATACTCACTAGCTGTGTGTCCTTGTCCAAGTCACTTAACCTCAATTGCCTCATCCTGGGTCATCTCCAGTCATTATGATGAATATCTGGTCACCAGATTCATATGACTCTGGAGGAAAAGTGAGGCTAGTGACCTGCACAACCCTCTCTCACTCAAAACAAAATCAAGTGCAAGTCATGTTATCATTTCTGTGATTGCATGGTCTTCTTCGGTAATGAAGAACAAACACACACTGTATATCAGGCACTGTGGTAAGCTTTGCAATATTCTATTTTTACAACAACCTTGAGAAATAGGTGCAATTATTAGCTCCATTTTGCAATTGATGTTGTGCTAGACAGAGGCTAAATGACTTGTCCTGTGTCACACAGCTCTAAAACGCATGAGATTGGATGTGAATGTGCTTTTCCTGGCCCTAGCACCAGCACTCTATGAAATTAAGCATAATAGCTAGCTACATCAAAGGTTATAGAATAAGGTGCAGGATAGACCTTTGAGGGATTCTAATATTTAAGATACAATTGATGATGAAAGCTGAAAAGATACAGAAACCCCAAGACTGGAATTTTCTGTGTGTGCTGTCTGGAAAAAATACATAGACACAAGCGTTCTTGAGGTCAAGGTGGTAAAGATTTATTGCTCTTTTCAGCTGGCAAGAATTCTTAGGTAACCTATGATTTGAAAGGGGCATAGGTAAAGTTTATATTGGATATTCTATAGGAAAACATGTTCCAAATATGCTAATTAGGTGATTAAGAGCGCGATTAGAGCTGGTTAAGGAGTACTTAGTTCTTAAAGGAACATGCAATTTTAGTATCTACTGTGTTGGTGTTTTACCCAGAGTTCATCAGAGGGTGGGCACTCTGTGGAGGCGTGGTTTTAAGGCTGAACTCTCTACTAAGTCAACTAACCAATGTCTTGTTAGACAACATAAATATAAGGGAGTATACATACATCTAAGTCCAGAATACATATAATTGGTCAGTGAATAGTAGATATCTTTATGACCCAGTACACAGCCAGTTCAGCCAATACAGAACTGATTCAAATTAATAAATTCTATTGGTGCAGCTGGCTGCTATTTCTGGAAGAGACCTCCAGGACAAGTTTTCCTTGGTCTGGGGAGAAACTACCTGGAATAGTGTTTTGAGAATAGGGAGAAATGTGATTTTTAGAGAGAAAGGTGATTTTAGAATTGGGGTCCAACACAGGCACTCAAACAACCAATCACTGAGAAGGAACAGACAGACAAGTAAAAGATGAAACAGGAGAGATCAGTGCTACTTAAATCTAGAGCAAAGAGAACATACTATACTATACTATTAAAGGCTGTAGAGACGTCAAGAAGGATGAAGATTAATAAAAGCTCAGAAAATTTTTCCATTAAGACATCAACAATAACTTTGGAGAAAGGCATTTCAGTTAAATCATTGAGCTGAAAGCCCGAGGATTGAGTTTAGAAGAGAATAAGTGGAAAGAAAATGGAGGAACAGATTTCAATTTAATTGAATGAATGATGACTTTTTCAAAGAATTTGAGCTTGAAAGGAAGAGAACTCTAGAGTTGTAGAGAGCTAGTTTGTTTCTACCTATTATGAGTTTTTGTTGGTGGTGATTTGGTATTTAAGGAGAGGAAAATACGGTCATGTTTGTAGTCAGCAGGGAAATAGCTAGTAGACATGGTAATGTTGGATAATAGAGAAGGATAATAGGTTAAAAGAATAATTTATCAATCTGCTGAAAATAACTAGATGAAATGGTATCAGAGGTACATATAGAGTAAGGCTTTTTGCCTTAGTAAGAAGTGGCCAAGAAAGACCATCTCTTGATATGAATTAACAATGAAGGACGAGAGATTGGGGGAGTACCTCTGCATTATTTGAGATGAAGAGGGGAAGGAACTCTCAACAAATGGATTTCTTTTCTCTTCAGTATAACTTCTTAAATGAGAGAGTGGGGAGAGAGGATGCCTTTGGAAATTTGAAGAAGTGTGGAAAAATTTCGAAAAACTGCTATTATGAGTAAGATAATCAGTTAGGGTGACATAAAAAAGATTGTCTTACTGCAGCAACGATCAAGCTGAGATTGTATGACATCAATGTATAGTTGATGTAATCAACCCTATTTCATAATTTTCTCTAGTTTCATTCATCATTCACATTATTTAGTATGAGTATTCATTCATTCACATTCACGTGAAGGAAAATGGACAGCAGACGGTAAAAGACATCTAGAAGCTTGATCTTAGCAAGACACGATCAGAAAACAGATAAGGGAGTAAGAAACTCAAATGTGCAAGGTAGTGTAGAGTTGAATTTATGCACCAAGAGATTAAGATAGAAAAAAGAAGACTATACTCAACAGAGTGTTGATGGCCAGGAAAAGAACTGAGGGGTGGAGGTATTGGAGAAAACAATGAAGATGAAGGACATGGTTAGGAGTTGTAAAGAAAAAGAAATAATGGAAGGAGAAAAGAGTATAATCAGATAAAGGATTCATAAACATGGAGGTGGAACACTTGTGAGTGATAGCATGATCAAGGGTATACTAGGCACTGAACTCATTGAGGAGAAAAGGAGAACGCCTTTGGAGTCTACAAATAATAGCCATCTTATATATGTATGTGTATGTATATACATACATATGTATGTGTATGTATATACATATATATGCATGTGTATGTATATACATGTATATATATACATATGTTTGTATACGTGCATATGTGCGTACATATATATATATATATATATATATATATATATATATATATATTCATTCGTTCATTTATTTATAATGTGAACCTTGAAGGAGGAGCTATTACTCAGTGAAGGCAGAGGGGGAGAGTTTGGAGATGTAATTGGGAAAGAAGGAATATTCCAAATCTTTAACCCTGCCTATTGAAGATATTCTCTAGCAATTGCCAAACTCCTTCTAGCTGTCTAGTTAGCTTCCTCATATCCTTTTTGTGTGAGAAGCAGTTTCAGACACTCACTTTTCCCAACATCCAGAGCAGCTCCTCAATTAACATCCAGACTGCTTTGGATTCCCCATAGGGATGAAACTTAATTTCTTTGTGAATTCCTGTGTGAACAATGAATTTCAGGCAGAATTAAGAGTTACAGTCCTTTGGGACACATATCAATAAAGAGCCTTGTACTCTGTTCCATCCACTATCTTCTGGGGAGCACTATTTGCTCACTCTAGGAAGTTTAAAGTGCTCCACAATACTTAACCAATTAGACCAGCTGTTTAACATTTCAACAACATATTCTAGTCAATCTGGTAAGATTGTTATAAGTTTATATTTCACTGGATAATTTGAACAAAATATTTCATGCCAGTTAATCAGGAGGAAAGCTGAAGTGACATCCTTTAGTTTATTTTTGGTCAAAACTCATTTATTAAGCATTGTGGTCAGGATACAAGTACTGGGGATACAAAGAAAGACATGAAAAAATCATCTCTTTCCGCAGAGAGTTCACATTCTAATGGAGATAATATGTATATAACTAGGTATGTACAAGATATATACAGTAAAAAATTGGATTATTTAAATGATTTTTTAAAAAATAACATTAATGAAATGATGAATTCTGAGTCCTTGGGCAAAATCTACACAAAAATCTCGTTAACTTGCTTTAATCAAATGATTACCAGTTTAGAATTGGAAAGGACTTTAGAAATCACCTTGCCCAACTTCCTCATTTTGCAGTTACAGAATTTTACATAGCGAGAGGGTGAAGGATTTACCCAAAGTCACTCAGGCAATAAATGAAAGAATCAGAATTCGAACGCAGGTCCTCCAGTTGCAATCCAGCACTTTTCTCAGACTTGATTGTTCATGATTGATTAATCAGATCAATCAAACAGCATGTTAATGAACAGTTTAATAACAATTTACTTAGCAAAAATATCCATCCTGATTTTTGGCAATTATATTGATGGGTGAAGGTCTGACATTTGTGAAGAATTGGAAACAAATTTCTTGCTACTTTTATTATTTCCATGGTGCAGTGGATGGATTGATGAGCCAGAAATAAGGATGACTGACTCATCTTCCTGAGTTTAAATGTAGTCTCAAGCACTTACAAGCTTTTTGACCCTGTGTGGTGATAGGCAAAGTGGGATCTTTTGCTGTTGTTCTTTTTTTCCTTTTTTTTAGTATAATCAAATGCCACTAATTGAATCTTGCCATAATCAACGAAGAATCTTTATTAGGAATAAAGTACAAAATCAAGAGTTTCTTTTACAAGAAATAGTATATATATATATATATATATATATATATATATATATATTTGTATTGGTAACGTGATTAAAGATCTTCCCCCTCCCCGCCCCATTAATGGACCTGCCTATTAAGGAGAGTTTGATTAGGGAAGATCTATAGGAAGACCAACACCTTTTCTTAATGAGGCACTGGTTTTCAAGGGATGGGATGCCCTCTGCTCTAAAAAAGGTATAAATATTCTGAGGGTGAGGTTTTATTTTGGAGATTACTGATTGGAAGTGTTTGTTTGGCCAGACAAGGATTCTGAAAAACTGCTAAGGAACTCCCTGCCACCCCCACCCCACACCAGGTTGAGAATTCGGATGTCTGTTCTTTCCCTCTCTTGTAACTATTGTCAGACATTTGGACCTGTCTGTTGAATTGTGATGTATGTACTGATTATGGTCAGGCAGAGGAAGCCATTTATTGATCTTTGATTTCTCTTTAATTTCTTTGAAGTTCAGGATACTGATTCCTCTGAGCTAGGTGAATGATACATGTTATTGATTACAGGAATGATGAATATGCATCATTAAAGTGATTGTTATGCCCTCAAATGTTATTTTTCCTTTTATAAATGCAGATCTAAGACTCTGTTATAGCAGGCCCTCCCTGTGTATGTTGGCGTGGTTACTGACAGACCCTGGGTAAGTCACTTACAGCTGTTTACCTCAGTTCTTTATCTGTAAAATAAGCCATAGAAGGCAATGACAAACATATTGGCCAGTTCCAGTAAAAAATAAATTTATAAATAAATGTTTGTAACGCAAATTAATTATTAGTTGTGCAATTTATGTTACATATTCTTTCTATAAATTCAGTTAGGACTCTAAGAGAAAGTGCAGGCTTAAAAATAGATCTAAGAAAAGTTTAGACAAATTTAGATTTAGATAAAGAATTAATTTGTAATCAATTTATCAGTTTTGAATACTCTAGCCTTTGAAACATTCACCATTAACTTCTTGATGCCTCTCTGTGAAACAGGTCATCAGACAGTACAGAAGAAGCAATTCTTACATTGTTAGGAATACTCAGAGTTCATCTCCTATCTTTTAGTGCCACAGATCCCTCAAAATATTATTTTTGCCACTGTGGCAGACAGAAAGATATGAAGGCTAAGGAACTTATCTTACTCACAAGCGTATTTCTTAAGTTTTGAAATGAAGTTTCGAAGTGAAGTTTTGAAACGAAGTTTCGAAGTGAAGTTTTGAAATGAAGGAGAAATAATTCCCCAGAACTGATCCTTCCACCCTAAATAATCTTTTACGTATTTTGTATACTCCTAAATATAAACATAATGTCTCCAGCAGTCGATTGTATGCTCTTTGATTATGAAACTATAATACTTGGTTTGGTTTGAGATGTCTATTGAACTTGGTACCAATTTCAAATGTTAAGTAGTAATGGGTGAAACGGAAATTGAAAGCTGAAAACTTAGTTCTGGATCCCCAGATATAAATCTGGGGATCATTTGCTTGGAGATGGAGTTGAACGCATGGCACTTGGGATCATCAAGAGAAATGACAGCAAAAGTAGTGGTCCCAGGGCATTGGTTCAGAGTATGCCTATATTTTGAGCTCTTAAAAATGGATGATAATCTCAAAAAGGGAATGTAGGAGTGACAAGACAGATGGTATGGAAAGCAATAGGGAGCAGTAGCATGCATAAAGGGAATCCAAGGACCAGAGAGTGGTCACTTGTGTAAAAGGCTATGGAGAAGATAAAGATTGACGCGAAAATGTCAAAATATCTCTGGTGACTTTGGAGAAAATCATTTCAGTTCAGTGAGGTCAGGCTTCAGACTACATAGAATGGCAAAGTATGGGAGAGAAGAAGTAGAGGAAGTATATCTAAATTTCTCCCTGCCTCTCCTCCAACACTGAAAATCTTGACTGTAAAAAGGAAGACAGATTCAAGCAATGGTTGGATCAATTAAGGATGATGATCATGAGCATGAGCATGATCATGATGATCACGAGCATGATCATGATCATCATTATGATGGTGCTTGTGAAAACACTGGCAAGAGAAATTATAATTATAAGATTTTGCAGTAGTCCAGGGAAGAATTATTAACTGCATGAATCATGGTGATAGCTATGTGGGTAGAAAGAAAGGAAACAATGTGTGAAATAGAGTTTAGATAGAATTCATAAGACATCGAGCGATAAGAAATGTGATGTAATGGAAAGGAAACAAAAAGCAAACAATTTAGTGGGGATGACTAACATAATATTATTAGCTCCTTTTGATTTCTGTTTTCATCATCATTCTTTTTTTCATTGCTGGCGTTACTAAAATTCAACACAGATTTTGTTTCTCTGTAATAATTATCGTAAAATAATTTATAGGAACTGTATCAAGCAAGATTCAGGGTGATAAGCAATATATATGTGTATATACATATACATATATATGTATATATATATATATATATATATGTGAGAAAATATGTTTGAATTTACATGTCCAAGGAGAAGACAAGAGAAAGAAATACAGAGAGAAAGACAAAGAGACAGAGACAGAGACAGAGAGACAGTGAGAGACAGAGAGAGAAAAAGAGAGACAGAGCAACTCTAAAAAAGTGGTAAGAATAGTACCTACAGAAAGCATCTGTCAAAAAAAAGAATTTATTATATACTGAGGGTAATGCAGCATTATATATTGGAGGAACTCAAAGGCTTGGATTTATAGTCAATGTATGCGGACATTTTTTAGGTGAACAATCATGGAAAAGTTATAAACTCTGTGAACCTTTTTGATCAATAGTAAAATAGACATAATAATCTTTACCTTATCTATCCCACTGCATTTTACTGAAACAAAAACTTGACAAGTAAAAAAGATAAAGTATTGCTATCCTAATGTGAGCAATTATTGTTAGATATGATGATGGTGGCAGTGATTAAGAATGCAATAAGGAAAGAAGAACCTGAAATTCAGTTTCTTTTTTTCCTCCTTTTATTTTCTGGGCTTCAAGATGGAATGAATGGCTGAGATTAATTTTACCGAGGTGACTGAGTTCATTCTCTTGGGCATCACTGACAAGCAGGAGCTGAAGATACCCCTCTTCATGATGTTCTTGTTCATCTATGTGTTCACAATGGTGGGCAATCTGGGTCTCATCATAGTCATCAGAATGGACTCACGACTAAAAACTCCAATGTATTTCTTCCTAAGTCACCTTGCTTTTGTGGATTTTTGTTATTCTTCATCCATTACTCCCAAAATGTTGGGAAATTTTTTGTATGAAAAAAATACTATTTCTTTCAATGCATGTGCGGCCCAACTAGGTTGCTTTCTTGCCTTCATGACGGCAGAATGCTTGTTGCTAGCTTCCATGGCCTATGATCGCTATGTAGCCATTTGCAACCCTTTGTTTTATATGGTTCTGATGTCTCCTAAAATCTGTATTCAGCTTTTAACTGTACCTTATATCTACAGTTTTCTGGTGGCATTATTCCATGTTATCCTTACATTCCGCCTCTCCTATTGTGGTTCTAACATTATCAACCATTTCTATTGTGATGACATGCCTCTCCTGAGACTGTCCTGCTCTGATACCCACTCCAAACAAATATGGATTTTTGCATGTGCAGGAATCATGTTTATCTCTTCTCTTTTGGTTGTTTTTGTCTCCTACATATATATTATCTCTGCGATTTTAAAGATGCGTTCAGTTGAAGGGAGGTACAAAGCTTTCTCCACCTGTGGATCACACATGGTGGCTGTCACCATTTTCTATGGGACCCTGATATTTATGTACTTACAGCCCAGCTCAAATCATTCCCTTGATACAGATAAGATGGCCTCGGTCTTCTATACAGTGATCATTCCCATGTTAAATCCCTTGATTTATAGTTTAAGAAACAAAGAAGTGAAAGATGCTGTGAAGAGGGTCTTAAGCAACAACAATCATGGTCTTATTGTAACAAAATTAAAAAAATAATTAGGAAATAATTATTTTTTCTTATTTTCTTCTTGCTTTGAATATTATAACAGGATATGAAAGTAAATCAGCTTTGCTGAGGGAAAATACTAACAAAAAGAAGAGGCAGTCAGAAAGGATGGACATAAGTGTTTCACTGGGATTTTGGGTGGAGTTAGGTTCCTGAAAGTCTCCATGTGCTCATTTGTGGGAAATCTTGGGTAGAAATGTCCTTCACTCTACATTTCTGAATGTGACTACTAATCTAATTTGTCTCCATGGAAGTAAGCTTGTCCTCATGCTTAACCACAAATTTGGGTTGGGATTGGGTATGGAGAATGAAGATATGCTTCTCCACTTGAGAAAATTCTCAATAAAAGTAGAATGGAGCTTATAGGAGACCAAAAGCATGTACAATTTATGGTTTCTTGTTGAAATGGATGGATTATCTACAACTTTTAAGCATTTGATCTTCCTTAATGCTGTGATAGTTGCTTGAGGTCTTGCAGGTGCTTGGAGAGAGCTGACCAAGTATTTGTTCTGGAGTTTTCCTTGAGCTTCCATAAAGATCCTTTGGAGAGCCTCATCTTTTTACCAACAGATTAGAAACATCTCCGAGGAAGTAGAATTGTACCTGGGGGTACAAAACCCACCACACTCACTTCCATGTCGTTTCTCAAAGAGAACTAAATTTTGGTATCCTGTAATAGCATCTTTCCTACCGAAAAAAAACAAACAAAAAACAACAACAAAAATAACAGCAACAAGAAAAAACAACTGTGGCTCCAGAACTGGACTGGAGAAAAGAGAACCGCCCTGATGGCTTAATATATCTATATCCATATCTATGTCATCTATGTCTATACCTGTCTGTTTCATTGTTGTGTTAGTCCTTCATTGCCAAAGAAGAATATGCCGTCAGAGAAATGATGACCTGACTTGCACTTGACTCATATACATATATACATACAAACATACATATACACAAATTTTTCCCTACTGAAGTCCCGGGTTTCTCAAGAAAAACTGGCTATACTGAAAAAAGGAAGCAAGGGAAAACTGGAAGAAGAGATTGTAAAACAGCACCTAAGTGTCCATTGTAGCACATCGTCTTTCCAATTGTCTCGGAAGTTCTTATGAAACTTTTTGACATACTCCATTTTCCTGCCTACTTCCTTCCCCCAACCTCAAGGTTTCAATAGAATTTTGATATTATTATAAAAAACATTACAGTTATTTCTTTCACATCACGACTTTCTCCATTGCACTTTTAATATATCATGGGTCCGAGTAACTAATTAAATGGGAATTTGGGGGAAGTTTTGGAGAAGTTGCAAATAAAAATGTTGAGAAACTCAGAAATATGTAAGATATATGTACAGTATTGCATAATTTAACATTTTTTTAAACCACAAATATACAAGGCCAAAAAATTTCACACTGATTTTCCATATCGCAGGGCCACCATGCCTTTGAACCCCAGAAAGTGGAAGGGATAACTATTTTTTTAAGTTCCATTTACACTATTAAAATCTTGCATTTTTTGCATTATAATAGTTTTGTTTTAATCATGACAGTCATTTACAAAAAATAGTATCTGGCGTTTCTAGAGTTCTTCATCATCTACAAAACGCTTCCTTCACAGCAACACAGCAAGAATGATACCACCATTCTACAAGGGAGAGAAGTTCCAAAGGCTCAGTGGCCAATCCAGAACTCCACATCTAGAAACAAGAAGAGCTGGGAATGAGATGCTGAGCATTTGGAGCTATAGCAAACTATAGGACATAGAATATTAGAGACAGGACCTTAGAGATCATCTAATCAAGGAATTATAAACCTTGAGTTCACCGTCCATGGATAGATTTTAGAGGTTTCTTAATTTTTTAACATATATTCAAAACATATTTCAACAAAAATTGGTTTTCTTTGTAAATTTATATATATTTTAAATTATGCCTTTAAAAACATTATTCAGAGATAGGGCACATGCAATTGACCAGACTTCCAAATGAGTCTGGGAAGTAAAAAATAAACAATCAAACAAGCAAAAAAAAATTAGGAAGGTCTTTTATAATTCAACCTCCTTATTTTGAAGAAGAGGAATCGGGACAAAGGGACTTTGTGTTTTTCCCAGCATCACATGAGTAAAAATTATGAAAACTAGAAGCCTCTTTCTCTTCCCACCACTACACCATAATTTTACATAATTCTCTTCAGTGATATAGAACGCTATATATCACAACCTATTTCCTGGTATGAACACATTAATTGCTACCTTATATTAAATTCCCAGGAGAAGGTCTCATTATATTCAAGAAATGCCAGATCATCGAAACTTATGAGGTCTTCAGAATATTAAAAGTCCCTATTCACATCCATTACTCTTTGTAATGAAAGGTTAGATTGAAGAGGTCTAAATTCATAGACCTAAGTAATAATCATGCTATTTTTCATGAAAAACAAAGTCTTAAGAAATGAAAAAAAGGGGTAGAGAATATTCTCTTGCTTTGAGAACCACTACACTATTACCGTATTAACCTTGCCTTGATTAACCTTTTAGGTCCAAGAATTATGAAGGAGTCTTTCTAAAAACACATTTGAAGAAGAAATCGCCAGATTATCCATGAAAATAGAAACTTGTAGCTTTAAGATTTATGATGGAATGTCAAGAACACTGCCTCTGGAGTCACATGATCTGTGTTGAACTATCACTCACTGCCTATGTTCGACTTTAGTCAATGCACTTAACATCAGTGGGCTTCAGTTTCTTTATATATGACCAGGAATTTTGTACTAGATGATTTCTGAAGCCCTTTTCAACTCTAGATCTATAATCCTATTTTCTTTAGGTGAGTTAAAAAAAGTCAAAATCCATGTTTTTCTAAGAACATATCTGTGTTTCATGTCATCTGATCCTGTATTCTAAGGGGCAAGTGCCATTGTTCCAACTACAATGTCCTCACTAATCTCAGTCTCAAAATTTATTTGTTTCATTTTCAAAGCATATGTCCCTGTTTCCCAATTCTACCACCACATGCCCTATTTGTTTGAATGACAAGATAAACAAAATGTTTTCCCCACAACAATTTTGTGAAATAGATATCACAAATATTATTATCCCTTTACACAGATGAGAAAATCAAGGCTCCAAGTAGATAAATAGCTTGCTTAATTCCACTAGTAATTTTTGAAGCCAGAACTTGAACCCAAGTCACCAGACACCAACATCAAGTGATCTTTCTGTTACACCAGACACTCTACTTAGTAAGTCTCAGAAGCGGATCTCTTGCAACAATACCTTTCTGTTGCCTGTGGAGAAATCATCGCAATTACATCTTCAGAGGAATAATGTAACATAGGAATAATGTCCCAAAAAAGTCAAGATAGTTCAGATAAATGCACTGAGGTTCCTTATAGTCTCATAACCATTGGTGTACATACTAGCTGGAAAGCCTCAGGTATGTTCAGCTCTATGAGATATTGTTGGACATAGAGCTAATATGTTATTTCTTTTCTTTTATTATTTTAACAAAGTTCATGTCACATGAAACAATTCCAACTTTTGGTGAGGTGATAATTCTTTTAAAGCATTTACAATATAGACCACAAATGGATTTTTTTAACATTAACCAACTGAGATACAAATAATAACTATGTATGCTAACTTCACAAGTCCTTGATATAATTGTCTCCACACTATTACTCTTGAGGCAAAACGCCTTCCACATCCTGAGAAAGAACTGTGGAATATGATCTCGGAATGAAGCAGATCATTTTCTTTTATATTATGTTTTGTTTTGTCTTATGATTTCCCCCATTCGTTTTTAATCTTCTATGCAACGTGACTAAGATCAAAATGTATTTAAGAGAAATGTATGTGTAGAACCCGTATAAAATTGTATGTCGTCTCAGGGAAAGTGTGGGGAAGGAGGAGGAAAGAAGGGGAAAAAGGTCGGCATTTATGGAAGTGATCGTAGAACACTGAAAACAAATAAAATAATTTAATTTTAAAGAGGAAAAATAAAAGAAGTAGAGTGATGGGTAAGTGAAATAGATTGTGTTTCTTCTATGTTCTCAATTAGGACCATGACATCAAGGTAATGACGTGACCCGTAACGACTTGGATTTCAGCGAGGGAGGGATGTATAAGGTCACCAACCTCACTTTCTTCTCCTGAACCCTCAGGGTTCAGTGGCCTGATATTCACCGGGACAACTAGAGATGGTCGAGGATTTAATGTGAAATCATGACGCTTTCAGGCTAAGGTTTTATTATATTCTCACTTTGAGTGAGATACAAAGAGTAGGTACATAACAAATATTAGGAAATGACCATAGTATTTTACTGTTTGACAGTAACAAATACCCAAATTTGGAGGCAAGAAAACAAACATCTGATAAAAATTGCTGAGGAAATTGGCAAGTAGTTTTACATAAACCAGAAATAGCTAACACTCTATATCAGAATAAGGTCAAAACGTGTATCTGATGTAGACATAAAGGATGATATCATAAGGAAAATAAAAAAGGAAAAAATATTTTACCCGCAAGATGTATGCATATGAGAAGAACTTTTGACTGTGCAAGAGAAAAAATTATTACAGGACATAAAAATGATAATTTTGATTATACTAAATCAAAAAGGTTTGCATAAACAGTGAAATCTCTAGGAATGTGAATCACTCCTCATTTGATCAATGGTGAAAGGATGCAAACAGGGAGTTTTCAGAGGAAGAAATTAAAGTTATCTATAGTCATATGAAAAAATTTTCACAAACGAATCTTTTTACCATTAACCAACTGAGACACAAATAATAACTATGTATGCTAACTTCACAAACTTTTGACCTAATTGTCTCCACACTATTTCTAAGAATTAAAGGTCACTAACTTATTGTTGTTGGTCTAAAGTCCTAGGCCTAATAACTTAATTTTAGACTTAACCTCAGATGTTCCCCTACCAACAATCTATAATTTGAAAGATCTGGTATTAAGTTTACAAATCTTTTGAATATATTAAACTGCCACTAAGAGTAGGGACATTACAGGGAAACAACATCTCCCCAACTTCATGTCAATCTAGGTAGGAGTAGATTGTAAACGTATTCAGTCAGGCTTAAAGTCTGCCAGGTGTCAGTGGGGAAATTGAGTCAGGAGAACCCTACTTAAGCCCAGGCTGAACAGATGGTCTCCCACCCTTCCCATGAGATCACTTTTTGCAGTTCATACCAGCATCTCACAGATTTACTGGCAACATGGATTGGAGGCTCATATCTCCTTTTCTGCTCTCCATACCTGGAATTAGATTCAGAAGACAAATCAGTTAATAGTCTCACAGAATCATAAAATAGCAAGTTCCCATAATCAGGTTTCAGATATTACTATAATTTCACATTGGTTAAGGAACTTCTTTTGAGGTAAGTCTTAAGTGGCTTACATGCCTTTCTATACACGTTCTAGTTCCTAATTAAATAACAATCATAAAATTAAATTTACCTCTAAAACTTTAACTTTTCTGTCAATGCCGAATTTTACCTGAGGTTACCTGCCTCTAAGAAACTTAGATTAAATTCTTTTCTCCAAACTAAAGAGGTCTCTGATTTAGTATCAGTAATTAACTCAGTCAATTGTTTTATAATGAATTGCTTTTACATCACTTTATAACATGTCCAATTTCCCTTCCCATCTCTCCCCTCCCCCTACCCCCTAATACCTTTCATTCTGATTACCCCTTCCCTTAATGAACCCTCCCTTCTACCACATCCCACCGTTCCCTTATCCCCATCTTCTCTCTTTTCTTGTAGGGAACTCTCAACATTCGTTTCTAATACTTTGAATTCCAACTCCTCTCCCTCCCTACCTACCCATTCGCACTGAGAAGGGAAGAAATTTAATAGAGACTAAATATGTGTCATTTTGCAAAAGACTTCCATAATAATTATTTTGTGTAAGACTAACTATATTGCCCTCTATCCTTCCCTATCCCCTTTTATATTTTTATACCATCATTTGACCTTGTCCTTTCCAGTTACTTTCTTCTCCCATTTGCCCTCCATTCTATCATTCCCCTCACCCCACTTGTCGCCTCCTCCCCTACTTGCCTTAATTTGAGATAGATTTTCATACCAAATTTAGTGAGCATGTTACTCCCTCCTTAAGCCATATGGGAGGAGAGTAAGCTTCACTTTTCCCCTGTTCTCCTTTTCCCCTTTCTCCTTCATTGAATAAGATTTTACTTATCTATTTTATGAGTTATAGCCTGCACTATTCCATTTCTCCCTTTCTCCTCCCAGTATTTTCCTCCCTCACCCCTTAATTTTTATTTTTTTATGGATATCATCTCTTCTGATTCAAGTAAACCTGTACTCCCTGTCTGTCTGTGTGTGTGTGTGTGTGTGTGTGTGTGTGTGTGTGTATAAAATCCCTCTATCTATCCAAATACTGAGAAAAGCTTCAAGAGTTACAAATATTATCTTACCATGTAGGAATGTAAACAATTCTGCTTTAGAAAGTCTTTTATGATTTCTCTTTCCTGTTTACCTTTTCGTGCTCCTCTTGATTCTTGTGTTTGAAAGTCAAATTTTCTAGTCAGTTCTCTTCTTTTCATCATGAATGCTTGAATGTCTTCTATGAAACTGAGTGACCATTTATTCCCTTGAAGTATTATACTTAGTTTTTTTCTGGGTAGGTGATTCTTGGTTTTAATCTCAGTTCCTTTGATTTCTGGAATAACCTATTCCAAGAGCTTTGATCCCTTATGTTGAAGCTGCCAGATCCTGTGTTATCCTGATTGTATTTCCACAGTACTCGAATTGCTTCTTTTTAGTTGCTTGCAATATTTTCTCCTTGACATGGAAACTCTAATATTTGGTCACAATATTCCTTGGCATTTCTCGTTATGGGTCTCTTTCAGGGGGTGACCTGTGGATCCTTTCAATATATTTTTTCCCTCTGGTTCTAGAATATCAGAGAAGTTTTTCTTGATAATTTCATGGAAGATAATGTCTAGGCTCTTTTTTTGACCATGGCTTTCAGGTAGTCCCATAATTTTTAAATTATCTCTCCTGGATCTATTTTCCAGGTCAGTTGCTTTTTCCAATGAGATGTTTCACAATATCTTCTGTTTTTTTAATATTTTGGTTTGGTTTTGAAACTTCTTGGTTGATCATATAGTCATTAGCTTCCCTGTACTCCACTCTCTTTTTTAAAGTACTATGTTGTTCAGTGAAGTTTTGAATCTCCTTTTCCATTTGGTTAATTCTTCTTTTTAAAGCCTCCTTCTCCTCATTGACTTTTTGGACCTGTTTTTCAAATTGAGTTAATCTCTTTTTAAAGGTGTTATTTTCCCCACCATTTTTTGGTTATTTTTTAGCAGACTGCTGACACACTTTTCAAGCTCTTCTATGACCTGAGACCACTTCATATTCATTTTTGAAGTACTGGAGGCAGACACTAGGCCTTGTTTTTCCTCATCTGAAAGGATGGAAGGAGATACTTGTTCACCAGGAAAGTAACCTTCTGTGGTCTTATTTTTTTCCCCTTGTTTGAGCATTTTCCCAGCCAGTTACTTGACACTGAAATCTTTGTGAAGAGGAGGGTCCCAGTGCTCCTCCTGTCCCTAGTACTGTGCTCAAGGCTGAAATTCAGATCAGCTGCTCAATTCTGTCAGTGGCTTTAAGCTGAGCTACCTGAACAATGGACCCAGGCTGCTTCTATGTAGCTGTCCACAGCCCATTGCTAGCGCTGCCTGGGGCCAGTGCTGGGGAACTCCATTCCCCTCTCTCCCAGCTGGGAAAACCTTCCCACACTGACCTTTGGAGCTTTCTTTGTCACTTCTGGATTGAGGGATCTGGGATCCTCCTTGCTGGGAATTCTGCCCAGAAAGTCTGCTCAGGTCCTATTCCTCCCAGTGTCATGTGGCCAGTCCTAGGGTCCACTCTGCTCAGCATCCCGTGAGATAGACCTTTCCTGTAGACCTTCCAAGTTACTTTTGTCTGGAAACTTCTTTCACTCTGTTGTTCTACTGCTCTAGAATTTGATGAGAATAATTTTTACAGGTATTGTGTAAGCTGTGGAAGAAGCGCTATAGCATATGCATCGTTCTACTCTGCCACATGGGCTACTCTTACGACCTTGTCTTTTTTTTTTTTTGATGAAATAGATTAGAGTAACTGGAAGACAAGGCAACCTATAAAAATAAGCCTCGCATAATACAAGATGATTTTAAAGAAAAGACCTCTTTTACACAGTGTCTTTTTTTTCTGGATGTCCAATAAAGAGAAATTCAATAAAGAGGGTCTAAGCCTTGACACGGCCTTTCTCCATAGGTCAGCCTCCTGCACAATCATGCTCCTGTGGGAACATGGCAGGGAGGTGCCCATGTGTACACCTGTTTCTGCTGAGCTTGCGTTTCCCATGTTGAGTTCCCCAACATGGCAAGTGAACGGTTCTTCCAGCACCGGGATGCTAAGCCCTTGTAGAGTTGAATAATCTATTTGCCACCATTTTTATTTGCATCATCCTCCCACATGCGTTTGATTCCATCTTTGAAGAGATGGAAGTCACTGTGCCCTGTCAGATCCCCAGGACGTACCATGTGGCTATAAAACATCCAGGACTACTTGAAAAAGGAGAATGTGCCAATTTGCTTAATGTTCTGCTCATAGCTCTGTAGGCTGGTCAGTTGGCCTGGTGTTCTCTGAGACTATGTGTACTGCAGTAGGTATTCTGAGGGCCCAGGGACAACAGCCTTCCTCTTGTTGCTGCTCTGACTTGTTCGTTCTCACCGTCTTTCTGTGTGTTGTTTTCTTCATTTTTGTCATTCTTGTCATGGTCCCCGCTGTCATCATCCCTCAAGAAGTTGAACTTATTCATGAACTTATTCATTCTTTCACTGCCACCATGACCGTTGTCTCACATGCTGACTTCCACTCTGCTAAGTCCAAGATTTTGAATTTTAGTAGCACATGATAATTTGCAATCATAACGTATACCCTTTGAAAGCCTAGGGTTCTCTTTAAAATTCCATGACACATTGGAGGAATGCTTCACAAGAGCTTCAGTGGTCATAACGCTAGCCACTAAATATCTTTTTTTTGGTTGATTGTAAAAGAAACCCTATGCATTTTTGAACAGACTTATTTAAACATTATAAGGAGGAAGTTATACCTTGCAATGGTCAATATGTAATAAGTTTTTAGTAGTAAACTGTTTTCCCAAAACATTTGATTTATTTCTTGTGTAAAAATAATTTAATTCTAGAATTCAGTGGTAGATATTATTTCTAGTTCAGTAATGAACCCCTGAGAAGCCAAGATTCCAGAACGCAAATCTAGGAAGTTTTGGGAGTTAGGATGGGAATTAATGTTATATAAGGTCTAGGTTAAACTATGAACCTAAAAATAGAAATGGTGTAGAGGATGTTATATCCCTCAAGTATTGAAGGAACAATATGGGCAAATATGTGTTCTTCCTATAATTATAAAGTAAATAATCATTTGTAAAAATTGATATATGATGTGGTTAAATAAAACTTGCAAACTATTTACCCTTTATGATTGCTTAAACACAATAAATGTAGTCTTTAATCAAGGTTGGAATGGGAGATCCCTCATCCAATTTAGAGTACTATATGGTAAGGTATAATGGTAATTTAAAATTGGGAGATCTTTCTCATTAGTTAATAGGGCCATATGATCTGCCTGAGTCAAATGAGTCTGAGTCACATGGAGCCTGTGGTGGGAGGTGTTTGTTAAATGTGTGGCACAGAAAGAGACTGAGCTAGAGGAAAGCTGAGAAGAAGTTAATCTTGAGAGTAGGAAGAGCCAGGAAGGATACAGGCTGCTGACTAGTGGCAGTGAAAGGGTTTGTTTATGATTTTGTTTTAAGAGTTCTTCCTTTTGATTTATTTAATGGACCTGATTTGTGGGAAGCCCAGCAGGGGGAAGCCTTGAGGATGGTGTTGTTTTCTGCATTGTTTTTGAGTATAGATTGTTAATGCTGTGATGGATTTGACTTTCTGGTGTTTGAATAAATGCTTTAGTTCTGCTTTCATATGGAGAGTCTGAGGTATTTCGCGACTCAGAATTGCTCTGAGGTATTCATCGCAGCAGCATTATTTTCACTGGCCCAGAAGCCTCCTCGGATCTGTTTCCTCATTCGTAAAGTGACTCAGTGACCCCTTACGACCTCAGAATCTGTCCTCCCCTCCCCTCCCCTTCCCTTTTTCCCCTCCTCCCCTCTCCTCCTGACACCTTCTTTTCCCTGAACCTTAAACCTAGTGCACCCTGACGCTCAGACACCGGGTAGCCCCTGGCCCCTCTCTAATAGTTCTCTTCTGGACGCTCTTGACTTCAGAATGATTATCAATAGTAACTATAGCTGTTTCTCTCCCAGCCTGATGTCTTTCTTTTTCTTGGCCTCATTAAAGGGGGCATGCCCTGACTACTTATTAAAGAGGCCTCTTCAATGAATGGCCCTTACCTCACTCTAAGTGAGTACATGCAAAGACCTTTGACTAAAGGGGCCAAGGTCTCCCAGTGCATCCTGGGTCATCTGCACTCATCCTGAGAAATATCAGATCACCGGATTCAGATGGCTCTGGAGGAGAACTGAGGCTAATGACTTGCACAGCCCTCACTCACTCAAAACAAAGTTAAGTGCAAGTCATGTCATCATATATCTGATGGCATGATCTTCTTTGGCAATGAAGGACGAACACAATCACAGGCGTTGTGAATATCTCATTGGCATTACAGAAAGGTGAAATGTGACCTACCTAGCTTTAAGGTACTGGAGACTGGAGCACTTCCTGTGACAATTCTAACATGTATCTCCAAATGCAAGTATATCATTTCCTTGGTGCTGATTAGAAAATATCTATTTAAGTTACTTAATAAATGTTTATTGGATCGGAGTGGATTAAATTGGATTAAAAGTGCTCACAATCTCCATTATATTCCCACTTTCAGTTCTACAGAAAACTCCTTTATAATGCTCTCTGATAGAACTTTGATAAATGAAAATGAACACACTAGAATTTTTAGTAGTCCCTATAAAATAGCAACCTCTGTGTAAATCAACTTGACATGTAACAAGGCTATTCACTCTCTGGATTTGTTCAACTCAAATAATCTACGCCTGTGCATTCAGATGTTCATCTTAATTATTGAGGGCATTTGCCCTACTGACCTAACTGGCAAAGAATATTCAAATACTAATGATTCTGAAAAGTGGGCAAACTTATGCCTTCCAATTATGTCTCTCGTTACTGAGGCTGCACCGATTCTAACTATGATGTATATGTGTGTTGTTTAATTTTTATTCAATTAGAAGCAGCTCTCAAGCCCTCCTCTCGGGCAACTGCTGTGTCAGTCCTAAACTTACTATGACAAACTAAACCCTGTTTGAAAATTAATTCTGTTTTGCACTTAACAGACTCAACATGTTTAGCTGAAAAAAATGTTTACTAGATATAAAATAAATAAAAATGAAGAAAAATACTGGTTAGCTTTTGGTATAATATTTTAGGGTTGACACAATGCTTTCCATAGCTTATCTCATTTGATCCTCACAGACACTTTGTATAAGGGAGGCTCTTCTTGTCCCTTTTTTAAAAGTGAAAAAACTGAAACTGAGAAAAGTTAAGTGCCTTTCACAGGGTCTAATACTGATTAATGTCTGAGCCAGGATTTGATTTGAAGTCTTCCATACTTAAAGACCATAATAACATCATTCACTATATCACCTTGCTATCCCTAAAAAATAAAATATTGTATTCCTTCAAGTCCAAAACCTCTCATAGGTGCAATGCACCCCCCTAAAAAATCCATAACTTTTTTTTTATCCAGGAGTTATGAAAATGCCAAGTTTAATCAATCAATTAAGAGACAAGAATTTATTAGGTGCTTATTAAATGCTGGTCTTTGTGCCAAGCTCTGTGAGTACAAAAAAAAAATCGGAAACGTAAAAATTAATCCCTAATCTCAAGAAGTATAAATAGCAGTAGGGAAGACAATACATAAATAAATAGGCTCAAATAACATTCATACATGGTTGAAGGAAGGCGATTTTCATTGTCCATAACTGTTTCTCCTATGATGTGACAAAGTAATTTAGAACATGGTGCTATTTCCAACTGATATTCAACTCATGTAGCCATAATGAACAGTAAATAAAGACCCATAAATTTGTATATCTCATAACATGGTGCGCAGAATTCAAAATGTGACATAAATTAAATTTTAGTGACAAATTTGGAAATCTTCAGTATTTGGAGGGATGGAAAACATATATACATATTTCATGTTTTCTACACTTTCCATGATACTGTTCAGATTGTGGCCTGGATCTCTCTGTGGCCTGGATCGATCTCTCTCTCTCTCTCTCTCTCTCTCTCTCTCTCTCTCCCTTTCTCTCTCTCTCGCATACACACACACACACATACACACACACTACTCACAGCCTTTATGAATTATGGATGTGAAAACAGTTTTTAGACAGCTAGGCAGGTTCTCCATGAAGAAGGGATTATGCCTTTCTAATAAATGACTTCATGTATTTGTTAATGAATTCATGTATTGTGGTTTGGGGGATGGGGTTCAATAGAGAAAGAATAATATAACAATAGAGTGGAGACATAAACTAAAATTGTCCTCTTTAAAAGAAACCATAATTCTGAATAATTTGTTTATCAGAATGTAAGCCCCTTGAGGAACAATGTCATTTTCACCATTGAATAACACAAAAAACAGTAAGTAATCAGTGTAATCTGAAGTATGGATATAACTAACAATAAAGGTTGATGAGAAGCCTATACCCTCAGAAAAGACAATAAGATTGATTACTAGTAATTTTAAAATATATGACCATGACACTAATAACTAGCGTTTATATATTTGCAAAGGTTTAAAAAGTATTCTGCAAATATTATCTCGTTTGATACCCATAACAATATTTTGGGAAAAGTGATGTAATTTCGCCCATTTTATAGATGAAGAAACTGTTTCTGAGAGAAGTGAAACAATTAACTCAAGGTTACCCACTTAGTAGGTACCTGAAGCAAAATTTGAACTTCAGATTTTCTGTTTCGAAATCTAACACTCTATGAACTTTGTCACTTAGCTGTCTGGGTGAAGTTAAACCCTAGTTTTCACTATTACTCCATTATATATTTTTACTTCTAATAAAGAAAAAAAATATTATGGAGGAACCGGATTCTCTCCAAAACTTTTTCTCTGCCTCCTTCATATCTTTGTTTCTCAGGCTATAGATGATGGGGTTCAACACAGGAACCCCAACGGTGTAAAATACAGATATCATCATGTCATGGCTCATGTAGTAGCTGGCAGTGGGCCTCAGGTACATGAAGAGGATGGTGCCATGGTATAGGATTACCCCCGTCAGGTGGGAACCACAAGTAGAGAAGACTTTCTTTCTCCCTTCGACTGAGCGGATCCTCAGAATGCAGTCAAGATGAAGCCATAAGAAACCAGGATAATCAGGTGAAGATCTCAATTGAGCTTACAAAGATGAAAAGTAGAAGTTTAATGAGATTGAGCGTCAGAACACGAGATGACCAGGAGTGGAGGGATATCACAGAAGATGTGTTTCATTACGTTGGATGCACAAAAGGATAAACTAAATGAAGCCCCAGTATGCAACGTCGCATGTGACACAACCCCTACATATAAGCCAATGATGAGAGATACATATAGTTGTGGAGATATGATAGCTGTGTAGAGCAGAGGGTTACAGAATGAAGTGTAGTGGTCATGTGCCATAGCAGCCAAAAGGAAACATTCAGTTTGCCCATGAATAACCAAGATAAGCATCTGGACAACACAATCAAAAAGTAAATGGTCTTATCCTCTGCTAGAAAATTGACCAACATCTTAGGTTTGACAACTGAGGAATAACAAGTATCCAAGAAAGACAACACACTAAGGAAATGGTACATAGGCTAGTGGAGTCGGAAATCGACAACAATTAACACAACTAATCCCATATTCTCCACTAGGGTAAAGAGATAGATTGCAAGGAACAAAAAGAAGAGGATTCCTTGCAGCTCTAGCTGGTCAAACCAATTGGAACAAACATGGTGACCTTGGTGTTATTAGTCATGTGTTTTTTTTTTTATGTAGCCAACTCTGGGGATAGCAAGAGAATTGTAATTTTAAGTGAAATCTGCAGCATTCTGCTATATTCTAGAAATTCTATATATTACAAATGTATTGGGATAACATTGTGTTGGTTCCGATGATGTCCTTCCTTATAATAGAAAATGAAGTTGCAAATCCTCTCTGAATATTTATTGAAATTTTGTTTTTAAATGAAAAAATGCACCAATGATTCTTCCTCCAAAGCTATAAAGAATCATGTTAATATACTTTAATTAAATAATACCAATATAAAAAGTGTTCCTCAAAATAATTCAAGGAAAACCATTCTTTTGTAAATAAAGAGACTTTGAATGGATAACTTTGGATTTTAATATCACTGGAAGCCTCTTACATTCTATAAAAATATGTACAGTTTTTAATATTTTCAAGAGGCTGTAGAGCCTGTGATTACTTGATCTCATTCTGAAAAAAACAATCAGAGTGATGGGATTAAAGTCTGGTTCTCCTGCTTACTACATGTATGACTGTGAAGTTATTTAACTTTCCTCATTCTCGTAGTTTTTTTTTTTTCACAACAGGGGCATTGATTGCATAGGTCTATTCCATCTCTACTATTATAATCCCAATAAATGGGTAAACTTAATTTCAAGATCTATTATTTTCTGACACAAAACTTAAATGAAAGACTGATTGATTTAAAAGGGAATTTCAGTACCCCCAAAAGGTTACAGCTGGAAGACGTCAGAATGATCAAATCCAACCCTCAAATGTATGTGAATCCATAAAACAAAACGGACAAGTGGTTATCCATGTTAGGTTTTGTGATAACCAATAAAGAGAAGCCAAACTCCCTCAAAAGCAACGTATATTTTCTTTTCTTTTCTTTCTTTGCTCTTTTTGTTTCACAGTTATGATTATTAGGAAAGTGCCCTTTGCAGAAAAGTTGACCTGTTTGCAAATTTCATTGTTATTGAACAATTATTGAAGATTATTTGGCTGTAAACCACTGAGGTCAGATGGGAGAAAATGTATACCCACTTTAATATGATGTATACCTCCAGAAGGATAACTACTTTGTCCTCTTTAAATTTTTTCCCAGAGTATACATTTCTAGTACCTCCAATAATTATCTTCATAATATAGTCTCTAATCTCACCCTCCTTGTTGCATTCCTTTGGATGCACTCTGGCTTGTCCAAGTTTTTAAAATGTGACATCAAGAAGCGAATACAATATTCAGATTGCTCTATTGAAGTATCAGACAATAGTAAGGTCATTTTTTGTTTTGACACTCTTCCTTTTCGTAAAGTAAAATACGACACCTAGAAAAATATTAGAATATAATAACAACTTACATCTTTAAACATTTTGCATCAATTCAGATTTATAAGTTTATAACCTAAACCCATGATGTATGTATATCAGATTTTATCTTCACGTTAAGCCTGATGAAAATGAGTAACAAAAGGAAAAGTGACTAATATCAAGATATGCAAGGAAATAATATGAAATCCAGTATTCTAACACATTTATCCTTGTTATATTACATAGGAAATGCTTAAACAATATTTGATGACTGATTCCAAGTACAGCATGCTGCCCATGCCACTTAGTGACCTTTGGAAATACTTGGTGCAATTCTCATCTTACATGTTTAGTATATAAATTTTGAAACAATCACACAATTCCCTGGGTTTCTTATTCCTTAACTTTAAGTTGAGGAGGTTAGACTACTAGTTACTGCTTCTGTGCCTATGATTCTATGTCTATAGAAATCTTTTGACTTGGTGGTAACTCTGGTGAAAAAGAAGAAGAAAATGTATATAATTATTTGGGCATAAGTCTGTAAACTTCCAAAGGAGTGAAAAGCCAGGCAACATGTCTTCTTCATCTTTGCATCTTGCAAAGTACCCGATAGAGTTTCAGTGCCTGGCACATGCTAGGCATTTCTTGTTTTTCTTTTGTTTGTTTGTTTTTTTATTTTATAATTAATAAATATATTTAAATTTTTATATTCATTTTCACAAGATTTTGGGTTTCAAAATTTTCTCCCCATTTGACCCCTCCACCCCCCACTAAATACAGTGGACATTCTAATTACCCATATCACCAATCTGCCCTCTCTTTTATCATCCCTCCCTTCCCTTACCCCTTCTTCTCTTTTGTCCTGTAGGGCCAGATAACTTTCTATTCCCCATTACTTGTATATCTGATTTCCTGGTAGCAAGAACAATACTCAACAGTTGGTCCTAAAACTTTAAGTTCCAGTTTCTCCCCATCCCTCCCTCCCCACCCATTCCCTTTGGGAAGGCAGGCAGTTCAATATAGGCCATATCTATGTAGTTTTGCAAATGACTTCCATAATAGTCGTGTTGTGTAAGACTAACTATATTTCCCTCCATCCTATCCTGCGCCTCATTGTTTCGATTCTTTCTTTTGATCCTGTCCCTCCCCGAGTGTTGACTTCAAATTACTCCCTCCTTCCATTGCCCTCCCTTAGGTCATCCCCCCCAACCCTGCTTATCTCCTTCTCCCCTAATTTACTGTATTGGATGATAGGTTTTCATATCAAAATGAGTGTGCATTTTATTCCTTCCTTTAGTCAAATGTGATGAGAGTAAACTTCATGGTTTTTTTTTCTCTCAGCTCTCTTTTTCCCTCCATTAAGAAGACTCCTGCCTGCCTCATCTATGAGAGATAATTTATCCCATTCCATTTCACCCTCTCCTCCCACTCCATTTCTCTCTCACCGTTTAACTTGATTTCTTTTGAGATATGATCTCATCCCATTCCATTCACTCTGTGCTCTGTCTCTGTGTGTACATGCATGTGTGAATGTGTGTGTGTGCATGCCTGTACATGTG